>CM059560.1:21781182-22382432 GCA_030386875.1 Morinoia aosen | reverse complement strand
GCTTAAACTAAAATGTAATATAATCTTGATATTTTAGATTGGTTCGGACACTTTTTAGCCTAATTCCGATTTATTTTTCTTATCACTGAGTATAACCACCTTCATAATTTTCTTTTGTATTTCGTCATGTTTGTATTAACTTTCACATTCTTTCAATTTTGAGAATGAGAACTTTTCAATTAGTGTTGGGGAATCCTACCGCAGCGCAGTACACACAAGCAAGCCTAGGTAGAAACTTTTACTCCTGATGAGAAATAATTAGTAGTGAATAAACTGTCTTGACAACGCGAAATTCATAATGCAGTTTTTGGCGCAAGTAATCATGAAAAATATCATTCACCGCTGAAATGAGACCTGACCTTGTTGTTTCAGTTTTCAGTACAACCTTGTGTACACTTCTGGAAGATGGCATCAATTTACTTTACACTTCCAGCCGTAAATATCAAGGCAGTATATAGCTGCGGATAATAAAGCTGGTAATGGAATTGAAATTATGAAACCCAGTATTTAAATTCAAATTTTAGGGACGCCGTTCTACAACGATGTTCCTCTGAAGTGCCGTGCTGTACAATTCAGGAAACAAGAAAGGAAAGTTATTGTAAGTTGAAACAGCTCTCGTCAATATGACGCCCATTGACGTTAATTAAGGAAAAACCTATCGCGTAATGTTATGGCGGTGTGACTAATAAAATGGAGTCGTGGACGGACGTTATGGCTCACAACAAGAAAATGTGTCGGTATAGCGCCACTGAATTGTCTATGAACGAGGATATATAGAATTGACGACTCTGCCATGCAATCGCAGAAAGGTAATTTGTATGGATTTGGTCTACTTACGGCACAGCGTACTTTGTCCTCAAACGTAATGTGTGATTGAAATACAATTTAAAATAGGAAACACTTTTGTAATGATTTCGACCAATTGTGCCTCTCGAAGCAGTAGCGAGCCTGTACGAGGCGTTCTCCGTAGCATGTGCTCCATGTTGCCAAGTGCGCCGCCTCTGATGTAAACTGTGTACTATTATTAACACGTTAGTTGCGATGGGTTAAACCGAAGTTCAATATTCAACTTGAATTTAAAGTCAAAAGTGATAAGCAAATTTGTAAATATCAAACATTAACTGGGCCTGTTAAATACCACTAATTTAGAAAGGTTGTTAGAATTTTTCAAAACGACCCATCGATGGGTCGTTTCGCAGCAGGAAAAACCTAAGCACGACCCACCGGTGGGTCGTGTCGCAGTCAACGTGTTAAAGTGATAAATTTATAGGGAAATTTTGTACGCACTATTCACTTATTTACAGTTTCACATTAAATGTGTTGACCTAGGAATTTGAATTTGTCTTCATTCAGTGAGCTTTAGTTCATTGATATGAAGTATTCTAGAAAACAAGAGCGCAGGTATAGCGTAAGTATTTCAGAGAACAGGAGCGCAGGTTAAGCGTAAGTATTTCAGAGAACTGGAGCGCAGGTAGCGTAAGTATTTCAGAGAACAGGAGCGCAAGTAGCGTAAGTATTTCAGAGAACAGGAGCGCAAGTAGCGTAAGTATTTCAGAGAACAGGAGCGCAAGTAGCGTAAGTATTTCAGAGAACAGGAGCGCGGGTAGCGTAAGTATTTCAGAGAACAGGAGCGCAGGTAGCATAAGTATTTCAGAGAACAGGAGCGCAGGTAGCATAAGTATTTCAGAGAACAGGAGCGCAGGTAGCGTAAGTATTTCAGAGAACAGGAGCGCAGGTAGCGTAAGTATTTCAGAGAACAGGAGCGCAGGTAGCGTAAGTATTTCCGAGAACAGGAGCGCAGGTAGCGTAAGTATTTCAGAGAACAGGAGCGCAGGAAGCGTAAGTATTTCAGAGAACAGGAGCGCAAGTAGCGTAAGTATTTCAGAGAACAGGAGCGCAAGTAGCGTAAGTATTTCAGAGAACAGGAGCGCGGGTAGCGTAAGTATTTCAGAGAACAGGAGCGCAGGTAGCATAAGTATTTCAGAGAACAGGAGCGCAGGTAGCGTAAGTATTTCAGAGAACAGGAGCGCAGGTAGCGTAAGTATTTCAGAGAACAGGAGCGCAGGTAGCGTATTTCAGAGAACAGGAGCGCAGGTAGCGTAAGTATTTCAGAGAACAGGAGCGCAGGAAGCGGAAGCATTTCCGAGAACAGGAGCGCAGGTAGCGTAAGTATTTCAGAGAACAGGAGCGCGGGTAGCGTAAGTATTTCAGAAAATTGGAGCGCAGGTAGCGTAAGTATTTCCGAGAACAGGAGCGCAGGTAGCGTTAGTATTTCAGAGAACAGGAGCGCAGGTAGCGTAAGTATTTCCGAGAACAGGAGCGCAGGTAGCGTAAGTATTTCCGAGAACAGGAGCGCAAGTAGCGTAAGTATTTCCGAGAACAGGAGCGCAGGTAGCGTAAGTATTTCCGAGAACAGGAGCGCAAGTAGCGTAAGTATTTCCGAGAACAGGAGCGCAGGTAGCGTAAGTATTTCCGAGAACAGGAGCGCAAGTAGCGTAAGTATTTCCGAGAACAGGAGCGCAAGTAGCGTTAGTATTTCAGAGAACAGGAGCGCAGGTAGCGTAAGTATTTCAGAAAACAGGAGCGCAGGTAGCGTAAGTATTGTATTTCAGAGAACAGGAGCGCAGGTAGCGGAAGTATTTCCGAGAACAGGAGCGCAGGTAGCGTAAGTATTGTATTTCAGAGAACAGGAGCGCAGGTAGCGTAAGTATTTCAGAGAACAGGAGCGCAGGTAGCGTAAGTATTTCAGAGAACAGGAGCGCAGGTAGCGTAAGTATTTCAGAGAACAGGAGCGCAGGTAGCGTAAGTATTCCAGAGAACAGGAGCGCAGGTAGCGTAAATATTTCCGAGAACAGGAGCGCAGGTAGCGTTAGTATTTCAGAGAACAGGAGCGCAAGTAGCGTAAGTATTTCAGAGAACAGGAGCGCAGGTAGCGTAAGTATTTCAGAGAACAGGAGCGCAGGTAGCGTAAGTATTTCAGAGAACAGGAGCGCAGGTAGCGTAAGTATTCCAGAGAACAGGAGCGCAGGTAGCGTAAGTATTTCCGAGAACAGGAGCGCAGGTAGCGTAAGTATTTCCGAGAACAGGAGCGCAGGTAGCGTTAGTATTTCAGAGAACAGGAGCGCAAGTAGCGTAAGTATTTCAGAGAACAGGAGCGCAGGTAGCGTTAGTATTTCAGAGAACAGGAGCGCAAGTAACGTAAGTATTTCAGAGAACAGGAGCGCAAGTAGCGTAAGTTTCAGAGAACAGGAGCGCAGGTAGCGTTAGTATTTCAGAGAACAGGAGCGCAAGTAGCGTAAGTATTTCCGAGAACAGGAGCGCAGGTAGCGTTAGTATTTCAGAGAACAGGAGCGCAAGTAGCGTAAGTATTTCAGAGAACAGGAGCGCAGGTAGCGTAAGTATTTCAGAGAACAGGAGCGCAGGTAGCGTAAGTATTTCAGAGAACAGGAGCGCAGGTAGCGTAAGTATTCCAGAGAACAGGAGCGCAGGTAGCGTAAGTATTTCCGAGAACAGGAGCGCAGGTAGCGTTAGTATTTCAGAGAACAGGAGCGCAAGTAGCGTAAGTATTTCAGAGAACAGGAGCGCAGGTAGCGTAAGTATTTCAGAGAACAGGAGCGCAAGTAGCGTAAGTATTTCAGAGAACAGGAGCGCAAGTAGCGTAAGTATTTCAGAGAACAGGAGCGCAAGTAGCGTAAGTATTTCAGAGAACAGGAGCGCGGGTAGCGTAAGTATTTCAGAGAACAGGAGCGCAGGTAGCATAAGTATTTCAGAGAACAGGAGCGCAGGTAGCATAAGTATTTCAGAGAACAGGAGCGCAGGTAGCGTAAGTATTTCAGAGAACAGGAGCGCAGGTAGCGTAAGTATTTCAGAGAACAGGAGCGCAGGTAGCGTAAGTATTTCCGAGAACAGGAGCGCAGGTAGCGTAAGTATTTCAGAGAACAGGAGCGCAGGAAGCGTAAGTATTTCAGAGAACAGGAGCGCAAGTAGCGTAAGTATTTCAGAGAACAGGAGCGCAAGTAGCGTAAGTATTTCAGAGAACAGGAGCGCGGGTAGCGTAAGTATTTCAGAGAACAGGAGCGCAGGTAGCATAAGTATTTCAGAGAACAGGAGCGCAGGTAGCATAAGTATTTCAGAGAACAGGAGCGCAGGTAGCGTAAGTATTTCAGAGAACAGGAGCGCAGGTAGCATAAGTATTTCAGAGAACAGGAGCGCAGGTAGCATAAGTATTTCAGAGAACAGGAGCGCAGGTAGCGTAAGTATTTCAGAGAACAGGAGCGCAGGAAGCGGAAGCATTTCCGAGAACAGGAGCGCAGGTAGCGTAAGTATTTCAGAGAACAGGAGCGCGGGTAGCGTAAGTATTTCAGAAAATTGGAGCGCAGGTAGCGTAAGTATTTCCGAGAACAGGAGCGCAGGTAGCGTTAGTATTTCAGAGAACAGGAGCGCAGGTAGCGTAAGTATTTCCGAGAACAGGAGCGCAGGTAGCGTAAGTATTTCCGAGAACAGGAGCGCAAGTAGCGTAAGTATTTCCGAGAACAGGAGCGCAGGTAGCGTAAGTATTTCCGAGAACAGGAGCGCAAGTAGCGTAAGTATTTCCGAGAACAGGAGCGCAGGTAGCGTAAGTATTTCCGAGAACAGGAGCGCAAGTAGCGTAAGTATTTCCGAGAACAGGAGCGCAAGTAGCGTTAGTATTTCAGAGAACAGGAGCGCAGGTAGCGTAAGTATTTCAGAAAACAGGAGCGCAGGTAGCGTAAGTATTGTATTTCAGAGAACAGGAGCGCAGGTAGCGGAAGTATTTCCGAGAACAGGAGCGCAGGTAGCGTAAGTATTGTATTTCAGAGAACAGGAGCGCAGGTAGCGTAAGTATTTCAGAGAACAGGAGCGCAGGTAGCGTAAGTATTTCAGAGAACAGGAGCGCAGGTAGCGTAAGTATTTCAGAGAACAGGAGCGCAGGTAGCGTAAGTATTCCAGAGAACAGGAGCGCAGGTAGCGTAAGTATTTCCGAGAACAGGAGCGCAGGTAGCGTTAGTATTTCAGAGAACAGGAGCGCAAGTAGCGTAAGTGTTTCAGAGAACAGGAGCGCAGGTAGCGTAAGTATTTCAGAGAACAGGAGCGCAGGTAGCGTAAGTATTTCAGAGAACAGGAGCGCAGGTAGCGTAAGTATTCCAGAGAACAGGAGCGCAGGTAGCGTAAGTATTTCCGAGAACAGGAGCGCAGGTAGCGTAAGTATTTCCGAGAACAGGAGCGCAGGTAGCGTTAGTATTTCAGAGAACAGGAGCGCAAGTAGCGTAAGTATTTCAGAGAACAGGAGCGCAGGTAGCGTTAGTATTTCAGAGAACAGGAGCGCAAGTAGCGTAAGTATTTCAGAGAACAGGAGCGCAAGTAGCGTAAGTTTCAGAGAACAGGAGCGCAGGTAGCGTTAGTATTTCAGAGAACAGGAGCGCAAGTAGCGTAAGTATTTCCGAGAACAGGAGCGCAGGTAGCGTTAGTATTTCAGAGAACAGGAGCGCAAGTAGCGTAAGTATTTCAGAGAACAGGAGCGCAGGTAGCGTAAGTATTTCAGAGAACAGGAGCGCAGGTAGCGTTAGTATTTCAGAGAACAGGAGCGCAAGTAGCGTAAGTATTTCCGAGAACAGGAGCGCAGGTAGCGTTAGTATTTCAGAGAACAGGAGCGCAAGTAGCGTAAGTATTTCAGAGAACAGGAGCGCAGGTAGCGTTAGTATTTCAGAGAACAGGAGCGCAAGTAGCGTAAGTATTTCAGAGAACAGGAGCGCAAGTAGCGTAAGTTTCAGAGAACAGGAGCGCAGGTAGCGTTAGTATTTCAGAGAACAGGAGCGCAAGTAGCGTAAGTATTTCAGAGAACAGGAGCGCAGGTAGCGTAAGTATTTCAGAGAACAGGAGCGCAGGTAGCGTAAGTATTTCCGAGAACAGGAGCGCAGGTAGCGTTAGTATTTCAGAGAACAGGAGCGCAAGTAGCGTAAGTATTTCAGAGAACAGGAGCGCAGGTAGCGTAAGTATTTCAGAGAACAGGAGCGCAGGAAAGAGAACAGGAAAGATTCCGCGTCTTCCGCGTAGTTCCATACCAACCTTCAGTTCCACAGCAGAAAAGCATTTTTACACAGAAGAAAAAAATCAGAAATGTCCGAGTCGCAAGCAAGCGCTAATAAAATCTAAATTAAAATTTCGGTAGTTGGTCAAGACAGATGTGAGAGAAAAAGACGCAAGTTGAAGACTATTAGCATCATTGTTTCCTTACCTGTTCAGCATTCAGATTTTAAGTTCGAGAATATAATTAGAAAGTACACATTGATGCTGCTGTCTACAAATGAGAGGCCAGAATAGATGAGGCAGAGGGGCAATACTCACGGTGGGAGAGCTGCTCCCCGAGCGGGATGAGGAGCGGCAGCAGCACGTTGGCGGCCATCGCGCTGTCGTTGAGGAGGAGGAGGTTTTGGTCTCACTGAATCTTCCCGATCTCTTGCAGGCTCGTAGTCTTGCTCGTTTCTGCGTCGAATGTCACAGTAGCCAGAATCATCTCGTTATAATAAGTGAAAAATATCCTGCGAGTTCCTTGAATTTCGTGAAGATATTTCCAAGACCTGGGTCGTTTCAGGGTGGTTCATGGGTTGTTTCTAGACTTGCAGTAACTTTTTGGTTTTCGTGTTGCCAATGAAGTATTCTGTAACAAATGTTCGGTTCTAATCATCAGACTAACAACCTGTCAAGATTCGAGCTAGTTGAGCTATAAAATCCTGCAAAGAAAATTATTTGATTACAATTATTGAATTTACAATTATTATTTGATAGTTAAATGACTGATCAAAAAAATTCCTGCGAAAAAAATATTAGTGCATCGAACCAAAATCGAGGGTATCGTTCTTCCTTACTAAAATTCGATCTCTGCTCTCACAAATGCAGATGGGGTGCGGTGAACCTAGCTGCTTTCTTATTTCAATTCCTTTAACATTATTGAAATTTAGATTGAGCTTTTGGAACAACTGTAGTTCTGTTTAACGACATGCCATTTATGCAACGGAGACGCCAGCGCTGGACGTGTCCCAAAATATTAGCTTCAGTCCACCAGTACGCCAAGCGCAATTCTCGCGCGATAGTGACCTCGAACTGTGCAAGCACGGCCCACTTCTAGAACTTCAGTGGAACTTGTTTGAAGAGATTGCAAGCTGCTAGCTAATAACAACCCTGTTGTGGAACTTCCATTGAAATAATTTCAGTTCAGCATGAGATTTATCATAGCGTTTTAGTTGACTTCACTAAATATTGGCATATTACTTTACGCTGTTTAAGGATATTTTTATATCTTAGCAAGTACAACAGGCATGAGATCCCTGACAAAAACTCAAGTTTCCTTCAACACATAAACGTAAAAGCAAAATTTTGCGTCTGATCTTCGTATCTAGATTCATCGAATTGAACAGTTGCTGATGTTCAAGTGTTTGTTTTTGTCGTCTGGAAAAATTCACAACATCGTTTTTGACATTGTGGCTTGCCCCCAGCATTTTCCCCTTAGATTAATGTCCTACGTTCAGTAGATCTGAATGCTTGGTTTCCCGTTCACCAACTATGGCTTCATTGCAACGTTTATAAATTACTAATAGGACTATAGGTTTACACTTACAGGCTTCATTGGGAATTGTGATGACAAAGAAAGGACAAGCGTTTTGAATGTTTCATGAAACGAACCACAGTGCTAAAGGACCTCCAATTGCTCGTAAAATCAAAATCGCGCACTTATGAATGTTCAACATTTAAACTCGAAAGGAAAATTTTGCACGTCACATAGTTTTGTTGTAGATAACCACGAGTAATAAGGAATGTGAAGAATAGTCCTTTTTTATCATTCATTTAACACTTCTTGACCTCGGGTCCTGAACCTAACTGTTGAACATAAGCAACCCTGAGTTGATTCAAACACATGGGGACCAACGTTTCCAATTGCTAACATGTGGGTTGAATACGATTGGAATGCCATTTTTAGTTTGTGACGCATTTTTTTCAAGTACTATACAGAGTATCAAAAATTAAGTACACCAATATATGGTGGCAGATTCGTAAACTTCTTGAAAATCGGTACAGATGTCTGGTAGGATAAAGATCTATTTGTGATATACTGTCATATACATAAAGGCTTCTCTGCGCACGTTAGCGCTCGGCAGATGCGAAACATAAATATCTAGAGTTAGTAGATGGCCAAGTATACTGAAAACTAATGTTGATAAAAATACGTTCAAGTTTATACTGAATTTCACTGAATCCTTCAGGGGCATGGGATAAGTTAAATTTAGCTGAGTTAAGTTGGTTTATCCTTTGCTACAAAAAATGGCAATTCCCCAGGAGGACTGTTAGGTTATTACCTCAGCTATAGATAGGCCTTTGGGACAACAGTCTTTCGTCTCCATATTGCTTCCTTCAGTTTTCATGGCTTCTATGTTATACCTTCTTCGCTCTTTCTTCTCTCCCTTCTTCTTAACCTGTTGTTTTTATGCGTAGGGTATCTTGGGTCGGTGTACTTTACTTGATACATAGATTCCCTGTTTTCTACAGTCCATACTAAATGGTCCCTTTTCCTCGCTCTCATCAATTCGCCTTTGTGGCGATCTCAACCTAACATCAAGTCTGAACATTGTAGAATCCTTGACAAAGTTTAATCAACGTATAACACCTGAGTTCTGTATTTTTCTTGCACGTTAACAAAATACGTACAAAGGGGACAGACTCCTTGTTTTCCTAACTGTCGGATTCGAGGCCGAGTCATTAATATAACTTCTCAGAACATGTTCAAGGAATACCCCCTCTGTATTGCTGAGCAACTTCGCGACAAATTAGCCCCAACGTATTTACGAGCCTTGAGAGGTATTCTATATCATATTTAGAATTCACTCGCTTCGTTGAAAGACATAATTACTTAGCTGGATTAATTGTACGTGTATTCCATAATCTTACAACTTAATTCGGTTAATTCAAATTTCTCTCTACGGAACAAAGCATGTTAGTCTCGCAAGTTGTAGTTTGTCTCCTCAGAGTAATTGTATACAGGGTGTTTCAGAACAAGTGGTACACAATTGCGCATTAAGTAGAAAATGGCCTAGTAAACACTTTTTCTTCTATGAAATTCTCCGAAAAAATACGGGTTTATGAGATATTAGCTGTTTATTGCTTTGAAGGATGAAATTTAATGACAAAATTTCTCGTAAAATTCATTTTGAATTTACTTTACAAAAATTGTTCAAAGTATGTTTCACCTAGATCAATGCACTTTTCAAATCTTATCCTTAACGACTGCCGGATATCAGGAAACACGTCTGGCATTTTAGCATTTGTTAAACGGTTCATGTTATCTGCGTCGTGGTTTCTTTGAAACTGAACAGTACCTACAAGACAAGCAAGAACTTCAAGAATTAACCTGGTAGCACGAACTGGAACACTAAAAACCTTCTTGCTAAAACTTTTTTAACGAATATGACAAAAACTAAATGTTATTCTTGTAAACTCTCATAGAATAGAAGTGTTTGTTACGTAAATTCCCAAGAAATGTGGCGAGTGATTGTGTAATTATATTTCCTCCTTTAAAACAAAAAACAGTTAATATCTCAAAAACTCGAATTTTTTTCGGAAAATTTCATGAAAGAAAAAGTGTACCGTTGGCCATTTCTACTTAGTGTGCAATTTTGTTCCTTATGTTCTAAGACACCTTGTATATAGGATTTAAGGGGGTCCTCCGGGGCCCCTTTTCTCTCCGATGGTCATTTTTCATTTTATTGTTAGAAAAGAACCCTTAGGTGGTGGACTATTCGGTCCTAAAATTTTATGGCGCTACGGACAATAGATCCCCCCCCAGGGGGGGGGGGGGTAAGGGGACCAAAATCTTAAATTTTCGAGCCCATTTCGACCCCATATAAAAAAAAACAAAAGAAGAAATGAAAAATTTGCGAATGTACTGTTGTTAGATGTGTTTTAAGGATTCTAAAACTGTCTTTGTTTTTGTTCTAGCCTGAAAACTCAATGAGTTCTATTCTTTTGAAATATCAATACCAGTGGACTAAAAACCAATATGTCAAATTTTTTCAAAAACTAAGACCTGAATCAGAAAAATGTATAGAGGAAATTGTGTTTCTTTTCAAAAGTTACATAAAATAGTCAAGTTTCATAAGAATCGAACTGAAAACAAAAAATTTCATAATTTTTATGATATAAGTAAAAATTTTTTTAATTTTTTCCTTTTTTGGAAATTACAATTCACAGTGTGAATATGATGTTATGCATGGAGATGATCGAAATAAAAATGAAAACAGAATTCAATTACATAAATTTTCCATTATATCACACAAACGAAAAATTTAGTTTTTGGCCTATACTTAAAGTCACTTGTTGTCAAAATTCAAAAGAATAGAAGTCATTGAGTTTTTATGCTAGGAAGAAAACAAAGACAGTTTTGGAATCCTTGGAACATTTCTAACAAAGTTACATTCCCCTTTTTTCCATTTTTACATTTAATTTTTTTTTATAATGGTTCAAATTCAAAAATTTCGTTTTTTTATTCATTGGTAAATTTTCGCGTATAAAAAAAATTTAAAAAAAAATGCAAAATCCCCGAATATATCTTTGTTAGAAATGTTTCAAGGATTCCAAAACTGTCTTTGAATTTGTTCTAGCATAAAAACTCAATGACTTCTATTCTTTTGAAATATGCATAAAAATGACCCAAAAAACCTATTTTTCAAATTTTTCGGAAAACTAAGGCCTAAATCAAAAAATTTCAAGTTTAAATATGTTTGTCTTGCAAAACTACATATACTCACCAAGTTTCAGACCAATCGGATCAAAAAAATTTTCAATCCGGAGGACCCCCTTAACGTTTCCGGGGGAAGATGTGGGCTCCTAGGTGAAGGTAAGGAGGACTTTGTGTTGAAACAGAAAGTTTTTCGTTGTTATGTGGCGGGCCATCTTTTTTCGGTTGACTACTGTTCTATTTTCCAACACCAGTTACCTTTTTCGTCAATTTTCAGCATGTATCTTACACTTCCTTCAAAATTAGCTGCTTGCTTTAACAAAGGATGCTGTGGTGCCTAGATTTCTCGTTCCTTTAATTTTACTAAACTATGCCTCCCTCTTTTCTTTGTTTGGAACACGTTTGTTGTGCTTAAAGATGCTTCATTAAGTTTTCTTATTTTGTTCCAAGTTGTAGTTCGATGATGCCAAGTCGTTCCATTTATTGATTTTCATTCATCATTCAAATTTCTCACTCAAAGGATAGACATCTCGTTCTCTTTTTAAAGAATGACTCCAAGACCTTTATTGTATTAGTGTTCTCGCGGGCCAAAACTCTTCCCATTTTAATTTGATCAGAGCTTTCCATTTCGTCTAACACCGCTTTTTTGCCTTCGACCGTTAGCCGCGGAGATAAATTTTATTTCGTACTTGAAATTCACTGTAGTGCTTGTTTGGTCGTTTATAGGCATTTTATGATACGGGTTGAATAGTTTTACGCAGTCCTGCCTTTTACAATGCACCGTTCGAAGCGCCGAGCATATATATATATATATGTTCCATGTTTGTGAACACTAACATTGCTCCATTCTGAAACGCGCGATACAAATAGCTATGTTTTTTTAAAATGCGGCGAGTGTAGTCTTTCATGTTTTCCAACACAGAACGTTTTCCGCCCATGTTTTCCTAATTCAGAGCATGATTCCCAAAAGTGCGATATGACCGAAGTGTTTTGATTTAGTTTAGTCTTGTTCTACAACGAGGCTCAGTGATTCTGCGAAGCTTCTGCGAATGTTTCACCGGACTGTTTGCAAACAATGCACCAGAAAATCGGATAAAAATTGTCAGTACTAGCAACTGATTAGCAATCAAGGATTAAATGTAAAGAAAGAGTAAATAGGTCCGCGAGTTCCTATCATCTCGTGTGTACCTCAATTTATACGGCTAAAAATTGTTCTCATTTAACCTGTTATTTAAAACTTGAATCGAGCATCGTATCAGTTGGAAAAGAGTGATTGCCATTATCTGAAGGTTCAGTTTGTTTCTTGAATACTTTTCATTTGTTATTTAAATGAACGTTTTTGGTTCCAAACACGCCAGCTTTTAAAATATCAGTTCAATCTCAATTCGGAAAAAAACGTAGAACAAAAACTACTTGTGTTCGAGAAAAGCAAAAAGCATTGTTTTTTATGGACGTCAGAAAATGACTGAAAACGTTTAAAGTCCATTTATTCAAGACAACACTTTGGTGCGCTTTAATGCAACCAATTGCAACTCTGTTCGGAAATTTGAAGCGTGCGATTTGTGCAACAAAACCTTCGCACTGCGCTTGTGTTCGTGGGGCGAGAGCCTTTAGCTTTGTCGATGTGGCCTCGAGTTGATTGTTGCGCTACGGTTTCGCGCATCTCTTTGATGAAAATGATTCATGAGGAGTGCGACTCCAGAAATAACTGCTAAGTTCATTTAGCGAAAAGGTATACCAAACTTACTTGGCGAAACTTCTGTGGCCAACGAAAAGAACTGAGCAAGATCAGTTGTGTTCGGTAGAGATGGTCATCAATGAATTGTTTCGTTTTTGGCAGGTTGTCGTCACCAGACACCTGTTTGAAACCAACTGCAGATGTTGTCGCCAGAACCAACTGCAGATGTTGTCGCCGGAACAAGAATTTATTGTTACGCTATTGTGTCGTTAATACTTTCATGGATCGTGAGGTTACTTGTGTTGGTGATAATTCCAAGAAAGTCTAGAAATTCCCGATAAAAGTGTCGGCATGAAACATTTAATCACATCAAATATTAGCTTACACTAGGGTAGACGGCCCGTCAAAAATAACGGGATTCAATATTTTCCCAGAATAACTTTTCCAGATGTGGATGACAAACAAATATATCCATATCCATGTACGACGATAAAAATATTCTTGTACTTGTGCACTGGTGAAACTGTGTTACAGATACAGCCATAAAGCATCCTGATGAGCGCGCCACAGAGAGACGGAATAAGCGGACCCCAAACAAAAATTTAATATATAAACACAACTAGGGTACTATTAAGTAAAAAAAAGATTATACAGGGAACATGTGAGCTGGAAATATCTATTTTTCTGCAAATGAAGGAATTCTCCTGACACTATGTAACGTCAACGCCCGTCAAAAATGAAAAGATTCTATATTTTCCTTCCAGATGTGACTGGCAAACAAAGATATCCATTCTTACAGTAACCGCGACAAAAATATTTTTTTACTTGTGCACTGGTGAAACTCGTCCCACAGATACGGTCATTAAGCATCCTCATGAGCGTCACAGAGCGACGGAAGAAGCGCACACCAAACAAATAAGCTCACCAAGGGTATTATTAGGTACGATTTTTCTCCACATTTGAAATGGGAGACTTGTGACCTCTTTATCAGTATGCAAGACTGAAGAGCAAATTTAATTCGCTAAGCAGCAACGAATTTGTTAGATTTTCAGTGTTTATGCCCGGTAGTCGTGCTACCAGCGCTTTGGGCAAAAATGTCACGGAAATTGAAAGATTTTCCTCTCGCACGAGCTGCGATCATGAGAAAATTGAGTTATTTTTAAGTCAAGAGAGCATCCCCTCAGGGGCATACATCTATTGTATCTATGGGAATTGGCGCTCCCAGGGGGACAATGTGAGGGCCTGAGCTAAAGGTTAGGTAGGGTTCCTTTTTGTTGAAATAGAACAGGTGTTTGTTTAGTTACGGACCAACTTTTTTCGGTTCACTGCTGTCCTGCTTTTCAGCACCTACTACTTCCTTCTTCAACTTTGATCTTGTTGCATAATCTTCTTTCCCAGCTTACTGTTTTTATGCCCTTTCTGCGTAGATTCCGCGTTTCCTTAATCCATACTAAATGGTGCCTTCCTTCTTCAAAGGATCGTCTTCTTTGGATCGTATTTGTTGCTGCGGGTAGGGAGACTAAAACTAACGACTAATCCAATCAAATCTAATTCTTCATCTTCTTGTTTTTCGATTTGAGTGGCGCGCTTCCATTAGATGTCAAGGAATTTCAGTGAATTTTTAAACTGTTTTTAGATTCGAAATGTAATAGTTGAAGATGCAAGCTAATTCTTGAACTTTTATTTGTCTGAGGTTCTACTTCGGCATTAGTTCTTTTTTTCATTTTTGTGTTTGGTTGGCTGATGACTGGAGTGTTCGGGCAGGAATTTTATTCTGACGTCTTGTAATTTCTTGCACCACTTAGTAAATTTGCGAGGCGTGAAAGCGCTCATTTTTGCGTTCTTAAAGAGGGCGACTTACAGTGAAACGCCAGCACTTAGTTCTGACCAGATGCTGGCTCTGATGAGACTTGCCTGCATTTCACAGTCAAAATGAGCACAATTGAGCAGTAGCGGTTGTACTTAAAACCTCAATATTGGAATACAATGACACATAATTTTACGCTTGAGCGTTGCAAGAGATTTTGAGGCCCTGAGGAAATTTAGAAATGACTCATAAGCCCGTTCCAGAAATGCCGTTTATGAGTAGCAGATCTCCTCACCGAAGGATTATACAGTCAAGTTAAACCGAGAGCTACGTCAATATCTCAGTCTCAAGCAACCTTTTCGTTAAGGTTTTTCAAATGATTAGATGTGAGGCAGCTGAGATTTGAAATGAACGATACACATTGGCTCATCGCGAAAGAAATTTTTTCTTAATTTTCGTTTGATTGAGCGAGCTAAGAAAGGGAGGCAGTTCTTTCCCTGTACCTCCGAAAGAATTTTTCTTGGTGGATGAGCAAGGCTTCTCGGTTGTTTTCATGGATGATGTTACTGTATGACAAACTAATTATTTCGTCAGAAAAAAACTTCCACAAAATTGTTTCGTACCTTTGCGTAGTAGAATGAGACGCGTGTTACCAGAGTCCGTCTTGTCAGGTTGGGTTAAATCTCTCTCCTGCAGTGTTTCCTCTTCCTTGTCGACAGCGCTGGAACATGGCGAGGCATGAACCAAATCGATGAGTTCGTTTTTGTTCGAACATTCATAACTGAGTGTCAAAACTTTCCAACATAAACGTTGTGAACGTGGCGATATTGATCGGTGTCGGTCCCCTCAGGGGGATACAACTATTGTATCTATGGGAATTAGCGCTCCCAGGGGAAAAATGTAAGGGCCCGAGCTGAGAGTTAGGTAGGCCTTCTTTTTGTTGAAATAAAAGTTTTTTGTTATGTTAAGGACCAACTTTTTTTGATTCACTACTGTCCTGTTTTTCAGCACCTCTGACTTTCTTCTTCAACTTTTTATCTTATTTCATGAACTTCTTTCCCATCTTACTGTTTCTATGCCCTTTCTGCATAGATTCCTCATTTTCTTATCTCCATAATAAATGGTGCCTTCCTCCTTCCTCTCTTCGATACACTCTATTTTTGCAGCGGTTAGGGAGGCTTAAACTAACTTATAATCTTAATCTGATCGGTGTCGGTGCTGTAATCACATATCTATTTTTACGCATGCATATGATTGCCCTTATCTTTGATTCTTTGATAATATATATATATATATATATATATTCACTACATTATGATCCACAGTTGATTGTTTGATTTCTGGTTTGGTTGGTTTGTCCGATTCTCTGTCACGCTCTTAAGGATACGTAATGACCATATACAAGTTTCACCAGTGTACAAGTACAACAAAACATATTATTATTGCGACTTCTATAGGATGGATAAATCTGTTTGTCATCCACATCTGGAAGATTTATTTCAGAAAAATATTAAGTCCCATAATTTTTGAAGGGCCATATACACTAGTATACACATGCATAGGCAAAGTTCTCCGGATGTGAATAGATCCTCCCAGTACTTCAAAAGAGATAAAATAGATGACCACGAGAGTTCAGGATGGCCGGAGAAGCGGCGGTAACTCGGCGCTGTTCTGCGTCGCGGTCACAAAGTACAGCCGGATGTCATAAAGCAGGTGCCCGATGTGGGCTTCACAACTATAGAAGAAATTATCGAAACCCAAGTGAAGAGACTCTAAAATCCCTGCTCTAGGAAATTCATTTACGAACGCGCTGTTATTTAATGAGTGCTGCTTCGATTTTGGAGCACATTTTCACCAAATGATTGTTTGTCTCCAATTTTTCTCGCATCTTACCCCTGATTTAAAGGCAGCAAATGTGCAGGCTAGAAAATTGTTTCAATGATCTGTTGAGAAAATGACGGCTACCGAAATGGAAGGCTAACATCTAATTTCTTTTTCAGGAATTCATCAAATATCTGATCGAAATTTATTTTGCCGCATTGTGAGAGCAAACCGTTGGTTAAATTTGCTTAATTGAATCTGGCTGATGCAGCACCGTTGTAATCTATTTCCAAAGTATTTTGACTTTTCGTCCTCTGTTTAAGCTGGACAACTGTTGGTTCTGAAGCGTCATTAACTTGCAGTGTTTAGAGTATATGAGATACGTTACACTATTTCATTGACACATTGTTTTGCTTTCGAATGACTCACCAAGCGAATTCTGTGCAGAATAATTTGAGCTGTCCAGTGCTAATTAATCTGCCATTTTCAGAAATCAGTTTAAAGGTTGTGGAAGTTCCATGTGAGTTGCTGCAGATGAACCGCTGTGCCGTCGTTCAGAGAATTTGTCAAACATAATTTCTCTTTCTTTCAGAGAGGCGTGGCGTTGAATAGCTGAAACCTAAATGAATTACTACAACCCGTGAGTACTTTGCGCGCAACAATTATTTGAAACGGTCATGTTCTCCTCTGAGTCTTTCTAAACTAAAATAGGGAATGAATTTCACCAACATGTGTTTGAGTTGCCTGACTTCAGGGAAGGTGGGGTTAGAGCGCTCGGCGTCAGAGAACCCGACGAACTGAGCTCACAGCTGCAAAGCTGAGCTGGCTGAACATCACTGTTCTTTACTCTAAAATTTTACTCGTGAATAGCGCTAACTTGAAATGGCACGTGATAAGTTGACTTAGAAAAACTTACACTACCAACTATATAGGGACAATGATGTGAACTTTTTGAAAATCAAGCATGTAGACGTTTTTGTTAGCCTTACGCAGATCTTCGTGACCTTCACATGTCTGTAGAAGTGTCTGCCAAGTTTAAATTAAATTAGTTCATTTTTCATAGATTGTCATAGTCATACCCATGTTTTGCTCGCTTATTTGCCACAGAATTTCACCTATGCGAAAAATTCATCTTAATTCTATAGCGTATGTGTCTAAATCAATATGCTTACCTAGGATTGCGTTAGCTTTCTTGATTGTCGCTGAAGTGTCGCAAACCGCAGCGTTAAACTTCGCGTCCTTGTGATGTCACGCGCTCAAAGTACACAGCGAGGTTCTCTTTATTGAATACCTTAATTCAGAAGAAAATACAATTTTACTCAGATTTATAAATTTCAATATAATTTTTTTGTACATCTCATTGACAAGAGCTAAGACGGTACAATTGTTTTTAAGCGTATTTTTTTACAGTGTACAAACTACGAGTCTTCAAATTTAATTTCTGGAATTTAGTTTACAAAATTGTTGTTTTTCGACATGAGTAGAAAATTTGAAGCTCAGGAATTTTTTTCGAGTATTTTAATGACAACATTTGAACTGAACGTGCACTTACGCTAGCATTAAACAATTAAATAAATTCGTTGTTGTTGTTGTTGTTGTTGAGTCGTGAGGCGAAATGAAAACTCACCTGTGCAGTTCACATCTTGCAATTAAAGTATGTTTTTCTTTATAAATATTTAATTAACCAAGTATTTATTGAATTCAGATCCTTTCGGCGAGAAAGAAATGTAGAAAACGCGCACATTGAATGGAAACGTTAGGTTTAATATATCATGTGGGAAGCGAGCCATGCAATTCAGTCTCCTTTTATGACTCCTTTTTTTTGATATTTGCAGTCTGTCCTTTTTTGATAGCTCAACTGCCGTCTTCTATTTCAAGGTGTGTCTTCAAAGTTTTATTGACTTTCTGATTTCCGGTTTTCTCTCGGTTTTGAAACGTCAAATTTTTTCCTCAGCTATCGACTATATTATCCGGCTCTCTGGAACAGGCGTTGTGAAATCAGATTTAAAAATAAAGTTAGATATCTCCACGGGAGGTTTCCTGCTTAATTTCCATTTTTACTTTACTGCCTATTTTAAAGTTCGTGTTAATATTTCACCCATTTTTGATTACGGGAAATTCATCTTCAGTTTTCCGATTTGAATCGGGAGAGGGGGATAAATTTCACCGTTACCCTCACTTCACTCGAGATTCGTCACCCCTGAGGGGAATGCATCCATTGAACCATATATTTGCAAATTTTCGCTCCCAGGGATAATATGTCAGGTCCTGAACTGAAAGCTATAGGCAGGACATTTCTTTACTGAAATAGAAGTGTATTATAATAATAATAATAATAATAATAATAATAATAATAATAATAATCGAAGCGGATTTTTGTTTCCCAACAAAATATTTTTTTGTAGTTCACTCTCGGGCATTTTTTCAGCTCTCATTGCTTTCTTCTTCAACTTTTATCTTGTTATGTTAACTTTTTTTAATCTTTCTGTTCCTATGAGGAGGGTGTGTGGACATACACTGCGTATAGATACGATCCAGTGTGGGAACACCTTTTTGTATGTTGATGGGCAGTAACTAATTTACAATCTTATCTAATATTTCAAGTCCCCATTGTCTCAAACATGATGCCAATTGAACCGTAAACTGGCTCCTCTCTTTACATCTCATTGTTGAGGATAGGGAGGCTTAAACTAACTAATAAACTAAACAAACCGTAAACTGGCGGTGCAACTCCTGATGCGAATCATCCTTATGTTCAAGAGAGCTATTTTGTTTGACTTTTTATAAAAATAAAGATTTTATTTTTTTATGGGAATTGGAGACACAGGTATGGTTTAACCTCGTCGTTTGACAGTATTTTATAACTTACCGTCTGACGACGTGGCAAGTTCGCAACTAGGAGAGCCATACCAATTATTTGTCTGCGCTTGTCCTGCTCAGGAGCACGGGCTGAACGGAAGCGTGTCGCTGTCTTTAGAAACAGATATTTGAATAGAGTACCTTAACTTACATCAAATGGAAAGTCTTACCTTAAAGATCTCAATTAACTGCTTAGTAACTTCCTCGGAGTACCTTGCATGACATAGAGTTCGTTAGCTTGAACAGAATGCCTTATATAGAGAAAGGCTTCAGCAAATTCCTATGCGGAACACTAAGCCCTTCGATCCGCTCAATCTCGGGCACGAATGTCTGGTGTCTCTAAGTGCAGGCAAACGAAGGTTGATCTTCTCGCTTCAACGCCACATAATCAACGGAGCTTATCAATGTAGTTCATGTTTTGAATCAAGTTTATATTTGAATCAATTCCTGAGCTGAGAGTTTGGTAGGCCTTCTTTTTGTTGAAGTAAATTTTTTTTTTGTTTTGCTAAGGATCATCTTTTTTAAAGTTCTCTGCTGTCCTGTTTCTCAGCACCTCTGGCTTTCTTCTTCAACTTTTATCTTGCCACATAACGTTCCTTCTCATCTAACTATTTATATGCGCACGGTATCCTTCGCAGGAACATCCTTTGTGCATGGATTCCACGTTTCCTTAACCCCATACTAAATGGTGCCTTCATCCTTCCTCTATTTGAACATCTTTATTGTGGTAAAAGCGGCTTAAAATAATTTATACTCAATCAGTCACAGTGGTTTATGTTTGGAATCATGATCAAAGACGTTATAAGCTATAAGATATTTGTGTAACTACACTGGAATTATGAAATGTAGAAAATTAATTCATATTCCCCAGGTTATTGATAAAATTTAATTGCTCCTGTTAAAGTAAAATGTAGATATTCCATCAAAGTTACGCTTGCGAAACGAAATAGGCGTTGGCTTTTCAGAAGACACATATTCTTTTCAGTTCTTGTTAACATTTACAGCGTATTCTTTCCTCGTTTGTAAGTTCGTAGGGACAAATTCCAAGTTGAAATTGTTTTCCGGAATCGTTCTGCATTCAAAAATAGTTCGTGAATACTCCTTAGAATTTTGGCTCTTGATGCGGCGCTGCGAAATCTAGTTTCCGTGCTGCTTGGCATCCGTGATGTTCGCACCAACCGAGCAAGTTTGGCGATGAAACAAAGCTGTACCGAGTTCAAATGAAACTCGGGTCATTTCCAGGAACCAAACGAGCCCCGTGGCATTGTCCTTGTCCTCATCGGCGGCATCACGCGCTTTTAAAAGATTTGTTTACATTAAACAAGTACTTTGTTCGAAGTATCACATAGTGAATTTAAAATCTAACTCTCAGAAGTAGTGCTGTGGGCCAAATAAGCCAGGAGGCTTCTCTGGCGATCTATGTATGAGTAGAACATTCTTTAGTTTTTCTAGCGCCTTTATTGAAACGTTGCTGAGAAAAGCACTTAATGCAGGAGGACAGGAATTACTTTTTTAGGACATCATCTACTCGTAATGTTCAATTTTAAACCTGAAAAAATATGTAAACACCCACGTTAAATGTTTTATTGTACTAAAAGAACTCACAAAAGCCAGAGTTTCGTGCTATTTGAAAATTACTCGAGTATTTTTTTTTTTGAGGAAAACGATTTTTGCATTTGCGAGAATTTTTAGAAGTGTTTCGACTCGTGAAATGCCTGTCGGAAAACGTTTGTGTAACGAAGAACCTATTTTAACGTAGGTGGTTACTGCATCCATGTTAATTAATACTTGTACGTCATCTACAGAAACCCCTTGAAGAACATATTACAGAATTTTCTTGCTGCATTTGAAACATTTGTAGAGTCTTCGTTTGTTATTTTTTAGGAAACTACTTTTCAAATCTTAAAAGGTATTTATTAAAGTCGATTTGGAAATTCATGTTATTTCCATCGCTTAATTACATCGCAAAAAAATGCCTTGAAATTGAAACCATCGCACGACGAGAAACGCAGTATCAGCCATATTTTCGATCACCCAAGACCTGGATTAACATATGAATTGAACTTTCTCTGGAGAAAAAATATGGATAAACTGATTTTGCTTCACAAATCCTTTAAAAATGAGGATGAATGTCCGATGTATTTTCTAAGGACAGGTCTCAGAAGTTTAATTTTTTCACTGATTTGGGCTCCAAAGCAGAATCTTTTCTGCTCACCAACTTTGGAACGGACATCAGGCGTTCACCGTTAATTTTCAGCATGACCGATTAAGACGTAATTCTTCCACTTAGGAGGCAGAGGGAAAACATTTTCTCGGTGTTTCATGCTTTGGGCCCATTCTAACAGCGAGGCTCAGAACCGTACACAAGTAAAATCTCAGCAGCTTCGTATACCTTGAGTCCTAAAAGGATAAACTTCCTTACAGCATGGAAAATGATCGCAGAATTTTCGAAAGACACAATTCATCTGGAAGTTTTGGGAATTCGTCGGTTTTTTCCGTGGCTAAGTGAATTTATTCACGCACCCCTAGTGTACTTCTCAGAGCGCGTGTTTCATTTTTATTGCGCGCCCTTGTCCCGCTAATGCCTGCGCATCCTTCTCGCGTCAAGCCGAAGCTTAGCGCCACTCTTCAGCTCTCGTTGTGATGCGGGCAGCGCTCGCTCTGATGACGCAGCAGTCGACCGTGGCACCTCTACTCCAGTGCTTGTTTTCTTCAATCAGCTTTCATATTTATTCTCTTCTCATTCGTATAAAGCATTAGGGTCACTCCGGAGGTAAAATACATTTAAGAATTTTGATTCATCGATTTTGATCAAGTGAATTGTTTAGTAGAATCTATTGCATACCATTCTATTATTGCATACCATTCAATTCTATTACTTAGAATTTGAATATATTGCATACCATTTTGAGGCTGAATTCAGGTGAATGAAATATTTCAATAAAACAAATTTCATCACGGAACAACTGAAAATTTCGCAGGATTTGCACAAAAAAAACTATTATATAACTATTACCCTATCTACTCATCACAGAATTAGTGACAGTTGTATCAAGAGTTGTAGTGGCTTGGTCACTCGCCCCTACTACCTAACAACGAGATATCCGTACTAATTTATCACATTGACACACTGCCGTGGACGAACCAATAGCCCCGCGTCTAGCCTCCAGCTTGGTACTTTCCACGCCCGCACCAGCACTGCGACTTGAGTGCGGGCTGGTCGTTTGAATACCGTATACCAAGCTGGCGCTACGAGCCGAGCAGTAGCGTCCTTCAAGCCGCCAGAGCCCATAGCTTGGCCTGTTTGGAGCATGGAGGTTTATATAAAAACGTTCTCAACCGAACATTTTCACTCTTCGGTCATCACAACAACAGTACAGCGTAGAGAACTCTGTTTCCTATCTCCCTCCACTACTTAAATCAAAAGTTCCAACTTCAGACGTGAAGCAAGCTGAACCAACGTCGCAGAAGTAGAGAAACCTTTTCACTCCGCCTCAAAGCCATCACGATAGCTTGGACTGCGGGCAACTCCTCAACCGTTCAGAAGCGGAACGTATTTTGGGGAGCACTAGTTGCCTACTGATTTATTAGTAATTTATCAGCCTGCGAGTCAAATCTTACTTCCTTAGGCACTAAGTTCGTCCCCTATGTCTGTAAAGTATGCACTAGAAGAAAATCCCGAATGGCAGTCACTTCCCGCAGTGACCGAAGGTTCTGTTGGACAAATCTGTTGCGGGGTTTGGTAGGCTTCATCTTTTCCCTTTCTTCTTTTGTTGTTTGTGCATGTGGCCGATATATCGAGCTTGCTCCAGATTGCTGTCTTTGCTACTAGTAAGATCTTTTAATTTCATCCAAAGTCTGTCGGGAAGGCGTTACTCTGTTGTTTACAATGCATGTGGCAGGCTTTGTCCAAGGGGTGTTGAAACCTTCGATGATTCGAAGCTGAAAGCTTGTGTAATTTTCTAACCGACTTCATGGCAGACTTCGTGCCAAAATCACTGGTTTTAGGTTTTATCATTGTTGAAATTTACGTAAATCGGTCAAATGAGCTAATTCTTCGTTGACCTTCGATTTTAAATGTAAAAAAATTTCAATGGCGCAACTAACATAAATTGTAATTGTAATTAGAAGGTTTTGCCAAAAATTGCATGCAACACACTTCGATGAAATCTGCTTGGAGTGGCATCAATATTCATATTTAATTCTAATGAAGAACATTCCTCAAAAATATTTCTGACATCATTTGTGTTATCTGCATATATTTTATTTTTTATTTTTAGTTACGTGCGATATCTGTTCCTTACAAGCAGAGACAGCGTCGCTATATCGAGCAGCTTCGTCATGCCTCGTTAGCTTACGTTCGCAAGCAAAGACACTTTTTTTGAGAAAAATGTGCATCATTTGAAAAACTGACTAACAAATATTTACTCAACTGCGTTTCATTATTAATCTCGTTTTTCTCTGTATGTGTTAATCTGCACGATAAGTACGGAAAAATGACTGCTGATGTGAATGAAAAGGATTCCCTCAAAAGGCCAGACATGAAATGGAGGTGGATACTTCTATTAACACTTTGAGTGCGACGTGACCCACCGGTGGTCATTGAGACGAATTGTATAATGCTGCTGACCGACCAGCACTTAATGCCTCAGTTTTCATGAATACTTATGTAAAGCCAAATGAAAGTACGATCCATTTAATAATGTTAGATATTTTCGAAATTGATCTCTAAAAATAAACTCCAATTAGAATTAGATATTGAACTTCAGTTTAATCAGCCGCAATTAACGTTTTAACAAAAATTACTCTCACAAGTCTCGTGATTATCTCAGAAACGACATACTTAACATGAATTTCAAAATTTTTTTTTTAATGAAACTCCCGAACACTAGGTGTGCACCAGTGCGCGGAGGCCAAACTGCGGTCCGCGGGCTGCATCAAAACCTTTCTTCCACTAACTTGCGTACGCTGGAATTTGAATTTGTTTAAATTGACTACTTTGTCTGCTTGTGGCCCTTCGACTTGTCATTGCCAACTGATGCTGCCCTCGCCCTGGAAAGTTTGCCCAAGACAGCTCTACACGAACACTTAGTACGGGAATGAATTTTCACGTCCTTTCCTTTCAAGTGATGTACAATAGTGTTGCTTGGAGAAAAAATTTGTTCTCGTTTTCCTTGGAATTATGATAAGCTTATAAGCATTCATAGCATCTTTGTGATTTAAATATTACCACCTTTATGGTAATATCTGCCTCGTCTGCAAGTCCACTGATGGTTTTATCTGCTCACTAGAATCAATTTTTCCTCCCAGGGAATCGCTTCCAATTGCGCCCAGAACAACTTCTTGCTCAAGTTCTAGGGACGAGTAGCCGAAGTTTATCCGTGGAAAAATCGCGCAAACTGTGAGGGACTGGCCTGACTTATGTGTTGTTTCTTCCAGTCCTGACTGGAACGCTGTGTTTTTGCCCCCACGGGCTGCGTAGCGCCTGGATATCTCAGACGTGCTTCTCAACTTGGGTGGTGACTGAGGAAATTTAGAAGTTGGATGACTTGGCTGCACTGCATAACACAAATTTGAATGCTTTTTGTGCCCTGTTGCTGATGTACTCAGCAAGGCAAATAAGGAATTGAATTGAGATGTACGTCTAAAGGCTAGTTCTTTATACAGTTGAAGGTTGATAAAAAAATATATGCTTTGGTTTTAACATTTTACTCCGGAGTACTCAACATGTTGACTGCGATATAACCCACCGGTGGTCAGTGAGAGGTTTTTCATAATGCTACTACTCATCGGTGGTCATTAGCTCAATTTTTATGAACACGTATTTAAAATCAAATGAAAGCACGACCCAATTGTTCATCATTTTCAATATAGCATACTAAAATTTATTCCAATACAAGATGAATAATGAAGTTCAATTCAACCCGCACCCGTCAACACGTTAACCTCGTCCAAGTCAGTCGAAATTTGTGTTTGTAAAAAGTTTCATCGTCATTGGAATGCAAATCCATTGGCATTTTTCAAGCTCGCTGAACATCAACAATTTAAGGTTGGTAACCGCCTCGCAGACTTCTCTTGCACTCGTGTACTACAGTTTTGAGTTCAGTGCCAGGAAGCTTCCTTGCGACACGCGCTCACGGACTTGATAAATGAACTCGGCGAGGTTGACTTCTGTGCGGCGCTCGCATTTTTGCCAACAAACGCAGCTTATCTTCCGGCACACGCGCCCTCCCGTGGAGGATATTCCAAGCGCCTCTTTACGGCTCGTCCTCGCTGCGAGAAGCGGCAGCATGAAGTCATTTCCGTCTCATGATGCTCCAATTCTGCTTCATTGATCGCCGCCAAACACTGTTATTTACATCTCAAATACAACCGCGCGGATCGTCAGGCCTGGGCGCTGCTTGAAAGTTTTGTTCCCGTACGTTTTGAGTTTTTGCGATGTTGAAGTTTTGTTGGGTGATTTAGTTTGCAAAACGCTTTTTCTTTTACGGTCTCTATAAATAATTATTCTTTTTCATCTAGTGTACAATTATCTTAACTTTTAGAATTGGTATACGTATGGGACTTGGCGCTCTCAAGAATATGTGAGGCCCGCGAACTGAAGCTATGGTACGCCTGCTACGGATCTTTTTTCTCGGTTTCCTGTTGTCTTTTTTCAGTATCTATCGCTTTTTCTTTGAATTCTATCTTGTTTCATTAACTTTTTCCATCTTGATGTTTCTATGCACTGGGTAAGGGGTACACCTTGTGCTTAGATTCCTAGTCCACCTTTCTTCATTCTAAATGGTGCCTTCCTCTATCCTTTCGTGGGAAATCCTTTGTTACGGCTAGAGAGAGGTTTTAACTATTCTATAATCTAACTTAATCTCTCGATCGAGTTCAGTCAGTTGCGTCGTATAGTATGAATCTGATGCAGCAAACGTGATTCAAAAGATGATTTTTCTTCAGCAACGAACCAGTGAGCACTAAATTTACGATCCACTTCCTCTTGCCTGAAAGTAAACTGTGTGACGAGAAGTGCGTCCCTGAAAGGAAATAAGAATGAATAATTCTTAATCAGCACATCGTTTCATTTCTAAAATGGGCGAAGTTGCATGTTTTAGTTGGGTATTCATGTCCAAGGTTAGGACAAGCCTTACATGCAAATTCCAGATGCAATTACGATTCTTTTTTTGCACCAATTGTGCGTCAAATTCAATGCGAGATAATCACCGTCCTTCGTGCACGAGTAGGAGACTTCAGGGCTTTTGTAATGCAGGAGCATATTTTTTTACATAGTTAAGTGTTTCAATAATTTTACCCCTCATCTTTACTGGATGAAGCACGTACCGTCATAGCAACATAGTGCGACTCCAGCTGGCTCCTGACAATTGACTCCATGACTCCAGCTGGCTCCTGACAATTGACTCCATGACTCCAGCTGGCTCCTGACAATTGACTCCATGACTCCAGCTGGCTCCTGACCATAGACATCGTCGACAACACGACTCCAACTGGCTTACGACCATTGAACACATGACACCATGACTCGTACTGGCTCCTGGCAGTCGACTCCATGACGGCACCATAACTCAAGCTGGCTTCTGATCACCTTCTCATACCAAAACTGAGGTTCTTATCCGCTAGAATTGGTGTGGTTATCTCAAAATTCATTTCTATAAAAAAACTGTCATTCTGTTCGTGGGGAGCGGCTGTCAGCATACGATTTTTTCCTCTTAGCGCTTTCAGCATATAGGTATTTATATTTTACTTCAAGCCTGTAAAATTCAAGAGTCGACTTAGGCTTAATCTAAATACGTTTGTCGTTTCAAAGCTGTTTCTTCTGCTATGTCCCTGAAATAAGTAGATAGAACGAATTGCTTAGCTAAGCAGTTAGTTTTGAATCCAATTTTCAAATCATGCGCTTCAATGATTCGGAAATATGATCTTCAAGTTTCCTTGTACCAGCGCGAGGATGTCTCATCAGGCGCTTCACGGCAGCTTCAATGGGTCGTCTTGATTAAATTGACTTATTGACTTAACTTCTCTTGCTGCGGCAGCTTGAAAAGACATTGAAAAGGATTTTACGACAAGTACCGCAATTTTCCTCTCATTCTCGGACATAAGAGCAAATTTTAAAGCAACAATTAAGTTACATTTAGCTTTTGACGGCTTTGTTTTTGACCGTAGTATTATAAAAGATCTGACACATGAAAACTTACGTACCAGAGCATTGTTTACTCATGAGCAGTGAACGACTGAAGCGCTGTGTAAACTTTCAAGCAATGAGCTTGAGTGCTTAAACTTTAGAATTGTGGTAAACAAGCGTACAAATTTGTTGTATTTATAGTGTATATTTTGAAGCATTTCTACGAGATATTTTCACACGAGTCATGAACAGCTAGTGAGGCGCACAAGCGGTGAGGGTGAAGTTAACCTGTACCAGCCCAGTGCAAGTTGCAAGTGCTAAAGCAAACCAGCTATTGCGGGGAAAAAGTTCTTAACTGCAGCTGTAAGATGATAATTTCGCTTTAACTTTTTTTAATACATTAATGCCTTATTCATTATAATTTTTCATTATGACATTCAGTCATTATAATTTTTAATGCTTCAAATAATGATAGCCTCAACTATACTCTGTTTTTTATCTACTTCAGTGTTGAAATTACTTAGAGGTTTCCTTAATAACGTGGGAGTTCGCTGAGCTCAACTCCCGAGCATTTCAGGACTGGAGCGCCAGTGAAAGGAGGTCTGGAATAGAACAACCGCGTCACCGCATCAGTCTTTCCAAACCGTCATTGAAACTTATGCTCTCATTGGAGGAGGGATGAACTCGTTTCTGAGCATCTTAAAATAGAATAATATTGATGTGAGTTCGTCATCAGACTTTTTCTGCTCTTCCAAGCCCCATTCGGTAATTATGAGCTGGGTCGATTTTTTTTGCCAAACTTGGTCGATTATTTACCCAGTGAGTAGCGTAACTCAGGTCTCTCCCATGACTTATTTCAAACATCAACAATAAATTTTAAAAATATGGCTCACAAATTTAATCACTTCTTTCCTAGAATTCTACTCAGTTGAAATATATTTCAATGAAAAGTCCAGATGTTGATACATCAGTAGACTGAAGCTGATTTTACGCGTTTTCTAAAGCCCCTTTTCCAGACATAAATTCGATTATAAAAATTTTTTCTTCCATGTATGATGTAGCATTCCTTAAGAAATGATTTCAACAAACATTTTTAGAAGTTGAACAACATGATTCCAGATCTCACCGACATCTTCTATAACGTCACCTCCCAGAACCGCTGCATGCAGCGGTTCTGGGACGGCTATTCCAGTGCAGAGAGCCACCAACTTTCTGCTGCTGCAATAATTAACTTGGCCTTTGAAGACGGACATTAATGTCGATTATTCGAAGGCACGTGCCCTGCGGCTGACGTCCTCTTGCTCAAACCCTGGGTCTTCTGGAATATCACATGTCGGAACCCGCCCTCCGACATAAGCTCAATGTAATGAACAAGATCGTCCAATTCCAAGGACATCTCTCGTGAAATGATTATGCTCTATGTGACGTATTTGCTGTCTATGATAAGCTTGCCTTTCAAATGCTGCGAAATCGTGAGGTAATTGTAGGAGTGATCTAGCATCATAGCCCTAATAAGCGGTTATTTAGATTATTTGCGCAGAGTTTACTTCGTAAATGTTTCGCTGGATATTTATGTAAAGACTGGTGTAATTCAGAATTTACAATTGGAATTTACAATTTCCGTGTAGAAATGAATCAATTAATCCAGAAAGATAATTGATTTCGCACAGCATGCAGCCATTCTCATTAAGCAGTTTCGATCAAGGCTGATTGTAATATTTAGTATACAAATACAAGTGTTTGGCAATGGATCGTAACTCCTTATTCTACGGACTGAAAATATTTATGCAGCATCTATGTAACCGAAAATATTCTAATGGAGGGTGTAGGCTCATTGATATGTGTAGAGGAACCTAACTTTTCCGAAATATTGCACTCGGTTCGCGTGAAATCCTGTCCTCACGCAGGCGTGTAGTTGACGAAGAAACTGTGGCATCGTTATCTCCTGCATTTATGTGGCGCTATTTACCGGTTTTAAAATTCTGCTATTCATCGAAGTTTTTGAACTGATCACATTTCCAAGACTGTTTGTTGTTGCTTGTTCTTTCAGCTGTGGTCGATTTTTTGACCAGCCGGCGTGCCTAGAACATTTATTAGTTTCTATCTATCGTTCCTTACGCATGTTCGAAATTAATGGTTTCAGGTATTTAACTGCTAAGTATTATCTTGGCTTGAAAATACTCAGAAAAGTGCCACGTAAACATATCGAAACCAGTCATTTGCGCACCCAGGTGGTGAATGTATCAAAAGACGCAAGAGCTGAAATTTGAGGTTTACTTCGTTTCATTTATCATTTCCTGGTAGACGTTTGAAGTCTCAATGATAACTGATGTTCTGTTCAGGTTATAGACGTTAGTGAACATTTCTTTACGTCCTTCACGTGGTTCTTGAAAATATAACAGAAGATGAAATAAAGATACCAGAGCGAATGATGTGTCGTTTGTGATGGAATAGTCTTTGAAAAATAACTTGTCTGTAATTTTTAACTTTCATCGAAGTAAATTAGCCGTATAATGAAAATATCTGACAGAGCTCAGCACCAAAAGTGCAGCCTTCGGATCCCTCGAGGCTTGACCACCAAACAAGCCGCGAGTTCATCAAATAGCCCCATTTTTTTTAACTTCGTCGCCTGACTTTTGCAAAATTTGCGAATTAGAACTTAGTTTTTCCATGGAAAGTCTATCGTTGCGTGCGAAAAAAAAGTTGCAAAATAAATTTTTTTGATAATAATGGTTAGAGATGGGATACTAGACGGAATTGTACGGCTGTGCGTTGGACATGCTGTAAAATATTCTATCTCCTAAAGAGATGAGCGGTTGTGACCGAGAAATTCTCAGCACCTCATGAAAGGTATTTTAAATTTACCTCGATATTATTGGTTTTAGGTGAATTTATGAATTTAGTTAACGCCTCAAAAAATTATTTCCTTATACTTACATCAGATTAACCAATTTTGATGGTTTGATTTAGTGCCATGATGGCGTTCTTAAAGTTGACGGCTGCCAAGCTTCAACTCTGCTCACACGCAGCAGGTCTCGCACTCGCTGCAAATTTCAGAGAAGAAAGAAAGTGCTTCGTATCTGTGTGTATGGGAAAAAATCATGAATTTTCACCCGACTGATACCTCGAATAAATTACGCCCTAAACAAGAGAAATTTTAATGCTTTGCCTGTATTAGAGAGGGGCCATCACTTCGCAGTCCTGTGAAACTAAAGAGTGTGATTCAAGTTCAAATGTCCAGGTTTCAAGAGGGTATTCTGTGTTGTACAGTATTATCGTTCACTTTCATTGATGTAACTCGATGAATTTTGGTGCATTCTTTCGAAGTGGTAAATATTGCTTGATCACTTTTCTTCGATAATAAATTTGTTTGATTCCTTTCAGAGCGACGATTGGAAGTTTGATGATAAAATACTTCGGTATTCATTTCAAATGTTTCATAGAAGCTCGTTGTGGCTTCATTTCCAGTCAATTGATATTGCGATATTTGTACTACACAATGCTTTATGACTAGATGAAATAGGGATATTTCAGAAACTAAAGGTTTAATTAAAGCCCTTTAATAAAATCGAAGCGAGAAAACTTTGTTCTCATCAGCCAAGTGATTTGATCTTAAAAATTTTATGATACATTTTTTTTCCAAACTAGCTTTGCAATCTGTTGACGCAAAATACCTTCAACTTTAAATTTCGGAGCGGTTTTTGAAATGACCATGGGGGAAATTGTTTTTCATCCTTCTATACGCACCATTTTGTTTACCCTAATTTCTCCCTTTTTACGATGCTGTCCAATTTCCGAGCTTAGTCACTAAATGTGTGAAGATGCATCTCTTTTTCCATTTTCTAATTTCATTTACAAAACACTTCAGCATTAAGTTTCGTAGTGTGTTTCTATGTATGAAAATATCTGCGTGCGAACACACTTGTCATGAGATTGTCCGTACCTTTAATTCCTCACCAATTATTCTCTTACTCTTTCCCCTCTTGGAAACACATTTAGCGTGGTTATCGAGGCTTTAAATAACTTACAATCTATATTCTCTACCTCGCATCTTGCTTCCTTCTTGCACCCATACACGTCCAACGTCCCCTCAGGGGGATACAACTATTGTATCTATGGGAATTAGCGCTCCCAGGGGAACAATGGGAGGGCCCGAGCTAATGGTTAGGTAGGCTTTCTTTTTGTTAAAATAGAATAGGTTTTTGTTGTGTTACGGACTCTTTTCGGTTCACTGCTGTCCTGTTTTTCAGCACCTCCTACTTTCTTCTTCTTCAACTTTGATCCTGTTTCATGAAGTTCTTTCTCATCTTACTGTTTCTATTCCCCTTCTGCATAGATTCCCCATTCTCTTATTTCCTAACTAAATGATGCCTTCCTCCTTCCTCTCTTCGATACGCTCTTATTTTGTAGCGGTTAGGAAGGCTTAAACTAACTTTTAATTATAAGAATCATCTTATAATCATAACACGTCCAACGTTTCCCTCACACACCTCTAACACGCCCCTCACACGCTACACTACAACAGTGGAGGCAGCTCCACACGCCTGCCTACAGCGCGATAAATTCAGAGATGATCTCTTCTCCAGAGCCGGCCCAGACCTGGTGAGAGGGAACGGCCTAACGCCCTCGCAATATTCCGGCCGACGCCAGCACACCGCGCTTGGGCCGCCAAGTCTGCAGGTTTAGTGCAATGGTCGCTCGGCGCTTGCACCGTGGCGCGTGTTACTACTGTAAGGCTCTGTCCTGCAGCGCGCATGTCGCCGCCTATATATCTGCTCGCGAAACTTTAGGGTTAATTTGAAGTAGCACAATGTCGTACTGAAACAGGGTGCGGCTCTGGGCCGGCCTAGGTCTCGTGGTTTTGAGTGATTTTTGGTGACGAATGAAGCTTCAGTTTCCCCATGACTCGAAGCGTCAGTTGGTGTTTGTCAGGAGATAGATAGCTTAACTTTTGTCTTATATCTCAAGCTTAAATTGGGTTGGGCATCTGCCACCGGTAATTGTGTCCGTACAGTAACTGAATTTGTTGTGACACAAATACCATGGGCTTTGCATTTTGAGTGCATTACTCACGGTTTCAAAGTCGACTCGTGCTGCGCCTTATTTTTTCTCGCGTGATTTTTACAGTTTTTGCGTTATGCTTTTGAGAGATTCTAACAAACTTTAATAAAAATATCACTTACTTGAGAAATTTTTGAGATAGCTGAGCACTGAAATGGCGTATTCTGCTGCAAGGTGTTTAAATTGCCAACGATGATAATGGTAAACGTGATATTCACCTGATCTAAAAAAACGCCATAAAAATGAATTGCATGTTGGAAACACTATTTTTCATTCAAAAACCGTGCAATTTTAAACAATCGTAGTGCGGGGATGGTCCAGCAGGGAGTTTAATGTTGAAATTTAATTAATGCTACAGCTCCAAATCTTCCGGGTCCATTACCTTGCGATAATTATAAGCAGCTCCTCTTGGTTCCATACAGATCGCGTCCACGGTGTACGAGCACACCATGTCAGAGCATCAATCATTTCTTTGTTTATTTAATTTACTTCGAAAATTTTTTTATACCCTTAGATTATAGGAAGGGGCTAAGAGAACTTCATTAATTAAAAATAGTTATGTTCATATATAAGGAGTTTAAGTCAAACTCTGTTATTTAAAGTTTATCATGTTTCGTAAGACGGAAAGGGTGTTGATGTGCATACCACACTGTGTCGAGCATGACGCAAAGAACTATTTGGGAACTGCTCACGAATACCGAGCGTTGAATTCCTCCTTACCACCACATTACGCAACTACCACAACGCAACAAATTCTGCTCTCAAGTGAAGACAGCTTGGGCAATTTTGTTATTGATGTTCTCATCTTTCCGGAGCTTCTAAATCGAAAGATTGTTTACGCTGCTAATGGTAGAGGGCTCAACGCCATTTGCAGTATTATTTTCTTACGTGGTAGAACAATAGAAAAACTCAAGAAAGTTTCGTCGCGAAAAACCGACACGATTTTTTGTGGTCGTCCTCGCCCCTTTAAGACGACACTGAAGTGTTTTCTCAGCGAAGCGATTTATTATCCTTACACGACTTCTTCAGATGTCCAAGTTTCTCATGAAAAAGAGAACATACAAATCCTGAAGACGAACTAGAGCCTTTTGTAGCGTCCGACCTCGACTGGGAATATCAAGAGGGCTTTGGATGACTGAAACATCAAGGACTGGCTTCATTTAGCGCTATCATTCAGCAACTCCTCTGCAAGCGTTAAGATACGGCAAAATTCTTTTGTTAGAAAACCTGCGATGCGGTTAGCATCTTTTGTCAAAGCGAAAACCTTTGTCGCACTTTTTGAAGTCAGATTTTTTGCGCCACGCTATAGCAACGATGGTATTGTTCGCAGAAAGAGGTCATGCATAAAAACACTATTGTGGGAGGAATAACAAGAACCAATGTTTCAGCACGCAGTCAAGCTATGTTTGAAGATTGCTGGAATACATGAAGAAAACTTCGCGTCGGTAAAACTACGGTCTTCCAGTTTGAGATGGGGTCCAGGAAATAATTGAACGCGTGGTTAATCTTCAACTGAAGGGAATCGTATCGGTTCAGGAATAAGGAACTTATAGAGGTCTCGAGCTACCGCCGTACTGTAAATGCGAAAAATATGTAAATAAAACGTCGATGAAAATGCCACTTTGCCGACATGCGCCCAACATTGCTCATCAGTAATTTATGATTTTCATATGGTGTTGAAAAACGAAGACGATAAGGGGTCTAATGAAAGGGCTCATGCACTATTTCATTTCTGAAGATCTTGACTCTTTCCGACGATAAAAAAATTTCTCTCAGGTACTTATAGAATCCCCCTCGTGGAGATACACCTATTGTATCAAGGGAAATTTGCTCTCCCAGGGGGGAAAATGTGAGGTCCTGAGCTGAGAGTTAGGTAAGCCTTCCTTTTGTTGAAATTATTTTCTTTTGTTTTCTAAAGAATTATCACTTTTTGGTTCACTGCTGTCCTGTTTTTCAGTACCTCGCACTTTCTTCTTCAAATTTATCTTCTTTCATGAACTTCTTTCTTAGCTTACAGTTTTTATACACTTTGTGGGTAAATTCCGCGTTCTCTAAACTCTCTACTAAGTGGTGCCTTCATCATTCCTCTCTGTGAACATCTTTGTTGGGAGTAAAGGGAGGTTAAGGGGGATACCGTTGGGATTTTTGGCCCAATAAGCAATTTTTGTTTCTGTGTTGAAAAAGGATCCTTAAATGGTGGGCCATTGTGCCCTCAAGTTTTATGGGGCTACGGGCAGGAGATCCCAGGGAGGTGTAAGGGGACCAAAAATCGTGAATTTTTTACCCCAAATAAAAAGAGAACAAAAAGGAAAATGAAAATTGTGACTCTTTTAGTATGTTGGCATTGTTTTACGAATTCCCAAACTGTCTTTTGTTCTGTTGCAGCGTGAAAACTGGATGACTTGTTTTCATTTTAAATATCAAATAAAATTACACAAAAACAAATATTTCCCATTTTCTGAAAAACTAAGGCCTAAATCGAAAAAATGAATCAAGCAAATTGTGTTTATGTTTAAAAATTACATGAAATGGTTTATTTCAGCAGAATCAGTCCACAAATAAAAAATTACCATTGTTGAAGAAATGAAAAATGTTTTTGAATATAATTTATACGTGTAATTTACAATTGACAGAGTAAAGATGAAATTATGCATGCACTTTATGTTTAGACGATAATACAATATGATAATATACATTCCAGATGATAATACAAAATTCCAGGTAAAATTTGTTTTATTCCTCTTACGAAAGAACTCATTTTCAACATTCAAAACAATAGAAGTCAGTGAGTTTTCACGCCAGGAAAAACAAAGACAGTTTTGAAATCCTTGAAACATGTCTAACAAACTGAACGATTTTCGATTTCTTAATTTGTACATTTAATTGTTTTATCACAGTTCAAAATCTAAAAATTTTGTATGTTGTAGGGATCAGAAATTGCATATCAAAAGAAAACGAAAAGGAAAATAAAAATTTTGGATCCTTTAGTTTATTTGAAATGTTACAAGAATTTCAAACTGTCTTTGAATTGGTTCTAGCATAAAATTTCATTGACTTGTATTCTTTTGTTATACCCTACTTTTCTTTTCATATCCAGGTTTATCGTCGTTTCAAATTTTCAATCATTTAAGTCGGATCTTCAAATCAAAGGAGTTATTTTCAGAAAGAAAACACATTTCTTTCAATGTGGCCACACATTTTCTTGTTTTAATGAAGGATGAACACATGACAAGAGATCGATGGAACTAGCAAATACAGGGATAACAATCATTACAATCTCACGTAACTCGAAGTATGCAGCGATGACGAAGTACGATAGCAGGGTCTCGTATTTTACGTTAAGTTATTACGTGAAGTTAACACAAAATCAGAGTCTAATACGGTGTGCCAGCCGTATGCAAGTTTAACAAGTTGAAGAAGTAGCACTAGGAGACCTTTAGCGGCGATTTCTCAGGCGGGAATGCTGCCTCTAACTACCGTCGTACTTTTTAAATAGCTCTCATGCTGCTGGGATAGCCGCAGCCTCAGAAAGCCGTTATAAACTGTGCTGTGCCATCGCCCAGCTGCCCATGTTGTCGCGTACTACTGCTGATCGCTGTTGTTGTCGCTGTTCCCTGTTGCTGTCGCCACTGCCCATACCCTGCTCCTGCTGTAAGCTTGAGGCCGCTCTGTTGTTGAGAGTACTCCTTTTTTTTATAACCGCCAAGTTGTCGCTGCGTAAGCGTATGCTTCGCCTTCTGGCGTGCCGTGTTATGCTGAACTTGCGATTTTCTTCCGATAGCTGACCAGGCGCAGACCCATGTTCAACCGTCCTTATTCTTTTTTTTGTGGTAGAATTTAACGGTTCGTACTAGCGACATAACAATATCCCCCCATCGTATATTTCTCAGCATCCTCCTGGATGCGAACTGGAAGCTTCCGTCTACTGAAGATACGTATCTGAGATTCGTACTTCATTGCAGGGGTGAAATTAGACAAGCCTTGAGATTTGTGCTTCTGACGCACTTCTGAATCGAAGATCCTAAATTAACAGTAGCTTACTGTCGTCGTCGGGACGCCCTGTTCCAGTTTACTACCGAAGATCTTCTCCCGCGGCTGTCGACGTTCTACCAGAGGCCTTCTGGAGACGTCTAGGGGTAAAAACCACCCTATTGATATAAACATCGAGTGTTTACTCGATCAGTCCATACTCAACCTCCTGCGTGTAGTTATTATGGACGTAGTGATGTCCATCGGTACCTTCTTTATTTTCCTTAGCCGTTGTTGAATCCATGTCCGGCGAAAATATAGATGTTCAGGAGAAAAGTCCATTCCTCTTACGAGTGCGTGCACCGTCGCTGCAGATGGAAGTTCACTCGCCCGCCGATTGCACCACGCACAGCTGCGGCCGTAGCATACCCAGATAGCTGCGACGGGCCCTTTAACCGCAAGGTCGTAGCAAAGCGTAGCAGGACAGCTGGCAGACAGAGCGGTGTTGCCAACGCGTCAATGGGCACTCAGCATGAGCACTGCCTCCCGGTCGCTGCTCTCGTGTGTCGTCTGTGTGTGCTGCTCACGGCCACTGCGCTGCGCTTCGTCTCAGTCAGTCGCTTGCTTGCGTGCCACAGCAGGCGACTGTGTTGCTGGAACAATTGTTCGATGTTAATTTCAGGGCTTGACAAAATATTTCCCTTTTGGATTTCTTTGAGGATTGCAATAAATTGCTATCCATCTACTCATCCCATCTCTCTCTTGCCATTTACAACCCGGTGTATCATCCTTCAATCAGTACATAACTAGATCAAAGTAATCTAACGCGCAATAAGCTCAAAGAAATCCATTAGAGAACATTATAACTAACACGAAATGAAATAAATGCAAAGTAAAGGAAACGGATTAGAAATACACAATACATCATACAATATTCAGATAGCTAGTGGGCTGTAAAGGAATATTTCTACTTATTAGCACGCATTCCTGTAGAGGAGTTATGAAAAGACACTTGAACGGGATACAAATTTGACATCAAGTAAAATTTCTATCTAATTAATGAGCATCATCAAGGTAAATGCATAAATTGGTTTATTAAACATGTAATACAAGAGGGTAAAAGCATCCTACTCGCATTTCGCTGGAGAAATCAGTTAATTCTAAGTCGAAGCAATTATCCTAAATTTGTAATATGAAAGAAATGTTAAACACGAGGGAAATGATTAGGAAACATTCTTAATATTAAACATAGTACATTTGAGAATGAAATGAGGTAATCATTATCGAAGTTTTGTGACGTGCTTGCAAGACACAAGCAATTAAACATAGTTCGGACGTCTGGCCCGGTTCCTCAGAGAATACCTAGGGATCATTTCTTCATTTCTCTGGCTCGTGTTCGGCACGACTGGAACGTCGCTCGTTTCTGCTTCTCGAGGTTCATCTTCTTCTTCATCATTGTTGAAAGGGAAGGCTAAGGCGTCGTCTAGATAAGCACGCTTCACACGGTTTAAGTGTACATTCTGTTCCTTTCGGTCTGAATATAGACCCCTGATGGTGATGTTATTTCCGAGTCGAGAAATTATTCTGAAATGGCCCCTGAAGCGCGTTGGGAAGGCCCTGTCCTCGGCATATCCTGACTCATTCCGAAGCATGACAAGGTCCCCGGGTTTGAGATCACATTCTTTGGCCGTTCGATTATAAATGTTAGCTGCGGCTTGCCTCGCGGCTTCAGAGTTTTTTCGAACTGCCGCAAATGCTTTGGAGAGCCTGAGTGAAACTTCGACTGAATACTCCTTGTCACAGGCATAGCTGATTGGCTGTTCCTTAAATATGTCGTGGTAGGGGAGGTTTGCATCTCTGCCGTAGAACAAGAAGAACGGCGTATCTTTAATTGCCGTCTGATAGGAGGTATTTACAGCTAGAGTCACGAAGGCCACGCTCTCGTCCCAGCTGAACTTATCTTCGGCAGCTAGATGAGAGATTGCAGTTTTCAGGATACCGTTCATTCTCTCGCAGCAACCGTTCGACATTGCGTGATATGCAGTCGTGGTTTGAGATTTAGTGTTCAAGTTCTTACACACCTCTTGAAACAGTCTATTTGTGAACTCACTACCTCTATCACTGACGATCTTATTCGGGGCTGAAAATTTTCCGACGTACTGGACAAAAGCTCTGGTGACGGTATCGGCAGATTTGTCGGGGAGTGGATAAGCATCAACATACCTCGTGAAATGATCAACTATAGTCAAGAGGTATTTGTTACCGTCATAACTAACAGGTAATTCAACAAGGTCAACAGCAACTCTTTCAAGGGGGTAAGAAGTCTCAGGAATTTGCCCAAGGGGACTTTAAATTGACCCTGCCATTTTCTTCGTTGGCACGACAAACATTTCTCCACATGGTCTTTGACATCACGGATCTGATTAATCCAGAAGAATTTATCTCTGGCACGTTCAAGAGTTCTCAGGAAGCCCATATGAGCTGACAAATCATTGTCATGGCTGAGTTTTAAAGCGACCTTAATTAGAGACTTAGGAATAACTATCTGTACATTACTTCTACCGTTTCTGCGTTTCTTTCTCGACAACCTACATAGGACATTGTTATCATCAATAAAGTATTCGTCAATGTTTGAGATCTTACAGTTACCTTTATCATCATTATTTATAACATCCCTAACGGTAGAACAAAAAGGGTCCACACTCTGCTCTAAGGCGATATCATCCAAACTCGGTGGCTGAGCGGCCTCAATAGCAGCACCTGTCTGCTCACTAGACGTGAGTCGGGGACACACGTCGCTGGCAGAAGCACCTGTCACATTATTATCAGAACAAGGCTTGATTCTAGAAGGAACATTAGCATTATTTTTAGGATCACTCTTATTACTACAGTTTGATTCAGCAGTGTCAACAACAGCATTGACGGTTCTCTCAGATCTAGACAGGTAGTCTGGCAAGTGATGTTGCGCTCCAGGCTTATATCTGACAGAGAAGTTATATTCTTGCAGAAGCAAAGCCCATTTCGAAATACGGTGATTACCTGTCTTATTAGCAAAGATAAACGTTAAGGGGCGGTGGTCCGTCACCACGACGAACTCATTTAAGTACAGATACGCATCATAATGTTTGATTGAATCATGAATGGCAAGCGCTTCGAGTTCTGTTGCAGAGTATTTAAGTTCGTTTCCTTTTAGTTTTCGACTATAGTATGCTACTGGCAATTCGACACCATTATGCATCTGAAGTAATGCTCCACCGATTGCAATGCCCGAGGCATCAGTGTGCAGAACAAACTCTCTCTGAAAGTCAGGAAATTTAAGTATAGGCGCTGACACCAGTTTATCCTTCAAGTCGTCGAATGCTCGTTGATGAACGTCCGTCCACCTAAAAGCATTCGTCTTCTTGGTTAACTCTGTAAGGGGCGCAGCGATATGAGCATAATTTTTAATGAATTTCCTAAAGAACCCGGTAGCGCCAAGAAATCTTTTCACCTCCTTTACACTTCTGGGTCTCAAAGCATCTGCCAAAGCTCGCACTTTATCAGGACGGGGGGTTAGTCCTTCTGAACTGACTTTGATACCAAGGAAAGTCATGCTGCTTGCTGCAAATTGACATTTCTTTAAACTAAGTTTGAAGCCTGAAGCAGCTGTTTGAAGCAACGCCTTATCCAAATGCTCGACATGTGTCTCGAAATCTATAGAATAAATGATGATGTCGTCAACGTAACAGAACAGAAACTTTGAAATGAATGGAGAGAAAGCCACATTAACTGCCCTTTGAAGTGCAGCCGCCGATGTTATGAGACCCTGAGGTGAACGCAAATACCTATAACTGCCTGTCGACGTTCTGAAAGCGGTGATGTCCCGGCTTTCTGGAGATAATTCAATCTGGTTATAGGAGCTTCTCATGTCTAGAGTGGTGAACAAATTTGAGCCCTTTAGACTTTCAAGAGTATCTGTCATGTTGGGAATTTGGAATGTGTCTTTCTTACAAATCTTATTGATAAGACGAAAATCGACAACTATCCTATGAGTCCCATCGTCTTTTCTGACTGTCAAAATAGGTGACGACCATGGGGAGTAAGCTGGCTCTATAACTCCCTGTTTCAGCATCTCTTGGACGTGCTCCTCAACCAATCGCTTAGTGGCATGAGGAACACGATATTGAGGCGAATTTATTGGCTCATGACCCTGAATATCTAACCTATGTACAGCATTTCGCGCATGACCAATCTCGTCTCCCACTGCGAACGCATTCCTATGTTTGTTAATCAAATTTATAAGGGTCGTTTTCTGATCATGCTTTAAATGAGATAAGTCGACATTGTTAATCATTTGGTTGAATTCAGGTTCATTGCGTTTCTCTGCGGCTGGCAACAATCCACTGTTAGGCAGTAGCTCACGACCGCACTGGCTCTGAACAGGTGCCCGTCTAGCCTCGCACACTGTCGCCACGCCTACATTCCCAGTGCTCTCAAGCGTAGTCATAACACGGGCGGCACTCTCACTCTCATTTGGGTCTGACTCTGGCGGCTCCTAAACAGCAACATCTAATGTGGCACAAATCTTATTCCTAGGTACAAGAACGTTCTTATCATTATAATTTACAAAGACTACAGGCACGGTACCATCACGGACTGTGGCTAACGTACGAGGCACTGCTATTCCTTTACATGTAACGCTCTGTTTTAGAACGACTGTTTTGCCATTCATGTGCCGGGGAAATCTTAAAAAAGAATGACACAACGTGCCCCCTTCAACGGTTAGATCATTTGACACCCTAGCTACACTGAAAGACGCGTTCTCGGATTGCTTTACAAAGTTAATTGAATTAGAGGCAGCAATTGATTTAAATGGGTAAACTCTCTCATTAATTCTCACGTGACCTTTCTCGTGCTGACTGTATTTTATTTCAACACCGAATCTCTTAAGGAAATCTCGGCCTATCAAGACAGCTCCAGGGAAGTAAGAATCTTCCACAATGATGGCGGAATGGCAATACTCAACATCACCTAGTTTAAATTTCAGGTCAATCGTACCTCGAGTGTGAAGATTATCTCCATTTACAGAACAAAGAACTTTCGTGCATCGTTTAATTCGGGGAGGGTCTTTGAATAATTTTTTAATTACACAAGATTTCACATGAGTCACGGAAGTGCCCGAATCAACGAAAGTGGAGCATTTTCTCTGTTCAATGTTTAATAAAATTACGGGGGAAACGCTTTTAGGTTGCTGTAGAAGTTTTTTGACTTTACAGCGGCGATGTCACTATTCTGACTTGGATGGCCATTGAATTTACGTTGGTAGTTATTAAAGGGACGAGCGTTTTTGTGTGATGCACTTTGCCATTTGTATGGGTTTTTAGGCTGGTACGCTCGCTTTTGTGGTGGATTGTATTGGTACTTCTCAACCACCACATCACTTTCGTGAATTCGTTTCTTCCGGCTCAACACATTTCTTTCTTCGATCAAAGACTCCTCAATTGACCTCGCTTTGTCTAGGAGTTTGGTCACACTCTCCGGGTCAAAATCATGAGATAATTTTTCACTGATCTTGGGATTCATATTTTTAATGATAGTAGGGGTGAGGATCTTTCGTGCTTTGTCATCCTCGTAGTGCCATTCTTGTCCGAATGCGTCCTTCCAGCTAGCTAGAACGCGTGTAGCAAAAGCATTTACAGTCTCGTCATTCTCTTGACGCAGACTAAATAGGATTTTTTGAACGGATTTTCTATACTTCACGGCCCCCTTGTACACAGAAATAAGCCAAGTTTTGACATCGTCCAGAGTGATTAATTGGTCAGATTTAAGAACATATGAATCCCAAGCCTTACCAGTAAGTGCATTTTTCAAATAACGACATTGCAGGTCTACATCGTTAGTGTAAATATCAACTCGAGTCTGGAAGTGCTTTAAAAATGAAGTAACACAACCTTCACCATTAAATTTAGGCAGATCAATTGCATGTTTTAAAGTGACAAAGTTATTTTGACTATTCTCACCGTTTTTATTATGGTTATTTTCATTATCGTTCCCTGCCATGATTTCAACAGATAATTGGGGCAAAATTGGCGAAGCAAAAATAGATTCACAATGAACACTGATAGCAATTAGAGTTTCAAATTTAGAAATTTAAATGCAATATTTCATACAACATGTTTCCAAATACAAAGATATAATTGAATATTTCGAGAAATTTAAATGCAATGTTTCGTACAATAAGTTTCCAAATACACAGAAATAAATGAGTCAGCAATAACATCAACAACAGCAATGTAAAATAGGGTCAAGATAGGCACAAAATAGGGTTTGAATAGGCATAATAATCTTATTAGAAAGGTAAAATGGGTTAAATTGGGTAATGCAAATGCGACAACAAATGGGTAAAAACATCAAAATGGTAAGTATGGCATAAGTTCACACAAATTTTTTTAGAAATAAATCAATACCGACGCAAAATGCAAATAACGAAACTAATTCACACAGGAAATACACAAATAAATCAATACAATGACATAAATTTTATGAATAAAATGGGTACAATGATGAGTGAAATAAATTTCCCAATGAACAATCATTTGGCCATTTACGTTATACGTTAAGTTTTTATTTGAAATAGGTAGCGTGGTGATGAGCGGTCTCTTTACAAAGGCGTTAAGAGCTTTAGGCTTTAATGGGTTATGATCCCACCGCTGCCACCACTTGTTATACCCTACTTTTCTTTTCATATCCAGGTTTATCGTCGTTTCAAATTTTCAATCATTTAAGTCGGATCTTCAAATCAAAGGAGTTATTTTTAGAAAGAAAACACATTTCTTTCAATGTGGCCACACATTTTCTTGTTTTAATGAAGGATGAACACATGACAAGAGATCGATGGAACTAGCAAATACAGGGATAACAATCATTACAATCTCACGTAACTCGAAGTATGCAGCGATGACGAAGTACGATAGCAGGGTCTCGTATTTTACGTTAAGTTATTACGTGAAGTTAACACAAAATCAGAGTCTAATACGGTGTGCCAGCCGTATGCAAGTTTAACAAGTTGAAGAAGTAGCACTAGGAGACCTTTAGCGGCGATTTCTCAGGCGGGAATGCTGCCTCTAACTACCGTCGTACTCTTTAAATAGCTCTCGTGCTGCTGGGATAGCCACAGCCTCAGAAAGCCGTTATAAATTGTGCTGTGCCATCGCCCAGCTGCCCATGTTGTCGCGTACTGCTGCTGATCGCTGTTGTTGTCGCTGTTCCCTGTTTCTGTTGCCACTGCCCATACCCTGTTCCTGCTGTAAGCTTGAGGCCGCTCTGTTGTTGAGAGTACTCCTTTTTTTTATAACCGCCAAGTTGTCGCTGCGTAAGCGTATGCTTCGCCTTCTGGCGTGCCGTGTTATGCTGAACTTGCGATTTTCTTCCGATAGCTGACCAGGCGCAGACCCATGTTCAACCGTCCTTATTCTTTTTTTTGTGGTAGGATTTAACGGTTCGTACTAGGGACATAACACTTTTGGAATATTCTTGAATATGAACTAAAAAAATTACCATTTTATATTTTTTTTAAAACTAAGGCGCCTAAATCAAAAATGTAACGCGATTAAAATGTTTCTTTTCAAAAAAATATACAGAGTGTCTCTAATTTTAGCATAGTTGAAAATTTTGAATAAACTTTTTGCTAGAGGGGTGTCGCTTCCGTACATATCTTTTATTTTCTTCAATTAACTTCGTTTCGAGGTACCTGAATTTTATTTTCTGTATGTCCAGCAAACTTTGCTTAGTATCGAGCTTGATTTTCACGTTCTTGTTTGCTACACAAATTCAAAGCGAGTTTTTTTCGTAATAACTTCAGTTGACTTGAATTCTGTGGGAAATAAATTTCTAGTTGTATAATTGTAACATATACTTTCTGCGAAGATAGCTCGAAATGCGAAAGCTTGATTGGAAAACGCCCTTTGCTTTTCATTGAGAGAGTCATAAGGTCTGCTCCACTTTCAAACCCTCAGGGGCATAGGATAGATAATAGCTTTAGCGAAGTCAGGTTTGTTTATCTTGTGATTCGGGGACCGGCACCTTTATGGAAAATAGCGTTAGGTTGCCTAAGCTGTAGAGAGGCATTTAGAAGTCAATTTGGGTGCCCACTTTGCCTCCCAAGTTTTTATGTTATCTTTGACGTCTCTTCTCTTTCTTTTCTTTCTCTTGCTTTTTATTCCAGTTTTTCTTCATGCAGGGTCTCCCGTTTGGGAACACACCTTGTGCATAGATTCCCCGTTTTATACAGTATATTTAATGTTGCTTTTACTTTGCTCTCATGAGATCGTATTTGGTTAGGCGAAGGAATTTCTGACTTACTAAGATAAAAAAATCCTCATGAGGATAATAGTTTTCATTGCCTTTTAATGATTATAATAAAATATAAGTAGCCGCCTACATGCAACTGTAAGAGAATGTTTTAAAATGCGCGTCGACTTCCATTCGAGGAAGTTGAACGGAAACTTTGTTAAGAGCTTTTGAACTGAACGTTGCGAGCAGAAGCGCACTCTACTATTTGTTCAGAGCAAACAAATGATCTTGTAAAGTTGGCGCGTATGGTATGGCTTTTGAAATTTTGATGAGCTGCAAGAACAGAACGAACGAGCCAAAATTTAAACAGGCGAAATACTTCTTTTCAGACAGCCGCTCATTGAAAGGATGTACAAATTAATAGAAAACCAACGACTACTACGAGGGCGACAAAAAATTACCAAACTCAAGTGCACATTCTCAAAATTTACCACTCGCTGCAAATCGCATCTCTTATGATAAGTCCATGTATAACGTCGCCTAGTGAGAAATTAGGATGCGGTGAGTTTCTCTCGCCAGCGATGAACTGATAACCAGATCAATCGTACGTGAGGAATCAATGCTAAGTAATTCACTCCTGTTCAGGAACATCCCAGATTTGAGATTTTAATTCATTGTGCATTCGTAAGAATTAAGTTTTTGTTCAAACACAGAATTCTACTTTCTTATAACAATACTTGCATGTTTTTCGTAACCTGCTTTTTCTATTCATTTCTCACATATTATTTAAATTATTATTGATCTGTTTTGATTCGGCTGTTGTTCACGAACTTTTCACGAGTCAGGCTAAAATTGTTCGAGACAAATTTCTTCCAATTGTTTCTTCCGTTCATTTTCGCTCCTAATTGGATCCCTAGAAAACATTTAATATTTTCTTTAGACGTCAATTCGAAGCGAATAACAACGGGTGCTTAGAACAATAAATGTATTCACCGAGATCGAGCGCACCAGTGACGAGATGACAACACCACGTATTAAATACATTTGTGATTTCCCGTTCATAGGCTAGTCAGATTTGCTGTCAGCAGTGCGGTAAGGGTAAAATGCGCCCTGCAGCTCTCAAGTGATGTCGGATTCTCCAATCCAGCTTCGAGCTCTGCATTGCAGACGCCTGCATTAACCGAGTTCTGCCCGCAGCGAATTAAATCATTTGATTCGTTCCTTTGATTCGACTGATATGATGTTAGTGGCTAATGAATTATTAAAATTAACGATTTAGTTATTTTTCAAACTTTTCAAATACTCGTAATTAGTTGTCCTCTTGATTCAGCAAGGGAAAGTGGCCACAAGGCGAGCCACTTTTAGATTGCTCGCGTTAATAACTTTGTCCCCAATTTTATTTCTTGTATGTTCGGCAGGTGCTCTCCGGCGCTGTTGAAATGCGTTTTAAGTGCATTCTAGTGAGATATTTCACTAAAGATTTGAGTTTATCTCTCATCTTGTTGTCCTCGGCAGGGAGTCGCAGGAATAGGGTCGAGGTATTATTTTTTAAGGGAAAAATTTGGATATTTTTTGTCACTTCGAAGACTGAGAATCAGTTAAATATTATGAATTAGAAAGTTAAGTACATTATTGAACCCATTGAGCATTTTTATGAGTTTATACAATTTCTGCTAGCCATTCCACCCAAAGTTTTAAATGATCAGTTCACACAACATTGATGTTGATGGAAACGAATGCTCTCTAATTCTTGCCCGCTCCAATGGTATAAATGGGTGCTTATGAGATTACCACTTGTTCTGCCTGCCTAATTCAAGGTTAGGGCTTCGCTCACTTTTTCTTATCAGGGCATAAGAATGAAAACCACGACTCGGTTCTTTGATGTCGCCACTCTTAGAGGCCACTAGTAAGTCCTTGAGCTGCTTGGGCTTCTTCAGTTTACTTGCATTTATAAATACTCGTGAACATTGTCCTCCATCGAGGAGCTACGCCGGTATTTGTTCTAGGATCACACACTGTCTCGGAAGGAAACTTCAGTGGTTTTCACAATACGCTGCGCCGTGACTTCTCTCTAGCGCGTCTGATCGATCTGAAGTGAACTGTTTGTCTTGAGGAAGTTGTCTAATCTATTGGGTCTTGTACGGCTCTTGCGTGAGAATCTCTCAGGGATGTTTATTTAAACACTTCAGCCCTTGCAGTTACCCGATAAATAAGTATCGTATTTTCTTGCTGTAGAGCGAAGTTTCAGACGCAACAAGGATGGAAACACACTCGATAAGTACAGCTCAATCGTTTAGAGCTAGCTCTTGTATGCTTAGCTCTTGCACTGAACAATAAATGAAAGCATAGTTTTTTTCCTAGGAATCATAACGTAATTCCGATGTACTGTTGTGCATGCAATTTATCATCATGCATGCTAGGTGTCACTATATTGTGTTTTGGGTTGACCCTTATTCCGTTTACTAAATGCCCCTGCACACGCAATGCACCGCTGCGAACTCTTATTTCGTGTGATACCAGCACGCTAGTGAGGGAGGTATTGGTATCCAGAGAGGTGGGTGAATTGAAGAGGATTATATACCTCGCCTATGCTTGAGCATGCATACAAGTAATTTAACCCATTCTCGAATATGTTTTTATTTTTTGAATTTATTCATTGGAACATGTAAATAGTGTCGGTTTACGTCGATACTGATACACGACTGTGCGCTGTTCAATGGTATTCTCATCACCCATTTCTTCAGTGGAAATGTCACCCCGACAGTAGCCAGCTTGGTGAGCTGCTTTAACTGAGACAGTGCAATTTTGTACCGTGGAGCGTATAAAAATTTTTTTGTTGCAAATTACTGAGATAATCGCCTTCCTCTGAGGGGGAACCGTAATCAGATTATGAATACAATAGTAATATATTTAATTTTCGCAACCTTTATTGACTTAGATATTATTTTCATGGTTGTTATAAGGATATTACGTTTGCTTGCTATTATCACCAATCACAACTCCAGGCCTCCCAAAGTTATCATGTCACTCTGGTGGTCCGAAGTTTGGAAGAGTTTGTGATCAATCAAATTAATGAAATTAGGTTTGTTCCACTCTATCGTTGATGTGTCATGGAGCTGAGCTAACCAGGCTTTGGAAAACTTCAGCAGATGCACACTGATACTCCTGCTAAATGAGTCCTCAGAGTAATTAAATTCCCCATAAATGTTCGTGATGCTAAGAAATGAAGGTGCATTCGATCTCCTTCAGGCCCGACGTTGGCCAGCTCCATTAGATTGAACAATTGTAACAAAGGTAATAGTTTACATCGCGTATTTCTTTGCTGTTTCAGCATGGTTGGGGGCATTCATTTTATCACTGAGTCACAAAAGCTAACGCTACTCACACAATTTTGCTTGTCATTTTGTTACGTGAAAAATTTTAGATTACAACAGAAGTCGGGCTCGTTTCATCGACGAAAACCCCATCAAAATTGTAAGATATTGAAAACTTCTTTAGATATAATTTTTCTTTTAGGTGCTATACAGCTCTACTTGGCTTTTTTTTCTTCATCTGGCCGTAAATAAATCAGAAAATCCAAAATCGTTGATCTTCAAAATGTTATATTAAGAACTTTTATACTTTAAAACAATGGACATAGAATCTATGATCACTCTGGTGCAAAATCACGAACATTTTCGTTCAAATTATTCGGAGAAACGTATTTCCCGTCGTTGGCATCTCTTCCAAACTGCCGCCCCCTCCCGACCACTGGAGTGACGTCATTGGAGTGACCACGTCTATAGAGCAAGCCTGGAGATGTCATCATCTAACATGCGATTAGCACGTTTGAGTTTCATTGGGTTATTATTGCTACTCGAATCGAACAATTGAATTCACAACCACAAATTTTAACTGAATTCAAGGGAAATGTTGAATGTTAAATTTTTAGCTTACCGAAGTGATCCCGTTTATGATTTGCGGGGTCTTCCAACACATGTAATTTCTCTAATGCAAGGAAGTAACGAGAAGACGTCAACCTGCTGGGGTTATAACAAAGCATCAAACATAGCTCAGAGCATTCCTCTCTTGTGTCGCTGGGAGTCCTGCTAGATTTGTGGCAAATTATGTCACTGGGCTTGAGCGTTCAAATTGTCTAGTTAGTCCTGAGTTGAGCAATCTACGATGGGGAGTTTTTGTGATCTCTTGCCTCTCTTCCCTCCAGACTTTTATCTTATGTAACGCACAGAATGGTTGAAATCGAGCGAGGATGTACGTGCGCCCGGCCATCGTGCGTCCTGTCTCGACTTCCAACATTTTGTGCGTTACGTGAGATAAAGTGAATATAGAGAAGAGAGGTAGTATGATTACAAAAACTCAAAATCGGACATTGCTCAACTTGTGACTGACTAGACAATTTGAGCGCTCAAGCTCTGGGACATTTATAATAAATTTAGCAGAACTCCTAATGAAACTAGGGAAAATGCTGCGAGCTTAGGCTTAAAGTTTTGGTTTAACCCCAGCTGATAGAGGTACTCTTGTTATTACCTTAAATTTGCAATGTATTCTTAACACTACAGGCTCTGCGAACCTCATGCCTTGTGATTCGGTTAGAAATTTTGTTCTCTAAATGTGAATTGTATTTTGCTGCCATGGCTACTGTTCCCATACACTTTCCTGAAATATTCACCCCACCTGAGATATATCCACTGACTGCAATTGTCTAATTACGCCGCTGCTCAGTCAGCGAGAAATTTTTAAATACTCGGAATTAATATAGATTAGAATGAATTAATTATAATAGAATTTAGATTTAGAATTTAATTTAGAAATTTTTAAATACTTTGAAAAAAATTTCTTGCATAGCCAGTTGTGTTTCAAAGTCTTGTAAAATATGAATATAAATTGTTTAATTCAGTGGCCTTTCTTGAACTCTTCTTTTTTTTCGCAAACTTGATTGATTCCACGACATCCGGTCAATTTTAGGCAGTCTTTTAAATTTGTCAGTATTTTCCTATGATTTATTCTCAGTGACGCCACTTGGCCTCCCGAGTTAGAAGAATGCCATGAATCAGTCTTTTTGAAAAGTGATCCGGTTCTTACATGCAGAATAACTCTTTTGCTACTATGTTATTTAAAGCCGATTCATCTCTCTGTAGCTAATTGAAAGCTAAGCCCCAATATTTTTTCACTACCTTTCATCTGCACTGCACCCATGCAAAAATGTTAGATTATACTCTCGCTGAGCTCGTTTGACAACCCGGATAAGCAAGTCAAAGAGAGCTAGGTTTGTGCTGCTCCCGTCCTGACCCACTCCGGATGCACCGAAAATTCATGCGCTTTCACTACGACGGATGCATTTTGTGTGTAGAGCGAGCCGCTTTATCAACGGCGACTTTTGGCGATAGTGATTGAGAAACCCTCATTTGCGACGCGTTTTAGGTGTTTAAAAAAATTTTTCAGGATAAAGTCCTTTAATGGAAAAAATCCACCTTCTACGTGAAGTATGTCCTAAACTCTATATAGCACTCTCGATCGCAGCATTTATTGGACTCACTGTTTTAATATTATTTCCTTAGTACACATCCCCTCGCAGGTTCATAAAAAAATTTTTTAATATATCTTAGCTCCACTAACATCAAAGAAGCTATCTGCGTAGAAATAAAGTACTTTCCTCTTTTCCATGCTTCGCCTTCGCTTTGAACTCAGGCGATTTTTAATGATAATAAAACATTTTGCTTACCATAGAGCACAGCGGGCAATATTGTCCGAACTGAGTGAAATGTTTTGTATTGAAAACAGCAGGTGAAATGTGAAGGAAAGTTTCAGTTACTAATTTCATCGAGCTACTGAATTCATTATAAACTAGGATAAAATTCAAAGCGGTAATTTACAACTTAGGCCGCGACGTGTGCCACTTGTGGCCACGGAGAAAATTTTCATAATGCTGCTGACTGACCAGTAATACAAACTCAATTTTGGTAAATACTTCATGAAAGCGAAATGAAGAAATGATCCACTTAATGTTTGCTGTTTTCAAAATTGCTTAGCACAATCGACTTTGAATTTGAGCAGAACATTGAACTTTAGTATAACAAATTGCGGTGAAAGTCTTCAAGTCCTGCTAGCATTGCTGTCAGCTAAAAGAGTATTCATGAGCTTTTCATGGAATTTGCAATATAAGATGGCAGGACAATCTTGTAGAAAATCCATCTTTTGTGATGTATTGATGAAACTTTTAAGCAACTTTCAAAGACCGAAATTTGAAGAACAGTGATGAAGTCACTCATAATATTGCTTAAAATGTATCTGTGCTGAGTTGAGACATGAAAATCAACGATATTTCAATAAAATTCAGGTACCAAATTCTTCACCTCGGGAGACAGTTATTGTCTCGCTGGGAATTAGCGCCGCCAAGTAAGAGATGTGAGGTCCCGTGTTGAAGGTTAGAGAGGCCTGTGTTATATACTTACAGCGTTGACTGGAATTTTTAACACCTGGCTTCACTACAGTAACAAGAGTTGAAAATTTGTTTGTTGTCTTCATGATCAAAATGAGGTTTTAACAAATTTATTCAATTCAAACCACTGACTTATTGTCGCTATTTTGTTGATTGAGACGCTAAAGAAAACTCATAGGTTTAATATACAGCCTCTATCTCTATTGTAAATGAACAATACATCAAATCGTCATACACCGTATGAGTAAATTAAGTTGAAGCACTCTTGCCAGTTTTAAAATAAAAATGATAATAAAGATAGCTGTTTTAAAAATCCTTTTGAAAAGTGAACCTTTCGGCTTCAAGCTCAAGCCATTATAATTATCAACACTTGTAAAAGCGAATTGAAATACAGAAAATATGACATGGCTAAAAGACATAAGGAATACAACTTTGAAAATTGTAAAAAAGAGAATGGAGAGATTATACTGTTATGTTTTAAAAATAATTCTACTTCCAACTGGAAAGATGATAACATTGAATTTAGAGCTGGTTTCAATTGTTTAATGTAAAGAGATTCTTTTATATGTAGGTCGTTTTTATTCGCACAGAAACTTAAAATTGAGAAATCAGATTTGCTTACTATTACACTACACTGTTCAGCGTGATCCCTAATGGCCGAAAAAGATGGCTTAGCTAAAACTCTACCCGTTCTGGAGCTCCTACCAACGTGCTCGAAAAATCTAATTCTAAAACTAGGCACGGTGCAACCCACATAGCTAGGCCCGCACAGCAGGCAACAATACTTATAGATTATGCGAGAGCACAGTTCAGTAGGCAGACGGTCTTTAAATCTAAAAAATGATCCTATAGTGCACTTGTTCGTCGATGTTGTAATAAAATCTAAGCAATAGTCAAATTTCTCCACTAGCTTTGAAACGTCACTGGCTAGCTTCTCGGACTGTGCACCATAAAAAAGCAAGTTACAATTGAACTTCTTTTTCTTCACAGTTGTCTCAGAGTAGGTCGGTATATATTTTTTGTCTGAAAATAGCCGTACAATTTTAGAGATTAGGTTATTTGGAACATCATTGTTGCTGAGAAATTTTTGTAGAAAATTAAATTCATCATGCATACTGCGGTAGGTTGAACTTGATGAAATGCGCGATGCAACTAGGTTTTAACGCTTTTGAGTTTGAACCTACATGAACAAAAACTAAAACAGCTAGTGCCTAAGCCCGTAAAGGTATTTTTTCTATAAACAGAAGTTACGAATCTTCGATTTTGTTTTGCCACGGAGCAGTCTAGAAAGGCCATGCTCATGAATAGTTTCACATTCCGTCGTAAATTTCAAATTAGCGTGCTTGGAATTGATGTAGTCCAAGAATTTCCTTGCATGACACTCCTCACGGAATATAACAAGTGTTTTCAACATACCACCTGTAAAAAATTGGATTAAAGTCTAGCGGACACTCAGACAACCAGTTCACTTCATGATGACACAAAGGTATTTGTGAAAGTCGGTCCTAATGGGAGACCCATTCCTAAACCTTCTGTTTGCCGCTAAAATCTACCTTGAAACATGAAAACAGAATTCAGCACAGCCATTTCGAACAAGGTGTTAAAATAATTCACGGTCAAACCCAACGCTACTTGACTTGACTGGTACAGGTACCCTAAGCAAATTTGTACTGACTCATGTAGAGGCGCATTAGTAAAAAGATATGCAGCGAAATTTGTCGATCTAGAGTTAATTTGTAAAAAATCTTTCTAACGCCGAAATATCAAATGAAGTGGTTCAATTTCTATTGTAAAACATTTCACGAGAAAGCACCCGACCAATATTCTGCCTTCCGATCCATTACTTAATGTACTACTTTTATTACATCAGCAGTGAAATATTTACACTGGAACCGTACATTAGATTTATATTCATGTCGCGGTATAATTCTCCCTTGAAGTTATTTCTCATTTGTTAAATTCGTCTAATTTTAATCATGGCGCATTTGTGTCTGCGATGAACTGAAGAAGCTCAAAATACGTCTCGTGCTGTAGTATGGAAAGCGTGCTCCAAACGACGTCAATAAATCCATTCTGGCATGTTCCTACTCAGGGGAGAAACGAATCCGTAGCTTGGCATAGGAAAAATTTGTGGGCAGTTCAGCTGTTTTGCATAATGTTCCACTATCTTTCTTCTGATTTTTTTAACATCAAGATTCTAGTTTACGAACACATTCGACTTGCTTTCAGATCCAAGAATTTGAAGTTGAAATGCTTCCATCTTCGAAGTAGTTTTTATTTGCGGTAAGTAACGTCAGGTTTTCGTTTTTTATTGAACTCCTGTATAGGATCCCAGTTTGAGATGTGAACCTTCTACATCTTCTCCTGCGCAAAATCATTCATTGGATTTGCTTCTCCTCAGAAGGATACAGCTATTGTATATGTAAGAATTAACACTCATATAGGGGGAAATGTGAAGTCCTGAGCTGAAAGTTCGGTAGGCTTTTTTTGTAGAATAGAATTGGGTTTTTGTTCTCTTAGGGACAACTTTTATTCGGTTCAGTGCCGTCCTGTTTTCAGCACTTCTAAATTTCCTCTTCAACTTCGATCTAAATTTGTAATCTTTCTTATGAACTTAATGTTTTTATGTGCAGGGGATCAAGTGTGGGATGACACATTGATGACACATTCCAATAACTCTATGCTAAATGGTGCTTTCATCTTTCCTCTCATTGGAGAACCTTGGTTATAAATAGGGAAGCTGAAACTAATTTATAATGTTATTTACTAAATTTTATTTTTTACATTACTTGGGCTTAAGTCCGGTCCTGGAAAATTGTGATACTCATCGACTTAGCACGAGCTTTTCATGATGGTTTTCAGCAGCGCTTCTCCCTTGAGACGAGGCATTCCGTTACGGTGTGGTAGTCAGCTCCACTCTAGTCCCTGTGTGGTGGCAATCTTCAGAATCTGTTGTGGGTTTGGCCGCGTACAAGCACCATGCACTTTTTATTCGTGTAATGGGTGGGATAAACCAGCACTGCGCCGAGCGATACTGAGACGAATGAGTCTAGTTATTTCTTCTTATATAAATGTACTTTATAGATTCATTTCTTAACGAAATAAATTTGTGCCTGCATGGTGCGGATGCACAATAAAAAGTATTTTAAACGGCAGGAGAATATATTCAGAAAGATAAGAAGGACGACAGAAATATTCGTTGCGTCAATACTTTGTTTCTATAACTTCGAATGTTTATCTTTGTAAATGATGACGGGTCCAGTAAAATTTGTATCAAAATTACTACGTAAAAATCGATGTAGACACTAATCAAAAGAACTAATACTTTTCTGAAGCCCTTCACGCAATCCATGGTGAAATAAGTATCTTGAAATAACCATTTTTTCAACTCAAAGCTTTTCAAAATGATTTTGTTGCGTTGAACTTCACTTCCACTTCATCTCGTCTGAGTTAAAAAAGAATCCATTCAAATAGCACGCCTTAATTACCCAATTTCTCTTTTCATAAAGAGATGGTGCTGGGAGGAGGTTTTTAAGAGCCTTTCAGTATAATTTAAGGAAGTAGATCGGGGGTCGTAAAACAAGCTTGAAAGCTTTCATTTGTCGTAACAGACGATCTCGTAAGAATCCTGACATTGATTCAACTTATCCTCGGGCTTCACGATGGGGTTTTTAGGGCAGCTCAGGCGGCGCTGATAATAAACGCCTTCAATATATAACGCCACTCTGAAACGCGTGAATCATTCGCCTTTAATTTTCTATGACGATGCACAAACATCTCTAGAGAAGTATGTACGAATACTTTATTAATTCTGTGCAGTGTCTTTTCGTTCCTTATAATTTTCTCGTAGATTTTCAAGATGTACAAGTTCATTATACAATTTTCATGACGTAAACGCTTTCATATGCCCCATTGAGTAATCTCACTGAGTCGTATTTGACCACATCTGGAAGCAAAACGGATTATCTTTTGTGCGATGGCTCGCTATGTTCTAAGAACCTTCGTTACTACAGTTTATTAGGCAATAAATTCGTCCACCAGAACAGGCGATGAGATCGAGGATTTTCCTGAATAAAGTTAAACGGAACATCTGCAGGTGCATCAATGAATGGAATCGAATAAAGGTGCACACATTCTCCACGGATGCGCCGGCTAATCGGTCGGGAAATTTTAGGCGCATTTGTTTCCTTTCAAAACAAGAGGTTGAAGAACTTCAGGGCATTAATTGGAATAGATCACTTAATTATATAGGAATGACCCAGGGAAAAGATCTGAGGAGTACGCTCAGATCTCGTTGAGTACTTCTCTTGAAGTACTCTTCGAGCGTAGAAATTGAAGTTTTTTATCACTAGTCAAACTGCAATCATATTTAATTTTTTAGTTCTTACTTGAAAGAACGGATGCAACACCTGTGAAAATCAAGAAATTCAAAGCGGTTCCCGTTTGAAATTCCTGCAAGGGCTTAGTGTTATTGACTTGTGTGAAAGTAGTGAACCGGCTGATCTTAACGACATGAAGTAGTTGAGCCAGGTCAGTTACTGACTAAGGAAAATGTCCTATTCAAAAACATGACAAAAAAATCTGACTAGTAGAAAACATGACCAGTGTTAAGCCATCGCCAAGAGAGGCCGACTAGTGCCTGTGTATATACATATATTAAGGAGGAAAATAATGCTTCCCTAGGATAAACTGAGCTCGCGTATCATAGATACTTGGGAATCAGACTTCTGGCACGATCTTCAAAATTTTTGTTGGCTTGTTAGCTGGTCGTTTTTTCACGTTTTTTAGCTGGACTTATTTTGCGGAAATTTCGCCACTTAGCTAATGCATTAGCTTCTTTAAGCAGCAACCTGGAATTCCAAAAATATTGGAAGCTATTCGCAACAATGGAAAAAAACCGCTGGCGACGTAACTTGCCCTTACAGAACCAGCGAAGTTTTCTGGTTATTCTGCCATCTTCCTTACAATTCGTAAAAAAAGTTAGCGAATCTAACTTTCTCTCCTATCCCTGAACATCAGGAAGATTCCACGGAATAAATCACCCTCAGAAAATACGGCGTTATCAGTGATCTAAACTCCGATTGAAAAGGGTTATTTAAAACCACAACCGGACGCAATTTTCTGGTCTTAGATAAAATGACTTAATCGCCCTCAAGAGGCAAGAGACGTAGAAATGCATGTCTAAATTACGCTCGACAGAATTTCGCTGTAGAGTCAACAACGAGGAACTACACCTCTAATGAAAGTGCTGCTAAGCCGGAGACAGAAGCCGCATTCTTCCCGAAAAAGGGGCTATCTCAAAAGCATTAAATTATCCGTCGAAGAAGAACCGAACGAAGGATGAATTACACACCGATAAACTTGCACATCAATTCGACGGCCTGAACAAGAATAAGGTTTTCCGTCGACGGAGACAAATATCATCCGACCTCACACATCCTCAGGGATCGGTGCATCTCAAAATATCGACCCTCTCAAAACCTGGGTGCAAGAACCCAAGGTCTCTAGCTTCAGCAACTATCCTCAGGTATCCTTAAGACAGGGACATTATTAACCTCCAAAATAATACTTAACAAAAAGGTGGCGCCCGAACCATCCATATTATCTATCAATGAACTTAGGTATGTACAGATATTGTTGAAAATATAATAGGTGAGAGTAATGGATAATTTTGCATCTAAAACTAAGAAGTCGACGTCTCGGAAAATTGAAATTTCTTGCTTATCCTAAATGCTTGTTGGTTCCAGAGCGCTCAATGAATTTAAACAATTTAAACAATTTATTTACCACAGGAGATACAGAGGAAGAATGTTTCTTAAGTCTAGTACAATGGCAAAATAGAGTATAGCTACCTGTGGGCCCGAACAAGTTCAGCGACTTCTAGGGCATCCTACCCATCACGTTATTCTAAGGTGTACAATAATGTTTAACCTAATCCACTTAACCTAGTTTCGCCTGAGACTGATCAAAGAGATAATTATTTCGATATTTGATGCTGTATTTTACAGTATAGGTCAAATCGGCAATATTTAACAATATATTCAATAAAACGACTTAAGAGCAGACTGAAAATCGGTTATCTTACCTTTGGCAAGTTACATTATTAGGACCAGACATGTAGGACGCAAGATGTGACTAGGTGATCTTAAACGACTAGTATTCTGATAGGAAGTGAGACTCAAGATGTCTTTTGAATACTTTGTAAGAATTACTCTCACGGATCTCCGCAGGTATTGAGTTCCAAGTTTTAGTTCCAACGAAGAGGATACTGATACAACGAAGAGGATACGAAGAGAATGTCATCGTCGTTTTTTTATTTCTTCTAACTATAATGAACAGCTCCAGTCTGCTAGATTGAATTCACTACTGCAAAGTTCATTGTACTTGAAAAAGTGATGCCTCAATTATAAAAGGAAAAAATGAGCTAGTTTCAAATTTCTCTTTTGATAATGTCCCTGTCGAATGTCGAAAGGTGGCGCCCGAACAGGGACCGTCCATATTATCTATCAACCAGTATCAAACATGACCCGCATAAAACATGACCCGCATAAAACATGACCCGCAGTAAACATGACCCGCAGTAAACATGACCCGCAGTAAACATGACCCGCAGTAAACATGACCCGCAGTAAACATGACCCGCAGTAAACATGACCCGCAGTAAACATGACCCGCAGTAAACATGACCCGCAGTAAACATGACCCGCAGTAAACATGACCCGCAGTAAACATGACCCGCAGTAAACATGACCCGCAGTAAACATGACCCGCAGTAAACATGACCCGCAGTAAACATGACCCGCAGTAAACATGACCCGCAGTAAACATGACCCGCAGTAAACATGACCCGCAGTAAACATGACCCGCAGTAAACATGACCCGCAGTAAACATGACCCGCAGTAAACATGACCCGCAGTAAACATGACCCGCAGTAAACATGACCCGCAGTAAACATGACCCGCAGTAAACATGACCCGCAGTAAACATGACCCGCAGTAAACATGACCCGCAGTAAACATGACCCGCAGTAAACATGACCCGCAGTAAACATGACCCGCAGTAAACATGACCGCAGAAGACATGACCCGCATAAAACATGACCCGCAGAAGACATGACCCGCAGAAGACATGACCCGCGGAAGACATGACTCGCGGAAGGCAAGACTCGCGGAAGGCAAGACTCGCGGAAGACGAGACTCGCGGAAGACATGACTCGCGGAAGACAAGACTCGCGGAAGACATGACTCGCGGAAGGCAAGACTCGCGGAAGGCAAGACTCGCGGAAGACAAGACTCGCGGAAGACATGACTCGCGGAAGGCAAGACTCGCGGAAGGCAAGACTCGCGGAAGGCAAGACTCGCGGAAGGCAAGACTCGCGGAAGACGAGACTCGCGGAAGACATGACTCGCGGAAGGCAAGACTCGCGGAAGGCAAGACTCGCGGAAGGCAAGACTCGCGGAAGGCAAGACTCGCGGAAGACATGACCCGCGGAAGACATGACTCGCGGAAGACATGACCCGCGGAAGGCAAGACTCGCGGAAGACGAGACTCGCGGAAGGCGAGACTCGCGGAAGGCAAGACTCGCGGAAGGCAAGACTCGCGGAAGGCAAGACTCGCGGAAGGCAAGACTCGCGGAAGACATGACCCGCGGAAGACATGACTCGCGGAAGACATGACCCGCGGAAGACATGACTCGCGGAAGACATGACTCGCGGAAGACGAGACTCGCGGAAGACGAGACTCGCGGAAGACGAGACTCGCGGAAGACGAGACTCGCGGAAGACATGACTCGCGGAAGACATGACCCGCGGAAGACATGACCCGCGGAAGACATGACCCGCGGAAGACATGACTCGCGGAAGACGAGACTCGCGGAAGACATGACTCGCGGAAGACGAGACTCGCGGAAGGCAAGACTCGCGGAAGGCAAGACTCGCGGAAGGCAAGACTCGCGGAAGGCAAGACTCGCGGAAGGCAAGACTCGCGGAAGGCAAGACTCGCGGAAGGCAAGACTCGCGGAAGGCAAGACTCGCGGAAGGCAAGACTCGCGGAAGGCAAGACTCGCGGAAGGCAAGACTCGCGGAAGACAAGACTCGCGGAAGACATGACTCGCGGAAGGCAAGACTCGCGGAAGGCAAGACTCGCGGAAGGCAAGACTCGCGGAAGACAAGACTCGCGGAAGACAAGACTCGCGGAAGACATGACCCGCGGAAGACGAGACTCGCGGAAGACGAGACTCGCGGAAGACGAGACTCGCGGAAGACGAGACTCGCGGAAGACGAGACTCGCGGAAGACGAGACTCGCGGAAGACGAGACTCGCGGAAGACGAGACTCGCGGAAGACGAGACTCGCGGAAGACGAGACTCGCGGAAGACGAGACTCGCGGAAGACGAGACTCGCGGAAGACGAGACTCGTGGAAGACGAGACTCGCGGAAGACGAGACTCGCGGAAGACGAGACTCGCGGAAGACGAGACTCGCGGAAGACGAGACTCGCGGAAGACGAGACTCGCGGAAGACGAGACTCGCGGAAGACGAGACTCGCGGAAGACGAGACTCGCGGAAGACGAGACTCGCGGAAGACGAGACTCGCGGAAGACGAGACTCGCGGAAGACGAGACTCGCGGAAGACGAGACTCGCGGAAGACGAGACTCGCGGAAGACGAGACTCGCGGAAGACGAGACTCGCGGAAGACGAGACTCGCGGAAGACGAGACTCGCGGAAGACGAGACTCGCGGAAGACGAGACTCGCGGAAGACGAGACTCGCGGAAGACGAGACTCGCGGAAGACGAGACTCGCGGAAGACGAGACTCGCGGAAGACGAGACTCGCGGAAGACGAGACTCGCGGAAGACGAGACTCGCGGAAGACGAGACTCGCGGAAGACGAGACTCGCGGAAGACGAGACTCGCGGAAGACGAGACTCGCGGAAGACGAGACTCGCGGAAGACGAGACTCGCGGAAGACGAGACTCGCGGAAGACGAGACTCGCGGAAGACGAGACTCGCGGAAGACGAGACTCGCGGAAGACGAGACTCGCGGAAGACGAGACTCGCGGAAGACGAGACTCGCGGAAGACGAGACTCGCGGAAGACGAGACTCGCGGAAGACGAGACTCGCGGAAGACGAGACTCGCGGAAGACGAGACTCGCGGAAGACGAGACTCGCGGAAGACGAGACTCGCGGAAGACGAGACTCGCGGAAGACGAGACTCGCGGAAGACGAGACTCGCGGAAGACGAGACTCGCGGAAGACGAGACTCGCGGAAGACGAGACTCGCGGAAGACGAGACTCGCGGAAGACGAGACTCGCGGAAGACGAGACTCGCGGAAGACGAGACTCGCGGAAGACGAGACTCGCGGAAGACGAGACTCGCGGAAGACGAGACTCGCGGAAGACGAGACTCGCGGAAGACGAGACTCGCGGAAGACGAGACTCGCGGAAGACGAGACTCGCGGAAGACGAGACTCGCGGAAGACGAGACTCGCGGAAGACGAGACTCGCGGAAGACGAGACTCGCGGAAGACGAGACTCGCGGAAGACGAGACTCGCGGAAGACGAGACTCGCGGAAGACGAGACTCGCGGAAGACGAGACTCGCGGAAGACGAGACTCGCGGAAGACGAGACTCGCGGAAGACGAGACTCGCGGAAGACGAGACTCGCGGAAGACGAGACTCGCGGAAGACGAGACTCGCGGAAGACGAGACTCGCGGAAGACGAGACTCGCGGAAGACGAGACTCGCGGAAGACGAGACTCGCGGAAGACGAGACTCGCGGAAGACGAGACTCGCGGAAGACGAGACTCGCGGAAGACGAGACTCGCGGAAGACGAGACTCGCGGAAGACGAGACTCGCGGAAGACGAGACTCGCGGAAGACGAGACTCGCGGAAGACGAGACTCGCGGAAGACGAGACTCGCGGAAGACGAGACTCGCGGAAGACGAGACTCGCGGAAGACGAGACTCGCGGAAGACGAGACTCGCGGAAGACGAGACTCGCGGAAGACGAGACTCGCGGAAGACGAGACTCGCGGAAGACGAGACTCGCGGAAGACGAGACTCGCGGAAGACGAGACTCGCGGAAGACGAGACTCGGCCTCGCACTGCTGTGTGCCGAGTGTCTCGCACTGCTGTGTGCCGAGTGTCTCGCACTGCTGTGTGCCGAGTGTCTCGCACTGCTGTGTGCCGAGTGTCTCGCACTGCTGTGTGCCGAGTGTCTCGCACTGCTGTGTGCCGAGTGTCTCGCACTGCTGTGTGCCGAGTGTCTCGCACTGCTGTGTGCCGAGTGTCTCGCACTGCTGTGTGCCGAGTGTCTCGCACTGCTGTGTGCCGAGTGTCTCGCACTGCTGTGTGCCGAGTGTCTCGCACTGCTGTGTGCCGAGTGTCTCGCACTGCTGTGTGCCGAGTGTCTCGCACTGCTGTGTGCCGAGTGTCTCGCACTGCTGTGTGCCGAGTGTCTCGCACTGCTGTGTGCCGAGTGTCTCGCACTGCTGTGTGCCGAGTGTCTCGCACTGCTGTGTGCCGAGTGTCTCGCACTGCTGTGTGCCGAGTGTCTCGCACTGCTGTGTGCCGAGTGTCTCGCACTGCTGTGTGCCGAGTGTCTCGCACTGCTGTGTGCCGAGTGTCTCGCACTGCTGTGTGCCGAGTGTCTCGCACTGCTGTGTGCCGAGTGTCTCGCACTGCTGTGTGCCGAGTGTCTCGCACTGCTGTGTGCCGAGTGTCTCGCACTGCTGTGTGCCGAGTGTCTCGCACTGCTGTGTGCCGAGTGTCTCGCACTGCTGTGTGCCGAGTGTCTCGCACTGCTGTGTGCCGAGTGTCTCGCACTGCTGTGTGCCGAGTGTCTCGCACTGCTGTGTGCCGAGTGTCTCGCACTGCTGTGTGCCGAGTGTCTCGCACTGCTGTGTGCCGAGTGTCTCGCACTGCTGTGTGCCGAGTGTCTCGCACTGCTGTGTGCCGAGTGTCTCGCACTGCTGTGTGCCGAGTGTCTCGCACTGCTGTGTGCCGAGTGTCTCGCACTGCTGTGTGCCGAGTGTCTCGCACTGCTGTGTGCCGAGTGTCTCGCACTGCTGTGTGCCGAGTGTCTCGCACTGCTGTGTGCCGAGTGTCTCGCACTGCTGTGTGCCGAGTGTCTCGCACTGCTGTGTGCCGAGTGTCTCGCACTGCTGTGTGCCGAGTGTCTCGCACTGCTGTGTGCCGAGTGTCTCGCACTGCTGTGTGCCGAGTGTCTCGCACTGCTGTGTGCCGAGTGTCTCGCACTGCTGTGTGCCGAGTGTCTCGCACTGCTGTGTGCCGAGTGTCTCGCACTGCTGTGTGCCGAGTGTCTCGCACTGCTGTGTGCCGAGTGTCTCGCACTGCTGTGTGCCGAGTGTCTCGCACTGCTGTGTGCCGAGTGTCTCGCACTGCTGTGTGCCGAGTGTCTCGCACTGCTGTGTGCCGAGTGTCTCGCACTGCTGTGTGCCGAGTGTCTCTCAGGATATACATACACAAACACACCGGAATCACTTCCGACGCACACCAAGTATCTCTACCGATAACACACGCGTATTTTATAGCGTTCTCTAGGCGGTGTGGTACGCCTGAGTTCGTTGGCGCCTCATGAAGATTAAGGCTCCCACGAGATGTCTTGCGCCAGCCACATTTTATCGAGCGACGCATAATATTTGTAAGGGGTCATGTTGGATTTATGTCTCGAGTTTTTACGGTATTATTCGCTTATTCTTCTCATTCCCTGCATATAAACGTGGTGTCACTCTGATGAATGCACGAGTACCACGGTATATGTTGATGGATCCTGTGTTTCTGTATTTTGATGGTGTGAGCTGATTCTCCAGTATCTCGCCGAAGCTGACTACTCACCCAGTCAAAAACTTTACACTATTCACCAAATGATAAACATTCACTTAGATGGAGTGGAAATATCACGTTTATCCCTGAATCTAAAACACAGTTTTATCTGATTAGCGAGGATGCTCATGTGCGGGTACATAGGACCGAGGACGCGATCTATTCCTTGAAGACGGCCAGCTCTAAATGAAAAATTTGCAAAATCCGATGCCTTGGTCGTTATTTCTCTTGCTTTCTTTCGGATAATCTAGTTTTTTGAAAAATTGCAGCTTCTGTTGAAAGGAACTTTATTGACGTGACTAGCTCACGGCACCTCAAGTCTCCCGCTGATAGCCTCCGCACCTTCAGCTCTGTGTCTAACTCGTGCGGACATTAATAACTTATTGTGCAATTCATACCGCCTTTGTCCAAGCCAATGTTTAAACTTCCCTCCTGCTGCATAAATGTTTCCCATGAGGCGTCAGATTATTAGGTCGAGAACACTGCGCTGCCTTGGAATAGGAGCAAACAAAACGGAGCGTCAGTACGATTGTCACGTCCAAGCTAATCAGGCCGGCAAGAAGTGCGCGCTAAACATCCACATTAAAGCCTCAGTTCGACCCTCGCCCTAATGACAGGAGCCTCTTGAGCTCTAAGTGTCCTGGGTCGTTAAGGGTCGTTGGCTTCTGCCTCCGCAGCGTCCCGCTTGCTCACAAATAAAGGTTACACTCGACGGCTCGATTGGACGCCTCGGCGGTACAGTGTACTAAAAACAGGGCTCTTGCGGCCAAAATCACGTTGGATGCAATTATAACATCGATTTCAATATGTACGATTGCAGATCTCAGCACAAAAATTCATTGGCTTAAATCTAATATTCGATCATTAGTTCAACATGCCTCAGCTAGTTATATAATTCTAAAATTCTAAATCAGCTTTGCGTGGGTGGAGGAGTTTTGTGCAATTATATAAGAGATCTTCATTGAAATACTTAATGCCTATGACTTCATCTCTAATTACCTCAACACACCCAAAGGTTTGATGTCCTCCTCATATAGTAAGTTCGTTTAGCTTTTTATGCAGAAAACTGAAGTATTTTGTCGTATATGGTAAAGAAATATTATTCCTCCAAAACTATACACGGTTTGTCTTCTTACTGATCGCCCTGTTCATGATTGCTAGTATAGAAGGACCTGGACAAATGTGAGCCAATCATCGAAGGAACGACCATGTCAATAGTTTCCAGTCTTTGTCTATTTTATTATCAACTGCTTTGCTGCTATTCGTAGATATGCGGAGAATGACAGGGACTTGATCAATAATTCACATTTTGAAGTAAGCGTTAAATTTTGTTTCGTGTTAGAAACAGATGCACGACGAATTTAAACCTCTCCTTCCTGCATGCATTCAAAGACATCATTACTCTTGACTTCATTTTTGGGTGAAATACTTCGAAAAGTTTTTAGCGAACGTTCTAAAGTGCGGAACATATATTTTTAGAGACGATCTTCCAACTGGCTTAGAAAGGTCTCAAAATAAACGGAATAAAACTGTGTTATTTCTCAATCTGACTGAAGCTTTCATTGCTTTGAACAATGGCAACTCGGGTATGTGGTGGGCATGTTAATGAATGCTAATTTATTCATTGCAATCGTTTGGCTTCGTCCGGGCACATGAATACATCAAGGTCGTGTATGCAGAATTATTCCTTTGAAACAATTATCGTTACTTGGAAAGAAATACAAAAATCTGTCCTCAGTAACCAAATTATCCATTGTAATTCACAACATTTTAGGTTTAATTTCGAATTAATTAATTCTTTTTCGTGGGTTATTGATGGCGATATATTCCGTGCAAGTCATTCCAACAGTTTCGTTCCAATTTTAAAATTTTTCAAAGCTGCAGACGATAACGATCATCTCATTGGATCGTTTGATGGAAGTTTCCCAGCAATTCTTCATCTACGACTATCTTGCTCAACACTTTGAATAAAGTTCCTTTGCAATTCCTAAACTACACGATCATTGAGTCGAACAGTCTGAAGGAAGTTTCCGTGCAATTCTATAATTTACACGGTGGGATCTTCTTCAAGAATTGAACAAGAAGTTTGAAGTCCCACGTAACTGGGACTTCACCTTCACTTCAACTGGGACTTCACCTTCACTTCAACTGGGACTTCACCTTCACTTCAACTGGGACTTCTCCTTCACTTCAACTGGGACTTCACCTTCACTTCAACTGGGATTTCACCTTCACTTCAACTGGGACTTCTCCTTCACTTCAACTGGGACTTCACCTTCACTTCAACTGGGACTTCTCCTTCACTTCAACTGGGACTTCTCCTTCACTTCAACTGGGACTTCTCCTTCACTTCAACTGGGACTTCTCCTTCACTTCAACTGGGACTTCACCTTCACTTCAACTGGGACTTCACCTTCACTTCAACTGGGACTTCTCCTTCACTTCAACTGGATATCTTGCTTGGTCCTCATTTTACGGGTTTGGAATTTCGACCTTTCAATTTTACCGACTACCCACGGCGAGCATCTCCTTCAGGCACTTTCTGCTGGGGCTGAGCGAACGTTTCCACAGTAGGTCATTCCAGCTATTTTTAAAATAATTATCCATCAAAGCTCTCGAACGTACTGAGCTATAATATTTAGTAAAAACGTGTGTTACTGGTTTCAAAGGAAAGAAATAAATAATGAAAATGTGACAAGAAATAAATCATATTCTTTCTGCAATTAATGACACTGTTAAATTCTCTGAGGGGGATTTAACTATTTTATTTAATTAAATTAGCTGCAGGGAAGAAAATGTGAGGTCCTGAGCCAGAAGCCTTCTTGTTGTTAAAACAGCGCACGCTATTTGGGTTTTTCCCATCCCTTTTCGGTTCATTGTAATCCTGCTTCTCAGGACTTATTACTTTATCCTTGAACTTTTCTCTTATTTCATGACCTCCTTTCAATGTTTCTTGATCCTATGCAATGGGTATTGGAACATACCTTGTGCATTGATTCCCCGTTTCTTAAATTCCTTGCTAAATACTGTCCCTTCTTTCATTTCTTTGGGAAGACTTTTATTTGGGTATGGGAAGCTGAAATTAACCTATAATTTAATCTCGGGAACACTTATGTTATGGAGAGAGAGGCTTGAACTAACTTATAATTTAAAGTGATACTGTTCAATTTTTTGCACAATTAAGATTATCATTACTTCTGAGATATTCTAATACTTTAGATAACTTGTGTACGATAACTTGTGTCTCTGGGGCCAGGATTGAATACACACCTCGATAAGACGGCTAGAATGCATAGGAGTATTCTTATTTCCAGTAGCGCCTAAGGTTACAAAACGTCATTTCTAGGTAAATTGCAAGCATGCGAGACGCTTAACTTCAGGTGGCTTCGATTTCATATCAGAAGTCTTTTACGAACTGCATTATTTCAAAATACAATGGTTCAGTGTCTTAATTAGTGCTTGATTTTTGAAATTTCAAACCCTGTCTCTAAAGTCAAGACTCCGTGACAAACAATTATCTGAGCAGGCATCTGAAAAATAATTCCAAATAGCTTGAATTTTGTTGGCCGAAAAGTTGCGTTAAAACTCCTCAGGGGGATACAAGTATGCAACTATTGTATCTATGGGAATTAGCGCTCCCAGGGACAATGTGAGGGCCCGAGCTAAAGGTTAGGTAGGCTTTCTTTTTGTTAAAATAACATAGGTTTTTGTTTTGTTACGGACCATCTTTTTTTGGTACACTGCTGTCCGGTTTTTCAGCACCTACTACTTTCTTCTTCAACTTTGATCTTGTTTCATGAACTTCTTTCTCATTTTACTGTTTCTATGCCCTTTCTGCATAGATTCCGCGTTTCCTTAACTCCATTTTAAATGGTGCCTTCTTCCTTCTTCTCTTTGGATCTCATTTGTTGAGGATAGGGAGGCTTAAACTAACTAATAATCTAATAATCTAATCTAGTTGCGTTAAAAATCCTCTTGGTAGGTTTCCTTACTTTTCAATGAGAAAGGGTAAACTAAATTTTCGTACTTGAAAAAAATAACATATGAGCATGTCTATAACGTCGCTCAGTAGCTTGTTATATTTCTCGGTCGTGTGAGAGATCCTGTCGTTGCCATCCTATTTCCAAGTGGCAGTTCTTTTCTTTCATTCATCGTTATTTTCTCGTTGCTTTCATTTTCTTAAGGTTGATGGTCGAGACAGAAGGTCTCAATTCTTTTATTTTGTTGATAATAAAGAACGAAGTAGATTGAGACTTTTCAATGTCTTTTACTTTTAACGTTGATGTTATTAGCAAATCAATTAAAGTCTAATTGGATAAATAAGGAGAGATTCATAATGTTATTCAATAATAAAATGGCGACGTCTTTCAACTCAATTAGTAAAAGGATGACATATTCGGAAAATGGAATGACACACGATGTATATAGCGTATTCTAAAATCTAAATGACAATAATACCATCATATCTCGATGATTACGTTAATTCTGATCTATCAAATGACACAATTATTGGAATTCGAATTATTACTTTAAATAAGCATGATGAACCTTATTACTTGATCAATGGACGAACATAGCCTACTAATAAATTGGGAAGTCTGACATGAACATCATATACGTGGTGAAGCCTAGGCGCTGAATATTTAGCGGAGAAACAAAGGACGTCTAACACATCGAACGAAATAACTCTACGCCTACACATGAAGCTACTTGGACCCAAGTGAGAGTACGGATGAACACATTGTGGATATACTTAGCTCAGTCTTGAGAAACGCTTAGTTAGTCTATGCACGACTTTAATCAGCCATTGGAACTTTAGGCAAAGAGCCCTCTCCTACCTGCCCGCAAGGGCAGGCGAGAGAATCACACGTCTTCTACTGTCACGGCCGTGCCCTTAATGCCGCTTGTGCACATCCGCCAGACGCAGCTTGCGCGCCTCTGTCGCGAGTGAGAACGAACACGTTCACTTTCTTGAAGCTTTACGTTAATATATCATAGGAAATAGGAAGTGTCGTGAGATAATTAAAATGGATTAAGCTTCATAGGCAATAAGCAAGTAATTTACGTAGAATGAATAAGATCTTAAGTCAACAAGGAAGGAGTTGAAATATATGAGGAGAATGGAAGTGTTTGGAAATGATGCCTGTACATGCGGAAGCCGCAGAGCAGAGGGTATGAAGTCCAATGGTGGGGGTTCGTAAAGGGGGGCGAGGTTCGCTGGTTGATTTCGAATGATGCTGGCGGTTGGCGACGCTTGGCTCGAAGCGTAGGTCGTTGAGTTTAGAAATGCTGTGCTTACTGACGAGATTGTATTATCCAAAGCCGGATCTTTTAGAAGACGGTTGTTTGGCCGGACAACTCCACTTTTTAACGTTTATTTGAACACGGCGAAGGTCAGTTACAGTAGAACTATGACAGCTCCATGAATCAAGACTTCAATGAAAAAATGTTGCACTCACAAGTTACCGTAGAGTGAGGCAGTTTCACCCATGTGTGTATTAGTGAAAATGGAAATGTGAGTCCTAAATTAGTCGAGGCTCCTTTTTGACTCCAGACATTGTTTTCGTTTAAGCTCAGAAAGTTCTGTTAAGGTAGTGTTGCTGGGGTGGTGTTTATGTCCTCGTGGTGATGCCTGTCGGTAATAATGCAGCTAAAGCAGAAAATTAATGCGCCTATGTGCATCGGTAGCGCTTTCTTAAGCCAAAGTTGTTCTCCTTGGTTGCTAAAACTTCGAGCTACCGAGGTGCCCTGTAAGCTACACGGGCGCTAGACTCATACTGTGGTTACAGAAATTTCTTCAGAGTTGATAATCGAGATTTGTGGGCCGCTTTGTTAACGATTTTGCAGCTCGTCTTCATGTGAGTAATTCGCAAAACTCTCCAGTGGTATGCGTTTAAAAGGCATCGGTTCTCTTCCCAGGTTTTCACTTTTGAGCGTTCCTATTTTCCAAGATCCTCGAACTTCAAGGTGGTGGTTTATCATACGTAGCCAAGCCCGTTGGTGGAACACTTCCGTTGAGATGTCTTGACGTGATGGAATATAAGCGTATTAAAATATTTTTTGTTTAATTTTAATTATTAGAATTAATACGTTTCCTCGCCAGTTAACATAGGTCAATTGTCATTTCTCAGAGGCAACGTCAGCAGTTCACAGCGGAATAAATAACTTGTGACACAGAAGGCTCCAGCAGGTTGCGTTTCTTAGCCACGCATGCAATGTTAACCTGTCTCGAGTTGGCTCACCTGAGGTAGAGACGATGTCGCTTCGTGCAACCAACATCTGCTCGAGTATCTCACATACGGTGTGTGTGTGTGTGTGTGCTCCCGAAATAATTAATTTTGTTTTTTGAGGTACTTCCCGCCGCTGTTGAATTGGTCATCCTCCGATTCATGCTTAGGTCATGTGCATTCTCTCATGTATGAGTGCACGGGATTTTTCTTAATTATATGTGCGTGAGGATGTTTTAACATACGTGGATAGGCATTTTTCGCTATATTTGCCTTGGCATCTTCCACAATATGCGTCGAGACAGCTTTCACAATATGTGACTAATATTTTTCACAATAACAAGTGCCTTTTAACTATAACATGTGCATTCGCATTCTCACAATATGTTTGTAGGAATCTTTCAGAATACTATGCACATGTGCATCACCACCACCGATGTTTCACATCTCAGATGATAGCGAACGCGAGCCTGGCCGAGCCATAAGGTGCGTGGCGGGCCCTAACGTTACAATAAATACCCACGAAAGTCGCACAAAAGTCGCCGAGTTTCTGAATCACGGGCACCAGTCGGCGCCATAATTCATGCGCAATAAATGAGCGCCAGCTTTTCATCTCCACGCCAAAACATTGGGGCCCTCGAGAGCCATTTCCAGGTGCATTTGTGTTGCATTTCCCGCCGACAGTTGACCGAGACTTTAAATTGTCCATTTTGATGCATGCGACAGCTGTCCTGCGTAGTTCATTTGTTCTCGTGATTACGTTGACGATGTGTGAACAACATTGTTTTTTTCTAAATTTTCTATTATCATTATCCAAATACTTCCCCTCAGGGACACAACTATGCATTATATTATAAGGGAATTACTCCACATAGAGGAAGAGGTGAGGCCTCGAGCTTTGGTGTATCTAGGTCCCCATTTTTGAGACGATAAAAGTTTTTTGATTCGTAACAGAACATTTGTTCTTTTTTCAGCACTTTCTGATTTCTTTACAAACTTGCTTCCCAAACTGCTTTTTGAACTTGTTGTTCCCATGCCCAGGGTGCGAGGGGACACCCGCACAGTTTACACGTTCTTCAATTTCGTGCTAAATGATGCTCTCCTTTTTCCTCTCTTGAAAACATCTTTGTTGTGGTTAAGAAGGTTTTAATTAATTTAGAATCTAGTATCCTAGAAAAACGTTCGTTTTTTTCTGGTCACATTATATGTGGCTATGGATTCTTAATTAATACTAAAATTTAGAGGTGGACTGAATATTTGCATTCGCATTTGCGAATATTCACAAGTTTTCCAATAATCGCATCCGCATTCACATTCACATGTAGACTCGCGAATATTTTGCAAATATTTAGGCATTTTCTTCCATCTTCCGTCGACTGTTGCTGTTAGAGCAGGGATCACGTTAAAGCCTGTGTCTGGATGTTGTTAGTATTTAACTCCCTCTTGCATAAATGGAACACGTTTTCAGATGATATTCACTGCGTTATGAGAGACGCTGTGCTAACATGAAAAAAGATCTCTTTCTTTCTGGCGTAAATATCACAAACTGCACCAGTCATCAACTGCACCTTACTGTTAAAAATGGCCTGACATCTGAAAAATCAGTCACTGAATCATTTCAAAATGTAGGTCAATTGCAACTCACTTCAATCATTTAACCATGACCCAAGAAGAACTGAAAAAATACAAGTCAAAATAAATGCTCTACAACTCCTAGTAATGCACGACGTTCCAACCCGTTGGAATAGTACTCTGCAAATGATAAGGATAAAAGACCTTGATGAATCTCTCTGTTTGCATGCAAGTCCCAGCGAGAAAATCAGACCATTGACCAATCGAGACAATGACGTTCTGACTAGTTGTATAACTGTCCTCCAACCCTTTGAAGACATCACGAAGAAAATCTGCAATGAGTCCGCTTCAATTGCTGATGCCATGCCTCTCATCACTACATTGTAGAAAATATTATCAGCCAAAGACAGTTACAAAATTGATGTGATGAGAATTACGTTTCTCACAGAAATAAACCAAAAATTTGAATTTGCAGAAAAAATTACTTGCATGCCATATCAACGTTTTTAAACCCCAGGTATAAAACAAAATTCTCAATTCACTCGCTCTCACAAACAGTGTCAAAGACAGCGTCGCTCGAAAATGTGAAGAAATTCAAAAATCCAGATGTGACTCTAATACTGGACATGTGAATAATACTGGCATAAATTAGCAAGGTCGTATCTTGCTTGTCCACCAACCAGCGTTGCGAGTGCGCGTCATTTCAGCGGTGCCGACCTTGTTTACGACGAAAAACGAAGTAACCTGGCTGGTGAATGAGCAGAAAATTGTGATTTTTGAAATTAAACCTCCTAAATTCAACCTAATATAATTCAACTATTGATAATCTACTAAATCATCCTCTTTCAAAGGGCGGTAGTTGAGGAAAGAGGTTGGTGGGATGTGAGTCTTATAAGAGAGGGTCCACGTCCCGCATCCTGGAAACATAGAACATTTAACGGATTCTAACAATTCCATTTTCTGTGGCTAAACTCTTACAAATAACAATAATAAAGTAGAATATTCCAGGTCCCAGGACTCCAAACTTCAAATAAAATGCGAATAAAATATCAAATAACATGCGATATGTCACATTGAGTAAAAATTCGCAATCGCGCTCGCGAATGTTGAAAAACCGACATTCGGTCCACCACTACTACTACTACACACTATCTAATAACCTAACCTTCACTTGACGAATTCCAGACAAGATGTTATTCGGGGGCAACGTTATCGAATATTGTAATTCCTTCAGTGATTGTCATGAAAAATTCCTCATTGATAAAACATTGACCTATCGATTATCATGTAAGCCGAATGATGATGATCGTATGCAAAATCCCATAATTATTTGGATTTTTCATCGGTAACACGTGGTCGACCCAGTCGTGTGGTATGATGTGCAGTAAGGCGATATTCCAAGTGCTGTCGTGTGCCTGAAATGGTTTGCTTCTGATGGATGTTTGTGATGTTTTCCAACTGATCTTCATTATAATGTCGTCGTGGGACGCTACATACTCCTACAACTTCATAACAAATTACAGCAAGTTCACAATAGGACTTTTCTTGCCTCTTTCTATATGATATTATACAGAGGCAATTTTGATTTGGGAATGGAGAGCATATCGTCCAGAAATTTTTTAGCATGCCGGTTCTCACCGCAGCAATAGAACACAAAATGCGTGAAAAAATACGTTTAATGGGAACTATCAGGCTTTCAGATGCCTCTAATTTGTTTTATTTAGAACGTTTGTCAAGAATGTTAATAAGATAACCGGTCCCGTAATCACGCATTTCCTACCTGGACATCCTGCTCATGTGCAAGAATTTGTTGAATCGAGCCTCATAGAGCACGCAGGCTTGTCGGCCGCTGAGCAAATCTGGAAACAAGTTTCATGGTCGTGCCTCTGGTTCTAGGGGTCATCCGAAGCTTCTCTCATTCCCAGTAATGTTCTTCCAATGGAAATCCAGCGGAGTTTGAGGGAGCAATAGCAGCCTTCCTGGCCGAAATGAGCTCTAAAAGGTACCGATGAGACGCCTGCTCGACCGAGGCCCTGTTTGTGGTCCGCATTGAGACGCTCGCGCCGGCCTGAATTACACGTCTTCGCGTAGCAAGGAAATCTTTAATCCTTGAGTGTAAGTGCGACTTGAGTGAAAAGTTTACTTGAGGTTTTACTTTCCAGGGCAATTTATTACAGCTTGAAGCTCTGCAAAGCTTTTGTAGGCGAATTTGTTTAATCGGTGTTGATCAATTATCAAAAATAGTTCTGATCCGCACGTCATCGTAAAAGGCACTCGTGAAAATTTTGTTGACCTTTCAATTTTCTAGGGAAAATAAGTTCCTGGGAAGAAACCGAAGAATTCTGAACATCTCTCACAAAATATTATGTTGATACCATGGTCACACTCGATGCAGAGGCACTTTGTTAGTTGTTTTGGGATTATTTATTTTCCTATCTGCTTTTGTCTCTTATTTTCACTTCTTTGTCTCTTTCGTGAGGCTGTAATACTAATCTTTTTTCCTCAGTTGAGCCTGCAGCTTCTGGCAGATTGTGAGAACAGAATTAATGAAATAGAAATCTATCGCAACACCTTGTCATTCGCGCCAAATCTTCTCAATGTTTTTTTACCGGTGCAGCCTACAGAGCGCGGAGGGTGTAACGGAATCATTGGAGTCGAGGAGTGAGACGCAGAATCATTACTGGCACGGAAGAAGAACAACGTCAGCCTCCACTTACACTACTGAAAGACGCGTTATTGAACTCTTTGTTTTTGTTTTACTTTCGGGATGCTTAGGACTTCTAATACACTCAAATTTTCCTTTCTTGATATTTCTTCAGAGCATAAAGGTGACATCAAATTCGGAACTTCGCACAATTATCCGCTCATTTTTTCTAAGCCCATATTTTACACATGGTTAACGTTTCCTCAATTTCTCTTCGCTGTTTTCAGCGACATTTGTTTCTGCAAAAAAAAACTTAAATTTATTATATCTCATACGCGTGAATAAAAATGTATCAGTTATTTTTCTCGTCAGTGCATGCCAAGTTAGGATTTTGATTAAATTTTCAATTCTCCAGAACATATCGAAGCTCCCAAGATTGCATTACACATATTAACTGAGTGGACTTGATTTTTCTCGTCGTGGAATGGTCGCCGCTTCATAAAAAACACATGAGCCAATTGACTGTCGCTGAAATGAGAACAGTTTCCTGAGATCACATCTGGCAAATTGCGAACTGGGGCCGTCAGGCCGCACTCCGTTCAAGAGAAATGCAGTTCTTCAATTTCTGAATTGCTGTCGTGATTTCTCGCCCGCTTGCCGAGGTTTTGACTGGGAAAGTTTCCTTAGAGTCAGCAGGAAAAGATATTTTAAGGCTTCTCGACGCAATATCCTGATTTTGCAAACAGTCCAAGCATCAATCGTTCGGAGCTTCCTATTGCCCCGTGTCTGTCAGTGCTCAGCCGCGTGTTCTGTCGAAATTTGGGCGAATTTCGAACGCCGATAGGCAGGCAATGGTGGCCAAACAGCGGTGACGTTTGTGTAGGTGAGTGGCCCAGCAACTCTCCTTTAGTGCCCGAACATTTCTAGAGCCTCAGCCTCTCACGGTACCTGATCGAAACTTTTCAGGCAGAACTGGAATACTAACAGCGAATTCTCTTAGGGGAAGTCGTGATACACACTGAGGGCATAAATTACTTCATTTTTCGGTATTTCAATAAAGTTCGTCATAAGGTCACTTATCCTCTGACAGAGGTCACTGTTTCTATTGAGGTAAACCCTACAATATCACTCTTGGCTGAAAGGCAGACAAGGGTTTTACTTCACAGAAGAAGGTGTACTGGTGAATAGTGGAAAATTTTATTTGAAAATTGTTTTGTCATGCTGCCTTCATCACGGGAATTTTATTTACTTTCTTGGACGTTTGTGTTCTTTGGAGCACTTGAGCTCCATCACGGGAATTTTATTTACTTCCTTGGACGTTTGTGTTCTTTGGAGCACTTGAGCTCCTATTCCTGCAAATGCAGCGCCACCATACTGGCGATGCCAGCACGTACCACTCAATGCACAACAAATTTCATTCCCATGGAGATAATTCGGAATATCGATTTAGTTTCAGCGTTGCCTTTTTGAATAGAAACATACACTGCATCATCAAGATCTGGTTCAATCGCAACTACCTCATTCGAAGTAGCCATACGTGACAACAAAACAAATTAAAAATGCAGGACTGGCAACAGTGATGAGCAAGAAAGCTAAAATGAACGATTCTGTATCCAAACGTTTCTTACCCGGTCGCCTGACTCCGCAGCGAAATTTTGTAGAATCAAGCATCCTAGAGCACGTAGGTCTGTCGTCACGTTGTGGCGTGATGCGGTCGCAAGCTTTCGTATTGAACACAAACTCACAAAAATAGAACTTTTCCTCTCCCTCATCTAGGGGAAAGCGTTGCTTTGGATTGTTCCCTTCGCTCGTTTATCTCACCTCTTCTTTGTGGCTCAGCGCTCTCCGCGGGACGTGTAGGATTCCTGAGCTCCATTTACGGGAGTGTGGTCGTAGTGGCAGCTGCGATGCGCGTCGCAGGTTTTTTTCTGGTCAGGTGCTCGACCTCGATTTTCTTTCCTTCCTCTCTTTGGGACACGTTGGTTGAGGTTAGAGAGGCTTAAACTAACTTGTCTATTTCGGTTGTCTTTCCTTCGTTTTTTTTTCTATTTTATTTCTATCTCGCAAACTTGCTTCCATATTTTCCTATTCAATTTTTCCTTTTGCTTCATGTTTTCTTTTTTATCTGCCTCTCTTCTCGCTCGCATTAAAAACGCCCAGCAATATAAAGCAGAAGGCCACATGCAGGATATTTTTGTTTCCCAACTTCACCTTTCGTTTCTTCAAGATGCCAATGGCTCCTCAGCGTACGATAATTATTATAGGTAGGTATTTGACAGAAAAGCCTTACTCATTTCGAAGTAATGCTTGGCATTTCCTAGGTGTTTTTAAACGAGCGTAGGAATTATTTTGTCAACAATAGAATCGACGGTAAGGGTACACTCTAATAGCCATTGTTCAACTCTTGGCCATCCTCTAACCAACTTTTTGTCGAGTTACTCATATAAAAGAACGCCTCTGAAGACTGAGATAAGGATTGCATATGGAGTACGGCGTTTCAATTTTTCTATCACTAAGGATTCTATTTCCTTGTTGTCTAGGTTGAAACTCTTACGCATCTATTCAGTAATGTTTTGATCAGTTGAAACCTCAATTCAACACCTTACTTTGGTTTCCGATCCTTCCTGCAACCGTTGTAGACGCTACACCAAATGTGCTCGAATTCTTTCACTTGAAAGCCATGCGCGAAGGTTGCTTGCGAACAGCTTTTCTTCGGCTAACCGTTTTTGTAGGTCGTATGTTAACAAATCATTTGAGCAGTATGAGTGACAGGTTATTCATTTTGAGATTTACTTCGTTTCTATTTCCCTTTAAGGGTATACAACTATTGTTTCTATGAGAATTAGCGCTTCCAGGTGGAAAATGTGAGGCCCCGAGCTAAAGGCAAGGAAGGCCTTCGTTTTGTTGAAAAAGAAAAGGTTTTTGTTTTGTTACGGACCATCTTTTTTCGGTTCACTGCTGTCCTGTTTGTCAGCACCTACTACTTTCTTCTTCATGTTTATCTTTTTTCATAGCCTCTTTTTCTCAACTTACTGTTCCTATGCACCATGTGCTTAGATTTCGCGTTCTCTTAAATCCATACTAAATGGAACCTTCTTCCTTCCTCTGTTTGGAACACATTTTTTGTTACAGGAGGCTAAACTAACATCTTACCTGATCTCATTTCTATTCATACAGCTTCTCCACTGGCGCTATTTTATTAGTTATTTGCCGCAAAACTGCATGCTGATGAGCGAAAAACTCGATGATCGTTGGTATTGGCGATGTGGCCATTATTTCTCTGGCGCTCTTACCGCAGATCTGTCCGCAGCCTCACGCAAAAAGAACCCTCAAATCTGAGGCGCGCTGGCGTTCATGAAACGAACAATGAAATACTCCGAGCGCTCGAGGAGACGATCACTGTAATAAAAAGAGGCGATTCATCGAATAATTGTAGAATAATTTGATGGAATGAATGTGATCGAATGGTAATCATCACTCTTCTTGTTATAAGTAGAGTGATTATTTTCAATGTATTTCAGATAGTTGGCGTTCATGAGGAAATAAGTACGATTCTGAACTTAATCCTGGAGCAGGAAATGAGTTGCCAGCGTGCACATGAGCGCCACTACCAGATTGAAACAAAATTTATTTGAAGGTAACTAAGCATAAATTCTGATCATTACAGGATTTGTTGCGAATCCAATTTATATTTTGGCTCCTCAATGGGATACAGCTATTGTATGTATGAGAACAAGCACACCCTCGGAGAAGATGTGATTACTATAAGTTCGGTAGGCCTAACTTTGACTCAAAAAATACATAGCATATTTGGCCAAGAACTGTATTTTGTTCTATTTTCTTCACTATAACTTTCTTCACTATTACTTTCTTCACTATTATTTTCTTCACTATTATTTTCTTCACTATTTTTTTCTTCACTATTACTTTCTTCACTATTACTTTCTTCTTCAATTTCTATCTTTTTCAGGATTTTTTTCAAAATAACTGTTTTCTAGGATGTGTAAGGCATGAGGACGTACCTAGTGGTTAGATTCCCCGTTCCTTCAATTCCATCCCCTCAGGAGGGATAGAACTATTATAACCAAGGGATTTAGCACTTCAAGAAGTAAATGTAAGGTCACGAGCTGAGGGTAGTTACGTCTCCTTTTATTAAAATAGGTGTTTTTTTTTTTGGTTACCGACCATCTTTTTTCAGTTTACCACTGTCCTATTTTTCAGCATCTTTTACTGGCTTCATCGACCTTCATCTTGTTTCACAAACTTCGTTGTTAACTCAACTGTTTTTTGTGCAAGGGATTTTGTGTGAGATGCAGAACTTGTGCATGGATTTCCCCTTTCTGAACTCCATGCTAAATGGTGCCTTCATCCTTCCTCCCTTTGGAACAACTTTGGTGTGGTTCTTTAAGCTAAACTAGCTGACAACCTGACCTAAGCTGCATCACGAATCACAAGACTTCTGGAAAATTTTCAAAGCATCCCTCTCTCCAGCTCTAGATTTTGTACAGCGCCTACACCTTCGCGTTTCATGAGTTTGACTCCGCGATAATATCATGCGTAAGCGCAAGAATGCTCTTTTGTGGCACTGCGTGAAACAGCGGCAGTCTGCTGAACTTCTCACTTTTGATAGGTGTTATGGAGCCAAATTAAAAAGCGCTATTCCGTCTGAATTGCCTGCCTAGAATGAAGCCTGCTTCCATCTGTCTCCTGGTCTCTGAACATCTCACTGCCTCCAGCACATCGCCCTCGAATTTATGCCGCACTTTTCCGATAGAGCGGTGGATTGCGCATGTGGCAAACAAACTGGACTTTCCTTTCTTTTAAGGCTCGAGTCCCTTTGTTTTATCGTTGTTTAATCTCAACAGGTAGTGTGGAGGACGAAGGGAAGCCACCTACTGCTTGTACCCTAAAATTTTTTGCTGAGTGTTAATTTCCTAATACAGCAACAAGAATTTCCTAATACAGTAAAAACGTCCACTCCATTGGTCTAAAAAGCCGTACTCTGTCTATTTGTAACTTTTATTTTTTGTTTTGCTTAAATGTGTGTGAAGTGAAATATGTGTCACGCCCTAGTTACGACGCGCAATAGTGTTTCATAATTGACCAGTATGGAGATTCATCCATTCTGGCTCCATTCGCTACACCAGTCAATGTTTTGCATCGTCAATGAAGATTGGTGGGGATTGTATTGTGTGCGACTTGAAATCAGTAATGCAGCCTGAAGTACTCGGAACTGTCCATGGTTGGTATTTGGAACACGCTTTGTTTCAAAACAGGACGCAGCTTCCATGGACACCGAAATAGAATGGCAGCCGAGTGCATTAACCGCTGTCATCGTAATTCAATGAAATGCTGTAGAAGCAGCGCACGGGATCTTCAAGCGAATGTACCCTTTGATAAAATTCATTCATGTTATTCACTTTAGAATGACCCTCAGGGGGAAACAACTATTGTATCTAAGAGGGCATTAGCACTCCCAGGAGGGAAATTTGAGGTCTCAAGCTGGAAGTTAGGTAAGCCTTCTTTTAGTTGAAATAAAACGTTTTTTTGTGATGTTAAGGACCTTTTTTTTTGGTTCACTGCTGTCCTGTTTTCAGCACCTACTACTCCCTTCAAGTTTTATCTTTTTTATTGAACTTCATCAACTTACTGTTTCTATGCACCTTGTGCATAGATTCCACGTTCCCTCATCTCCTTACTAAATGGTGTCATCCTCCTTCCTCTCTTTGCAACTCCTTTGTTGTGGTTAGGGAGGTTTGAACTATGCAACATCTGATCTCATTCAAGTATGATTTCAGAGGCTTCATGTTTAAGAACTTAAGTGATATTAAAGTGAAATGAACGCAATTCTTTTGATTTCTATTTCCTTTTGTGCGACAGGGAATGTCGTCGTGCTTTGATGTTCCGGTCCATCGTTCGGTCGTCGATTTCAGATTGGACGCCACACAGCCCGACCGGACGCGGTGTTTAGGACAAACTCGAAAGATCGCACAACTCCATTGAACTTTTGAGCCCAGCTCGTCACAAGCTTCAAACAAAGTAACGAGTTTGCTCCTGAATTTTAGCTGGCGCTGCAATACGTGTGCGTGCAAACCGACCAAATTTCATCCCAACCATAGAACAGTTTTGCTGCTGAAAAATAGCGCGTGAGGGATATCCGTGTGGGGCAGAATTCCAAGTTGTTTAATGGACCTTGGATTGGAAAAGAACAAAAATAAAGTAATTGAAACCTGCTGAGCCGGAAGGGGATTCTTGCTGGCAACTATGTAACCGGTTGTGGCAACACGTGATGGCAACGAACTGCTCAACGTGTGTGGCATTAAACTTTACGGACAACAATTTTGAGTCTCCCAGTTAATATATTATTCATATTGAAAAGCGAAAAAGTTTTGCTTGATAAAATAAGTTCTCTCAGGGGGATGCAACTAGTGTATCTGTAGGAATTAGCACTCCCCGGGGGAATATTCGAGGTCCCAAGCTAAAGGTTAGGTAGGCATTTCTTATGTTGAAATAGCGTAGCTTTTTGTTTTGTTACGGACCATCTTTCTTTTGGCTCACTGCTGTCCTGCTTTACAGTACCTACTACTTTCTTTTTCAACTTTTACTTGGTTTCATGAACTTCTTCCTCAACTTACTGTTTCTATGCACCTTGTGCATAGATTTTGCATCCCTTAAGTCTATACTAAATGCAATTTTCCTCCTTTATTTCTTTGGAACGCTTTTGTTGCGTTGAGAGAGACTTGAACTAACAACTAATCTGTTGAACAAATCATAGTGCATTTTACCCCAATATCGAGTCTCGTAGAGAAAATATCTGATGCACCAACAAGAAGATGGTACAAAAAAAAAACAACTCACAAATTATGGTGCATGTATGGTATTTCGTAGTCTAGATAGTCGACATACGTATTTGTGGCGTCAATAGTGCTGTTTCGCTAACCTAACGTTGAATCGCAAGTAAATATCGCCCCTCCTTCCACAGCGACGCTGGCCACCGTGAAGGTACTGTGGTGTGTCTTACACAGTCCACTTCTGTCTTCTTCTCCCCTCAGGGGGATACAAATATTGAATCTACGGGAATTAGCGCTCCCAGGGGAACTATGTGAGGGCCCGAGCTAAAGGTTAGGTAGGCTTTCTTTTTGTTGAATTAGAATAGGTTTCTGTTTTGTTCTGACCATCTTTTTTCGGTTCACTGCTGTCCCGTTTTTTACATCTACTACTTTCTTCTTCAACTTTTTCTTGTTTCATGAGCTTCTTTCTTAGCTTACTGTTTCTGCGCACCTTGTGCATAGATTCCGCGTTCCATCAGCTCCATACTAAATGGTGCCTTCCTCCTTCCTCTCTTAGAACATCTTTGTCGTGGTTAAGGGAGGCTAAAACTTGCTTATATAAAAATAATAATTCTGTCTTCTTCTAAGCCTTCGAACCGAGGGAACCGCACCAAAGACTGCGCCTTTCATTTAGCCCCTTGCGTTCCGTTTAGATGGTCGCACTTTCAATATTTTAGAGTTTTGGCCTATTTTCAGGCTGTTTGTTTTTTACTTCGTATTCACGTGCATTGCAAAATCCATTTAACATTCAAAGTGAGCTTTCTTAACTTCATTTGTCAGAGAGCAATTTAATTTCAAATGATTTGTTTTGTTTCACTGATCTTTCTTTCAGCACCCGTTGCTTTCTACTTTAACTTTAATCTTGCTAGATAAACTCCTCCATTCTTGCTGTTTCTATGCATCAGGAATTCAGAGTGGGAACGCTCTTGGGCATAGGTTCTCCATTACCCTAATTTCATGCTAAAAGGGTTTTCCTCTTTTTTTCTGATGAATCACATTTCATGTGGTTAAGATGGCTTCACTAAATTAATAATAATTTATTGTAATAATCTGTTTTGAGACGATGTTAACCGCGGAAAAAATGGTTTGTCATAAAAGACTAATCGGATTGCTTATCATCAAGAATTTCTAATCGTAAGAAACGTTTTTCAAAATTTCGCACTAGTTTTAATAAGCCTTTAAATCTCTTTTTAGATTTTTCTGTTAGTAATTTGGCCTTTTTTCAAGACCCAATGAATAGGAATAACTGCATTTTTTCAGCTCGAATAATCTACACGGAACACCTCTCACGACTGTCATGCGCGCAACACAAAAATGCTCCCACCGAGTCAGACGAGGCAGAGCTGGCACGCGAGGGTCGCGTCCTGTCGCGGCTTCAGGGGATAGAGAGCAGCCAGCAAAAACAGGAGCTTGTGAGCCGCTTTATGGTTATAAGCAATTGTTGTTTCGGCCATGCGCGCTGTATAGGAAGAAACAAATTCACAATAGAGCTAATGTGCATGCGGATAAAAAATTTATAGCCTGTGATATAAAACTATAAGAAATCATCAGAACGATGCACGTATTTTTTCCCCGTGAATCTTATCGAGTCTTTTTTCTATTTAAATTCAAGTCTTTTTCGTGTAAATTTAAAGAGATAGAGTATTTGTTTAATTTTTTTCTGTCGTCAACTTTTTGATTGGGTATGATAGCTAGCATATTTTGTGATGAAAGAAGAATTTATCATTTTCATATTATCCGCTTACCCAACTTGAAAATGAGGTTCGTGATACAGATGTTGCAACGTCAGTGTAACGTTACACTTTGGTCATTCGTCTCTATGAACATTAACCCATGTTTCATGCGCTACCAAGATGTGAACCTCTATAATTAGAGGAATACAACTGTTGTATCTATTGGCCAGGAGGAAAGTAGGAGGTGAGCTGGGAGGCTATGCCTTCTTTTGGTCAAAATAGAATAGGTTTTTGTTTAATTGAGGACTATTTTTCATCTGTCATTCAGCAACTACTACTTTCTTCTGCAACTGTCATCTTATTTCATGACTTTCCTTCTTCACTTACCGTTTCTTGCGCAGGGGATCTTGAACATGAACACACCTTGTGCATAGATTCCGCGTTCCTTTAACTCTATAATATATAAATATGGTGTTTTCACTATTTTTCTTTTTGAAACACCTTTGTCGGGGTTAGAGAGACTGAAAGTAACCTATAATGGGATCTATTCGGCTGCCCTGTTTTTAGCACTTGTTAGTTTTTTTCAATTTTAAAATTATTTCATAAACTTTTTTCACTCCAGCTGTTTCTATGAGAAAGGTATGAGGACACTTTTTGCGCATAGATTCCACATTTCACTAATTCCATTGTAAATAAACACTTTTATTGTGGTTAGGGAGGTTCAATCTAACATCCAATCTAATTTATTGTCTTCCATTTGATATTAAAAATGTTCTAAAGACAGCATATTTCAAGTTCAATCACCGGTGACTGCACTGCGCTCTCATGTCCTGCTTCACAAATTTCTTGGTTAGCATCACGTGCAAGAGCTGATAACGCTCAAACTGTTCACTTGTTGGGACAAATAATAAATGCACATATTTTAACGAGGAAGCGTGTTCGTTTAATTTGAACAGTAATTGCTAGCACTCTGCAGTTAATCTCCAAATGATTACGAAAATCAGAATAGAATTTCCTATGAGCAACTTTCTCCAAAACACGGCTGTTCGACCACCTGCCGCCTTCCCCCTTATTATTTATTGAACGACAGGGAGCATAATCACCGCATTAGTTTGTGTCTGATTTGTTCAGAATAGCTCGAGCACAAAAGAACTTCCAAAATTTGAACTGAATTTCAATAGGATATTCTGTATAGAAATTGAAGTCCATTGAACTACGTGATTGTATTGCAATTGAGGTAATGCGCCTCCGGATTGGATGCGTTGCTCTCAGACTGTTCTAAGGATGATCCACTGAAGCTCTGCGTAAAATTTCGCATTACGGCATTTAATCACGGGGATTTAGAATAAATGATGATACAGAAAATGAGATTTACACAGCAAGGGGGTTGCATTACAACCTCTCCATCATTATAGGAAATGTTATCGCAGACATCCACAGCGCTAGAGCAAGCTTTCTCTTAAATTTCATCCACCTGCTCTCTCTCTGTTATTTAGAATGTCATTTCGAGATACTATCTGCTGGAATAGCAGCCGGATATTTCAAATCAAATGTTGTATTGCGACGAGCGCTGTAACTCGTTTGAAATCATTTTGTCCACGGGTTTCAATCGTCCAATCGTCATCGAAAAAGAAAACTAAACCCGAACTCTGTTGAGTTGTGGGATGGTATACAGCGGGGGGCAAAATAATACAACACGTTGATTAAATCGCCAGATCCCACATTTCTAAACCACGTACTGTTACGATAATTGGGCAATATATACAATATACGTATAGACAATATAAAATATAGACAAAACGTATAGACAAAGGTATAAAAAGATTGATAATATATCTGAAACCCAGGAATACTTAATCGAATAAATATATAGGAACATGTATAATAAATACGTGAACAAAGGTTTACAATACCCGACGTTTTTGTCAATATTATACATTAAAATTATTGCCATTATTGTAGGATAATTCCGGAATTTTCAAATACGTTCCACTATTTATCCACCGAACTATCGTCAGCATTCATCTCCAATAACGGATCATTGGTATAGCAGATCTCGTTCTAAAAGGTCGTAAGAACGGGTAAGAATAAGGACATCAGCCAAGATTTTCGCGAACGTATTGTGGAGCTCCGTAATGAAGGTTCGAGAAATCGGATATGTGCACAACTATGCGTTCCTACAGCCTAAGTTGGAACCATAATACGTTAGTGGAAATGCTGAAATGCGACTCTCAGCAAGCCTTGCACTGGCTGTCCACCAAAGATTGACGACCGTGCTGTTCGAAAATTGGTCCGAGCATGTGCAGAGGCCTCAAACTACTCGTGAAAAATTGAAGGATGATCTCAAGGCATCTGGATTCGAAGCCAGCAAACACACGATTAGCAATGCACTACGCCGTGAAGGTCTTCGCTCCCGCACCCCTCGTAGGAGACTTATTCTCCATAAACGTCAAGTCAAGGCCAGGCTGTAGTATGCCAACGACCATTTGAACAAGCCAGCAGCGTTTTGGAACTCAGTACTGTGGCCATATGAAAACAAAACCGAACTATTTGAGAGAAACAGCTCAACCCATATTTGGAGATAACAAAACGAAGAGTATAAACCAAAGTGCACCTATCTACTGTTAAGTTTGGAGGCGGCTCAATCATGGTTTGGGGATGTTTCAGCTCTTTAGGGGTAGGTAAACTTCACATCATTGAAAGAACTATAAATGATAAGAAATATCGTGAAATATTGGAAGAGGCATTTCTACCTTCAGCTCGTTAGTTAAAATTGAAACGTGGATGGACATTCCGACAAGATAATCCAAAGTAAACTGAAAGCGAAATCAAGTAATGGTTGCGGATGAAGAAGATAAACATAATAGAATGACCCAATCAATCCCCGGACATGAATCCGATTGAAAACTTGTGGAGAGAATTGAAATTGAAGATTCAGAAGAGACGTCCCAATAACATCAATGAATTCAAAGAAATTTGCATTGAATAATGGAATGAAATTACACCCGGAACTTGTGAAAGGCTGGTAGCGAACTACTCAATACGTCTCGAAGCCATAATTACTAATAACAGCTAGGCAACGAAGTACTAATTGATGTATATAAATATGTGGCTTTTAGATATATTATTAACCTTTATATACTATTGTTGATACAAAGTCCAATCATCGTAATTGTACTTGGTCTAGAAATGAGGAATCTGGCGGTTTAATAAACGTGCTGTATTATTTTGCCCCCACTGCACAATATAAGTAAATTCTACTTACAAGCAAATACTTCATATAATTGGACAACCCATGTAATGTAAATGAAACTATGCTATATAGAAATAAAATAACGTACAAAATCATTCACCCTTACAATTTAATTTAGAGAAACCATTTAGTTCTATAACCTTTGAAGTTGACCATCAAGAGCGAATGCGAGAGCCCAGCACCACAAGATGAAGTTCCGTGCATCTGTTGCGGTCTCTTTGGTCTCCAGGATCATACCCACCAATATTAACTCTAGTGAAATGAAATGAATGTTTCAATTTCAACGGGAAGGCTCTTGAAGTGAAACAAATAAATCATACTTCGGAACGTGGAATCTTGGAAAATTACGAGTCTCAGCTCTTACGCAATAGACCAGGAAAGGAAGTCGAAGAGAGCCCTTTACTAATCAGCAACTTTTCTCCTTTATTGCAGCAGTCGAGCGCGCCCCGAATACTCTAAAATTAAAGTACCGACGTTCATGACACTTATTAGCGTCTACGAAAAATTATAATCTGTTCTTATTTTTGGTGATGTTTTCATTTCTCTTCCGAAGTGCTCGTATACGCTGCAACTTAAGCTTATTACACAGGAATAAAGTAGGATATTCAGAGCAGTGTTATAATTTGTTGGAGGAAGGTACAGACGAGGGTCTCGTTATTCAGTGGTGCCCATGGAATTAGCATTCCTATTAATTTTCTCTCATATCAAAGTAACCCATAAAACAAGAATTCAAGCGTGTTTTGGGGATTAACGCTGCCGTGTAGCATTACACCTAAAGGTGTAGTTCGGAACGCATATGTTTCTTGCCCTAAAGTAGCTGAATATTTTCTTCAAGGGAATCAAACTTTTTTACCGGCCAAAGTTAGCGTTTCCTAGAGGAAGATGTGAGGCCCCGAGCAAAAAGTTAGGTAGGCTTTCCTATCGTTGAAATAGAATAAATATTTTCTATTGTCATAGATCAACATTTTCGGTTCACTACGTTTTTCTTTCAGCCCAAGTAACTTTCTTTACCAACTTTCAACTTGTCACATAAATTTTCCTCTAAACTTAGTTTCTTTGCGCCAAGGATCGTGTGTAGAAACACACATTGTGCTTGAATTTTCAGTTCCTTTCACTACGTGCTAAATGGTGCCTTCATCATTCCTCTCTTTGAACATCTTTGTTGTGGTAAAGGGAGGCTAAAACTAATTTATAATCAATCCCTAACTCGTATCTCATCTTCAGTAAAAATTAAATTGCAAGTGTCGTCGGGTAATTGATGCTCCTGCTCAGCGTTCCAGGCTGCCCTACCCATTTCAGGCACAGCTCGACTGGATTTCGGTAACCTGTTTAAATCTTGACATGGCTGAAATATTCGTCAATTCATAACTGATTAAAACTTAACAGTCTGGAAAAAACTAGTTTGATGAACTTCTCAGTTTGCCGCTGTCGTTTCTATTTTCCCACCTTACAATAATTGTATACCCGTTTTTTTTACTCCTACATTGATTTTAATTTTGACAAATTTCTCTTATTTTGAATCGCAGGTGTGAATTTTTTAATCCTGAAGCTAATAAGTTTGAGACTTCTGAGATGAATATAATCTCATGTGTTTATCTTATTCAGTTTGTGGGGACATACATGATACATTCTTCAGCTATAAATTCCGTTTGTACAAGTTCGTGGTGATAATCTAGCACAATTAAAATTGTCTCATTAATGCAACGTACTCGAAAGACATCTCAATTCTTCCCTCCGGATCGTCCCAGTTTATCTCAAACTGCAGGCTGTAGAAGTGTGTGTGTTGACTAACGTTTCGCGCCGTAGCTAAGGGGCTATCACTGAGAGAAATTCTGACACACGTGCGTGTGTCAAACTGTTATTCAAGGATATCCTGATACCCATTTGTGTATCTCCTCTAAACATATTTTCAAGTGGCTGGGAAAATCAAATCCATATATCCACTCTTCATGAGACCAAAAAATTCATGTATAAAATGAAGGAACTGGATGAATATTTATGCTTTGCTTCTTGCTGTATTTGAATTTATTATTAACTGTATTTGAATTTTGTGAGGATATAGTTCACTGAAGAAACTTAGAGCTCTTTTCTATGTTTCTTTAAATTTTTAGATATTGTACGTACATCAGTGATTCAGCAAAACATTTGCTGAATCTGATTCAGCAAAACATTTGTGAAATGATGATAATGCGCTGAGTATGTCATGGTTAGCACACACATTTGTGCCGTATCATCCCATGACACACAAAAGTGTATCATGATACATCGACTTTAGTATATCAGTCACTCACTTTTACACACGACACAAGTTGACACTCATAAGTGTGTGCCGGGTTTGTGTCAAATTTTTTCTTAGATTAAACTCGCCGGAACGATACAAATAGATCGATTTTTGCCCCAGATTATATTTGAGTGATATCCCCGAAGCAGGAGTGCAGTATGTCCTAATTTTTCCCACTCAATGGAGAATTAGGTATCTTTATTCTTGCCCCTCAGGGGATACAATTATTGTATCTATGGGAATTAGCGCTCCGAGGGGGACAATGTGAGGGCTCGAGCTGAGAGTTAGGTAGGCTTTCTTTTTTGTTAAAATAAAATATTTTTGTTATGTTAAGGACCACCTTTTTCGGTTCACTGCTGTCCTGTTTTTTCAGCACCTACTACTTCCTTCTTCAGCTTTGATCTTGTTTCCTAATCTTCTTCCACAACTTACTGTTTCTATACCCTTTCTGCGTGGATTCCGCGTTTCCTTAACTCCATAGTAAATGGTGCCTTCCTCCTTCCTCTCTTTGGATCGCATTTGTTGCTGCGGGTAGGGAGGCTAAAACTAACGACTAATCTAATTTGTATTCTTGATGTAAGAAACCGAGCTTCACAGACCGAACTCAAGATGTCTATGCGTTATAGCAGTAGAGTGAAACTTTCTAATACATCTTTCCGAGTTCGAGGCAGTGAGAATGAAAGAGAGTAATGTAATAGCTGTTTAACCCTACACCAGAACTGAGGCCCTGGACCTGTTAAACGCTAAACCACACAAAGTCAATTTAAACACATAGGGGCAGATATTTGTAGTGACTAACCATGAGGTTTGGCCATGACTAATTGGTTATCTTTCGTTCTTGGTGCATTTTTTTGCGTATTGGTCAAAGTATCGAAAATTAAGTAAGGCGGCAGATTTAGAAACTATCAAAAAATCGGTACAGCGATATGGTATGGTACATGAGCAAAAAAAATGTAACCCAAATTATTTGTGTCTTATTGAATGTTCAAAAAAGGTAATTATTCTTCTCGGTTGCGATATTTTCTCACAAAATTGTAATGACAAAATATATTACATTCTTATTGTTGCATCTCACGGAGTACATTCATAGTGATGGGCAATGCAAGAAAGGGCTCCGTGAGGAAAAATACGTTTTAAGAAAATTTAGCACGCCTCATGAAGACGTCACAGTATCATCGTCTTTTAATTCGGACTTCGTTTTCATTCACAAAATAGTCACGCAGTCAGGGCGATCTCGGCAGATAGCGCCGTTGTGCTCCTCTGTTATTACGTTTTTTTCGTCCTTCCCACTTGCAGTTTGGTTAAAACGGTGCTGTTATTTATTGATTTCGATTATTTCTGATTGTGCTCCAGACCAGTTCCAGTTAATAGTTCTAGTAGCACCTGGTAGAGGGCCTTCAGGGTTTTGCTCTGATGGCGTTATAACATTAAACCCTAACGTGCCCAAGGGCCACTTGACCTTAAGTCCTAACGTGCCCAAGGGCCCCTTGACCTTAAGTCCTAACGTGCCCAAGGGCCACTTGACCTTAAGTCCTAACGTGCCCAAGGGCCACTTGACCTTAAATCCTAACGTACCCAAGGGCCACTTGACCTGAAGTCCTAACGTACCCAAGGGCCACTTGACCTTAAGTCCTAACGTGCCCAAGGGCCACTTGACCTTAAAAGTCCTAACGTGCCCAAGGGCCACTTGACCTTAAGTCCTAACGTGCCTTAAGGCCACGTGACCTCAAACTTTAACCGCGCCATTTAACTGTTTTAGTAGATTAGCGCAGTTTGTAACCCTAATAACCGCATGCCTACGCTGGACTAGCACCTCTTAACGGATTTTTTTTAAAACTCTATAAGCCATAGGGCTTTTTTCCGGCATAAAATAAAATGAGTATTGTGGGAAAAATCCCCCAAAAGTATTTCTGTGGTAACATTTTTCTGTCGACCTGTCAGTTTGAATGTCGCTTGAAGATCTTCTGTTGTTTCTTTGGAGATTGTAAGTGAAGTGGGTGGGGGCTGTTTTCCATTGAGTTAGAATTAATTTTGAGCTTATACCCTTAAAACATTAGTCCTGTTGTCCGAGTGATGAACATGTTACTTGGGCATACCGGTTCTTGAACATGCTGGGAACCGTGGCGTCGGTCCCTTGGGCTGAATGGTGACTCTGGACGAGGAGGGTTGTGCTGCTGTTCGAGCGCGAGCTATCGGGCCTGCAGTGCTTCAGTGACGTGGCAAAGTTTTTCTAATTTCTACCTGACCTGCTTTTTCTCCTATCGTTACGTTTGAGTGAATGTGGTTCTTTTTTTTCTTTACGTGTTTAGTTGGCTCTACTAGGGAGCTTACGATTAACCTCTAAATACTCCATGCAAATTGAATTACATTACCTGCTTCGGTTATGAAGCAAAATTGATGTTATTGTTGATAGGGTGTGGCTCACTTATTGACGGGTTTCACTTGACCTGGATGAGGGCTGCTCCCGATTACTTTTCCTTGAATTTCTGAGCATTTGAACCTTTGACTTTCCTTCCTGTCTTTCCGCGTGGAGTATTTGCCTTTTCCTGATTTCCGCTTGATTTCTGAAATTATTTCCTTCTGCCTAAACGTGTTTCACACTGGGTGCACTGTAAACTCAGGTTTGTAAATTTTTAGGGGTAAGGTGGGATAACTGGTAAATCATTCATATTGATGATGTTCCGTTGGTTGTTAGTAAGTGCTTGAATTTTGATTCGGTCAAATGGTTGTACATTTTTTTGTCTACTAGTATCGTGGAGCCGCGGCTGAGGTCACGAGCCGGCCTTCTTGTCTCCTGTCTCGTCTTCTACGATCAACTCTAGCGTGAAAATTAGCTCCGAACAGTTAGGTACGCAGCCTGCTGCGGTTAGTGTTTTCAATTTGGTCTGGAAAGCCAGGTTAGCCGCATTGATTGCAATGCTTGTTGCTGCTCCTTCATGTAATACGACTTGAATCCAAAATTAGTAATTTTAGTGACGCTAGCGCCATTGACGGCTGTTATGATTATATTGAGTTTTTCCTAAATTAACGGTCAAGTTTGATTACTTTCTTTTTCCTCGTCGGTCTTGTTGCCTTGCCACCTCGATTAACGCCGCTCTGCCCACAGCTCGAGAAGTGGTGTTGGCCAGCGCCCGCCGGAGTCCGGGGCAAGCTCGGTCCACCTTGGGGCGGGCCTGTTTATGCAGCCTTGCCTGTTCTCCATCTGAGACTTACTTTCGGGCGTCTTGCGACTCTGGGGGACTGGAGGCACTGCCATATCAGCGGAGCCCGCTCGCTGTTCTGTCCGGGTCTTTCGGACCTTGTCGAGCCGTACGCCCGTGTTTCCCATTTCAACGTTTTTAATTCACTTCCACGGAAGTTTAATGAAAGCTTAATAAATTCACTGCCTTAAAAATATTAAAAGTTTAAACGAGTTGTTTGGTTGGTTGGAAGCTCAGTTGTGCTGACAACCATCTTGTTGAAAAGTTCCCTTCGATTAAATGATAAGCTTACAGTTGACTTGTTTCCTTATCGAACGATTGTGTGGAAGAAATTTCCATAGTATGTGACGGAATTTTTCCCATAAATGAAATTAATGATTAATGAAGTGTGACCCACTAGCTGATTTCCTCGAACTGAATTTGTTTACTCTTCCTTTGGAAGAATCCATCTTCAAATAATGCCCCTGCTGCTGCATCTGCATATGTTGCTGGTTCTTTTACGTGAGATCGTCTTTTCAAGAAGCGCGAGAAAAACAAAGTTTTATCCATCGTTTTCGTTGTCTTTGGTAAGAGTTTCGGTCTGAAGTCTAATGTTTATTCTGCTGTTATACCTTCAATAAAATATAAACTAAGGTTAATTAGCTGATTGTTAATCTATTGATAATTTTCTCTTACAGTCGTGTTAGTGCGCTTGCGCTCGAAAGTTTGTTTGTTCTCGTCTCCCATTTTCTTGGAGAACTGCGATGCACCGTATTGACGAAGAATATTTCTACTAAACTAATTCAGATTCTCTGTTCGTCATTCATATCTTTTTCCAATAATGTGAGGTCTCAAACTGAAGGATTGGCAGGCTTTTTTTTGAATTGAAATAGAATTTTAATTTTTTTTCTCGCATCTTTTCTTGGTTTCCTGCTGTTTTTAGCTCATATTACTTTAATCTTCATTTTTTATCATGTTTCATGAACTTCTTTTACTCTTTCTGTTTCTATGCACAAAGAATTGGCGAGAGAACATCCTTGTACCTGAATTTCCCGTTTTCTTAATCCCACACTAAATGGTGCTTTTGTCTTTCCTCTCTTACGAACACATTGTGTACGGTTAAAGTGGCCCTAGCTAACCTAGTCGAATCATTGTTGATACTCGTTATGGCTTTGACACTACTCAAAGGACACTATGAATAATGTTCTTAAAAAATAACATATCTAAAGTGATTGTTGTGCTGTAAAGCCCTGTTTGCTATTTTTTCACAAAGTTAGGCAGGTTTTCGTTCTGGCCGTACAAAGAGCCTAAAAATTTCTCAAAATTTCGGCCTATCCATGTTTTCCCGTAGCGAAATCATTAGAAGAAATCCCGCGGACTTTAGGCGTCGAGCGTAAGGAACACATTCTAGGCTGAGCTATAAAGTTCTCTCTTTTTTCGAAGAACTGCACCGTCTACGAAACATTAAGTGACTTTTCAGCGTAACCGGGCGGTGGCAGAGGAAAGGAACGTTTGCCAGCACTAAAACCTTGGAGAGTGACTTTATCGAGGCTAGGGAAAGCTTGGAATATTTCCAGTTTATGGGTCTTTGTTACTGATTTTTTTACTCAAAAGATCTGACGCTCGGCGAAGCTAGGAATGGAAGACAACTCGGAAAACTGGTAATGAAAAGTAATGGCGTCTGGTGAGACTGCTTTTTGAAAATTCTAAGAATCTATTGGATTAAGGAAACCAGATGCCACAATTAAAATTTCAACTTGCGCTTTATTTTCAGGATTTCGATGTCTTCGGAGTACTTCGTTGCTCAAAGAAACGTTTTTTTGAATTAATAGTATTTCTAAGCTGATGATGTGTTCATTGTTGCCTCTTAGAGGATACTAAGTCTGTATCTATGGAGACGTTTTCACAGACGGAGATTGGAGGTCCCGAGCTGAAATTTGGGGAGGCCTTCTTTATGTTGAAATAAAATAGGCGAAAGTTTACTATTGAAAGTTACCGACTACAGCAGTGAAGTGCAAGCAACTTAGTTTTAGTGCACAAACGGGGTATGGATTAATTTCGTTGAATATTACAGCCGTATTCAGGGGATAAAATTTTTTCCATGAGGACACTCCATACCGTGGCCGACGTGTACAGAGACGTTGCTGAGCAGCTTCAGGCAGGACATGTTCACCCTATGTATTTTTCAAAGCATAATTTTTTACATTTTTCATGCGTCACTAATTTCATGCCAACCGATTTCAAGCTGCAGCGTGTGCGCAAAAAAAAAAATGGTTGATCTTCTTTCACTTTCCTAGCAATCATGATACGACTCCAAAATCCCGGTCAAAAGACTGAAACACTGTTGAAATTTTTGTACTCTGCCATGTTGAATCAGGTCTGCCAGACTGACTTTTTTCTGAATATAACTGTCAAATATTTCCAAATTTATTTTGCAAGAAGTTGCATTTGAAATTTTGGGCAGGAAAAGGCCAGTACATATGGCAACTTAGTGCTGAAATCGGTGAAAAGAAATATTGTTCACCTGGGAATACGTGTTTTGAATGTGCTGCAAGTGTACCTGGTACAGAGGACGAATAGTATTGCTTCTATTTTATAAGGTGGTCGATTTCGTGTAAGTTGTTAAATTTCTCGCCAATCATAAGGCTGACCTGCTAATATGTGAAAAAAAATACTTCAGAATGCTGAGAGTCTTCTGAGTAAATCTGTCTGATTATGAAATGGTTAATCCCTTCACTCGCACGTTTGAACTCACAAGTTTAACGTTTTGAAAAGTATTGATATCCTTCACCCTATAGGTGCCTCAGTGAAACTTGACTGCATTAGCTATGTCTTTTTTCCCCTCTCTACACACCGCTATCCTGAAAATAATTTAATGTACTGCTAGTAATACAACTTGCTAATTTCTTTATAAAACTGGTATAGTAAGCCTTAGCTTACATGTTTAGATTCATTTAACAAAGGATAGGATGCAACTAAAAATATTAAGATAAAACATTTATAAACACACAGATAAAAGTATAATAATCAGTTCAGCATTTCTTGGAGAGAGTAATAGGTTTTGTTTTCTGAATTAAAAAAATTGCTGCTCACTACTTCTTTGAAGAAATGCGGGCATTACATACATTTCAACTTGATGTACTAGTTCTTGACTCATATAATCGTGGTGCATTGTTTTATTCCACTTTTGAAACCTATGAACTCAATCGCACGGCCTTCCCACCCACCAGCCATAATCAACCGGTGCTGTGATGGCGGTAAATCCCAAGTTGACTGCAGGTGGTACTCCTCTACACAACGCAAGGTAATCCCAGCGCCGTGGACTTATTCATCCTTAATTAACGCTCGTTGGTCTCCCAGCAAGCAGCTATTTTTCACCTCTTGATTGGGTCAGCAACTGTGGATTCGATCGTAAGTTCTTAATTGGAGTTAGCAGACCGATCTCATTAACGGATGCATTTAATTAGACATTAAATTACGGAGAGTCGACAGTGCAGTGTCAGCGGTCATTAAGGAAGATCGAGAGCGACCGAGAGCCTCGCGCCAAGTGCAGTCCTTTTGTTGCAGCGTCGAGACGGATGATGTGAACGACCATAGCGCCTGTTTTATAGTTACTGCTAAGTGCTTCTTCTGAGGAGCGTCTTATTTTCTTCGGAGGTTCATTAGTACTCCTCGTAATCACGTAAATATTGCATTGGGTGTATTTCTCCTCAGGGGTGTACAACTATTTTATCTATGGGAATTAGCGTTTCCAGGGCGAAAATGTGAGGCCCCGAGGTGATATTTTGGAAGACCTTTTTTTTTCAAAATGCAATATTCCCGGTTTTGTTACGGACCATCTTTTTTCGTTTCATTGAACTCGTTTTTCAGCACCTCTGACTTTCTTCTTTAACTTGTATCTTCTTTCCTAGCCCTCTTTCTCAACTGTCTCTATGCACAGGGGGGAATACTGTAGGGGAACACACATTGTGCATAGATTCCGCATTCCCATAGCGCCATCCTAAGGCCCATTTCACACTGAGCTAGCAAAGCAGCATCCAGCCAGCTCCCATCTAGCAGACGGTCTGCAAGACTGGTAGGTAGGAATAGCATTTTCACCTCGCATGCTGGATGCTGGATAACACGTGCGATTTAAATTCAGAGTGAAGGCAACGGCTCGTAATAGTGCTATTCCTACCTGCCAGTCTCGCAGACCGTCTGCTAGATAGCTCATGCGAGCTTGCTATAGATGCTGCTTTGTGAGCTCAGTGAGAAATGGGCCTAAATGGTGCATTCAACCTTCCTCTCTTTAGAATGTTTGTGTTGCGGTTATGGAGGCTTACACAACCATCTGAAGTAAGCTGCATTGGAGGTGTATTAGCCATCTTGACACGATGAGAGAATGGAGCGCTGATCACACAGCGATCGACTTGCTGCAAGTAAGCGTAGCGTACTTTACCACGTGTCGTATGATTGATTTTTCTATACAAAGTAAAAAAGCTGCATGTAAGTTTTTGAATTCTGCGTTATGCAAATGAGCTAAGACGCGTCGTCTTGTGATTGTAATATACCTTTCGGCTTGAATCCTCAAAGAGGAATGTGCCACGGTATAGTGTTACTTTAAGGTGTTGTTGCAGTATTATGAATGAAATACGAATATAAACCCGATTTCAAGTAACGGATCCAAATTCCATTGGAACATTTGGTGCCAGAGTAACTGCGTGAGATGATCGAGCTGCTATAGGGATGGATGACAAAAATTTTCACGCTGAGATGATCACCTTGAGAAAAGTTTCGAACAGAAAAATTTTGCGTGTATTCCGAAAATTTGGAATCTATTTTGAGCATTCAAAGCGAGCTTTACTAGACGCGACTTCAGTAAAGTCGAAATTAGATGCTCAAAACTTTTTGGTTGTCGACTCCAGGGTCAGTTTCGACAAGCTCAAGTTTCATGCAGATTTTTTAAAGCAATTTGCTGTTTCTCCCGCTTGAATTTCGCCCGCAGAATGTATGCATAAAATTTGAGACGCTTTTAGTTTATATAATCACAAAGATATCGTGGATTCGCAGAAGTACGACGCCTTAGTATTTATTGCTCGATTCATTATTGAGCTTATGATGAGTGAATATGAATTCAATTATTTCATTTCGCTCAAGACTATGTTTCCAAATGATATCATAACGACGTTTATTCACATAACTTTCTGCTCTTCGAGCTCGCATATTGCTCTTTAGGATTCTTTCCTCAGGGGGATACAACTATTGTATCTATGGGAATTAGCGCTCCCAGGGTAAAATGTTAGGGCCCGAGCTGAGAGTTAGGTAGGCCTTCTTTTTGTTGAAATAAGATGTTTTTTTGTTATGTTAAGGACCACCTTTTTTCGTTTCACTACTGTCCTGTTTATCAGCACCTCTGACTTTCTTCTTCAACTTTTATCTCATTTCATGAACTTCTTTCTCAACTTACTGTTTCTATGCCCCTTCTGCATAGATTCCTCATTCTCTAATCTCCATACTAAATGGTGCCTTCGTCCTTCTTCTCTTCGGTACGCTCTTTTTTGTAGCGGTTAGGGAGGCTTAAACCAACTTATAATCCTTAATTCTTAGGATTCCTTACTGCCCTCATACTCCACACTCGTGTCTATCTATACTCTTTGTTTGCGTAAGAAACACCTCACATAAGTCAATAAACCTAATTTCAATAACGCATGTTTTGAACGTCATGAACATCACTTTATTTAAATTGAATTCGTTAGGAGAAGGCGAAATCATAATAAATGCATCCTCCCGAACCACCGGATAAACATCCTGCAGAACACGTTTCCATTTCTTATGGAAGCAGTCAGTTGAGTTCTCGGAGCTACCAATCGCGAATGAAGACAGAGAAGCCTGTTTAAATTGCCGCCTCATTAGTTATTCTTAGCGCTTCAGTAGTTTCCGCAGTAGCGATTCATTACTGCTGCGCTACCGTCTTCTGAGTGTTTTTTGATTCCCGCCTTGCCATCTATCCTCGGCAATTGCAGCCTGAACATTCTCCGCTTTCCTTGCCGCGTCAGCAGTTTTTTTTGATTGAAAATACTGGAGACGAATTCGTTTTACAAGGCTAACGTCCCACGTAACCAGCAGGTTCTGATGTGATCATTTGACTGATCGTGTCTAGCCCTTACGCTTGGTGCAACCTTCCTGCGCAATGAAATATTTCAATATTTTGAAAAAATGCCAGAATGTTAGGCGTAGATGTAACTAAGTTCAGCGCTTTATATGAATTTTAAATTTCATTTGGATGTCATGTATGCGAGAAGGTGATAGGTTACCTCAGCCACAAATAGGTCTTCGGGACTTCCATTTGTCGTGCTCACTTTCATTCTTTCAGTTTTCATACCTTCATCGCTATTTTCTCATTATCTTTTCGTCCTCTTCCATCGTAACTGGCTGTTTCTTTGCGTGGGGTATCCTGAGTGGAACACACTCTGTGCACAAATTCCTCATTTGCTTCTTTCAATACTAAATGGTGATTTCTTTTTGCCCTCTTGGATCGCCTTTGTTTTGACTATAAGGAAGGCTCGAACTAATAAATAAAGTTATTCATAATGCCTTGCTCAACAGCTTGTAGTGTTTTTATCAGCGCACAATATCCCCAGCAGCATTCAAGACATTCAAGTGTCTTTAACCAGTGCAAAATCTCATTTAATGTGCTTTGTCTTCCCCTTACATATGCCCTTCATTTGATGTTTAAAAAATAGCTTAAGAATGATCTATTGTATGATCTTTAACTGGCGGGTAGAATATCCTCACCGATCCTTATGCTTAATGCTGTCTTACTGCTTCAGCAACTTTTCTCCAAATATTCCAACACTTATTGTCCTGGCTACCGAGAATACAGTTGTTGATGGTCTCGTGTCGTCTCACTGACTTCCGGATGTAAATCCGTGAGTGAAGTATTTGCATCCAGTAACTCTGTTTAGAACTTCGAAGAAAATCTGTTTAAATTTGGTGTTAATTTTTCACTTTGAATGACGGTTGGATGAACTTCTGTAATATTTGATCTGCTCTTGATCGAAATCAGGCAATAGATTCGAAGCGATTAATATTTATCACACTCCGCACTCTCGGAGCTATCTTTTCAGACGTTAGGACTTGAAGTAATTGAAGAGGCTATTGTCTTTGTTTAATCTACTATGAAGTCCGTTGTTGGTGATGAATCTAGTCTGATATTCTTAACCAATTTTCCAACTTTCAACTGTGTGGTCAAGAGTTTGGAAAAGAGTGTGGTCAACTTCATGTAATTTGAAATTCTATTCGACGTGTTTCAAATCAGGAATTGCTGTCGATTGTGTTTGGAATTGAAAATGCAAGTTCTTCATACGTTAATTTACGCGCTCCTGAAAATTTTCGTAAATGACGTAATTAGAAGCGAGTCTAGTTCCGAAACTTTGTATGGTGTTGGTAAAATTTTAAAGTATTTTATCATACAAAACTGGCATCTATAATATAGCACATTCATCTTAATTTGTGCCACGTCGTGTTCGAAAGATGAAATGAAGAGACTCAGCACTTCGCTAGCAGGACATCCTAGCTTCGCTTCCTCGCATGACCGCCTTCTGGACCACGTGTGCCGTACCGAGCCGTGACCTAAAACCTCGTCTCATTTTTCTTGCCGAAAGAAAAAGGGTCGCACTGAGTTCTAACTTAGAAGCGCGTAAATGCAATTCATTTCATGGCTGAGAATCGTGAAATACGGACCGCTTTTACGTGTCACTCAACTTAGAGGTGAAAGGCTGCTGCTACTGTTATTACTTTCTTCCGATTGCAAACTTCGTATTCGGTAAGAAAAGCTTTATAGAGTCGCGCACAACAAGAAGAGTTAATGTTCTGGTGCCTTAAAGCTAAGGGTCCAACATGCTGAACTGCATTGGTCACTATGTACAGATTAATTTTTATACGCTAAATTGCAGTGAGCATTGTTTACATTTTATTTATATAAGCCTTATTGCAGTTGCCATTATTCACGTAGGGTTATATACGTCAAATTACAGTGGCCTCTATTTACACATAACAAATGCTCCAAATCGCTTTTGCTTTCACCATTTTTCTTTTCGATTGAAGAATGATTGCTCTTCATTTGCTTTGAAATGAATTTGATTTTGCAGAGACAAAACAATCGGTCAACTTCAAGCGCGTGGCACCGCGGCGACGGCTGCAGCTCGTTGCACTCGAAGTGCTCAGCGCTGTTAACTTTAGGCGCCGCGGCGACGGGGGTCCCGACCTTGTAATTACTGACTCAAAATGAGCGTAAACAGTTCCGTTTCTCGCGACAGAACGCTCAGTGTTTCATCGCTCTTGCTTTCACCCCCGCTCTTACCGTCTACATCGGTAGCTCTGTAAATGTAAAAATCCATCAAATTAAAGAGTTGTTTTTGGCTATATGCATGAACACTAAATGTATTTTATGAACCATGTTGCCTGAATAGCGTACACCAGACTAATTCTTTGTTTATAATTGAAAATCAGAATTGTTTAGAAATCATTTCAAATTATTCAGATTGTTTCAATCCTTCGGTATATTTTATTAATTTACATTTTACAACGTTCAGACCGCTATACTTCTCTTTGCTACCCTTGCAGCAAAATTGTCGTCGGACAAAAACCAGAGCAAGTAATTCGCCTATAGAAAATCACAGCAAGATCGAGCGAGTGCTTGCATTGCAAAACTGTTTCAATTAGAAAATGCACAGTCTCTTTTGTTCGTTGCAGCTTAGCAAAGCGCCGCGAAACATGCAAAATGAACTCCCGCTAAACAGGAACGCTATAACTGCGCGTCCGTCGCCTCTCCTAATGACCAACCCTAGCCTCCAGCGCCCCGGCCCAGCATTTACAGCACCGTTCGGGATGAATTTGAAATTTTTGTCAGGAAAAAGAAAAAAAGCTTGGTATCTATGAAATTTAATTGATTTATTTCAAAGAAATTCAATAGGGAATAAACTCAGACTATCGTCGAAGAGTTTTTTTCAAAGTAACCATCATTTGCGTGCATCGCAGCCTCAATCCGCGCCTGAACCTGGAGCAAGCTGATTTCACACTCTCCCTTGGAAGACCCTCACAAATCACTTTAATTAATACCGATTAACATGGTCTCTTGTAGTACTATCACTGTGATTGGGATCTTTCTCGACAGCGTCTCGTACATAATAATCCATCGGGTTAAGATCAGGAGAGTTTGGAGGCCAAACATTGAGATTTGTGTGCAACACATCACCCTCTGAGGATACAGATTCGGAAACCATGACAGTTTGTGTAAATTTGGTCTCATCGTGGCCTCGCAGTGTACATTGCAATTCTATAGTTGATGCCGGATTGCTTTTACAGTGTTCAGGGAGCATTGAGCAGCGACCATAATCTCCTTATTTTGATGGCCGGCGCGAATCATGATACAAGTTACTCTCTTCTACGATTCGGATGGCTTCCAGTCATCCTTTCTTGCTGTCATTGTGTAGATGAATGACAGAGGGCTTAAACGTTAAACTCAACCCTAGTTGGTATGAATTAATTTTAAAAATCTGGAAATCAATCGAATGTTATTTTGTCATTTATCACGAACACCCTGCAGCTACCGCGCTTGCCAGTGCAGTCGCGCCAGCACACAGCTAGCGGGCTGTGGCAAGTGTTCATCCTGACCAGGACCACGTGCGTCGTGGCGACTAATTATCACTGGGTGAGCATAAGCAATTTTTGTTATTACCACTTTTCCCCTCAGGGGGATACAACTATTGTATCTACGCGAATTAGTGCTCCCATGCAGGGGGGCTATGTGAGGGCCCGAGCTAAAGGTGAGATAGGCCTTCTTTTTGTTGAAACAGAATAGGCTTCTGTTTTGTTACGGACTATCTTTTTTCAGTTCACTGCAGTCCTGTTTTTCAGCTCCTACTGCTTTCTTCTTCAACTTTGATCTTGTTTCATGAACTTCTTTCCCAACTTAGTTTCTATGCCTCTTCTGCATAGATTCCGCATTCCCTAATTTCCATACTAAATGGGGCCTTCCTCCTTCCTCTATAAGATACGCCCTTTTTTGGAAGCGGTTGGGGAGGCTTAAACTAACCTATAATCTAATCTGATCTTACGACTTTCACGTCTACGATGTGTGTTTTCTCAATTCTCGCAACCACGGCTTGAGCCCTCACGGCTTGAGCCCTCACGGCTTGCGCCCTCACGACTTGCGCCCTCACGGCTTGCGCCCTCACGACTTGCGCCCTTACGACTTGCGCCCTCACGACTTGCGCCCTCACGACTTGCGCCCTCACGACTTGCGCCCTCACGACTTGCGCCCTCACGACTTGCGCCCTCACGACTTGCGCCCTCACGACTTGCGCCCTCACGACTTGCGCCCTCACGACTTGCGCCCTCACGACTTGCGCCCTCACGACTTGCGCCCTCACGACTTGCGCCCTCACGACTTGCGCCCTCACGACTTGCGCCCTCACGACTTGCGCCCTCACGACTTGCGCCCTCACGACTTGCGCCCTCACGACTTGCGCCCTCACGACTTGCGCCCTCACGACTTGCGCCCTCACGACTTGCGCCCTCACGACTTGCGCCCTCACGACTTGCGCCCTCACGACTTGCGCCCTCACGACTTGCGCCCTCACGACTTGCGCCCTCACGACTTGCGCCCTCACGACTTGCGCCCTCACGACTTGCGCCCTCACGACTTGCGCCCTCACGACTTGCGCCCTCACGACTTGCGCCCTCACGACTTGCGCCCTCACGACTTGCGCCCTCACGACTTGCGCCCTCACGACTTGCGCCCTCACGACTTGCGCCCTCACGACTTGCGCCCTCACGACTTGCGCCCTCACGACTTGCGCCCTCACGACTTGCGCCCTCACGACTTGCGCCCTCACGACTTGCGCCCTCACGACTTGCGCCCTCACGACTTGCGCCCTCGCGACTTGCGCCCTCGCGACTTGCGCCCTCGCGACTTGCGCCCTCGCGACTTGCGCCCTCGCGACTTGCGCCCTCGCGACTTGCGCCCTCGCGACTTGCGCCCTCGCGACTTGCGCCCTCGCGACTTGCGCCCTCGCGACTTGCGCCCTCGCGACTTGCGCCCTCGCGACTTGCGCCCTCGCGACTTGCGCCCTCGCGACTTGCGCCCTCGCGACTTGCGCCCTCGCGACTTGCGCCCTCGCGACTTGCGCCCTCGCGACTTGCGCCCTCGCGACTTGCGCCCTCACGACTTGCGCCCTCACGACTTGCGCCCTCGCGACTTGCGCCCTCGCGACTTGCGCCCTCGCGACTTGCGCCCTCGCGACTTGCGCCCTCGCGACTTGCGCCCTCGCGACTTGCGCCCTCGCGACTTGCGCCCTCGCGACTTGCGCCCTCGCGACTTGCGCCCTCGCGACTTGCGCCCTCGCGACTTGCGCCCTCGCGACTTGCGCCCTCGCGACTTGCGCCCTCGCGACTTGCGCCCTCGCGACTTGCGCCCTCGCGACTTGCGCCCTCGCGACTTGCGCCCTCGCGACTTGCGCCCTCGCGACTTGCGCCCTCGCGACTTGCGCCCTCGCGACTTGCGCCCTCGCGACTTGCGCCCTCGCGACTTGCGCCCTCGCGACTTGCGCCCTCGCGACTTGCGCCCTCGCGACTTGCGCCCTCGCGACTTGCGCCCTCGCGACTTGCGCCCTCGCGACTTGCGCCCTCGCGACTTGCGCCCTCGCGACTTGCGCCCTCGCGACTTGCGCCCTCGCGACTTGCGCCCTCGCGACTTGCGCCCTCGCGACTTGCGCCCTCGCGACTTGCGCCCTCGCGACTTGCGCCCTCGCGACTTGCGCCCTCGCGACTTGCGCCCTCGCGACTTGCGCCCTCGCGACTTGCGCCCTCGCGACTTGCGCCCTCGCGACTTGCGCCCTCACGACTTGCGCCCTCACGACTTGCGCCCTCACGACTTGCGCCCTCACGACTTGCGCCCTCACGACTTGCGCCCTCACGACTTGCGCCCTCACGACTTGCGCCCTCACGACTTGCGCCCTCACGACTTGCGCCCTCACGACTTGCGCCCTCACGACTTGCGCCCTCACGACTTGCGCCCTCACGACTTGCGCCCTCACGACTTGCGCCCTCACGACTTGCGCCCTCACGACTTGCGCCCTCACGACTTGCGCCCTCACGACTTGCGCCCTCACGACTTGCGCCCTCACGACTTGCGCCCTCACGACTTGCGCCCTCACGACTTGCGCCCTCACGACTTGCACCCGTAGGTATCACGCACAGTTCATATAGTACAGCCTGGCAGATATACCATTTGTCAACAGAGTTTACCAATGCCACTTACTTTGGTTTAAGTGTGGTCATCGCTTTGCTTTTGTAGTTAAGATTTTGTAGTTCGTTGTGTGTGAAAAGTTTCCAAGCGATAATTTCTTACTTCAGTTCATAAAATTATTGGCTGATGCCAATGATTTTGTTCGCTAAGCCTTTGGCCGCTAAGGCTTTGGCCACCGAAGGTATAACCCTGCAGCATGGGCCACTATTTTTACTAATGCTAACTTCTAGAGTTCAGATGCGTCTTCGTAAATCTATTTAGTGAGTGTCAACACTTGCCCGTCAACATACGAACGAGTAGATGTATTACGCCCATGAAGCTCTGCTCAAAACCTCCATTTGGCATCACGGTAGAAGTTCGACTTTTAGAGGGATGGACTTCCTCGTTGAAATATGCGGAGTGAACGTTTTAACCGAACGCGCGAAATGAAAGATTTCGCGCGTATTCTTGTTAGGCTCACGAGTTGGGAGACCGGTTGGAACAAAAACCAAATTCAATTTCAATTTTTTCTTTTCTGAGCCACCTGAATTTTTACCTGCACGCGTTCGAATGTGCGTATCAGTCGCTCAACTCTTTTGGCAGCTCGTTGTTGCAAAAAGCTGCTCTCTTCAAAATTATCCCCCTTCGCATGAGGATCACGTTGCAGCGACACAAATGTAAGGCTTTCGGCCCTACGAAACGAACTCAAATTTTAGCCGGAGAGTTTTACGCGCTCATAGCATGTGCCGGAATGGACAACATACGCAATACCGTGAATGAATCCAGAGTAATTTGCTAAGTGGATGACATGCTCTGACGGAATGGACATACTTTTTGCTCGCAAATTTTATTCCCTTGTTCTACAATTCTTTTCATTAATCATGCGTTAAACATTGGTAACAAGCGCGTGCTAACATATCATTTAGCTCTTGAATATTCAGCTTCGCCAGAAGTACTCAAAATTTTTACAGGGCCAGCAAGCTCAGTGTTGCACGTTCAGTTGCTTACGACATACACATGGGACAAAATAATACAACACTTTGATAAAATCGTCAGATTTCACATTTCTAAACCACGTACAATTAATAAAATTGGACTATGTATATAAAATAATATAAAACGGTTTATAATGTATCTAAAACCCTCAAATATTTAATGGAAAAATGTATAGGAGGAAGATACAAAATAAATACGAGAACAAAAGTTAACACATTTCAAGATACACATGCATTAACACTTCGTTGCATAGCCGTTATTTTTAATAATGGCTTCGAGGCTTTTAGAGTAGTTTACTACCAGCCTTTTACAAGTATTTCGGGTGTAATCTTATTCTATTCTTTAAGGCAAATTTCTTTGAGTTCAGTGATGTTATTGGGACCTCTCTTCTGAAACTTCTATTTAAATTTCGTCCAAGTTCTCGATCAGACTCATGTCCGAGGATTGACTTGGTCATTCTAAAATGTTTATCTTCTTCATCATTAACCATTCCTTGGTTTTGTTTTCAGTATGTTTTGGATCGTTGTCTTGTTGGAAAGTCCATCCACATTTCAATTTTAAGAAACGAGCTGATGGTAGGAGTTGCTCTTCCGATATTTAACGATGTTTCCTGCCATTCATGGTTCGTTCAATGATATGAAATTTACCTATTTCTCATGATCTGAAACATCCCCATACCATGAATGAACCACCTTCAGACTTAATAGTGAGAATATATTTGAACGGGTCAGTTGTTTGCTTTATTCGCAACTTGATGAGGAATTTTAAAACAAGGAAAATTCCAAGGAACTTAATCATATTTACAAGGGAAACGTTTCGGAGTCCAGCTCCATCATCATTTCGTAGAAGTACAGTAATTGTATGTATTGTCTGAAATAAAAGAAAAAACAAAAGGGTTGGATACAGTTATTACAGGAAATCACGAAAACAAAAATAAAATTAAAACATGGTTCAGAAGAAATAAGATTGACGTGATAGTTATCTATTTACAATTTGCAATGGGTAGGAACTGTCAGTATAATTGGGGGCCGGTTTTCGTTTAAAAACATGTAGCGACTCTAAAATTCTAAGGTCACATGCAGTTGAAGATGAATCTAAGATTTTGAAGTCTGCACAGGATATCGGTACGTTGCATTTTTCTGCGTGATTACGTACTGCAGAGTGTGAGGGGTGTGCTAATTGGTTCCGCGTGCAGAAGCTTCGACCCCGGTGCTCGGCCATTCTGATATAAAAGTTTCGTGACATCATGCCAACGTACGATGATGTGCACTGCACACAACTGTATGAATAAATCAGACAGGCTCGCATCTCAATCGGAAGACTCTCCATGTACCAGAAAAAAAAGCAACCTTAATATTATCAACAAGGGCTACGCGTAAGTGAAGGTTTTGAAAGTGTTTATCACACAATGATTTCAACTCGTATGACAATTTTTCAGAAGGCGCCCCCCAAAAAAACGGGAAAGAGCAATAAAAATGATATTTATTGTTTTCTTCAATAGTCTGTGATGCGTATTGTTTCGAGAGAAATTTTTTAATTTACGAATTGACGACACCCAAGGGAAAACCGTTAGTTTTAAAATATGTGCGCAAAAACTCGAATTCACAGTGAATATTTTGAAGGTTGAACATATTTTATAACCTCTATTGATTAAAGTTTGAACACAATTTTGAAGCTTGTTGAACAAAAACTGAAGAAACTTGAGCCTAATTCTATGAAAGTTGGTTTACGGTGCACCGAGGTCTGAAAGTGATCTATGTTTCTCGTCACGAGACAGTCAAGAAAGGCAAGGGAGTTATTCTTTTCAACTTCTACAGTAAACAATTATTGTACAACATTATTAAATTGTACTTTTACGAACTGATGATGGAGCTGGACTCCGAAACGTTTTCCTTGTAAATATGATCGGGTTCCTTGGAATTTCCCTCATTTTTTAAATTCCTTAACAGAGCGAATGTTGCACCTTGGTTTATACTCTTCGTTTTGTTACCTCCAAACACGGTGTGTGCTGTTTCTCCTAAATAGTTCGATTTTGGTTTCATCTGACCACAGTACTAAACTCCAAAACGCTGCTGCTTGTTCAAATGGTCGTTGGCATACTTCAGCCTGGCCTTGGCGTAACGTTTCTGGAGAAGAGATGTACTACGAGGGGTGAGGGAGCAAAGATTCTCAAGGCGTAGTGCCCTGCTAACCGTGTGTTTGCTGGCTTCGATCCCAGATGCCTTAAGATCATGCTTCAATTCTTCACGAGTCGTTTGAGGCCTCTGCACTATTGTTCGGACCATTTTCCGAACAGCGCGGTCGTTAATCTTCCTTGGACGAGGCTTGCTGAGAGTTGTATTCGTGCATTTCCACTAATGTAATATGATTCCAACCGAGGCTATATGAACACATAGTTATGGACATATCATCCGATATCGCAAACCTTCATTATGGAGCACAACAATACGTTTGCAAAGGTCATGGCTGATGTCCTTATTTTTACCCGTTCTTTCGACCTTTCAGAACGACAGCTGCTGTACCAGTGACACATTATTGGAGATGAATGCTGACGAAAGTTTAGTTGTCAAATAGTAGAATGTATTAGAACATTCTGGAATAAGTCTACAATAATTTTAATGTATAATATCGACAAAAAAAGTCGACTATTGTAAACTTATGTTCACGTATTTATTATACATATTCCTATGAATAAAAGAGCAAAGAAAATCGCTTTAATAGAAATCATATTTCTTTAAAAAAACAACAATTCAATAAAAAGGAACGTTTCGACCAATTTTTGGTCATTTTCAACCATCTGAAAAAATACAAAAAACATCGCGTTATAACGAGTTCAATATACATACATCAGTGACATTATGACATTAAAATATGACATTGAAAAAGAATAAAGGAAAAAAGAGACAGACTACACTAATTGCAGAGGGAAAGCCGATTGCGTATTGTTCAAGGTAGGTTTATCTTTTAAAATGAACAGCGATTCTAAAATGCGAAGGTTAATTGTACCGGATGTAGAAGAAACTATTTTAAAATCGTCTAACCGAATTTGAAGGTCACAACTCTCTGCATGAGAGCGAACAGCAGATTGGTGAGCATGCCGGCAGGAGTTTTCGAACTAAACAGTTACTCTCTTCCCCTCACCAATCTGCTGTTCGCTCTCATGCAGAGAGTTGTGACCTTCAAATTCGGTTAGACGATTTTAAAATAGTTTCTTCTACATCCGGTACAATTAACCTTCGCATTTTAGAATCGCTGTTCATTTTAAAAGATAAACCTACCTTGAACAATACGCAATCGGCTTTCCCTCTGCAATTAGTGTAGTCTGTCTCTTTTTTCCTTTATTCTTTTTCAATGTCATATTTTAATGTCATAATGTCACTGATGTATGTATATTGAACTCGTTATAACGCGGTGTTTTTGTATTTTTTCAGATGGTTGAAAATGACCAAAAATTGGTCGAAACGTTCCTTTTTATTGAATTGTTGTTTTTTTAAAGAAATATGATTTCTATTAAAACGATTTTCTTTGCTCTTTTATTCATTGTTAGACTTTGCAAAAAGCAAAACATTTACTTATATCCATATTCCTATGTGTTGTTCTATTAAATGTTTTTGGCTTTTAGAGACATTATTAACCTTTTTATACCTTTGTTTATATATATACAGGGTGTTTTTTTACTTTGAACAAACTTCGAACTTAGTTACAAAAACTCAAAATAGATCGATTTTCATGAATGACAAAATGTCCAAAACTCTTTAGTTTTCGAGTTATAGTTACTTGAAGAACATTAGAACTTCAAGTAGGATTGCACGCGCGCACCATTTTTAGCGCTACCTTTGATATTTAAAGAGGTTTTTGGGCCCCCCTAATGTAGTATTTTTGTAATTTCACAATGAAATTTGCGTGTACACGTTTTACAAATAAGAATAAATTGTCCTAAATGAGTAATTATCAATTATTATCATGTAAGCTAACCATTAATCAGTAAGCATTGCAGGACACAGGTAAAAAACATAATCAATACAAACTTTAATGTAAGAACTTTAACGCAAGAACAAACTTGAATACAGTTTTATTACAACAGTTACTCGAAATGGCTTCCATGAACTTCAACACATTTACGACATCTAACAGCCAGTGAGCGCCTTTCAGATTGAAACACGCCAGGCATTTCCGTAATACGGCCAGCTGAGTCCACAATGCGTCCAACCAGATCCTGTTCCGATTCAACAGGAGTGGCATACACGAGGATCTTCATGGTTACCCACAAGAAGAAATCCAGTGGCGTCAAATCAGGCGACCTAGCTGGCCATGCTACAGGAGCACCTCTGCCAATCCATCGGTTTGGAATAATTGATAATTACTCATTTAGGACAATTTATTCTTATTTGTAAAACGTGTACACGCAAATTTCATTGTGAAATTACAAAAATACTACATTAGGGGGGCCCAAAACCTCTTTAACTATCAAAGTTAGGGCTAAAAATGGTGCGCGCGTGCAATCCTACTTGAAGTTCTAATATTCTTCAAGTAACTATAACTCGAAAACTAAAGAGTTTTGGACATTTTGTCATTCATGAAAATCGATTAATTTTTAGCTTTCGTACCTAAGTGCGAAGTTTGTTCAAAGTAAAAAAAAACACCCTGTATGTTTCATTAAAAATAATGCCATATTGATTATTAATAATAATTTTGTTCAATTTTTCTATAGTTTCCGGAAGTCACACAAATAATTCCGTCCAGCTGTACCTTCCACTACGGAACCTAGGTCGCCTAGCCCTCCTCACTTCGCAGACCAACTGTACACCTTCTAACTAGCATCAAATGCACATTCTCTACATTCGCGTAACTGCAGCCACCCTGCCCACATCTCCATTCTATTAGCTGCACAACTTGAACTATTTTTAGCCTGATGATGTCCGTGGACACAGGACGAAACGCGTCGCAAAATTTTAATCATAAAACGTTAGGGGAGCTTTTAAATTCAATAAATTCTGATCAAAGTAAAGTCTTCCGAAAACTAGAAAAATTGAACAAAATTATTATTAATAATCAATATGGCATTATTTTTAATGAAACCTGTATCAAAGAAGGGCTACTACCAAAATATACTGAATATATATATAAATAGTCCAATTTTCGTAATCGTACGTGGTTTAGAAATGTAGAATCTAGCGATTTAATCAACATGTTGTATTATTTTGCCACCCCACAGTAGCTCCAACGCTTGTCACGAACACCGGAAATATTATTTCGTCTCAGCCGACAGAATTAAAATTTCCTCCAAATCCACTTTGACTAGAATAGAAATGGCAACCAGAATAGCCTAACGCCCCTGTCTCGAACTACCGCCCAAGCGGTTGCACATCAATCAAGCCCTGCATGACACCTGAGTAAACGTGCAGGAGAAATGACAGTCACATTTTTGACATCAATCGCCGCGTACAAGCATGAGTACAGTCATTTTGTCACTAGAAAGTGGCTGTTTCACAGACGTGTGATCCCGGCTTGGCAAGTTATTCGCTCAATTTTTCATTTTGATTTGACACAGTTTTGCTTTGACATTATTATTGCAGGATCATGTCTCTACATACACGTTTTTCCGCTCATTTTTATAGTTTTGACTTTTCGCAGTATCACTTCGTCGTTATTCTTATGCGCGTCAAGTCCCTGCCTTCACATTAGGTTGCCGTGTTTTGTACGTTAAAAGACATCAAAGTTTAGCGCTTCAATTTCTTGGCCTCAATGCAGACCGCAGAGCTGCAATCAGGGAGACTTTCTCACGATATTGGGGTTCTGCTGCGCCGTTATGTTGGTGGATGGAATCAAGTTTTTGAAGTGCGCAAACGAAGCTAGGATTTAAAAAGTGCTTATAGGGTTTTTTAGCGTTTGCTACCCCTGGAAGGACGCCTGTGGTTTATCGTACTCTGCATGCTTTGAATCGTCATCTTGCTGTGTCCAAGTCATCAGTTATTTTATGAAACTTTTGCAATTAGCAATGCATTTCGTGTTCAAAACTGCAAAAATCCCTTCGTTTTCTGTGTGCAGAGTTCAGGCCGCTGAGAACTGAATTTATCATTTTCGATTCTATTTTGATTTGGTCTGGTACGGTATCGTTGTATTCTTAATCTCAAGCTTGTTTACTTGATGCTTTGCAATGATGTGTATCCTGTGCATTGAATAAACGAAGAGCTCAAAGAAAGTGTACAGCATGAAGGAGTTCGCGCTCGTATGCATGGTGCTCGCACATTTGCGTATAATGAATACTCTCTTAAGTCGTTGTTTCAGATTGTCCTAACGTCATAGTACTCTTCAACTGCAATGTTAAATTGATATAACTCATTTTTCAACCACTTATTTTTGGCCAAAAACAAAGAATGAAGCTTTACGAACAAATGCGCGTCGATGATCTGAGTGCACGAACAACTTTTCTCAGTTACTGCACTCAGCCTTCAGATGCAACTTACACTAAATACTCATATTAAATATTTTATGCGAACCTAACACGGATAAAATTAGTCCAAATTATTCATCGCTTAATTCAGTCATGGTATCAGTTAAACAAATGTTCTAACTAAACCTAAACGAAAAATTGTTAGCTGTATAAGTTACATAACTTCTAATAACTTATGAAGTTAATTTTAGCGTTACAAATCGCACGTAACTTATGTAGTTAATTTTGGCGTTACAAATAACAAGTAACTTATTCACCCAATATTTTGTTGCGAAAGTTATTATTTGCCAGTAATGGCGTCGGATAATTTAAGGACTAATTTTAAATTAGTTTGGAAAATAATTACCATAGAAAAGAGAGGGCAGTGGACAACCGCTTCTCTTTGCCAGCCTAAAAACGTTTAGCTATTTGGTGCGTGAATTCATGACTCGGTGCAAGTAACGTTAGCAAATTCCCTGACTAAGGTTTCTGTCTCCTCCCATCCGGGGACAGTGAGGCAGAATACACTGCAGTGGTTCAATAGCATTTTCTTGACTTGAGATTTTTAATTTTGTGTAATGTTTACAACTCACTCCCAGGAGGGTATTGTGAGGTCTCGAACTGAGAGTTAGGAAGGCCTTTTTTTATAGAAGAACTGTAGAACCGTTTTTTTTTGTTTCGTTAAGGAGCATATTTTTGCGGTTTGTTTCCGTTCTGTTTTTCAGCACCTCTAACTTTCTTCTTCAACTTTTCTCTTGCTTCATAATCTACTTTCTCAAATTACTGTATCTTTGCGCTGATGATATTGTGTAGGAACACACCATGTGCATACATTCTGCATTCCTTTAACTACATTACTTAATGGTGCCTTAATCCTTCTTTTCTTTGAAAAAAAATTCTATGGCTGGGAGACTTGAACAAACTCATTTTCTAATATAATGTTTGCAATTTCTCAGATATCTCATGATCTTAAATATCTTGCAATTGACCCGCTTGCCGTTCGTTAGAGGAAAACCTGATATTTAAATTTCATTTCTTCGATACCCGAAATATTACTTCAGTAGCGCTTTAATCGTTCAATGAGAAAGAAGTTATCATTTAAAATGAACTTTTCAGCATGATCGCTTACAAGCCAATGATGAGCTTTGTGCTACTTTTTTATTCTATCTAGATAGTCCCTGTGTCGCTTTTTACCCTTCATTGTAGCCCACTCTTTCTCACTAGAACCCACACTCCCTCACTCAGGCACACGCTTCCCCACTCGGGCACACACTTCCCCACTCGGGTACACACTCCCCCACTCGGGCACACACTCCCCCACTCGGGCACACACTCCCCCACTCGGGCACACACTCCCCCACTCGGGCACACACTCCCCCACTCGGGCACACACTCCCCCACTCGGGCACACACTCCCCCACTCGGGCACGCACTCCCCCACTCGGGAACGCACTCCCCCACTCGGGCACGCACTCCCCCACTCGGGCACGCACTCCCCCACTCGGGCACGCACTCCCCCACTCGGGCACGCACTCCCCCACTCGGGCACGCACTCCCCCACTCGGGCACGCACTCCCCCACTCGGGCACGCACTCCCCCTCTCGGGCACACACTCCCCCACTCGGGCACAGACTCCCCCACTCGGGCACACACTCCCCCACTCGGGCACACACTCCCCCACTCGGGCACACACTCCCCCACTCGGGCACACACTCCCCCACTCGGGCACGCACTCCCCCACTCGGGCACGCACTCCCCCACTCGGGCACGCACTCCCCCACTCGGGCTCGCACTCCCCCACTCGGGCTCGCACTCCCCCACTCGGGCACGCACTCCCCCACTCGGGCACGCACTCCCCAACTCGGGCACGCACTCCCCCACTCGGGCACGCACTCCCCCACTCGGGCACGCACTCCCCCCACTCGGGCACGCACTCCCCCACTCGGGCACGCACTCCCCCACTCGGGCACGCACTCCCCCACTCGGGCACGCACTCCCCCACTCGGGCACGCACTCCCCCACTCGGGCACGCACTCCCCCACTCGGGCACGCACTCCCCCACTCGGGCACGCACTCCCCCACTCGGGCACGCACTCCCCCACTCGGGCACGCACTCCCCCACTCGGGCACGCACTCCCCCACTCGGGCACGCACTCCCCCACTCGGGCACGCACTCCCCCACTCGGGCACGCACTCCCCCACTCGGGCACGCACTCCCCCACTCGGGCACGCACTCCCCCACTCGGGCACGCACTCCCCCACTCGGGCACGCACTCCCCCACTCGGGCACGCACTCCCCCACTCGGGCACGCACTCCCCCACTCGGGCACGCACTCCCCCACTCGGGCACGCACTCCCCCACTCGGGCACGCACTCCCCCACTCGGGCACGCACTCCCCCACTCGGGCACGCACTCCCCCACTCGGGCACGCACTCCCCCACTCGGGCACGCACTCCCCCACTCGGGCACGCACTCCCCCACTCGGGCACGCACTCCCCCACTCGGGCACGCACTCCCCCACTCGGGCACGCACTCCCCCACTCGGGCACGCACTCCCCCACTCGGGCACGCACTCCCCCACTCGGGCACGCACTCCCCCACTCGGGCACGCACTCCCCCACTCGGGCACGCACTCCCCCACTCGGGCACGCACTCCCCCACTCGGGCACGCACTCCCCCACTCGGGCACGCACTCCCCCACTCGGGCACGCACTCCCCCACTCGGGCACGCACTCCCCCACTCGGGCACGCACTCCCCCACTCGGGCACGCACTCCCCCACTCGGGCACGCACTCCCCCTCTCGGGCACGCACTCCCCCTCTCGGGCACGCACTCCCCCACTCGGGCACGCACTCCCCCACTCGGGCACGCACTCCCCCACTCGGGCACACACTCCCCCACTCGGGCACACACTCCCCCACTCGGGCACACACTCCCCCACTCGGGCACACACTCCCCCACTCGGGCACACACTCCCCCACTCGGGCACACACTCCCCCACTCGGGCACACACTCCCCCACTCGGGCACACACTCCCCCACTCGGGCACACACTCCCCCACTCGGGCACACACTCCCCCACTCGGGCACACACTCCCCCACTCGGGCACACACTCCCCCACTCGGGCACACACTTCCTCACTCGAAGAAAAACAGCTTCTCGCACATGAAACCTTCACACCAGACGGCTGCTGTAACACTTATATTCTCAGTGTGGCTCTTCATCAAAGTTATCTGCACAGCCTCGCCTAGAGCAGAAGAACACGCGATTTTCTGTTCTCTTAATCTCAGAATTTTTTCGTGCGCGATCAAACTTCGACAACGCTGCTAATTATGTCCGATCTTCTATCTTCTATAGTCTGTCTATCAACACGAACCCTACAAGTGTTCATTAACTGACGACTTGAATCCGAAATCATGGAAATGGGAAAATAGGGCCCTAATCCACAGATTAATTCTTCGGGCCTTGTCATAAGCTAGGCCTAAAGTGAGAGACGATCGTCCGGGCACGTGGTTAGCAGTCAGTGATCGTTGAGACGTGGTGCCAGTCGGTCCTTGTGTGCGTTCGCAGTGAAGATTAACTAGTCGGTGAACTTCTATTATTTAACTAGATTAATATCAGATTTAAAGTTGTCGCGGTGAATTTAAAAGTTTAACTGTGGGGCATAGATGCTTGTTACCCAGCTTTTCATTCAATTCTATGCAAACAATAGAATTTTGCCTGGAAAATCAGCCTTGTGCCTGATTAAATAAACTAAGCACCAGGTTTGTCTCCCTCGGACGTGACAATACTAACTACCTGGGTAATCTCCCTTAGGCGTGATTACAAGCTTTTATGACTAATAACCGGGCTAGTCATCCTCAGGTGTGACTAAATTTGTATTGATAAGCACCAGGTTTGTCTCCCTTAGGCGTGACAATTATTGCTTACCTGGGTAATCTCCCTTAGGCGTGATTACAGCTTTAATTTAACCTGGTAAAACCTTTGTAATGGAAGTTTTATGCTCTTCTGCTGCTCTAGTTGTTTTTGAAAATAAGCTGGGTAACCGCATTGAAACTTTTAAATCGACCGACCAATCATTGGATGAATATAAATGAAATGGCTTCTCTTGCGGACCTGGTGGGAGTTGATCCACCTGAAGAAAGTGAAGCAAATTTGAGTGTGGCGGAAAAAGTAAAAATTAGTAAACGAAGCGAGAAGAATATAGATAATTCTGTGTCCCAAGAGAGGAAAAAAGATGCTGAAATTTCTAAAAGTGACAAAGCTAGCTCTTCCGCGGGTCCTAGTCATGTAAAGAGTGCTGCGGGGAAAAGGAAGAATTTGGAGGGGAATGGTGATTTGGACAAGATCTGCGAAGTTATGATGGATGGGTTTGCCAAAATGAATGAAAATATTTCTAAATTAGGGAATTCTATAGCTCACAATATAACTTCCGAAATCATGCCTATGTTCGAATTGTCTAATGAAGAGCAATGCTTTGAAGAGGGTTCTCTGGAAATTGAACAAGAGAGTGTTGAGGAATCTCTTTTGAGCAAGATTGAAAGAGAATTTGACAACGCAGAATTAACTGGTCCCAATATTAATGATGAAGTTTCTTCATTGATCGCGTCGATGATTTCCAAATCTAGCTCTGAAAATTCTAAAAAAAACGAAGAGAAGAAACTCATGTGAGACCGGAAAATTGTTCCTTCTTAGAAATTCCTAAACTGAATCCGGAAGTTTTTAACTATTTACCCGCAAAAACTAAGCAACGTGAATGCGAGTTGCAGAAAATTCGAAAGAGCATCCTAACGAGTTTGACCCCAATTGGCAAATGCATGGAAAAAATCTTTGGAGCCATTAAAGAAGATTCTCAGGATAATCTGGATTTAACTCAGATTATTAAAGAGCTTTCAGATTCAGTTGGTTTTATTGGAACTGCTAACTGGGACCTGGTCAACTGCAGGAAGGAGGCTATGAAGCCTGATTTGCCTTCCAATTGGGCAAAGCTCTGTAAAAGGGAAGAAAATTTGGTCAATATTGAATATAATGTTGTCAACGAATTTCATTATTTCGTAGGTATAGATGGGTAATATAGTCGATTTTAAGACGTTTTACACGAATGACAATGTGCCCGGAAATGCTTAGTTTTAGAGTTATTTAAGTTTGAAGTTATACGAACGGCGCTCCTGAATGGCCCTTTTAACGCAAAAACAGTCATTGTTTTAGCAATGAAAATGGAAGCTAACCCCTATTACAAACGTAAAGAGGTTGGGTCGTGAGGGGTAGCAACAGTTCTTTTAGTGAAAATTATAAATAAAGCTTTCTAGTGACGTTTGTTTACATCGACTCGAAGATGGCTGCCGCCATCTTCAGCCGGTTGGCGCCATGGCGGCAGCCACCTTGGCGTCGATGTAAACAAACGTCACTCGAAACCTTTATTTATAATTTTCACTCAAAGAACTGTACCTACCCCTCACGACCCAACCTCTTTACGTTTGTAATAGGGGGTTAGCTTCCGTTATTAATTAAATTACGCTAGCCCCACGTGCTTCCATGGCGCGCACAAGCCAGCTTCAAAGTTGAATAATTCGAAAATAACGCATCGCCGGGCAGAATGTCATTCGTGTAAAACGTCTTAAAATCGACTATATTACCCATCTATACCTACGAAATTATGAAATTCGTTGACAACATTATATTCAATATTGACCGAAAATTTTCTGGCCTTTGGTGTTACTAGGAGAAAATTTTAGTCAGAAAGTGAAGGAAATTACGGAGTTGAATAAAATTTCCGCTCACATTGGGCAAGATAATTTTTATAGAGGTAATTTTCAAAGCAGAAGCAGAGGAGCAAGTTCTAGATTTCCCAGTTGAAGAGCAAGGTGTAGCTCCATTGGAAGAAGAACGGGTAGATTTAGTCCTTACCAAGTACAACGCTCGGGAAACGGTCGGCGCCCCTCCGGACATGCTCGGAAGCAAAGGGGCAGAAATTATTAGAACAGGTTAGTTCTCCTGTAAAGACTTGTGGTTTCAATGCTGGCAATATTAAAAATTTTTCAAAGGTGTGGAGTACCTTAACGACAGATAAATTCATTATAGATCTTGTATCTGGTTGTGAAATTGAATTTTCTGATAAAGTGCCCTTGCGTGTAATCCCTCCTAAAGAAATAGAATTTTCGATGAAATGAAAGAGTCCAAGCTTGTTGACGAAAAAATTAAAGAATTCCTTAAAACGGGGGTAATTGAACCTGCTGTTCATTCTGCTTTTCAGTTTGTGTCCAAAATATTTACGCGTCCGAAACGCGATGGTGGGATCAGAATAATTTTAGACCTTGCAGAATTAAATAAGTATGTAACTTACAAGAAATTTAAAATGGAAACTTTGCAAACCACTCTTGGTTTAATTGAGCAAGGAAATTTTCTGGCTTCGGTGGACTTAAAAAATGCATATTTTACTGTCCCTGTTGCTAATAGATTCAGGTGTTTTTTACGTTTCACCTGGACGAATCAGCTGTATCAGTTCGCGTGCTTACCGAATGGGCTCTCTTGTGCGCCCAGACTCTTCACGAAATTGTTGAAGCCGGTTTTTGCTTCATTACGGTCTCGAGGGTTTCTGTCAACGTATTACCTGGATGATTCACTGTTGATTGGTACTTCTTATCAGGAGTGTTTGACTAATGTCGCATCGACCATTGAACTTTTTGAGAGTCTTGGGTTTGTGATCAATCATGATAAGTCAAATTTAATCCCTTCTCGAAATATTCAATTCTTGGGGTTTCGTATCGATACTGTCAACATGAAAGTTTATTTGACGGACGAGAAAAAAGTGAAGATTTATAATCAGTCACTCGAGCTTCATACTAAGTCTAGAATTAGCATTAGAGACTTGGCAATGTATATTGGATGCTTGGTGTCTTGCTTTCCTGGAGTGCAGTTTGGAGCTCTCAACTATAGGTCTCTTGAGCAGAACAAAAACTTTGGGCCAAAACTAAGTCGAGGTGAATTTGATGCTTCTGTTGAACTATCAGAAGACTCAAAAATTGATTTAAGATGGTGAATTGAGAATGTGTTTAAACCTTTTTGTCCTATCAAGCATGAAGAGTTTAAAGTAGTGATATACACTGACGCGAGTTCGAGCGGATGGGGGTGTGCCGAGATGGTAATTGTGATGGTGGCCCATGGTCTGAGATTGATAGTTGCCTGCATATCAATGCACTTGAGATGAAAGCAATCTTGAATGGGCTAAATAGTTCATGTAAAAATGAAAAGAATTGCCATATTCGAATTAAAAGCGATAACATGGCAGCTATTCAATATATCAATCATATGGGAGGTTTGAGTTCCCTCATTTGCAACAAGATTTCGAAAGAAATATGAAATTGGGCTATTAGAGGCAATAATTGGATATCGGCAGAATTTATTCAAGGCTCGGAGAATGTGCTAGCGGATAAAGCTAGTAGGGTATTTCATCACGCTACTGAATGGAGTATCCCTCAAGAAGTTTTCCAACAAATTACGGATTATTTAGGTGTCCCAAATATTGACCTCTTTGCATCGAAACTAAATTCAAACTTGAAAGTTATGTAGCATGGAAACCGGATCCTAATGCTATCTTCATAAATGTCCTTAGTGAGAGTTGGTGTAAACTAAATTTTTATGCATTTCCTCCTTTCAGCATGATCATGAAAACTCTGAAGAAGATAGTGGAGGAAAAAGCAGAAGGGATTTTAGTTGTCCCTCTCTGGCACACGCAAGCGTGGTTCCCAAAACTCCTGAGCCTATTGGTAATGCCTCCACTTCTTCTCCCCAAACATGTATTGAAACTCCCTTTCTCGGAGAATCATCATGCTCTCCACTCTCAGATGAGACTGATTGGAGGTCGCGTATCAGGGGATTGTGCGAAAAGAAGAGGCTTTTCGGAAGACGTTACCAACACTATCTTGTGCTCCTGGAGACCTTCAACCCATAAGCAGTACAAAACATATAATGGAAAGTGGATACGTTTCTGTATTTCAAGGAAAATTGATCCCCTTGAATACAATTTGAATTCTGTTCTGAATTTCTTGCAAAACTTGTTCAATAATGATGCAAGTTATAGCGCCGTCAACTCTGCGAGGTCGGCCTTATCAAACTTTATACTTCCGTTAAACGACATTAGTATCGGAGAGAAAAAAATTGTGACTAGATTTATGAAAGGCATTTTCGAAAAATCTCCACTGATGGCTAAATATGAAGTCATTTGGGATGCCAGTATTGTGCTGAATTATTTAAAAAACTTACATCCATTATGGGAGCTTGATCTTAAAACTCTAACGCACAAACTTGTTATGTTGCTGGCTCTCATTACGGCCCAGAGAGTACAAACTTTGTCTCTGTTAAAAATAGACAATATGAAACGGGGCGACTCTTCGATTTCATTTTTTATCAAAAGTCATTTGAAACATCACTCTCATCGGAATAATAGAAATAGAATAATAACTCTTAAATCATACAATGAACCTTCATTATGTGTATATAAAACTTTATCAGAATATCTCGAACGCACGAAGAAGCTCCGTATGGGAGAAAATCAGATGTTAATAAGTTATCAAGCTCCTCATGCTAAAATTGGTACAAGCACCATTAGTAGGTGGCTAAAGAAAGTTCTATATGAAAGTGGAGTGGATGTCGACTTCTATGGAGCACATAGTACCAGATCTGCCGCTGCTTCTAAAGTTTATAATGAAATTGGGAACATGGATAATCTACTCAACACTGCAGGATGGAAGAATTGTGTGACATTCGCCACTTTCTACAACAAGCCCATCACGACTGATGAATTTGCCGAAATTGTTCTAAGCTCGGGGCAAACATATAACTCTCTTTAAAATCTCACTTTAGGCCTAGCTTATGACAAGGCCCGAAGAATTAGACAGTTAAACGACACTTACCTGTAAGTGGATGTTTGACTTGAATTCTTCGGCGCCTTGTCATTGCGTGGCATAAAGTGCCCGCCCATGTTAATTTAAGAGAGTTATTAATTATCACCCATCCCTGCTATGCCACGCAATGGAGTTATTATTTGCCCCGGACATCTAACTTTGAAGACTGACTGCTAACCACGTGCCCGGACGATCGTCTCTCACTTTATGCCACGCAATGACAAGGCGCCGAAGAATTCAAGTCAAACATCCACTTACAGGTAAGTGTCGTTTAACTGTCTAATTCACTTTAATCTTGTATGATTATTTCTACTGCGGCGTACGTCGTACAGCGGTTATTCAGATTAAAATTCATTTCACGGAAATTTGCTTTTCTCACCCGAATAAAATCAACAATTTGAAAAGCTGTAGCCTGACCCGAGCTAGGTCGCCATTCTGTAAGATCTTCGCACAAGGTGGCCATCGCTCGTTCCATCGCGTGCGGCGCCGAGTGTCTCACGCCACATTCCGACGCAGCCGCCCCTCGGAGGATACAACTATTGTATCTTTAGGAATTAGCGCTCCCAGGGGGAATATGTGAGGTCCTGAGCTAAAAGTTATGTAGGTCTTTTTTTTGTTTAAATAGAATAGTTTTTTGTAATGGACTATCTTTTTTCGGCTCACTGCTATCCGGTTTTTCAGCACGTACTACTTTCTTCTTCAACTTTGATCTGGTTTCATGAACTTCTTTCTTAGCTCACTGTTTTTATGTACCTCGTGCGTAGATTCCGCGTTCCCTTTACTCCATGCTAAATGGTGCCTTCATCCTTCCTCGCTTTGAGCATCTTTATTGTGGTAATGGGAGGCTAAAACTTTCTTATCAATCAACCCGACGCGGCTACAGCGCAGCATGCACACCGCGCAACGCTCTGCTGCCAAGCATCCGATCCGCTGATGCGTGAGAGATGTCCGGCTTCCTCCCTTCTTGATTGCTCCATCGTCCCACTGAAGTTGTCTCGCGTTTTTATTTTTGAGTAGAGATCAAACTGGTCGCTTGCGTTCTCAGGGGCACAAAATTGACAGGAAAATTTAATTTTTCCTGCCTTGTACCATATGTGTAGTATAATTTGTTAAAATATTTGACTTATCAAGAAGTAGAACTTCGCACACCGACCATCATGATGAACTTCTTGAATCGTGTGCTGCCCAAATAATGAGGATTGACCGAAATGAAGGTGGAGGGTTGACGTTCACTTTCTTTAATCTTCATATTCCGCCGTTATTATTTTTTATAACTGCTCTCGCAGTTTTTTGTGACATTGAATATTGAATATTTCACTGATAGAGTAATGCTTTTCACTTCAAATCCCTTCTCCTCATATATCAAATGAATCCTTTACCACTTCCTTCGATTCGAGAGTCACACGTTAGCTGCTGCTTCTTTCCATTGCATGCATTTATGACCAATAACAATGAGGCGGTCATGCAGGCGGGCCGCGGCCCACTCAGCACAACAGAGACCAATTTGTCAATAGTGAAGCGACGGGAGCGGCAAGACAATACGAGCAGAGCTGGGCAGCGCAGTGTTGTCGAGGTGCTGTGATATCTTCAATATTGTGAGGCAGTGGCTGTCGCCGCTCTCTCGTGCCTTGATCAGCTTCCTATATTGGAACGAAGTCCTCAGTGCAAGCAATCTATACTAGCGAGTGGAATGTAAACTCTCCCCCGTATATCGTTGCAAGAAAATCCGTTATTGCTTCCAGAAGTGGTAAATCACACGATATTGGTGCTCGTTTCCCAAAAATGATTTTTCCTTGTATAAAAAATATTCAATGAAATTCACAAACATAACGGAGATAATTTGTAAACAGTCGAAACAATTTACCAGCAATCAAAATCATCAGCACGCGATCGAAGTATTAAGTAATTATGAATATAATAGTTTGTTTAAAGCTCTATTTCTATTGTGAAGATATTTTCACAAAGGATAAAGGAAGGGCGATTGAGTATGGACTAAGGAAAACGTGGAATTAATGGACAAGATGTGGTCCAACACAAGATATCCTGCGCGTAGAAACAACAATTTAAGAAGGAAGAGGAAGAAAAAAACAAAGAAATGACGAGGAAGGCATGAAAACTGGAAGAAGTAAAGAGGGCACGGAAGACAGAACTCCCAAAAGCTTATTTATCGCTGAGGTAACAGTATCTCACTGGGGTGCCACTTTCTGTAACATAAGACAGGCAAACATAACTAACTTGAACCTACTGCCTATCTTCTGCCTTCTAAGGAGGGAAACCATATGCAAGCAATCGAAGCCATATGCAAGCAATCCGAGTAGTCAGCAATCGAAGCCAATTGTGAGCGATCGAAACCAATATCCGCACAAGATCTCAAATGTCGAATGTATATATTTACGTAGATGTTTTAAAGAGATTAGGTTTTATGCAGATATTCATGTATATTTGACATTTCAACTTCAATATTGAATTCGAATACGATGCGTATAGTCGGGAACGCATAGAAAAGCAGTCGACGAAACATATTTCTGTCACACTTTTGTACATTGAAGCAAATATTTCAAGAGATTTTCCAGGACTGAAAAATGAGTAATGGACCATTCACCTCTACGTGGGAGAGATCGGTCCGCATGCATGTGGTTACTGCAGCACACGTAATCAATACACTAGACTCTTTCCTTTTTGCTAGCATTTTTGTTCAACCATATTATAATTCTTAACTTTCTCCACTAATTCATCGTACGTCTTAGCTCTCTGCTAACACCCATGTGCACTTACGGAAAGTTCTAAACTAAATGATAAAAATTATTTCCCTTTTCATATTCTTTTCCTTCTCTCAAAATTACATCAATTTTTCAAGCTAAAGTCGATCTGTGAACTTTCCAAGAACTCCTGGTAATCAACTTTCATTTCTCAAATTAAATGTTTGTTCAACCACATGTGTCAAAAAATTTCAACCCTCAAAAAATTCTTCTCTCTGCCACTCTCAGCCTTCAATCTTCTCGTTTTGTTCGCTGATAAATATTACCTCGCGCAGACTTCTCTCTTCTCTCAAATCAATTTCCCTGAACTTCAATACTCTTGTTTCCGTAACTTTTCATTTCACTCTCTGTAATCTTTGCTAAATTTCTTGCCCATTCAAACACTCGGATGAATAGAAAGCATTTAAAATTCGAATCATTTTATTTCTCCAGACACATCTTTTTTGAATCACACGACCATTGTGGCAGTACCAGTCCAGGATCGATAAATTTGTAACAATTTTTACTTCTATTCACTCTTAACTGACTCCTATTGCGAGCTCGTTTGTATTCAGCTGCTAATCTGCTAAATTTTTCCTTTGTATTAGTGAACAAAGCAGTATTGTGGACAATAAGTGATGGATATTGCTTTCGTTCATCACCTTTTATAGCACAAATGAAAAGAACAAAACGGCATTTTGAAATGCGTTTCTTAGCTGAAGAGTATTAGTATATTTTGAGTCAGGAATAAATTCCCCTGTTCTCGGCAATAGGAAACTCAATCAATGCAATTTATTTTAAAATACCCAGGTTAATCGTATCTTAGGTTCAACATAACGTCAATAGCGAAAAAAATGCGGAATAAACACTGAGAAGTACTCTACGATGGCGACGTCCTTGTGATCTGAGAGTCGATTGACTGTTAGTTTTGAATAGCTACTCGAAGTTGCTTATCTTGATGTTTTTACAGTTTTCCTCACATACTACTGAGATAAATTGATATACTGAGATAAATTGACCTAGCAGCTCATTAAAAATTGGTTAAGCTTAAGAGTTGGCGTGGTTTCTTCGCCCGAGGTGAGCTCGGTTCAGTTCTCCAATGGACAGCGAATCATGGTTCGAATTTTAGATCGCTGATTTCTGTCAAAACGACTCGAGACAGGTAGTGCATCGTTATGCTCTTCAACTAGCTATCGAAGAAAACAACGCTGAGTGTCAATTTGATGTGTGACGAAATACGTAAGTGGGATGTCGCTGAACGGCGCAGTACGCAATGTCGCGCCACTTTCTTTGATGGAAACACGTTCTTGAAAGTGACAGCCTACATCATCTGCGTGCTCAGTTTCAATTTGTTTAAATTGGTTACTCTCTCGAAAGTACTTCTGAATTCGAACTTGAACTTGTTAAACTTTGCGCTTCTTTGATTAAGAGGCAGCCTAGCCTTTTGATGTACATGAAGATGATGTTAGAGGATTTGCAAATTGGGACTAGAACTGTGCGTAGGTTGCTTTCGGGCTCGTATTTTGCAGAATTTGAAGGTTAACCCTTTAACGCCCACATTTTTATACTCATATTACCGTTATGACAACCACTATCACTAAACCGACACTGGCATTAGGTAGTCACTGCTATCAAGATGGGGAAGGAACTGCCACTCGGCAGTGCAGTTCAAAAGACACATTAGTGAACAAATTGAATAAGAAATACGATATATTATTGTTATTTTTGAAAGAGGACGAAATAGTCCAGTTGGGCAGTAAAGGGTTAATGCCTTTGCCCTTAATAGGCGCTGGTCAGTCGCAGATCCTAATACTATAATGGAGATGAACTCTGTGAGTGCAGGATACCGAAGTTTGTGAGAAAAACAATTTTGTTCACAGAACTTTCTTTCTGCAAACAGATCCCGAATTACCTAGTAACTCATGTTAGTGTGTTATGAGATATGTAGTAATTGAATGAGCGTACCTTAGGGCAATGTTCAACATATTGGACATCTGGACCACAGCACCAATGATAAAGCTCACAGTTCACCCCTAAACCAAAATTCTTTTCGATCAAGTGTGAAATGCAACATTTTACCTGCTTACGGAGGTGTGCGGCAGCCATACTAACGGTAGTCTCGTCGACCTTCAGTTGTCATCTGACGACCAAAAGCAACATTCACGGAAAGCTTCTTCGGCTGAAGCTGGTATTCCGCAGTGGGTATTTGTCCTCATCTTTCAAAAATTTAATAATTTTATGTACAGAACTATTATTGCTCAAATAGGATTAGAAAACTTACCTTCGTTATTCTTTAATTCGTGAGTTTCATGTTGTTAATTCCAGAGACGCGTTCGCAAAAACTTTATCTCGAGGGTTGTCCAGTCTGTGAGGCAGTCGTAAAACTCCGCCAAAATCACCCCATTGTGGACTGCAATGGATGCCCTCACTCTTAGACAGTGTTTTGGAAACGAAAAGAAGAAATTCAATTGTGGCAGCCAAATCCCCATTTTTATACAATTTGCTCGCTCTTTGCTCCTGTACAATGATTTGATATTTTTCGGGAAGATCAATGACGGCTGCAAAAAATATGCATTGGTTTAATCTCTCAATAGCTATTTATCACCCCGGCCTAGTATTTAACAACACGACCCGTGTGATGAGGGAAACTAATCAGTTATTTTAAGCTAATTTTTTCAAGTAATTATTAGCGTGCAACTGTGAGCCGCTGAGCGAGTGCTTCATTCATTTCATTTTCACGCATGAAAAAAGGATGATCAAATAAATGTCACTTGATGTTCGTTTTGTGGCCTGTGGTGCCAAGATATTACTAACGTAAACTTTGGCATTTTATCGGATATTTCCATTTTCCATGAACGATAGCTGCTCGCATCGCAGGCCGCGAGACAATAATTAGTTCTGCTAATCAAGTAACTCTCCTCAGGGAGATACAACCCTTGCATCTACCTGAATTAGCGTTCCTAGGGGGCAAATGTGAGGTCCCGAGTTGAGAGTTAGGTAGGCCTTCTTTTGTTGAAATTTGTTTTTTGTTTTGTTAAAGACCATCTTATTTCGGTTCAGGGCTGCCCGTTTCTCATTACTTACTACTTTCTTCTTCAGCTTTTATCTTGTTTCCCAGCCTTCTTTCCTAACTTACTGTTTCTGTGCCCACGGGATCCCGTGCGGGAACACACCTTGCTTGCGCATAGATTCCTCGTTCCCTTGAACGAAATGGTGCCTTCATCCTTCCTCTCATTGAACATCGTTGTTGTGGTAAGGGAGGCTAAAACTAACTTATCAATCAATTATTAAATAACTCTCATTTTATAGATTTGTCTTCATTGTATGTTTTCAAAGCCTGGCTGCACCACTACATACTTGTTATTGAATTTAATTTGTTAGATATTATTGGATCTGTTTCATATCGTTCATATCCCAGTCAGTCGAAGTGTTTGGTCTGTCGCTTTGTCAGGCTTTCAAGTCGTTCAGTCAAGTCATTCGTTTGTCGCTTCAAATTCACAGCGAAGAGCAAAACACTTGGGTCTCCGACGGCTTTGTTCACTTTGACAATTTGCCAGTGTCCAGAACGTTGTAAAAATACGTTATTGAACCTCGAACACCTGACCCTTTATCAGTTGTACTGACATTGCTTTTGATCATCTTTTTTATACTCTGCGTGTGAACTCCTTCCGGAGCCAGCGCAGTGAGATTTGTCCAAAATATCTACAAACGTTTTTATGGGCCAACGGATATTTCAGGTAGAGCGTGATACTGGATGGCTATGAACTCATGTTTTCTCCAGAGACTGTGTATTTTCACCAAAAGCACCCAAGAATTATAGAATTAACACGTCGACAGCCTATTAGGCATACGAGTACCACTAGGTAAGTTGCTAATTTACGTATCGGAGCGACTGAAAAGCATTTCAATTATTTCAACATATTTTTTTAGAAGAGATTTAAAAGCATACGATGTAAAATATCATCATGCTTTTACATTTTCACACATCTTAGGAAAGATGCAAATTTTTTCGAGCAGTAAAATCGTTTTTTAAACTCTGCTACTCACAGCCTCACCTTTCAAGAAATGCCAGAGGCCAAATGCCAAGTGTTCTGCTCTTCGCTATGAATTTGAAGCGACAAACGAATGACTTGACTGAACGACTTGAAAGCCTGACAAAGCGACAGACCAAACACTTCGACTGACTGGGATATGAACGATATGAAACAGATGTGTTAAAATAGTTAATATTAAACCTGCTTGTGTAAGGAACAAAATATTGCAAAAAAAATAAAATAATAATGCATTTCTTTCACTCCGACACATGTGTCAGAATACCATGGCCCGTTTTTTCTTTTCGTTACTTGAATTCAAAACACGGTGAAAATGAATTTACCGGGAAACTGAAAAATGCGTTGTTAGCTAGAGCATACAGTTTCGTTTACATCATGGAGAATTTAAACTCATGAAAAGTTTTCTCCTTCGGTTAATTTTCCTTTAAGTTTGTTTGAAAAAATTTTTCTTCAATATTGTCTATCAAATGATAAGAGAGGTTAAAAATTCAGTAAAATTTGTTTATTTCAGTTTACGTTTATTTAGGAACAATAATAGAAACTCAAATTAAAAATTTTAAAAGTTTTGAAGTCAAATTTTCCATTAAATGATTTCAGAATTTCCTTGTGTTTCATATGCTTGCTCGGCTGATTATATTAATTATTCAAGCGTAAGGATCGACTTCCATTGGCTTGGCGCTCTTCTCTAGCCTACCAATATTCTGCTTTTCTCGTTGTGGATCATGGTTCGTAGGCTCAAGCAAACATATTTCTTCAGAAAAAGATTGGCAGAGCATGCAGTTCCAAAACTCCGAGCAGGATCTTATGGTTGCGTGTCCTTCTCAGTCTTCCATACAATCACATGTAATGCAGTGCGATATTCCTGTTTAAATTAACAATACTAAAATTAGAACATTAACTTCAGATGTATCGGACCACCTTATTTAAGAATCCATTTATATTTTTAAAAGCAGACTACCTCTGAATGACCACCAAAGGGCCGTACCTTTAAAGACTTTACTTAAATGGGTGCAAATGTGTTATTAGTTTTTATTCAGCTATTACTTAATACTTTTCGAATTGATAGATGCAATGCCATTTTCTATTTTCAAAGATTTTTATATGCTGATGGTGTACTGATGTACGAAATGTTTTTTTAATTGAGCTATGTTTTTATGATTTTATTTTTTGTTATCGTTTGTATTTTCAAATTATTGCTTTGCAGAAATGAACTGATCAGATAACTGACTACATGCATGAGTAATGTGAGGAAGAAGGCTTTCGTATTTTTAGAAACCTGCAGAATATAACTAGCAAACCTTCTAAAAATCAAATCCATTTCAAGTTTCCTTCGACGTGCTTGACATATAATGTGGTCCCTGAGTTTCTTCTTTTCAAGTTGCTCAAGAAGTGCCTTCAATCCTCAACATCTTACCAGTCTTTACGCAATAAACTCCTAGGAAATGAGATTAGTAGCAGGAGACGAAATAAACTACCATTTCATGAGACTAGGAGCAAGAGAAGAGCAACGTCAAGTCTTGCATCGTATCCAGGAAAGTGCAACAGTGATCTAGGCGAGTGCCCCTTCCAGTAAACGCACTCCTGCGCAGGGTATTGCTTCAGTTACAGGCCGTTCCGAAGACGCTACGGCTGTTCCCACTCCAGGAAACTCACCGAACTTGGAGTCTCCAGCGAAATTGCTACGGTCGATCCTCGCACGGTCATTTGCAACGTCAGTTCTGTTCTCCCGTTTGAGCGCTTGAAATTTTCGTCAAAGTTTGGTTAGTTATTTAGCTTTCCAGTTTATGCAATCCATAGTTAGCAAATTTTTCTTTCGATTTGAAGAATTGTTAATTCTTTGTAATCTGTGTCATGTCCGAAGAATTTTTTTAATTTTCTGGACGTTTTAATCAATTCCCTCATGAATTGTCTTGAAATATTGAGTCTTTCAAAATATTTTTAGTTGTTCTTGAGGAGAATGACTTCGCCCGAGTGAGAAAATTATCGAAAAAATACCGTCATTATTACTACGCTGGATAAGGAGAAAGGGAGTTGTTAAAGCTCATGTACGTAAATGCTTTCATAGCGAGACGGGGTTACTCTTCCGTGGAAAATTTAAAATGAATACTGATCCAATTCATGGTTTTACGCTATGGATAGAAGATCAAATCAACACTGTTCTTTTGAATTTAACGAGATGCAATGTAAATTTTATTTGCAATGGCGATTTAAAAAAAGTAACGACAGCGGTTTTGGGTCAGGCGTTTTCTATGGGTTTTTGAGAACACACGCGCGAAATTTCGGAGAAAGTCTCAGAGATTCATAAAGAAGTGCGCCTTCTCGAAGTCCATGCGCATGCAGCGTTAGCGCTAGTTTTGAAGGCAACGATTCGTGTTTTGTGATTCGACTTACTTCACTGGCAGAGTTAGGTCATGGCAGTCGGTAGTTAATTCGTCAAGTGCTCCCGAAAAAAAGAAAATGCGAAAGCACATCAAATTCTCTTGTACGAGAATGCTCCAATGTTTTCTTTCTGACGCTATAGAAATATTCCTTTCTAGTTTCCTGTGTATTGAAAACTACTTTCTACCTCAATTGGCTTCGACTTAATGCCCCCTCGTTAGATGAGATTACTTATAGAGATCCATCCAGGTATATTGGAACAATTTATTCTCCTCATGAAATACAACTATTGTATCTATCTATAGGAATTAGCACTCCCAGGGGGAAAATGTGTGAGGGCCGAGCTGAGAGTTAGGTAGGCCTTCTTTTTATTGGAATATCAAGTTTTTGTTATGCTAAGGATAACCTTTTTTCAGTTCACTGCTGTCCTGTTATTTATTACTTACTACTTTCTTCTTCAACTTTTATTTTGTATCATAAACTTCTTTTTCAACTCGCCGTTTCCATGCCCCTTCTTTATCTCCATACTAAATGGTGCTTTCCTCCTTCGTCTCTTCGGAACACTTTTTTTAGCGGTTAGGAAGGCTTAAACTAACGTTCAATCTAATCTAATGTGGAATCATTTATCGTCGAGTATTTTCATACAAACGCACGACTATTAATAAAAAGAATGTCAGCATGTTTGAGCTAAAAATAATTAGAATTCAAAATCGGTCATTGCTTCACAATTATTTGTTTTGCGAAACACTTTTGATAGAGAAACAGTTTACGTTATACCCTTTGCATGTACTACAACGAAAAGAACGCGGATTTCCAAAACCTGGTCGTGTTGACACCGCGTTAGAAGCATGGAAATGCAGAACGTATGAAGCTATGCCGTCGTATTTGCTCGCAAACACACCCGTTTGATTCACCGATTGCAACGACTGCAGTTCTTGCATTCGTTTCAGATTCTATCAGGTTGTCGTTGGAGCAGTGAGTTTTCAGGGACTGCTACCATGATAAATTCCTGACAATGAGATGATTTTATCGTCGCTCTATTTGTGCACTTATTTCGGAATGAACGTTTTTTTTTAATCGCCCATGAAATTGATAGCTGATTTGATTTAAGTAAACAGAAAATATTTTCTGCAGGGTTCGGTGGTGCGAAGTTGAATAGACTTCTGATGATGAGAAAGAACCAGTTTAAGAACTGGAAAATACTATTTCTCATGGATAGACTAAGAAAGTTTTCAAACGATAACTTGCTCACTCGTAAAAATGAAGGATAGAGAATATATATATTTTTTGTTATCCCAAGCACATTGCGCCACATGAAAAATTTAAGACTAAGACATGTTTAAAATCAATTTAAAACTATTTTAAATCAGTTAATGTCCAATTTAGGTTTAATTAAAGTGGAGTTTTCTAAGTTCAATTTGAGTCAGGTACGACCAGCTCAAAACCAATTAAGGAGAAAAATTTAAGACCAGTTATGAACAAAAGTAAATTTTTTCAATGAAGTTGGAGTTAAGAAACTAAAACTAAGGACTTATATTTCAATTATTTCATTAAAGAGAATGAGCGCTCCTAGGCAGAAGATCTGAGGTCTTGAGCTGAGGGTTAGTCTGCTTTCCATTTATTGAAATAAAACAGGTTATTGTTTTGTTATGGTCCGTCTTTTTTCGTTCACTGATGTCGTTTTTTTTGCTCCTACTACTTTTTCCAATTTTATTTTGTTTCATAAACTTTTTTCTACTATGCTATTCCACTGCGCAGGACTAAGTTATTTCAATGCGCAGGATGTGGGAACACACCTTGTGAGTCGATTCCCAGTTTCCTTTATTCCGCGCTTAATGATGCCTTTCTACATCCTCTCTTGGGAACTCCTTTGTTTTGGATGTAGTGCTTGAAGTAACTAATCTAATTCTCTCTGAGAAACTCATTTATTTTGGTTCGGGAAGATTAAAATAACTCCTAATTTGTAATCTACATGTAAAATTTAGCAAATTTTAAGTCAATTCATCGCTAAATAACTAAATTTTTACATATATTGAGCAGCTTAACCTCGTAAAACATGTGTACCATTATATAATACTTGAATTGTATAGGCAAGTCTTTAGGGTGTTCAACTATTTCATTTCCATTGACTTAATTTTTTTTCCTATATTCTTTTCATCTAAATTCCCATTTTGTCTATACGATAGTGTGAATAATAGAAAAACTCAAATATGGTGGCAGTCTTTCACATTTCTTCCAGGTATTGAAAATAAACTCGATAATTAGAATACTCGTTCCTATTGTAAGCAGAAGTTCGCGAAGAGCAATTTTGGTCGCACGGCCCCGATCTCACAGCAATTTCCTGATCGGCAAAATCCGCTCTCGCCTCCCTATGAAACTTGTACCGTTTCACATGAATCAACGCATTTTATTGTAAGATTCCTGATCATTTCAAGATAATTTAGAGCTTTTTTGCCTGTGACGTCTGACGAAGCGGCCCATTGCCAGAATTATGTTCTTAAATCATAAAACTGGGCAGGTGGCCTTTTTTGTGACCTTGGATGCATTTTTATGACTGCCGCTCTTTTGTCCCTCGAGAAAAAGACACTTTTGTTGAAGGTTTACGGCCACCGAACAGCCTCAGTTTTTACGCTCTAAAGTCACTTCTATAAAGCCATCTGAGTTCCTCTAAAGTAGAAGTCATCTAACTTTTTTACAACTCCACGCAACTTATTTCGATTACGGCTTTGAGATCAAATGACTCTTCCACTTTATGGTTGATAAAATGTCGTATTTAGGGTCCTAATTTATTTCTGGACTCGATTGCTCCCGATTGGCATAAAACTCGCAAAAGTTGAACAGAAGGGTTCTTTGATTGCTAGCCGAATTGTAATGCAAGCATCAAAAAAATTGAAGTCCAAAACGAGGTTGCAATTATACTGTATCTGTGTAATGTAATGTTATACACTAAGTTATTAACTTTGTTAGAATACCGACGGAAATTACAAACACAGAATCGTAGAGTTGAAAATAATCTACTAATTTTGGAAATTATCCGCATTAACCTCTGGTTTTGTGATTTGATTTTCAATGAAATAAAACATGTAATCAGATTCATCATTCTAGGCAGATAATGAAGCAGCTTTCTGAGGCAACGCTTACTGTGTCACGATTTTGGCAACTTGCTTTGTTTGAACTGAGAAGAGTTGAATTTGTCCCCGATAATTAATTAATTTTCAGAAGATTTTCTATGAACAACATACATAAAACCTCACATTTGAACTTCTTTGCGACGAAATAAGTGAATTCTTTCAAATAATGATATTGAATATAACTAACTCTGAGCACTATAGGTACACAACGAAGATCTATCTCTTCAGATTACCACTGAATTGCATGGGACGTAATTGTAGAGAAAAATATTCGTTCAGCATTTATTGTTGCAAGTTGAATGTTTTGAACCGCATTGAACGTGGTGTGCTCTGGTACGTTTCTTCCACCATGCCGAGGGTAGCCCACCTACAGCCGGTTGGGTCCCGCAAGATAAAACAGTTCTCGGGTCTCTCGTTCCGATCTGGGCTACGTGCACGGTAGAGGAAACAAGGTAGGGTCATTTCTATGGGGGAAAGTACACTTCTTCTTATTCGGCTAGCCAATAGAGAGGCTTTATTTTCAAACACACTTGATGACGTCACCAAAACGCCATGTCATTAGGCCAATAGTGGAAACGGATTTGGGGGTAGCAGTGCTACCAGAAGCCACATGAGCGCTGCTATTGGTTCGTTGCCGTGACGTCAGCAAACCCATACAGTCGACAAAAAAAAGACTGGTTTAACCCTACCTTGTTTCTTCTACTGTGGCTACGTACGTGTGCCGGCAGGAGACGTAGCGTGGGACGCAAAGCAATGAGTTCTGGTGTCAGGATATACCCGGTGTGACGCTGGGGTTGTGTGGCGCTGGGGTTGTGTGGCGCTGGGGTTGTGTGGCGCTGGGGTTGTGTGGCGCTGGGGTTGTGTGACGCTGGGGTTGTGTGGCGCTGGGGTTGTGTGGCGCTGGGGTTGTGTGACGCTGGGGTTGTGTGGCGCTGGGGTTGTGTGGCGCTGGGGTTGTGTGACGCGTTACACAACCTGGGGTGTGGTTACACACGCGCTGGGGTTGGGGTTACACATCTGGGGTGTTAGCAGCAAAACTTATTCTCTCGACTTGGCTGCGCAACGAACTATTAATTCCGGTTAAAACCTTCGAATTTTTTTGAAATAGGCTCAAACATGACGATTTTTTGTATACTTGATACTGAAATTTTAATTGACAAAATAACTGACTTGAGGATTTCAGCATGAAAACACCAAAGCCCCTACTATTGTTAGCTATTGGTTAATTATATATAACGTCAAGCCGATAAAAAGCCTTCGCAGATCGCTGCACTGCTGAATCGAATCACATTCTCAGAAAACCTAGGTCCAGCTCGCCGTGCTCACAAGCTCATCCGTTTAATTGAAACGCAGATTTCAGTTCGAGACTCTAGACTTATCCTCGCCACATCCTTGAGGAGGGCTAACGAAAATTGTCATTCGGAGAGTCTTGAGGACGAAGCACCTCACGGGGATGAGTAGGATTCCTAAGCTCCCTTCAATGATGCATGCTAATTGTGTCTGCCCTGCAGAATTAGCGCCCCTAGCTTAAAAGGATTCAGAAGTCCGAGGAATGCCTTGAATGACCTGTAGACAACTACATAGATGCCACTGGGCCTGTGGCGGAGTCATGCGTTTGCTTCTCGAGTATCGCGAACCTTAATTTTATGTTCTACTTCACTTCCATTGTTCTTATCCTACGCTCGATTGGTACATTAATGGTGTCTCTTATTAGGTTTTCACCTTTTCTTTCTGCTGTGACGCGATTTCAATCAATCCTCGCGAGAAATCTTAAAATATTATTGTTTAGGCCAGTACTATTCAAAATATTAAAATAATCAGGCTAAGGAAATTTGTCAATAACGAAGCCACATGAAAATCAATTTTCTCACGCCTGTTTCCACACTGCACCTCCAGGTCTAACTTTCAGGTCCCACATCACGCGCTCATCACACGCAGGATAAGTGAGCCACCTCAGTTCATTTTGTTATCGCACGAGATGACAACGATTTATGTTACACTTCAGTATTGCATTATACAAATTTAGAAGACGTCGTTTGTTAGACGGACAAGTTTCACTTTGCGCTTGCGCTGAACGCGAGTTCTGATAGAGCGCCATCAGCAGCAGGAGGGCGAGGTTCAGCAGAGAGTATTCTCGCCGAAGCCATCTCGTTTGTTAAAGCCTACGAAATTTGTGCCGCGCTGGCACTCATGTTTACGGTTATTGTAACTCCCAAGACAAGGCCCTTCATCAGTCCGCCCCAAGTTGCGTCAGCCTGTCGCAGCGGGAAGTGAAAATATAAAGTCTTGTCATTGTGAACAGTCTGAACAAAGTATGAGCTTTATTACAGTGACATTTTTACCATAGTATGATTTTTTTATTTTCTCATCGCGGGGTAAGGCTAAATGCTGAAAATCAGTCAAGAAATGTTAGATTTTCCAAGGGCTTCATTCGTTCTCATGGGCTGTTAAGTCGAAAGTAATTACTGCCGCTAGACAAAGCCTTCCTTGTCAGTGACCGGTGTCCGATACCTGTCTCATATTTCCGCATGACAGCAACTCAATACCTGCAGACGAGCGAGACAGTACTCACGTGTATCGTACTCACGTAATGGCGTCGAATGTTTCGATAGCCTTATGGATTTTTTTTTTTTTTGCCTGCAAAGAGTAAAACTAATGCTAAAGTATGATGCAGTGCTCAGACTATCAATACACTAATACGCTTGTAACACCAATAAATATAAAAATCATTGCTGTATCTATGCCGTATCTTGATCATAAACTTTACCCTTAAAGATTACATCTCTTAGCCTCAATGTGCGTTAGACTTTGAGCTTCGAGGAGTATCGAAGGTTGGACGAAGATTTAATTGTATTGATTATGGACGACTAAATTAAGTACGAATACGTTAGGCTAGATAATGGTGTCATAAATTAGGGTTGAATACCTAACGATGGGCTACTATAGGATATTTGAATATTGGGTTAGCCTGCTATGATAGTGAGGCTGATATAGATATGTTAGGTTAGGATAGATTATGTTGGGTTAGAATAGGTCATGTTCTGTGAAGATAGGTTACGTTCTGTGAAGATAGGTTACGTTCTGTGAAGATAGGTTACGTTCTGTGAAGATAGGTAACGTTTTGTGAAGATAGGTTATGTTGGAATTATTTCACGGGTTTACGTAGCTTTACAATGATATTGACCGTCGAATTTCCACGAGTCTTGCTCGTTGGTTTAAAAAAGAGTAAGAAGGAGCGAAAACAAAGAATAGAAAAACTATATTTTTAATGTGTAAATAATAATTTTGATCATTATTCAAGTGTAAATTAAGAAATTGGTATCAAATAAAAGCTACAGTTCAGATTTTTCTACCCAGCGTATAGACTGCACCTGCAACCTAGAGAAGGCTGCCTGCTTAGCAAATACTACTCCCCTTTAAGGGTTCAGGGAAGGTTTGCCTTGCGAGGAGCTGCGATATATTGGTTTTAGTTTTGCTTCCCGTAGTACGGACCACACTTCCTAACCTAGTCTAGCAGATATGCTTTCCTCGGAGGCCCACTATGGTGCCCCCGTTTTGGAAAATTTTTATTAATCGAAAACAACCGATGAAACGAACTGATGTTCTGTAACGCGTCCTACATGGTAAACCTAGAGGACTCCGCAATCTTCACTCGTGGTCCTGTGACTATATTCATGTCAAAATCTACTGAACTTGAAGGAAGGAGGCTGTGGCAAGTTCAGATTAATAGCAAGGCAAGCTGAATCGTTTCTGCTTTCTCTCCTGGAAGGAATTTCCATGTTATGTAAACGAGTCACTTTGCTAGAGTTTAATACATCGTAATTATCTTTGGAACATTAGTTTCTGTTTACCGCCCCCAACGCTGGTATAATATGGCTACAGGCCATCCTGCAGTACACTCGTAAAATTCAATCAAAATTTCATGTGGTTCGGCGATGTGTTGTGCGAGAGGTAATTAGCGCTAGACTTACCTCGAGTATAAGAGTGATTCAGAGCCCACTTGTTCGAAGATCACATTTAAGAACATGTTTAACTTTTCGTTTGAATATATTGTCCAGCCCCTTTCGGCTAACTTGCAGTAGTTGAGAAATAATTGGGACTAGCTTTGAGGCTTCTAAATAAAATAAGCTCTCATAATCTCCAGAAGCTCTTTTTTCCACCAACAATAGTTCGTTTCTTTTAATTTTCGCGAAACTCTTGGGAATTCTGATCACATCGCTTAGAAGTTGCCCTCGATGCTTGATCGATGGCAGGATTGATGGAATATTTCCAAGTTTCAATGGATGAACTCCGAGCGAGGCTCATACAGCGATATTAAATTCCTCTTGCTTGTATAAATAACTTGGTAAGAAATTTTCTTTCTTCTGCTGGTTAAATAGTTAACCTTTAGACGATATCGTTCATAAGATGCTCGAAAATTTCTTTTCAACGAGTTTAGTTTGTATTCGAAAAAGTGATCAAAGGGTTCGGGGGATGAAACGTTATTGAAACAGTCAACACATTATTTGTGCGCTGTATGCGTGCGTTTCAAAGCTGGACGCAGTAAAATTACAGTTAACGGAAGGTATCGTTGTCAATGCTATCGTTTTCCAACTAATGAAAATTTACTGATTATGTGATGTTTTTTAAATGAGGAAAATATTACTTTGACTTTATAATATCTTCATAAATTTGAACTTCATTTTATATATACTTTGAAATTTCAATTTCTGTGACACGTTTCGCCCTGGAAACATTTCAACACATTTTCAGGTACTAGTGACAAAATCGTGTTGCGATTGGCGATGACATCATTGAACTTACATCAATTGGAACTTGCCGCTATCCAACTCATCAAAAGTCAACATCGTATTTCTTACGTGGTGACTTCCATTTATTTTTTATATTTTTGGGTTAGTCGCGAATAATTTAGCGTCGTGTAGCACTGAGCGTTCCATACCGCCCGATGACTGCACAAACCCTTCAAGTGACGTCTATTTAGCGCACCATTTGCCGCCATAGGCTGCTACGGTAGCTCATCGCGCTCTCAGACACTCTCCTAGAGCCGTCGAAGCCAAGCTTTTATGGTGGTGCCATCTACCAGAAAGTCTAAAGCTGTAAGACGTGCAGGGAATGAGGAAGCTATCGGTTGGAAAACGGGATTATCGGAGAAGGAGATTCTTCGCCTTGTGAAAATATTTTTAAGAAAATAATTATTTTTCCAAAGGGAAGTCCCCGAACGATTTTCTCCTTTCAAAGGTATAGTCTCTTAACATCGGCGCGGGATAAAGCGAAAGTCCTGTTTCTGTGTTTAAATGTACGTAGGACTTATTTGGGTCATTTGGCCCGCTCAGCCTGTTCGAGATTATGATCGCTTTCGAGTAGCAGTTCGTAAAATATATCACTCGCTTTATTGGATTCTTCCTCTTCGTCGCCGAAATTATTCAATTGACGCCGTCCTCGGAAGCGCTGACTCGGCGCCTCCGTGATTCGACAACACTGAAATTTTCGTTACGCAAAGCCGGGAAGGTCGCATAAATTTTTACTTGTGAAATGAGAAACTTCTTGATTTGAAATACGGAAGCAAAAAGTACATTTGCGTATACTGATAACGAAATCGCAAATTCTTACACGGATAGTAAAGGAATAAACTTCAAATTTGTTAAAAAATATATTATGACATGGATAACTGTACTCTCGCTTGAGTGAGGGTTGAACGGCTACCCAAAACGTCTATCATAGGTTCAATATCACCTGCAAAAATTTATTCGCGTTGATAAGGTACGAAAATTGTATTCCTCTTTGTCTATTACGGAATGCGTTCAAAAAAGAGAATATTTCGAACATTTCTAACAGCTACGATAATGCACTTTCACATAATTTGTTGACGTTACTGTCATTTTACAGTTGTTCCGTACATAAATTTTACACTCATGAAGGGAAAAGCGACGACTTAAACAACGTGCTAAGCTAAGTTAGCTAACTTAGCCAAGTTTCACGATTGATAATGAGAGCACAATCAAGAAATGAATTCGTTCGATTTAACACCCTTTCATTTTGTTAATGTTCATTAATTCAGTCTCATAAGTCAGCATTATTTAACGGATTTTTTTTATACCTAACAATAACGTTTAGTCTGTGCCGAAAAATTGACCGTTATTCAAATCAACGAAAAATCATTCTAATTATATCCCGCTTGGTGACTGCACTGAAAAAACAAGCAGTCATCACGAAGCTCGCGTACAGCGTGAGCGGTGTATTTCTTGGCTGTAGTGACGGAGGTGTTGATGCAACATCGGGCTGTACCTAAATGCGAAAAGTTTGCCATTTTTATGAGAAGAATTTCATTTTTATAATGTATTCACTTTACTGAAATCAATAATGACCTTTGATTAAAATTTGAAGTGAATCGGCGTGACATTTGATTCCCATATCGGCATGAAGTTTGAACGACATATTCTGCTTCCACTGATAAATGTTTCCCACTATACGTAGCGACTTGCATGCGTTCAAAACTTAGCCAATGGTCGTATAGTTTGATTCAATGTTTTGATAACAACCGTACAGCACAGTGCTGTAAGACACCGTTACTGGGCTGAGAATTTCTGCCATCCACTCTATTTTCTAGACAATTAAAGAACCAAGAGAGATTGTAGGCTAATGCGTACTCATCGAACGTGTGTAAATTACCGGTAAAATAACTATAAAATTTTTGAATTAAGCAATTTAATTGGCTAATTTTGATCATTATTTTCGATATTTTATTAGTCCGTTTAACTTTGTGTTTCTTCGTTTTCACAATTCGTGTTCCGTCTCATCTCCACGTAATTTATATTTCGGTGAACTAGAGCGTCACTAAATAAAGTGACATAATACGGAAAATAATGCACCTACAACGAAATGCGAGCTTCGGACTTTATAACTAAACTTTTCTTCTAAGCCGATCTCTGCATGTAACAGCATAATTATGAAGTAGCCAAGCGCGCCGAGAAGAAGTCCAATGAAGAGAAGATATTATTTCAGAGCAATTATTGAAGCTGTGAGACATACATTGGAATGCATTTAATCGAAGAACGAAGTAAGATTTTCCTCTAGTCAAGAATTTCACAGCATCCTCCCGTGAATTAAATATTAATTTTCTCATTCATTTCTTAAGAAGTGCTGATGTTGTCGCGCTGTTTTATCAATTGATTCTATAACTGTTGTCTTTTAAATGATTCAACCCCACGATATCGTAAAAATGTCTAACGATTTACGAAATTAAACAAAAACAGTCCTCTCACTTCGGATAAGAAGAACATATTTTCAGGCATATTTTTGACGCATCTAAACTCTAAGAGCAAACCATTTTGATTGATCCAGTTTATTGCGTGGTCTGGATCAGGTTCGCGGAAGCTTTCAAGCAGGGTATCATCGTTAGTAACCACTGACCTTCGATTTGCCTGATTTCGGTGGTGCAGATCGGGGAGCTCTGAATCAGGCAACTAGTGAGTGTATCCGCGTGTGAAGGTCCCTCAGGAGGTACAACTATCATGAGATACAACTATCTATCGGAATAAACATACCCAGGGAGGAAATGTGAGGTCACGAGCTGAGTTACGTAGACGTTCTGTTTGTGGAAATAACTTGCTTTTTTGCTTTGCCAAGGAACATCTTTTTTCGGTTCACTGCTGTCCTCATTTTCAGCCCCTCTAATTTTCTTCTTCAACTTTTATCTTGTTTCCCAACCTTCTTTCCCATCTGTTTCGGTGCGCACGGGATCCTGTGCGTGAACACACCTTGTTCATAGATTCTGCGTTTCCTTTAACTTCATGCTAAATTCTTTTCATTCTTCAACCTTTGAACATTTTTGTTGACGTAAGGAAGTTTGAAGTTAACTTATGATCAAACCTGGTGTGAAGAATTTTTAATACTCCGGGGACACTAACTAATTTATTTGTCCGAGCACGTGCACTTGAGGCCGCTGGAAAACAGAAGTTCTATTTAGGACTCGTAAGCTTCTGAGCAAGCACTTCTCAAGTTTTTGTGGTAACCGTTACAATGATTCACATGGTGGTTAGTTGAGGTTAATGCATTGTGAGGTAGAGATTTTCCTCCGGAAGGGATTCTTAGTTCCTGAACAGTTTCTTTATAGCTTTTTGCTATCGCCTCAATGATTTACATGGACAGTTAAGGGCCGTTTACACTAGGGGACATTTCGGCCGTGAGGCGCGACACGTGTATACGAGGCTCACCACTGAGGCTCATATTTGTGTGTTTATACGAAATTCCCTATTCGCTCTGATCGAATTCGTAATGCACGACACTCGAGAGCCTTGTAACTACCGTGGCGAATAGGGAACTTCGTATAAACATACACAAATATGCGACTCAGTGATGAGCCTCGTATACACGTACGTGTCGCGCCTCACGGCTGAAATGTCCCATAGTGTAAACGGCCCTTTAGTTTGAACTTCAATGTTTGCTGATGTGGAGATTTTCTTTCAGTATATCCTTACATCGTTCTGCGTTCAGCCCTAGACAACCTCATCAGCCGCCAAAAAAATGGCGGAATGCTTCAGCGACGAACTATCATGAGTGGACAATCATGGTCGTCGTTTAGCTTATTTTCTAGACGATTTAATTAAGAGGTTTCAAGAAGTTGATGTGAATCAACTCCATGTCATGTACTGACACAGTCAGGTCAATCTCAGCGTGTACAAAACGAAGCATTTTATAAACAAGCGGCCGGAGGATTTGTTTTCGATGAAGTCGGAGTTTGTAGGTCGGTCATTCGAGCATCTGATAACTCCGTACATCAGTTCAACACTGCTCTGATGGGCGATATTGTCGTGAATTGTGCGCAGCTTAAAAGTTCTGCATTTTTTATCATTTGTGCATCTTTACAATGCATATTTGATGCGGAGTTCGGACAGTTACCGAATGGAACATATTTAGTTTTGAATAGAGATAGCGTGATTTTGCTCCGTGTAATGAAGAGGTTTATGTGAACGATGGATAGTGTCTGAATTAGAAACGATGTGAGTGATTAGAGTTTTGGAGCTAAGGTTTCGTGATGGAGTTGTGACACCTGCAATTATTGCTTTAGGAGCATACGAGTAATGTACGGGACACGAATGCTGTTTTCATTCAGAAAATTTCTTCAGCTCATTAGAACGGAGGTCGGTGGAAACGCACGCAGTTAATTGCTCCCTAATTGCTGATGACGCAGCACCAGAGCCAATTCCAAGGTTAATTTGCTGAGATAGAGAAATGAATCCGGAAGGATGTGTAATTACGGGAATTGGAATTTACGGGGAGAAAGAGAGAGCGATTTGTTGTGGGAATGAGAACCTCAACAAAACGGGTGTTGGATTGCGTATGCATGATGATAATGGAAGACGCTACACGCATCAGTTACTCCTGTAAATATATCATTGCAGTCGAGTGGATGGAGGAGGAAAAGAAAAGAGTAAAACATTTCAAACTCGAGAAATGAGCCAGTTTTGAAAAAGTAAGAACTTGATGCAAGGGTAAATGAAAATGTTAATGGGAACTATTGTGAAAGAATTACGACTGTTCTAATTATTTTTTAGCTCGAAGTTCTTAGCCTGAGAGCAATTTGAGACGAAAAATTGCGCTCGTGATAAATCAGTTGCTGGAGAATTGAGGTGAGAATGACGCGACTAGATTTTGTAAAAAATGGAAAATACAACGGTGGACATCAGTGGGGATCACTGGGTATAGAAAATGACAGATTGTTCCGATGATTTGACTGTATTAATAAGTTATCTGTAACTATGGAGATATCACCGTGTGATGTAGCTACGTTGCTGTGCCCATATGTGGTACACCTCGAAGTCGACGTACTTATTAAGACAAAGTATTGGCATAACTCGGTTAAAAAGCGTGAATGGAGGCATGACTGAGGTGTGGAAAGTAAGCCGGAGACTAGAGATTTGTCTGTTCCATAATACATCAGTGTTATGGAAGACAGTATGGCGTAGTGAATGCTTCTGCACGTTAATTAATCGACTGGGTCGCTTTGGAGCCTTGTTTGACCTGCATCAACGTGTCAGATGCTTGGCAGAGAGCGCTGCGGTGCACTGCCGTAACTTCAGGAGGTTAATGCTGAACAAATGAATTCACAGACCCGGCATTCGTCCTCCTAGAAAGGGCGGACAAGAAAATATGCATATGATTTTACCCTTGATATTTTCAAGTTCAAATTTGTATTCAATTATTTGAAATGAAGCTACGTGATCACAATCTCCGTTTTTCAACCTGCTGATCGTATGGAGAAAGTTTTTACTAATGCCGTGCTTCTATACCTTACAGTATACCTTTGAATAAACGGATGTCAGTTTACGTACTTTTCATTGAAAGTCATGTAGTTTGAACAAACCAATTCTAATGTTCATTTTTCCCCAAAGTGAGGATCTATTGTTACCAACCATGTTCGTGACTTTATTTTGCGTTCTGATGAAATGATACCAGTATAACTAACAATATCCAAATCAAATTTTCTTCTTCTCTTGTGGAACACAACTTATTGTGAACACGTGAAACTCGGATAAGGTGATAACAGTTTAACAACTTTTGGGCTAACTTTTTTATTGACCGTTGAATAATAACTTATTTTTGTTCCAGCGGAATGCAAATTAATTTCTCAGCAACATTCCTAAAGTTGCTGTGATGAATACCCTTGTTCTACTCTTCTTCGCTTTTGCACGGCGTTACTGCAGCCTGACAAAGCGAAGGTCCCAACCCTCATGTCGTCCACCTCCAACGCGAGTCCGTCTGACTAATCACATTGGCATTCTTGTTCATTTTTCTCACGAAGTCAGTGAAGAGACGTCCGAAACCCAGATATTTCCTCGAGCAAAATCCAGTAATGGAAGGCACGCTTCATTTGACAGAACGGAAGGGCATGGGTTTTGGATGCCGGCGCACTCGATATGTCTCGCAATGAGTCAACTGGTCAGCAAGGCTCGCTTGATAAATGGAGTGCGTTCACCTCTCAATGGTTACAAAGAGCAGCGACTGCAACCTTGAAGTGTGCCATCGGATAAATTCTGATATGAACGATGTGAGAGTGCTCTTACTTTCTAGATATATCATCCTTTTAGATTTGTGAAGTTCTAGCCCTTTTGGAATACTTTTTCTCATCTATCATCTCATTCGTGTCTTCGTCGTGATATCAGGAGTCATGAAGTTTGCCAGACACTGAAATAAACTAATCAGCTGACTTTTGAGACTCATTTTTGTAATCAAATGTGTAATGGTGCGTACCAAGTGCATCCACAATCTTTCCTTCCATTTTGCTTGCAAGTACATAAAATGAAATGGGGTGTCGGACAGTAAGAATAATGCTCAAAAAGAATTCCCATGAATTTGAATTTGATCTTGGCTAATGATTCTGGAGGAAGCTCCAGGTATGAAACGAGAAACTGTTCCTCACAATGACCTTTTAAACTATTTTAACAATCATTTGTTCTCGTTGTAATCACGCAAAGCGAGTAAAACTGGAATTACCCGAAGGGAGCAGAAAGATATAACCATAGGTTTATCTTCGACAGAAGGCAACGTTAAAGTTAGGTGTTACGAGCAGGTGTTAGGGGAAAATGCACCATAAGCTTGTGACTAAAAATTCACATTCCATGAGCTACCATATTTAGAGGCATCACGAGGCACCCGCTAATTTCATAGCCAGATTACGAGGGTTGAGTTTGGCTACAACAAACTAACGCAGCGGCGGCTCCTGCCGCAGTTCGCTATGTGCTCCAGGCCGCGCTGCTCGACGCAGTACTCCGTGTTTACCAGTCTTTCTCTGGGCGATCGGCGTTTCTCTTAAAATCTTTCTTTGTTATTTTGCTGCAGTTTTCGAGCTATTAGGATGTTAATGAAGAATGAAAATAATTGTTTCAACGTCGTGAGATTACTTTCACACCAAGTTTTTTCCGTAATATCATTATTGAATTCTGTTTTAAATTTAATTTAGTTTCCTGTTTTTCTCTCAGACATGCCCATTTCCACTGGAATATTTGCGGGCATTTTACTGCAAGAAACGTAAGATCAGATTTAAAGAGAAGGAGCAGTCAGGCAGGCTGGTGTCCGAAGAGTGCCCAAAATTATTAAAACCTGATATTCGAACCCTAAATTTCCACCTCACAATATTTACGTTTTCAATATTTAGGCGAAACACTGCGAATAAAAAATCTTTTTTTAATTAAATTGCACTGGCTCTTAGTTTCTCATCAAAGTACGCAAAATCAAAGCTCGAGGTCGAAAGTTGATGGAAATTTACGACAAGAGGCGATCCTGAACTCAAGATTTATTTTCTTTAAAGTAAAATTCTAAAGAAATGACGAGCAAAACCTACGTACTGACAATGTTATAATTCGTGCCTGTTACATGGACGATTACCCCTTAGGGGGATACAGATATTGTATCTATGGGAATTAGCGCTCCCAGGGGAAAAATGTGAGGGCCCGAGCTGAGAGTTAGGTAGGCCTTCTTTTTGTTGAAATAAAATGTTTTTTTGTTATGTTAAGGACCACCTTTTTTCGGTTCACTACTGTCCTGTTTTTCAGCACCTCTGACTTTCTTCTTCAACTTTTATCTTATTTCATGAACTTCTTTTCCATCTTACTGTTTCTATGCCCTTTCTGCATAGATTCCTCATTTTCTTATCTCCATACTAAATGGTGCCTTCCTCCTTCCTCTCTTCGATACGCTCTATTTTTGCAGCGGTTAGGGAGGCTTAGACTAACTTATAATCTAATCTAATCTAATCTAATCTAATCTACATGGACGATTATATAAATAACCACCTGATTTCTCCCAAGCCTTCTGAGGACAATTTTAGTAGGTGCAGGTAATTTTCATAATGAAAATTAATCACATTATTCCCTTTCTTTGGTTGTCAGATGAATTTTAATACCACTTTATCGTGATAAATAAACGCACCTTCATTTCGCGCTTCATTAACGAAGTGCGTCAAAACATGTTCTCGATCGTGAAATGAGGCAAAAAACAAGCGTTTCTATCCTCTCAACATCTGAGTTCGAAGCTACTGCAAATCCAAAAATGGTTCATCGTGGGGACAAGATCATGTGCCATTTCCGCTGGAGTGAATTCCTAACATTTGCGTGCTCTGTGCCGAGCGTTGGGTAATCGTCTCTTTATTATGGCTCAAATAATCCAGATTCAAATCATACGAACGAGATTATGGGCCTTTCGCGCTGGAGTGAATTCCAAACATTTGCGTGTTCTGTGCCAAGCGTTGGGTAATCGTCCCTTTATTACGGCTCAAATAACGAACTGCGGTTTGTAAAGTCCATCAAATTTGCGCTCTTTAGCTGCTGATTGGATCGTGAGAGGCCACTTCTCAATTGACCGCAAATGAACGCCGTTGCAATTTCGACGTTGAGTGGAAGTCGATTTTCGCGATAAAAATAAGTAATGATTGCCAATCCCCTCGGCCAGCTGCAATTCTCGCTGATTAATTAATTTGCTAATTAATTAATCTAGCGATATTTTTAAAATTTACTGTCTTTGCAACGTAAACAACCTCTCTACCCAAATTTAAGCACGTACCTTGCTCAGCGGACTTACGACTTGCATGTTTTTGAACTGATTTCCTCTTGAACTTTCTTCATATAATGATATATATTTCATACTTCTGACGTACAATTGAAGTATAATTAGGTTTGAGGCAATATTTACTCAGAATCTAATAAATTTGCGAGAAAAATTTTTTAGCTTGAAAGCAATCATTTTAAATCGCCGATTATTTGTACACAGATAAACTTACTGTAAGCAAGTGAGCATAGCTCGTTTTGTTTGCTAATCTGCGTTTGAGAAACAAACTACACGACAGCCAAAATCTCTCTGTATGACGTCGAACTCAACAATACAAATCATATCCACATTGATTTGGCTTGAATATGTTAAAACACGCCCAAATAAACTCGAACATACTTTGAAAGCTGTTCTTTAATTGCAACTCTCAGGTTTTGTGTGATAAAATACGATATTTTGTTTAAAAGACACAGAACGTACAAATTCAAGAGGGAAAAAACTCGATTAAAGGCTGGAAAAAGCAACCAAACATTCTTGATGCTATCAGTCGCATTGAATTACGAGTGAATTCGACGTGCAGCGTAGCAGTTCGAAGTAATTTTTGTTAATAAATTCACTCTGCACGATGTCGCAGAACGAGCTTTATTTTTCATCTCCAGGTTAGATTAGATTAGCTCACAAAGCTTGAGATAAGATTATGTCAACCTAGGCAGCCCGCCCACTGACGCGATGCGATTGGTGCGACGCCTTGCGAAATCGCACAGTTCATTTGTAGCACCGTAGGAATAGCATTGTGTTGGCTAGCTCACCGCCCACTGAGGCGATGCGACTCCTGCCTTCATTCCTCCTCATTTGTCTGTCACACCAAAATGCTGCATGTTGCATTTTTTGTGCGACGAGGAGATGGTCACTAGCTTGTGTGCAGGTTGTCATAACGTCATTTTGGTTTTATAAGGATGAATAAATCAATAATTAATAGGGAATTATTGATGAGAATGCAATAAATTTTTCTCTTAAAAGTCCCCTCAGGGGGATACAACTATTGTATCTTTGGGAATTAGCGTTCCCAGGGGAACCATGTGTGGGCCCGAGCTAAAGGTTAGGTAGGCTTCCTTTTTGTTGTAGTAAAATAGGTTTTTGTTTTGTTACGGACCATCTTTTTTCGGTTCACTGCTATCCTGTTTTTCAGCACCTACTACTTTCTTCTTCAACTTTTTCTTGTTTCATGAACTTCTTCCTAGCTTACTGTTTCTGTGCACCTTGTGCATTGATTCCACGTTCCCTCAACTCCATACTAAATGGTGCCTTCCTTTTTCCTCTCTTGGAACATCTTTGTTGTGGTTAAGGGAGGCTAAAACTTTATTATTTAATGATAATAATAATAATTCTCTTAAAAGTTATCCATACTTGGGCGACAGCGTGAGGTAGACAACGAACAAAGTTGCTTTTCTCATATATTAGCAATAATTGGTATGAAACGTACACCATAACGCAAAAAAAGCATTCCTAAAAGTTTCGAAAACCACAAAGATCCAAAATAAACAATAAATAGTCATACTAAATGCCTATTGAAATGAGTAGGATTTTCTATGCAATGCTGCGGGACATGAAACACAAAAATATGGCGCTGCTTGGCATCTATACCTCTTGCAGCTGGCACTGACCAACAACTTTGAGGCTTGAGCTTGTCTGGCAGTTGGACGTCACGTACGAGCTTAATTTTTCTGTGATGGCCTCCCAACCGGAAATGGACACAAGTAAAAAATTGATATGCCTTGTTCAGGAACGATCGACGCTCTATGATTCAGGTGATGTGCTGTACAATGGCATAAACTGCCAGGATATATTATGTAAATGGGCATTACAGAGCACAGCATTACGGTCACTAGAATTTGTATACATAAAATTTCCCGCTTCGCAGCTCATTCCCGTGCGATACGAGTTGCTTCAATGGGCGGAACTGATGCAACGCGTGGCATGCGACTTGATGAGGTCTGTTTCCGTGCGGCGCCTCATCTGTCGCATCGCCTCAGTGGGCGAGCAGCCTTAGAATACGATAGGTTAGGCTACGTTAGGTTAGGTTAGATCACGTCATGTTAAATCACGTCATGTTAGATCACGTTAGGTTAGATCACGTTAGGTTGGATCACGTTAGGTTGGATCACGTTAGGTTGGATCACGTTAGGTTGGATCACGTTAGGTTTGATCACGTTAGGTTTGATCACGTTAGGTTGGATCACGTTAGGTTGGATCACGTTAGGTTGGATCACGTAAGGTTGGATCACGTTAGGTTGGATCACGTTAGGTTGGATCACGTTAGGTTGGATCACGTTAGGTTGGATCACGTTAGGTTGGATCACGTTAGGTTGGATCACTTTAGGTTGGATCACGTTAGGTTGGATCACGTTAGGTTGGATCACGTTAGGTTGGATCACGTTAGGTTGGATCACGTTAGGTTGGATCACGTTAGGTTGGATCACGTTAGGTTGGATCACGTTAGGTTGGATCACGTTAGGTTGGATCACGTTAGGTTGGATCACGTTAGGTTGGATCACGTTAGGTTGGATCACGTTAGGTTGGATCACGTTAGGTTGGATCACGTTAGGTTGGATCACGTTAGGTTGGATCACGTTAGGTTGGATCACGTTAGGTTGGATCACGTTAGGTTGGATCACGTTAGGTTGGATCACGTTAGGTTGGATCACGTTAGGTTGGATCACGTTAGGTTGGATCACGTTAGGTTGGATCACGTTAGGTTGGATCACGTTAGGTTTGATCACGTTAGGTTTGATCACGTTAGGTTTGATCACGTTAGGTTTGATCACGTTAGGTTGGATCACGTTAGGTTGGATCACGTTAGGTTGGATCACGTTAGGTTGGATCACGTTAGGTTGGATCACGTTAGGTTGGATCACGTTAGGTTGGATCACGTTAGGTTGGATCACGTTAGGTTCGATTACGTTAGATTGGATCACGTTAGGTTGGATCACGTTAGGTTGGATCACGTTAGGTTGGATCACGTTAGGTTGGATCACGTTAGGTTGGATCACGTTAGGTTGGATCACGTTAGGTTGGATCACGTTAGGTTGGATCACGTTAGGTTGGATCACGTTAGGTTGGATCACGTTAGGTTGGATCACGTTAGGTTGGATCACGTTAGGTTGGATCACGTTAGGTTGGATCACGTTAGGTTGGATCACGTTAGGTTGGATCACGTTAGGTTGGATCACGTTAGGTTGGATCACGTTAGGTTGGATCACGTTAGGTTGGATCACGTTAGGTTGGATCACGTTAGGTTGGATCACGTTAGGTTGGATCACGTTAGGTTGGATCACGTTAGATTGGATCACGTTTGGTTAGATCATTTTAGGATAGATCACGTTAGGTTAGATCACTTTAGGATAGATCACGTTAGGTTGGATTATGTCAGGATATAGAACACGTTCGGCTGGGTCACGTTCGGCTGGGTCACGTTCGGCTGGGTCACGTTCGGCTGGGTCACGTTCGGCTGGGTCACGTTCGGCTGGGTCACGTTCGGCTGGGTCACGTTCGGCTGGGTCACGTTCGGCTGGGTCACGTTCGGCTGGGTCACGTTCGGCTGGGTCACGTTCGGCTGGGTCACGTTCGGCTGGGTCACGTTCGGCTGGGTCACGTTCGGCTGGGTCACGTTCGGCTGGGTCACGTTCGGCTGGGTCACGTTCGGCTGGGTCACGTTCGGCTGGGTCACGTTCGGCTGGGTCACGTTCGGCTGGGTCACGTTCGGCTGGGTCACGTTCGGCTGGGTCACGTTAGGTTGGATCACGTTAGGTTGGATCACGTTAGGTTGGATCACGTTAGGTTGGATCACGTTAGGTTGGATCACGTTAGGTTGGATCACGTTAGGTTGGATCACGTTAGGTTGGAGCACGTTAGGTTGGAGCACGTTAGGTTGGAGCACGTTAGTTTGGAGCACGTTAGGTTGGAGCACGTAAGGTTGGAGCACGGTAGGTTGGAGCACGGTAGGTTGGAGCACGGTAGGTTGGAGCACGGTAGGTTGGAGCACGGTAGGTTGGAGCACGGTAGGTTGGAGCACGGTAGGTTGGAGCACGGTAGGTTGGAGCACGGTAGGTTGGAGCACGGTAGGTTGGAGCACGGTAGGTTGGAGCACGGTAGGTTGGAGCACGGTAGGTTGGAGCACGGTAGGTTGGAGCACGGTAGGTTGGAGCACGGTAGGTTGGAGCACGGTAGGTTGGAGCACGGTAGGTTGGAGCACGGTAGGTTGGAGCACGGTAGGTTGGAGCACGGTAGGTTGGAGCACGGTAGGTTGGAGCACGGTAGGTTGGAGCACGGTAGGTTGGAGCACGGTAGGTTGGAGCACGGTAGGTTGGAGCACGGTAGGTTGGAGCACGGTAGGTTGGAGCACGGTAGGTGGGAGCACGGTAGGTGGGAGCACGGTAGGTTGGAGCACGGTAGGTTAGATCCTGTTAGGTTAGATCCTGTTAGGTTAGATTACGTTACGTTAGCTTTGCATTCGGTTGGCTAAAGTTAGTTTGGGATTCGGACCGAGGGTGGTGAGGGGCGAGTGAAGCAGAGATATGTTCCAAATACAGTACCGGCTGCTGCTTCAAACTTCCACTTTGGTTCGTCTTTCTTTTCAAGTAGTGTTTACTTGAAAATGAAATGTAGGAAACCTCTCAGTTGAATTATTTGATTGCACTGTATCATCCTTTTTTTAAGCGATATAATTTGTTCGTGTTGGCTGGAGTTCGTAAAAATGTGCTTGTAGCAAACTGAGATTTGTAACTCATTTTTTTCCTTTATTATACGCCGTCAAGATAAAATTTGACGGAAATAATTCATATCGATATCCAGGAACATTCTGCTAGGTTACTTGAGCTGTTGATAGGCCTTAAGAATTTTTATCTTTCGTGCTTATATTGCTCTCAATTTTTATTACTTCTTCGCTATGTTTTCTTCGTCTTGTTTTTCTTTTAATTCTAGTTTCTAATTTCTACTCGCAAGTCATTTTATAGGAGAACACAACTTTTGCATAATAGTCCTGGTTTTTCACTTTCGTTTCTGCTTTCTGATCACCAGCCAGTAATCTGTAGTCATTGTTTGCTTGAACAAAATCTAAAACCTAGCACACCTGACCAAACTCATCGTATTCTAACTTACTATACCCTAACTTAAGCCTTTCGTCTTTGCGTAACGTAATGCAGATCGATTAAATTTACGATCGATTTGCAGATCGATTTTTGTCTACCACAGCCGCGGATAGCCTAGATAAGTACTTGACACTCGGTTGGGATACCCGGCCCCAAACGGCACAGCTTGGGCCTGCTGTAGTGCTTACACAAAAAAATTTGCACAGTTAATCTCCATAAAAACTTTATAATAAAACAATAGAAGTAAAACAAATTTAGATCGACAATAATTAGGTGATAAATTCAAACGCGTAGAGTTGTTTTTTTGCGCAAAATTTTTTTGAAAACCGAAATATGTTTATAACTCAGATGATATAAATTTAGTTCTTTCATGTACTACTAATGTTCAACTACTACTAATTCTACCATGTACTACTAATGTTTAAATCCGATGTAAAACTGCTCATCCGCACAGTGCAAACAGCCTCACTTGCCGCTCGGTGTAAGCGCGCGCAAATTGCTCTCAGTGGTGGAACAAGGTGTATCGTTTAATCCCTCAACTATTTTAGTGAGATTTTTCATCTTGAATTGATTGCTGTTTCTACGAAACGGAACATAAATGTAATGAAAACTTGTGATATTACTGTGATATAGAAAATTTTGCAATTTTGCCCTCGTTATGAACTTTTAATACTGCAGTTTGCTATTTACTATTTCAACGACTCCAGATAGTGCAACATGACTCCAGATAGTGCAACATGACTCCAGATAGTGCAACATGACTCCAGATAGTGCAACATGACTCCAGATAGTGCAACATGACTCCAGATAGTGCAGCATGACTCCAGATAGTGCAACATGACTCCAGATAGTGCAGCATGACTCCAGATAGTGCAACACGACTCCAGATAGTGCAACACGACTCCGGATAGTGCAACACGACTCCGGATAGTGCAACACGACTCCGGATAGTGCAACACGACTCCGGATAGTGCAACACGACTCCGGATAGTGCAACACGACTCTGGATAGTGCAACACGACTCTGGATAGTGCAACACGACTCTGGATAGTGCAACACGACTCCGGATAGTGCAACACGACTCCGGATAGTGCAACACGACTCCGGATAGTGCAAAACGACTCCGGATAGTGCAACACGACTCCGGATAGTGCAACACGACTCCGGATAGTGCAACACGACTCCGGATAGTGCAACACGACTCCGGATAGTGCAACACGACTCCGGATAGTGCAACACGACTCCGGATAGTACAGCACGACTCCGGATAGTGCAACACGACTCCGGATAGTGCAACACGACTCCGGATAGTGCAACACGACTCCGGATAGTGGAACACGACTCCGGATAGTGCAACACGACTCCGGATAGTGCAACACGACTCCGGATAGGGCAACATGACTCTAGATGCTCCAACATGACTCTAGATGCTCCAACATGACTCTAGATGCTCCAACATGACTCTAGATGCTCAAATATGACTCTAGATGCTCCAATATGACTCTAGATGCTCCAACATGACTCTAGATGCTCCAATATGACTCTAGATGCTCCAATATGACTGTAGATGCTCCAACATAACCAATTATTGTTCGAACATAACGTCGGCTCCGGGACATATTTTCTTACTTTCCCAACGTATAATTCGACTTCTAATTCTTGCGTTTTGACATTGCACTTTTACTGCATTAGGATACTGCTCCTCTGTAGTTCGAAAGTGACTACGAGAAATTTTACGAGCCTGCGAGTAATTTTACGAGCCTGCGAGTAATTTTACGAGCCTACGAGTAATTTTACGAGCTAACGAGTAATTTTACGAGCTAACGAGTAATTTTACGAGCTAACGAGTAATTTTACGAGCCTGCGAGTAATTTTACGAGCCTGCGAGTAATTTTACGAGCCTACGAGTAATTTTACGAGCCTACGAGTAATTTTACGAGCTAACGAGTAATTTTACGAGCTAACGAGTAATTTTACGAGCCTGCGAGTAATTTTACGAGCCAACGAGTAATTTTACGAGCCTGCGAGTAATTTTACGAGCCTACGAGTAATTTTACGAGCCAACGAGTAATTTTACGAGCCAACGAGTAATTTTACGAGCCTGCGAGTAATTTTACGAGCCTGCGAGTAATTTTACGAGCTAACGAGTAATTTTACGAGCCTGCGAGTAATTTTACGAGCCTGCGAGCAATTTTACGAGCCTGCGAGCAATTTTACGAGCCTGCGAGCAATTTTACGAGCCTGCGAGCAATTTTACGAGCCTGCGAGTAATTTTACGAGCCTGCGAGTAATTTTACGAGCCTGCGAGTAATTTTACGAGCCTGCGAGTAATTTTACGAGCCTGCGAGTAATTTTACGAGCCTGCGAGTAATTTTACGAGACTGCGAGTAATTTTACGAGCCTGCGAGTAATTTTACGAGCCTGCGAGTAATTTTACGAGCCTGCGAGTAATTTTACGAGCCTGCGAGTAATTTTACGAGCCTGCGAGTAATTTTACGAGCCTGCGAGTAATTTTACGAGCCTGCGAGTAATTTTACGAGCCTGCGAGTAATTTTACGAGCCTGCGAGTAATTTTACGAGCCTGCGAGTAATTTTACGAGCCTGCGAGTAATTTTACGAGCCTGCGAGTAATTTTACGAGCCTGCGAGTAATTTTACGAGACTGCGAGTAATTTTACGAGCCTGCGAGTAATTTTACGAGCCTGCGAGTAATTTTACGAGCCTGCGAGTAATTTTACGAGCCTGCGAGTAATTTTACGAGCCAACGAGTAATTTTACGAGCCAACGAGTAATTTTACGAGCCAACGAGTAATTTTACGAGCCAACGAGTAATTTTACGAGCCAACGAGTAATTTTACGAGCCAACGAGTAATTTTACGAGACCACGAATTGCCTCAACTTTACTCCATCACTTTGAATATGCATGTTTTCAATTTTAATGCAGCACGCCCTGCTATTACTAAATATTACCGATATTGTTACGTTTTTATAATTTTTTGACTGCCCTTCCCCTGAGGAGGCTACAACTGATGTGCTGGCGGTAACTAGCTCACCAGGGGAGGTGCGACTGCCGAGCGTACGAGGCCGCGGCAGGCTGTTATATAGGACAGATTTTCCTCTCATTACGGACCATGCCTTCGGTTCATTGCTGTCTTGTTTTTCTCATCCTACTCTATTCTCCTTCAACTTCTATTTTGTTTCTTCAACCTACCTACTAACTAGCTGTTTGTGCGCCAAGATCTTGTGTGGGTTGCAGCTAGTGCATTGATTCCCAATCTCATTAGCTCAACACTATATGGTGCCTTCGGTGCCTTCCTCCAGGTCTCTTTGGACGCTTATGTTGTAGTCAGGAAGGCTTGAAGCAACTTGTCTAATCTGACTTTTTTTAAGTCGCCCAATATCCTACAAAACAATCATTTCCTTGAAGCCTTTCGAGAAATAATGACAGCGCTACTTAATCTCCGCCTATTAACTAATTAGATTCACTTTATTTAGGTATCATCGTGTTTAACAATTAACTATACTCATTTTATAAAGGAAAACTCTGTGAAGCACAAACTTCTTTCGTAAGCAGTTAAACCTTTGCTGTATCAAAATCAGCAAATAATGCGTGGCACCACATTTCGGTGCTCAATAATTAAAGCATTCGTGCTTAATTGAACTGTTGAGCCTTGAAACTACTGTTCAATTATGCATTGTTCTCTAACATCAACCTAAGTAATACAATAAGAATGGAATTTCATATTCGACCCTAAAAGTTATCTGCCTCCTAACAAACGTGTTGAGCGCTGCATGGCTGAGCAGCGCGGCATCCATTCACAGCCAGCCGCAGTTTGTCTATTTTAAGCTCATGCGACCGGGCATGATTGAAGAGCTAGCATGTTTACACCGCTGAATTTCCTCTCGACTCTTTGAACGTTTTTCACGTCACTGCTAAACCCCAGGCGTCCGGTAAATATCTGTTTAAATGAGCTCCATCTCTTCGCACCCACTCACGAGACAGGAAAGCTCTGAAGCTCGGGTTCGGCTCTCGAGATCGCGATGTGCTGCTATATGACATGTGTGTGTGTGTGTGACGAGCGATGTCTCTCGGTACAAACACTCGGATCAAGTAATATGAAAACCTTCGTACACAAAATAATTCTTGGAAGCATTACTCGGAGTACCTGTGAGATGAAATGACCTGCTGGACTACAGGGACATGAAACATTTGTTTCTAATGCCACCCACGTTGAGTGAAGTCTGTAAGTTTAAATCGTTGTAGATTAGTGAAAAATGCGGCGGCGAACTGCGTTTTTTTGGCTTTATCGTAAACGAACTTGTTTGTTTATAACAGTGAAGATGTATTATTCTACTTGGTTTAATATAACGTTAATCGAAAAGCTAACTCAAGTCAAGAAATTGCTAGGCTTCACACCGGAAATTTCTCTGGATAGAATTTATGCCCTCGTAAAATGTAAAACCTTGAACCCTTCTAATCGAAAGAAGCAGCACCGTCAGCACGGAGATTGGAGCCGGAATGTGGCTCGACGATATATCCTATTACCGAGCTTTGAATGGCACTCAAGAATCGTGTTCCATTAAACAAGCCTCGCAAATCGCTCTAAAATCTTATTCCATTGACAGGTCTCGCGTATCGCTCTAAAATCTTATTCCATTGACAGGTCTCACGTATCGCTCTAAAATCTTATTCCATTGACAGGTCTCACGTATCGCTCTTAAATCTTATTCCATTGACAGGTCTCACGTATCGCTCTAAAATCTTATTCCATTGACAGGTCTCACGTATCGCTCTAAAATCTTATTCCATTGACAGGTCTCACGTATCGCTCTTAAATCTTATTCCATTGACAGGTCTCACGTATCGCTCTAAAGTCTTATTCCATTAACGGGCCTCACATATTGCTCGAGAATCATATTCCTTACATGTTAACCTGACGCATAGACTAAGAATCCTATCCCATTCGTGGGTCTCAGATGTAGCTCAAGAATAACCTTCCATTACCGGTCATGGAATAATTTCCATTCACAAACATGTTCGTCCCTAATTTCGGGGACCGTTTCATATTCCACCCTTTGTTGGTGACGGTCCTGCGGGCCCAAGTTGTCCGAGCATCCCATTTCAGGGCAAAACTTAACATTTTAAAGTGATTTGGCAATTTACGGAAAATTGATGTAAAATGTTTTCTGTGTATAATTAATCAGAGCAATATTTCACAAAATTCATGTTTCAGTGGCCATGTGTCATAAAATTCGTGTTTCATTAGCTGCATATCATACTTTTATGTTTCTTTTAGATCACTAACCCTATTTTAGAGCAAACTTTAACCATATTTTATAAAACGATGCCCGTTTAACTCCCCCCTCAGGAGGATACAACTGCTGTATCTATGGGAATTAGCGCTCCCATGGGGACTATGTGAGGGCCCGAGCTAAAGGTTAGGTAGGCTTTCTTTTTGTTGAAATAGAATAGGTTTTTGTTTTGTTACGGACCACCTTTTTTCTGTTCACTGCTGTCCTGTTTTTCAGCACCTACCACTTCCTTCTTCAAAAAACAGAATTATCAAGGAGGGTAAAAACATCTTTCAAGAAGTCATATTTGTTTAAAAAAAAAGCTTTCGAGTACTACTACACTCATCATCAGTATCTGAAACGGAAAAGAAAAATCAACTTTACATCAGGAATTATAAGAGCACACATGTTAGTGAACAAAACTTAATTAAGAACTTGAAGAGGAACAGATGATTCAGTTGCGTTTAGTGTTGGTTTAATCTGATGAATAAGGATGCTTTCTAATAATCTTATTTCTTGTCTACTACTGTGCCCTATAATTTCAAAGTTATTCTGATTGATTGGGTGACCAGCTAAATGTGCATGATCTCTGATACTACTATGTAATGTTTGGTTGGTAGCTCTACCTGTACGTACGGACATGCCCTTATGCTCTGCTATGCTATAAGGGCATGTCCGTACGTACAGGTAGAGCTACCAACCAAACATTACATAGTAGTATCAGAGATCATGCACATTTAGCTGGTCACCCAATCAATCAGAATAACTTTGAAATTATAGGGCACAGTAGTAGACAAGATATAAGATTATTAGAAAGCATCCTTATTCATCAGATTAAACCAACACTAAACGCAACTGATTCATCTGTTCCTCTTCAAGTTCTTAATTAAGTTTTGTTCACTAACATGTGTGCTCTTATAATTCCTGATGTAAAGTTTATTTTTCTTTTCCGTTTCAGAGACTGATGATGAGTGTAGTAGTACTCGAAAGCTTTATTTTTAAACAAAGATGACTTCTTGAGAGATGTTTTTACCCTCCTTGATAATTCTGTTTTTATGTAGATTACGTTTCCCTAGAGATAAATCAATTAGTACTATTCCTTCTTCAACTTTGATCTTGTTTCATAATCTTCTTTCACAACTTACTGTTTCTATTCCCTTTCTGCGTAGATTTGGCGTTTCCTTAACTCCATACTAAACGGTGCCTTCTTCCTTCCTCTCTTTGGATCGCATTTGTTGCTGCGGGTAGGGAGGCTAAAACTAACGACTAAACTAATCTAATCCGCCCGTTTAACTGCAGTTGGTTAATAATGCATAACAATTTTATGTCAAGTCATTAGTGGTACGCATTTATGTTCTGTATTTTTTAGATAGCCTAAGGAAGGAATATTTATACTTTAAATCGTTCATGAGTCGTGGTTACACTAAACTCACGAGTTCATTTTAACTTTAAAGTAAATCTTGGTAACTTGTTCGTACCTCGAGTACCCGGAAGTCAGGGGCCCGGAAGTCAGGTGCCCAAAAGTCAGGTGCCCAAAAGTCAGGTGCCCAAAAGTCAGGTGCCCAAAAGTCAGGTGCCCAAAAGTCAGGTGCCCAAAAGTCAGGTGCCCAAAAGTCAGGTGCCCGAAAGTCAGGTGCCCGAAAGTCAGGTGCCCAAAAGTCAGGTGCCCGGAAGTCAAGTGCCCGCCGAAAGTCAAGTGCCCGCCGAAAGTCAAGTGCCCGCCGAAAGTCAAGTGCCCGCCGAAAGTCAAGTGCCCGCCGAAAGTCAAGTGCCCGCCGAAAGTCAAGTGCCCGCCGAAAGTCAAGTGCCCGCCGAAAGTCAAGTGCCCGCCGAAAGTCAAGTGCCCGCCGAAAGTCAAGTGCCCGCCGAAAGTCAAGTGCCCGCCGAAAGTCAAGTGCCCGCCGAAAGTCAAGTGCCCGCCGAAAGTCAAGTGCCCGCCGAAAGTCAAGTGCCCGCCGAAAGTCAAGTGCCCGCCGAAAGTCAAGTGCCCGCCGAAAGTCAAGTGCCCGCCGAAAGTCAAGTGCCCGCCGAAAGTCAAGTGCCCGCCGAAAGTCAAGTGCCCGCCGAAATTCAAGTGCCCACCGAAAGTCAAGTGTCCGCCGAAAGTCAAGTGCCCGCCGAAAGTCAAGTGTCCGCCGAAAGTCAAGTGTCCGCCGAAATTCAGGTGTCCGCCGAAAGTCAGGTGTCCGCCGAAAGTCAGGTGCCCGCCGAAAGTCAGGTGCCCGCCGAAAGTCAGGTGCCCGCCGAAAGTCAGGTGGCCGCCGAAAGTCAGGTGGCCGCCGAAAGTCAGGTGGCCGCCGAAAGTCAGGTGGCCGCCGAAAGTCAGGTGGCCGCCGAAAGTCAGGTGGCCGCCGAAAGTCAGGTGGCCGCCGAAAGTCAGGTGGCCGCCGAAAGTCAGGTGGCCGCCGAAAGTCAGGTGGCCGCCGAAAGTCAGGTGGCCGCCGAAAGTCAGGTGGCCGCCGAAAGTCAGGTGGCCGCCGAAAGTCAGGTGGCCGCCGAAAGTCAGGTGGCCGCCGAAAGTCAGGTGGCCGCCGAAAGTCAGGTGGCCGCCGAAAGTCAGGTGGCCGCCGAAAGTCAGGTGGCCGCCGAAAGTCAGGTGGCCGCCGAAAGTCAGGTGGCCGCCGAAAGTCAGGTGGCCGCCGAAAGTCAGGTGGCCGCCGAAAGTCAGGTGCCCGCCGAAAGTTAGGTGCCCGCCGAAAGTCAGGTGCCCGCCGAAAGTACCAGGATACTGAGGAATAGAAAAGTCTGTACCTTCAGTTTATTGTTTTTAGTCATTAGAGAGTGTGGGCCATTAACTATACTCGATCATTTTAAAAGTTGAAAAAAGAGGAAACTTCGCAATATAAGGTGCTCGGGATAATTTAAAACGATTCATGAGAGTCTAGAGTTTTATTTTTGTGGAATAAAACGCAATTTAGAATTGAAATAATAAAATTTTGAGGGACGACCACTATCAGCACAGCTTGGAAAAAGTGAATTGTGATATTATTTCGAACGTTTCGTGGTCTGCCTCAGCGTTATTTTTCTGTTGTGGGTTTGGACAGCGTTGTTCGTCTGATATGGATCTCGATTCTCTTTATTTAAAGACCATAAATTTTATGCCGAGTTTTTATGAGGACTTCTTCTTCGCTCACAAAAATGTTCGTGTAATATCTTTGCGCGGAAATAATTGCTCCATTACATTGGAAGTGAGGCTCTACAATATGAGCTCGCTGCTTGTTGTGTATCGCTCTAGTTTATGGGACAAAATACGTGAACTATGAGAGAAACATTCTATGATTATTGGGAGATTCGATGCGACACTTCGGTCGATTTTAAATTTCATTTATCATTTTAAATCAGTTCGAAATTTGTAATCTTCAAAGCTCTCCTGGTACCGATTATCAAAAAGTGTGCGTTATTAAGAATCACCCTGTGTTTTCTTTTCAGCAAACCTTTCGAGATAACATCAAGTTTTCAATTAAAAATAAAAGGTTTCAGCAAAACAAAACATGACCTGGGTCAGCACCAATTCAAATTTGTATAAACTCGAGTATCGAAGATTTTATTCTTTAAATTCTTTTCTTTGCGATGTTAAAGTTTCAAGATGAGCTGGAATTGAGCTGATGCATTTGGTTCTTGCAGACTTTATAGCAATTCTTGCCAACAAAGTTACGGTACATTTAGTTGATAAATTATGATGACCACTTTTCAAATGTATTTTTGAAGTCGGTTTTCCTAATTTTTTTTATTTGAGGGCATTAGCGCTGTGACAATTACAAAGTCAGCAGCACCTGTTGCACGATTGTGTGAGTTTAATATTGGATCCAAGAAAACTCTTACTCTTTTATTTTTATTTCTCTGGTCGCGAACTCTGCATTTCGTTCAATTAATTTCGTGCACGAGCGCTGTCAATACTCCATGAAATATTTCAACCCTTTGTGCTGAGAATAAAGATTCTCGGAGTAAGTTTAAAAACGTTTTGCAAACGGCAACTGGCAGTATAACACGCGTAAGAATACCGAGCTCTATTGTGGGGAATATTCTCTTCGATTGTGCTAATGATATTTGTACAGTGATGCTCATATACCTCCTTAATTAATTCTGAGGGTAAGGTCCTTTGTGCCCATGTACTGCAGCATTACGGGACTGCTTAGAAACGAGGGCCTTTCTCAGGCACTAGTCTTCTTTGACGGATAATTGTGCAAAGAGTATTTATACGTTTGGCCTTAGTTTCGGGTGTGTTCTTCTTAGTAAAAGTTCTTAATGCCGGGGTAATTTTACAGAAATGATCTGACAGGAAAGAAAATTGTACTGAAATAAAAAAGCTATCATGTATACAACCTAAAGCCAGATCTTTCGAGCCTTTTTCTTTTAAATGCCAGTTACGAAAAGGTTTTCACAAGTAAGGCTAGGTTGAGTTGGGTCATACTGTATGTTTGATTAGGTTAAGTTTTGTTTGATTTAATTAGGTAAGGTTTTGAGTGGTTTGATTGAGTTTGGTTTGAGTGGAAATATTTACTGCAAAATAAGTCCCTTAGTGGCCATGGGTACTAAATCTTAGGAAAATCCAAAATGTATACATTTATTGAGGGTTGACACCAATCAAACCTTAAACTTTTAACTTGAAGACTTAATACATCTTGTCAGATATTTCTCGCCAGCGGCTACAAGAAGAAAAGCTGCACAACTCCTCATGAAGACAGGTTTTATTTCTCGGGGTTATTTCTCTCCAATGACTTGGCCGACGTTCCGTGCAAGCGACCTCTCGTGCGAGCGTCTTCGGCATCTACCTAGATCATAAAGTGTTAAGTTAGAGTTCCTCACTGTCGCTGTCAAAGCGCTGTTTATGTGGTATTTATAATGCAACCCAATGGAGACAATATTTCAGTCGATCCTACTATCCCGTTTTCGTGTTTTGCCTGCTACGCACAACTCATTTCATTCTGCAATGATTTGAAAATTATTAAATTGTTTTCCAACCACAACTTAATTGAGGAATGTTTCCGAAATATAACTACGCAATTCTTGCGTTGAAACACCCGTATAGTTTAGAATATACGCTGCAGGGAACGGCCTTCGCGATTTGTTTTATGCATCTCACACACCAATTAGCGCATGTTTTCTGAGGTAGACATAGGGTAGTGAGAGGAAAACCTAACAATACATTTTTTCCGTTCCTCATTTGTTTCGAGTCTGTCTGTTTCGAGTCTGTTTCGAGTCTGCCGTCGCATTTTACGGCGAGTGTTGTATCCATTTTTGCGACCCTTCTGTAGTTGTTACGTTAACACGGGTTTTGTGATGAAATGCAGCTGAAATATTTTCGCATTGTCTTTGGCGCTCAAGTCCGACGCTCCGTGTACGCGTATAGTTAGTTCGGACGCAGCGTGTGGTTCACTGCTTGCCGTCTCCGCTGCCGCATAGTAAGGCCGGTGTGGTCGGGAGAATATTTACTAACTTACCACGTCATTTTGCGCTTACTGAGTAAATATGGATGGCAGCGTGACATGAGATCTGATCAACATTTCCACCCGATCAAGAGGAAGAGAGGAGAGTTGCGGTAGCTGCTTAGACGTCAGTCGAGGAGGTGGGGAATGATTCTTTCTCACGCAATAACACCGCAGTGCAATTTGAAATAAATGGGGCTGTTCGATGTTCGATTCTACGTAAATGAATGCCACATTGCCTCTGCAAAGTGCTTCTCTGGTAATGTAGAACACAAGGAAATCAGGCAGGAGTCTTATGAATGTTTTTTATGGTTTATGGGAATTCCTTGACTTTAAAAGCATGTATTTCATGCGGCAGGCCTTAGCCTTTCATCAGGAGCCATCAACTCTTTAGCTAGTAGAAATAACCTAATTTCAAAACGTAATGATCAATGAATACATTTGATTTCAAGAAGGATGATGCCTTTGCGGTAGATGTCTGCAGTCGCTCGCTTTGTTTTCGCCAACTATCGTTGCCCAGCGGTCCGCCTGTTTTTACAAATATGCCATACACAGGACATGGTCATCTTTCGCCACTCGAAGCTAATACCTAATTAACTTTTTAGATGAATCAGTTTTCCTCTTTCTATCTCTAATCACTTCGGTGAGAAAGTCACATCTTAGAAACTGGCTTCATGTGCGACCCGAAGCTAATGCTTGTTCAACAGTTCAAATGAGTTATACTTTCTTCGTCTCTTTCAGCTCATCGGCAAAGGCCGGTGAACTATGCAGCCGACCTCCGATGTCTTCCATATGAGTCACTTCATTTCGAAATGTAAACTTCGATGGGATGCGCTCAGCCAGCCTGCAGACTTTAGGACACGGTAAGGTGTCGTAATGCTAATCATGCTAATGTAATCATTGAATTTGGAATTTGATCATTGCACGTGTGGATTCATGTTATCTGAAGTATTTCAGTCAGGCGAATGTTCAGCAAGCTAATTCTATTAGTCACCCAAGTTCTCATTTGTGCTCAGAGTCTCGCCAGCTTCGCAGCCTCATGACTTCATTAGTTCAAGATTGCGCAGAATGACGCAACGCAGACAGCACGTTGAGATCTCGACACGCGTCCGAGTGCCCGGTCATTTCGTAGCTCATTTAGCCGCTGCTCACTCGGAGCCGGCGCCGCTTATATACAGTATAGCCTAAATGCAGTCCAGTCGTCGCGCGGTATTGCTCGCTTTTCCTCCGTGTTGTTATCCAAGCTTTGCCATACTCTCCACATGTGCAATGTATTAAAATTGTGCAAAGGACCACAAGTAAATAAAAAAGAGCGAAAATGACTAAAACTCAAACAATTGTAACCCAAAATCGAGCAGAAAAACAACCATCGTACGCACATTACTTCTCATTTTGTTGCGTGCAGTTATTACCTACATAAACGTCGTAATTTCAACGAACAATCGTCTAAAAGTGGTATAGAAATATGAAAATCATACGCTTGGCAAAGGTCCAGGCTCGAAAATTTAAATCCATCTTCTGAAGGATGGTAACATGACTACAAAAGTCTCAGAATTAGGCCCCTTTGGTCGGCTTTGCTACGTTCTAAAGAGCAAATTCAATTTACTCTCTGAAGAGCGGACTGAATAACTGCGCGCTGTGGAGGGAGAAGAAACGCTGGCCAGTTATTTCTTTGACTGGAATATTGACGTTACTTTGTGAAGATGGAGTTCCCGTCCAGATGACGAGAGCAGTAATCCAATTGGCTTGTGAATGTCCTGCTTGTTCCGTCACAATGCTCTTGTGGCTCCAAGCTTGTATTGTTGGCGCTATAATACTGCTCTTGAATTACATTCTTCATGTTTGATAGCTGAGCATTGCTAGTCATTTTGTTACATTGCCTTTTACATTAACGACGCTAAATTACTAACGTCATTCATTTTACAATAGTTTTACTATTGTCGCTTGACTATTGAACTATTTTTTTCACTGACATTTTCTCATGTGTGCTCCTCAAGCTAATACAACTATTGTATCGATGGGAATTAACACTCCCAGGGGGAAGATGTGAGGGCCCGAGCTGGGAGTCAGGTTGGCCTTCTTTTTTGTTGAAATAAAATGTTTTTGTTATGTTAAGGACCATCTTGTTTTCGGTTCACTACTGTCCTGTTTTTCAGCACCTACTACTTTCTTCCTTGACTTTGATCTTGTTTCATAATCTTCTTTCTCAACTTACTGTTTCTATGCAATTTCTGCATTGATACCGCATTCCCTTAACTCCACACTAAATGTTACTTTCCTCCTTCCTCTCTTTGGATCGCCTTTGTAGCGGATAGGGAGGCTTAAACTAATTAATAATCTAATTTAATCCTTTCTCGTGTTCTCGTGTGTGCAGATGTAATTCGATGCATGGAAGTGATTTACTGAGATTCTAGGTTTGATCAGAAATCCTAGAAGCTGTCAATTTTGAAAGAGTATTAACGCAATGTTGCGTAGCGCCAAATTTTATACCCTGGAAGTTTGCGACAGCTCACCGGAAGAAACTTAGCTAACAGCTCAACCTAACACCGGATTTCAATAATATGTACGAACTTCATTCACTAAAAGGCCAATTTTATATCGGTAACGATTAAGCAGTCAAATTGCACCGAAATACTTCAATTGTGCTGCTTGAAAGGCCGTATTCCCTACCTCCAGAGAGACCTTACGCTGCCGTTTTATAGCAAGTCAATCTATTTAATTCCCTCATAGTCGTCATGACGTGAAAAAAAACTCGAAAATGAACACAATGAACCTTGTATTTACTCATTTATCTTTATCTTTCAAACAAATATCTAGTTTGCAGCTCCTTTAGTTTTTACAATACGTGTTGCGAATGAGCTAACTTCACGAAAAGATGTCAGCTCGCACGAAGCTAAATATTGACTTGCGACGCGCTACATGTTTCTTTGTGGCTCGTGCTTCATTCGAGCGTTGGTTTGCGTCACACATTCTGTGACGTTCGTGGCAACGACGGCGTGCAATTCTCATGGCATTTTCTGTAAGCAAAGCAAGGGGACGTTGTCCCCGCTTTAGTTTATCCCTCCTCAGTTACACATGTTGGACTGTAGGCTCCTCCTCACACGGGGAAATTTCTGAAAGTTTCCATTTTACAACTGAAACAGGTTGAATTACTATGAGCTAAAGTTGAAATATTTTAATTCCGGAAAAAATCGACTTTAGCTGTACATTTAAATTCTAAAGCCACATCATCTAACGTAGAACTTGTACAGTTTCTATGGAAAATGTTTCTGAGAAAAGAGAGGAAAAGGAATGAAATTGGATGATCCGAATATTATAAACAAAATTGAAGACATAACCACCTGATTCTACAATGCTTCCAGACTGTGAATGCAGACCGGTTGATATCGATTGAAATTGATTCAGTCGCGAATCTGAGGAGTGTGTTCACCATAAATGGACTGAGAGTCTGTCTTCGCCAAACTTTCTTCAACTTTGACAATGTTGAGTTTCAATCGGCTGTAACTGTGCTAGGTATCTAAAGCAAATTAGTGACCGTCGTATACTGTTATGTCTATAATAAAAAAGGCGCTCAACTCGGATGCTTGAATATTGTTCTGTTGTGTACGTATATGATCGTTAGATAACCAGAAACCTATAGAGCTGATGCTTTCGCGTAGTTTTCATTTTAACAAGTCCCTAAATATACATATTGTACTTCATCTGTAGTAAACTAATGCGAAATTATGCATAATAAATAAGGCAGCTATGTATACCTCTAGCCAATGATGTCGTATCTTTCATTCACCAAAACAGGAGTTGTATTTTACGTTCTTCAACAACTTCTTTGTATCGAAGACGTTTGTATCGAAGACGAGAGCAAAAATCGTTTAAAATTCAATGGTTTCACTCTCTCAACGTTTTTTGTCTAAACCCCAATTTACACGATTTTTCCCACGAGTATTAAAAGACAACTGAATCGAAAATACATTAGCTATCGTAATAATAATATTATTGCTATTAAACGAGTGAAAGATGTTTAAGCTAAGAAGCCACACTTAATAAACGATTATGCTTAATTGCGAGCATTCCATAAAGAAGTACGCTTGTAAGAATATTGTAGCATTTTTTAAAGAGGGATACGATCGAACGCCTGGAAGTATGTGTGATACGTTTCCCCTTTGTGCACGAGTCGCCGAAGTCGCTTTGCTGTGCTGAAAATACTCGGGAATTTTGCTCCCACACATCTACAGAAGGGCATCAAATAACGTTACTGGCGTTACAAGCGCTGAAGCAACAACGAACTCTTTAGTTCTTCCACTTCCTGTAATTCATTTAACTGGCTTCAATGAATGCTTCAATAAAGACTTCTATTATTTTGACTGTCGGATTTCCACTCGCTAGTCTTTTCTTGGAAAGAACGAACTAATTATGAATGTTAATAGACTCGAATATTTTATTTCTCTACGATGACCCTCAATTGAATAGGGAATTATATTTCAGTCATTTTGAGCCCTAGCTATTGGAGAGACGCATTCAGAAATCCCGGCTAATAATTTCAAGCATTCCAAGGTCTCTCTTAGTCATTAGAATTTAATTTCATCAGGACGAAAAACGCTCCAAATTTCCGTGACTTGAAGAATAAAGCAAAGTTGTGGAGCTCGCGCTGCCTTGGTAATCTCGACGCTGGAACGCTCCAAGTCCGCGCCAAATTCACGAAAGTTTTTCTCCCCCAACTTCTGAAAGGGACCTCGATATTCATTCTTAGAGTAGCTATTTCCGTGTAATTTACAAATATACGTGAGCTGCCGAGCTGAAAAAGATTTCAAAGTTGTATTGTTGACTGTTGGGTTTCATTTGACTTATTTTTTACCATTCGCATCCTTCATTTGCTTGATTCCTGATACATTCTGTATATCAAAAATAATGTAGCGCAGGTACAACCACAGGCTGTCATTCACGCGTGCTGACTGTGACATTGTGACTGCGAGAGGTCTCGAAACTGCTTCTCTGCGTTTCGTCTTTGTAACATAATACTAAGTAATCAGCAGCGATAGAACTAAAAACCCTCACTGGTTGTATCAACGCATGCTTTGCAGAACTCCCTCACAGTACATGCACAACGGAGATTGCTTTTATTAATATAATTCTTTGTATTCTTAAGTGAAACGGAATTCCGTACCACTGAATACAATTTTAATTCCTGAACAAAAATCCCTCAGGAGGTACAACTAATGTGTCTATGGGAATTAGCGCTTGCAGGGGGAAATATCAGGTCCCAAGCTGACACTCGGTAGGCTTTTGTTTTTGAACAAAATTAGTGTATTCTTTAGTTCAGAGCTATCGTTTTTTCGGCTCAAAGCTGTCTCGTTTTTCAGTACCTTCAACTTTCTTCTTCAACTGTAATCTTAGTTCATAGCCTTCCTTCTTACCTGACTGGTTCTATGCTAAGGGTATCTTGAGTGGAAGCACACCTTGTGTAAAGACTCCGCGTTCCCTTAACTGCGTAGTAAATGTTGCTTTCACCCATCCACTCATTGGAACGCCTTTGTTGCGGTGTCGGAAGCTTGAACTAACATATCTAACTAATTCTGAATATGAAGCATATGTTAGTGTTATTAGGTTGAAACCTAAATCAGATAAAAACTATGAGTTCTGTGGCAGTGGGCCAAAATTAAAAAACTTATCGGATCTGTTCCTTGCAACGAGAAGAAATGTATTTTGTAACGTCTCAAACCGTGTGTATTAATTCTCCTTAATAGCAGAAATGCTGTTCATTTTTCGTTAGTTTCGTGTTTTTCTGTGAAAAAAATTTTCAACTTGAACAAATGTAGCATGTCTTCAAGTTTCCTTGTTGTTCTTCATCAAAATAAAACACCCCAAAATGGCATAATAGAAAAGTTTCCGATGCAAAATCCAGGGAAAAACTGTGTGAAGAATATAATATATCCAGCAAACGAGCTACGAAACAGCGTTTACCGAAGATGAATACGTAATTCTATAAATAAATTATTAAGCGATGCAAACATTAATTTGCAAGATTACCATAACATCCATGCGATGAGCACTCAACATTGCATGGCATAGAGACTCCCAATCTTTTAAATACATATTTCCGTGGAAATGGGTTACTTGGTTCCTATTAACGCTCTGAGTTGATCCAATTTTAGAAACATAAATCCCTATATTATTTTTTATGCTTCTAAATTTGAGGATAAAATATGTTCAATTTAAAATTTATATGGATTCACTGCAGTTATGAAATACTTCTACTGAATTCCACTGGAGAAGTTTTGTTGACAGGCAGTGGAGTTTGTATTTCTGGAGACATGAAAAATTTATTAAACGCAAGCATTTACAGCTGCAATGAGTCACAAGAAAAAATTTATGGTTTCCAGCAGTGAAGAATATTTCGGAGCAGACCTGATTACTTAGCTTCGAGTATTCATGGTTTCTGTGAGTTATGGTTTTTATATCTCAATCGCGCAAGGAACAAATTAAAGTACGGCATAGAAATTTTTTATGAACTTCCTTCTAACTTGCAGGAGTTAACACATAACCTTCATTTTAACATTAATATCAGTGGACGTCACGTCCAGTAGCGGTGTTCTCTTCGATTTTCTCCTCAATTTTCTTGTGCAAATTTTTTTTTCTGAAATTGCTTTCATTTCGTTAGTTTCCAAGTTTCTAATTTAAAAATGTAGCAATTTTATCAATTTTCGTTTGTAGATTATAATGTAGCTCGTAACTTTTAAGATATAGTTTTGACTTTGCTGATGTTTCCGTCGAGTAATGTTTACGATATTAATAATATAATTTGAAGTTTGCCAGGTTCCACACGATGCAGACAAGGCTTAGTCGTGTTTTTTCAGATGACTTGCAGAATAAAAATTCAGGTATGATAATTAGTTACTTTAGTACTCCTACTACACATTTTCATGTTAAAGTAACGTTGCGTGCACCAGGTTCAATAACAACCAAGATGTGCTGCAATTCTTAAGATTTTATATCAAAACCGGAAACTTTTGCGAGTTTCTCGGTGCCAGTTTCCTGTGCTTGGGAAGCCCGTGCAAGATGCGCACTAGGGCTAACTAAATTATCAGTGAAAAACTCATAACTGCAGAGAGAAATTAATTCAAAGTTTCCGATATCAGGAAATTCAAACAAGATTTATATTTGAGCATGAGCACACTAGGAATTTTGAAGACAAACTGAAATTTCTATGTGCTAAACGATCACAAATGTGAAATTAGAACACTGGGAGAGCTCTGTTGGATTACTTTTGCTCCCAAGAACTTTTCTTCACTCACATTTTTTTCTTATTTCACATCTCACAGTTTACGACGCATTGCTAAAAATTAGTTTCATATTCAAAACGGCACGTGCATCCTGAGATGAAAATTTTATTCTCGGCGTTTCCTCCTCGTTAATGAGCGAGCTAAAGCTGTACACGATCTTTAAAAATTCTCCATAAACGCAAAAATTTACTGCCGGGGAAATCCAGGTCGAGTATTTCGATGGCGTGGACCTTCATTTATCACAAATTCTAAGAATAAGGGTTTGTGAAAGGTTGCTACCGAAGCGAATCGGGGACTTAGCACTATTTTTGAGTAGGAAAAAGTGAGCCCCCGTTCCGTATAGCGTGGTGATCATGTGACTTTCTCAGCGTTCGTGAGTGACGATTACTGAAAGAGAAAAGAAAATTTTAGCAAAAAAACTAGGTCAGCTGAGGCAGACAGAGCTGCAGATAATTTAATTTTCTGCTTCACGCTTCGTCAATTTATTTTCGCTTCCCGAAACCGTTCCTCCCAAGCGCGTAATATTAATCCACTATGACGCGGCCGCGCACTGCAAAACTGCAAGTTCAGAAAGTGCGTTCAAATGCTCTCTAATTAAACGTTCTTAATTAATTCCACAAGAGATAAAAATATAAAAGCGCTTGGCCATGGACGGTGCGCAAGTAGGGCGTGCGATTTGTCGCCTGTCAAGCGGCGACTCCAAATAACGCGTGCCTAATTATTTCTATCAGTGATGTGATGCGTAAATTCTGAGAGTTTTTACTGAAGGCAAACCGAAGTGAAAATAACGAACGTTAAAGCTGAGCAAAAAACATTTGCAATGGTGCAGTAATGCTACGTTCAGCTTTGTGGTGCAAATTTTACTAATGTGAAATATTATGAAGTAAAACCACCGTTAATATTCGCCTTTGCTCTAGTATTTCAAAATATCATTGAGCGCACTAGAAGAAATTTTTTTAACTAAATTTGCTCCGACTTGGATAATCGTTCATGGTTGCGTTAGGATAGATTAATAAAATACATTACATAACTTTTTTGTAGATGATGACTAAATTTACTTACGCTTTACGTTTTAACTTTACAACTCAATAACCACAGCCTTCACTGTGCAAATGAACGGCTCTCACATTGAGTGAGCAACATATGCGAGTAAAGTAAGTGACCTAGGGTTTTTCTTAGCGATACTCTCCCCTCATCCCAGTCTAATTTTTTCGCCGAAGCATGCATGTTTTTCGCCGACCAAGCGATTTAATTACTTGGTCGGCTAAAAAAATGCATGCAGGCGGCGAAAAAGTTAGACTCAGATGGCGAGACAACTATTGTAGGTATTTATAGGAGTTAGCGCTCCTAGGGGGATGATGGGAGGTCTTAAGCTAAACGTTAGGTTAGTCTTCTTGTTTGTTGAAATGTAATAATCTTTTTATGTTACTCACCACCGTATTTTGGTCCATTGCTGCCCTGTTCCCAACACCAATATATTTCATATTAGACTTTTGCCATCTTTTGTCATGTTTCATGTTCTTTTTTTTACCAACTTACGATTTCGATGAGCGTAGAATCGTGAGTGGAAACACACCTTGTGCATAGATTTCCCGTTCCCTCAACTCCATTCTAAATGATGCCTTTTTGCTTACTCTTTCTTGTAAAATCTTTGCTGTGGTTAAAGGAGACTTAAACTAACTTATAATCTAATTTGATGTTTTTCTTTTGTAATGTTCGTTGTTTGTTATGCTTGTATTTGGTTCGTAATTCTAATACTCGTATTTGGTTGGGATTTGTTTTGCTCAAATTTGGTTCGTGTTTGTAATGTTCGTATGTGGTTCGTATTTGTTCCGTTCGTGCGTGGTTCGTATTTGTTCCGTTCGTATGTGGTTCGTATTTGTTCCGTTCGTGCGTGGTTCGTATTTGTTCCGTTCGTATGTGGTTCGTATTTGTTCCGTTCGTATGTGGTTCGTATTTGTTCCGTTCGTGCGTGGTTCGTATTTGTTCCGTTCGTATGTGGTTCGTATTTGTTCCGTTCGTATGTGGTTCGTATTTATTCCGTTCGTACGTGGTTCGTATTTGTTCCGTTCGTATGTGGTTCGTATTTGTTGCGTTCGTATGTGATTCGTATTTGTTCCGTTCGTGCGTGGTTCGTATTTGTTCCGTTCGTATGTGGTTCGTATTTGTTCCGTTCGTGCGTGGTTCGTGTTTGTAATGTTCGTATGGGGTTCGTATTTGTTCCGTTCGTGCGTGGTTCGTATTTGTTCCGTTCGTATGTGGTTCGTATTTGTTCCGTTCGTATGTGGTTCGTATTTGTTCCGTTCGTGCGTGGTTCGTATTTGTTCCGTTCGTATGTGGTTCGTATTTGTTCCGTTCGTATGTGGTTCATATTTATTCCGTTCGTACGTGGTTCGTATTTGTTCCGTTCGTATGTGGTTCATATTTGTTCCGTTCGTATGTGGTTCGTATTTGTTCCGTTCGTGCGTGGTTCGTATTTGTTCCGTTCGTATGTGGTTCGTATTTGTTCCATTCGTATGTGGTTCGTATTTGTTCCGTTCGTATGTGGTTCGTATTTATTCCGTTCGTACGTGGTTCGTATCTGTTCCGTTCGTATGTGGTTCGTATTTGTTCCGTTCGTATGTGGTTCTTATCTGTTCCGTTCGTATGTTGTTTCGTATTTGTTCCGCTCGTATGTGGTTCTTATCTGTTCCGTTCGTACGTTGTTTCGTATTTGTTCCGTTCGAATGTGGTTCGTATCTGTTCCGTTCGTGCGTGGTTCGTATTTGCAATGCTCGTATGTGGTTCGTATTTGCAATGCTCGTAAGTGGTTCGCATTTGCAATGCTCTTATTTGGTTCGTATTTTTAATGTTCACATTTGTATAATGTTCGTACTTAGTGCCGGCTGCCATCTCCACGCCACGACCTGCCAGGAGGTGCGCAGGAGGACGCACTACATCAGCACAGCTGGATGGCCTAACGCACCTCCGCGATACGGAGGGTCCGTCTACCCTGGTAGGGTGTGAGCTACACTGGGTAGTGAATGGTTACAGTAAAGAGAACAGCAGTTCAGTTTCAGGGAGGGGGGCAAGGTGCTACATCCACTCCTTGGAACTAAGTAACGTCACTGGCTCCGTCTGTTGCCCATTGGTGAGTTTGGTTGCAGGAGAGCGAGTGTTACGCAGGCCACGTGACAAAACAGTTATTGGAGCCCTCAAGCGTATTTATTACCTAACTCAATTTTAATCCTGCCAGATCTTAACCCTGGACCTTGATGCTTATAAACCACTCGGTCAGTTTGAACTCATAGGGGGGAAAAATTTTGCCTTGGCTAACATTGAGGTTCGACCACGATTGGTTAGTTTTTTTTTTTGTTTGACACTTTTTTCACGTACCAAGCAAAGTGCCGAAAATTAGTTACAGCGGTGTGGTAGGGTTAATGCTGTAGGAATCCGGAAGTCGATACACACAAACGCTGATGCTCCACAAAATATAATCAAAGCTCATTTATCGAAGTAAATTTGTTTATGAAGAATAATTTTGTTGAAAATTTTACCTGGATGTAGAAGATTAACGAGTACAGGAGATCACGTCAAGAAGCGATCCCACTCCAAAAAGAAATAAATAACTTTGCAAAAATTGTTCAGGTTCTTCAAAACGACACATCTGCAGTCGTCGAGGGAACCTCGACCCAATAAAATTAGTTCAGCTTGTTTTCAAATAGTATATTCTTCCACAATTGAGGAAAAACTTCCTCTTGGAAACTTAGCTTTTAACGCTAACTTTCCCTCCAGCGTAGCTTGAAGCTCTCCGTACCGGACTCCAGTTCCGCTGCCGCGTTCCTTGCTGCCATCGCACCGCACGTGTCTGCTCAGTTCGGATAATTTTTGCGTAACTTTACTGTTTTATTACTCACAGGAACTAAATGACGTCGCAACCTCACATTTTCTTTGCATTGCTTGTATGCTGCCCGCTGTAATAATTAATAATATATAGCCTCTTCAGTGTACCTAAAAGAACATGTGGACGTCAGTAATAGCGTTAAGCAGTACAAAATTACAACGCTTGTTGTAGGAGTCTGATCAGGAGTTGGATACGTAATTTATTGCTCATCTTCTACGCTAAAATTTCTTCTCGTAGTGGAGGCGGACGTTCTGAGCAACCGATCTTTTGCTCGAGTGTCCTTGGTTTTTATTTTGTGCTCTCATTCCCCCATCCCGTCTCATCAAGATGCTAACACCTGCTTTGGCCAGCGTAGCCAGCTGACTCAACTCAGGCACTGAAATCGTGTGCCTTTGTAAGGCCACTTGACTTTGACTTGCATTGAGTGTTGGCGATAATCGACGAAGTGGAAACAAAGGATACCCGATACATAAATAAAGATAAATCCATTTTTAGCGACGGGAGTTTGGCATTTGTGACATTCGTTGTACGAAGACGCCGGACGGTCTTAATCTGCGAAGGGGACCGGAGCTGCCGCTCACACTTGAGAACAAATTTCAAGCGGAGAAAAACATAAGACATGTAGATTTTGGCTTAAATTGGTAACAAAGAATTCGGATTTCAGACGCGTCGGCGCTTGCAGATTGAAGTCTTCTCAACAAAATATCTAAGAAGTTCCACATCATCGGCAGAAAGTTCCTCTCACACACACTAGCGCCGTATCCTAATTTCCATCTCGGGATTCAAATTAGAGAAGAAATATTCATCCCCGGTAGCGGCTGCTCGTAATTTAGCGAGACATTCCAATATCGGGTTTGAGTGGAAGCATTTATCGACGCTGCTTGTACTTTTTTAGAATCTGTAGTAATGATGCACACTTAGAATCACTTTTTTCTTTTCATTGATTTGCAGTAAGATATCCACATTTCACCGATCCGAGCTAAGGTAGGAAATTTGAAGACGAATATTCCTCGCAAGCTCCATTGTAATTCAACACAGTGAGCACATTCGCCGCTGGTCCACCTCGACGTTATCGATCCCTGGCGCTGCTCACTCCTGCATTAGCTCGTGAGAATTTGAGCTCGGATATTTTTTCTAGATACCGGCGGCTTACTTACTCTGGTTTACTATAGGTTTCCTTATTTAATATTTTAACTGCGGTGGGTTAAAGTGAAGTTCAATATTCAACTCATATTATAGTTAATTTTCGAGATTAATTTTGAAAATAACGAACATTAAATAGATGGCGCCCTCATTTAGTTTTCATTAAGTATTTATAAAAATCAAGTGAATGACTTCAGGCCGGTCAGCAGCATAATGAAAATCGCTTCAGTGACCACCGGTGGGTCCCTTCGCAGAAAACGTGTTAATCACCGTAGGTGGCAGATGATAGGCAATAGTAAGATATTTCTGACCTCTGCTATATGGAGACTGGCACCCCCTGGTAAATAATATACTGTTAGGATGCCGTAGGTAAGCCTTCGGTAAGTTTACATTTCGTGCCCACTTTTCCTTTGCCAGTTTTCATGACTTCCCTAACTCTTTTTTGTATTTTCTTCTTCTTCCTGCCAAGCGTACCTTGCTGTTTTTATGCGCCAAGTAACCTGAGTGGGAACCGCTTTCTGCATAGGTTCTCAGTTCTCTGCCGTCCATTCTAAAAGGCTCCTTTTCTTGGCTCATATGTGGTCGTTTTTGTGGAGTTAACGAGTCTGAAACTAACTAATGTAATAATACAAAACACAATTCAAACAATGTAACCTAGCTTTAAACCAGAACACATGAATGACCACTCCTCGTTTAACAATTTCTAACAACTAACAACGAAGGTATTTCTCTACCTACAATTCAACATTTCTTTTGTTTTAAGAAATGTACTGTCCGTGTGTTACTGATCTACGTACACGTCATAAATTATCACAAATAGAATGAACATGAACCTCAAATTTTAAGAACTATTTGGAATGAAATAAACATAACTAGATGATTAAACTCCCCTCAGGGGGATACAACTATTGTATCTATGGGAATTAGCGCTCCCAGGGGAAAAATGTGAGGGCCCGAGCTGAGAGTTAGGTAGGCCTTCTTTTTGTTGAAATAAAATGTTTTTTGTTATGTTGAGGACCACTTTTTTTCGGTTCACTACTGTCCTGTTTTTCAGCACCTCTGACTTTCTTTTTCAACTTTTATCTTATTTCATGAACTTCTTTCCCATCTTACTGTTTCTATGCCCTTTCTGCATAGATTCCTCATTTTCTTATCTCCATACTAAATGGTGCCTTCCTCCTTCCTCTCTTCGATACGCTCTATTTTTGCAGCGGTTAGGGAGGCTTAAACTAATTTATAATCTTAATCTTAAATGATTAAACTAGAGTCAAGCACGCTATTTCGTTAGTACAGTAGATAAAATATACTCAGGAATGAATGTTTTTTTTTATAATATTTGAACAAGTTTTTTCTGAAGTAATTTTGTTTTTGAAGGCTTTCTAGTTCCATTCGTGAAGCTTTTTTTTAGCACAACGTTTCTTTCGAGTTATCGATCCTTGAAATTCATTTTAAATGTGATTCTAGTCAAAATTCGTTATGGCCAGGGAAGGAGGTCGGCACTTTTATCTTTTGAAGCCAAGTCGCCGCTGAATTATGGGTATACGTGCTCGGGTCAATTAATTGACTTGGCGGGAGGTATGTACATCGTCGAACTTCGGCCGAGCTAAAGATTTTGTACGAACAGTTTTAACTTTTTTTTCTAGTTTTGTGCTGCTGTCTTCAGATATCATTTCACTGATTGCAATCAATATTTCAGTCGCACTTAAACTGAAATAGCCTGAACACTAAACGAAGACACCTCAATCTTTGCTCTTGGTACTGAGTTCAATTGAGAGAAAAGCTTGCGCCAAATTTTCTTCCTATTATTGAGACCAAAAAAAGCCGACCGCTGTTTTATTACTCCCTTGTTCTCGTTTCCAATAGCAGAATACTTTGTCCCAGAAAATTGCGGCAGTATATGAGCAGGCAGCAATGCATTACTCATGAATAGCCGTTCGCCACGGTTGATTTGTATTCAATTCATTCTTACTTACTAGCGCCCCTCAGGGGGATACAATTATTGTATCTATGGGAACTAGCGCTCCCAGGGGGACAATGTGAGGGCCCGAGCTAAAGGTTAGGTAGGCTTTCTTTTGTTAAAATAGGATAGGTTTTTGTTGCGTTACGGACCATCTTTTTTCGGTTCACTGCTGTCCTGTTTTTCACCGCCTACCACTTTCTTCTTCAACTTTTTCTTGTTTCATGAACTTCTTTCTTAGCTTTCTGTTTCTGTGCCCTTTCTGCATAGATTCCACGTTCCCTTAACTCCATACTAAATGGTGCCTTCTTCCTTCCTCTCTTCGATACGCTCTATTTTTGCAGCGGTTAGGGAGGCTTAAACTAACTTATAATCTAATAATCTAATCTTACTTACTAGCGTTGGTCTGTGCGACTACTTAAAGCTGACATCCAGTGTAACGTGCATAAGTTTGGTGCTGTCCTGCAGCGAAATTATTATAGGGTCTATTTTACCTTGGCTGTGCAGTTTTCAAGTAGTGGTTTGTAATATTTTTACTCTTCTACAACTCTCTCAGCCTCTCTCTGGTGGTGAGTTCTAACGTTATTATAGACTGTGACGTAGATTAGTGCCATTTTGAAGTGGTGCTCGAACTTTTTTTATTTCCGTCCTTATTGATAACCATAATTCCGTGCAAAACTCAACTCAAAGTTCATTTTTTTTCCATTAACCTGGGGATGAGAATAGGGGGCACTTTTTTCTTTGCTCCCGGTAATGTTTAATGCTGGATTATCCTGCCGGGGGAATGCTATAAAATGCGTCACTCGTGAAATACAGATGAAAACTCCTAATAATTCCATGAAGTAATGCCATTCGAACAGTTTTAAAAACAGTTCGAATAATTTTGTTTAGTCTTTTTCCGTACATTTCATTCCCAAGGAGAAAATGTGAGGACCTCACATTCGAGATGAGAATTAGTTAGGAATTTTTTTGTTCATTTAAATTCTTTTTTGTTGTGTTAAGGACCAGAATTTTTCTGATCACTGCTGTCCTGTTTCCCCTCAGGAAGATTCAACTATTGTATCTCTGGGAATTAGCGCTCCCAGGGGACTATGTGAGGGCCCGAGCTAAAGGTGATGGAGGCTTCCTTTTTGTTAAAATAGAATAGATTTTTGATTTGTTACGGATCATCTTTTTTCGGTTCACTGCTGTCCTGTTTTTCAGCACCAACTACTTTCTTCTTCAACTTTTCTTGTTTCTGTGTACCTAGTGCATAGATTCTGCGTTCCCTCAACTCCATACTAAATGGTGCCCTACTCCTTCCTCTCTTAGAACATCTTTGTCGTGGTTAAGGGAGGCTAGAACTTTTTTACAAAATAATAATAATTCTGTCCTGTTTTTCAGCCCCTACTACTTTCTTCTTCGATTTTTATCTTGTTTCATGGAAATCTTTCTATTTTTTAGCATTTCTGCATTGGCAATAGCTGCAAGCCTTCAAATGAAGATTTAAACTTTAACACAAAAATTTAATAAAATGTTGTTAAACAAGAGCATATTCAAATAATAGAAGCCTTGCGCATCCACGAACTTGAACTTGCTCTCAATGAATTCACTAATGACTTCTTTGCTCTAAAATTATTTACTAGAACTGCAGCTTAGAATCTTGATGCAACCGTTTGAACGTTCATTTCGGCCCTATCGCTTGTGACATAACATCTATTGTTGCGCAATACTGTTACTTGTCTCACCACTGCAGTTTCCTTTAGTACAAATTCTATTTGTAGTCTTTTTCTTGTGCTGTGATTTTCAATATTCTTACTTTGTCTGTATAGCTTTAATATTGGATTTACATGTTATCAATGTGACTGAAAAAAATTTCTGTGCATTTTCAGCCTGAACATGTTTGTACATCGAAACGTCGCTTTTATAGGCTACTGAGTTAGTGAATTGTTTAATGATTGACAATGTATCAATACAAATCTGTTGTGAGTTTCTTATTTTTATACATTCAATTTGTAAGTCTGAAAGTGCACCTGGGTAGGCGATATATGGCGGTAGACCTCACGCTATAGCAGCATCAACAAACTGTTGGAATTGAAGTCCCGAGCTAAAAGTTACGTAGGCCTCTTATTTAAATAGAATAGTTTTTAGGTTTTTAAAGGACTTTCTTTTCGGTTCACTACTGTCCTTTTTTTCAGCACCTACTACTTTCTTCTTCAAAGTTTATCTTGTTTCATGAACTCCTTTCTCAACTTATTATTTTGATATTCATTGTGTTTAAATTGCACATTCCCCCGACTCCATGCTAAATAGTCCCTTCCTTTTTCCTCTCTTTGGAATACATTTGTGGCGGTTAAGGAGGCTTAAACTAACATTTCATTTAATCTTATCAAAGAAAAATTCTGCCATTTTGTTCCATTGTGCATCTGTGCGGTGTCGCATCCGCTGAAGAAAATTCACAGTCACATCATCTCAACTAAGGTTGCGAACGTCTTAAAGTCTTCAAGCGCAAAGCTGGTCTATCAGCTATGTCGGTAAAGTGTAACTTGCTAGTTTGTGGCCGCATTTTGTGAAGAAAGTAATGCATTTTTGCGACGAGTATGTAGGTGCTCCCCGTAATTATTCACGTATAGCACTTAGTTTCTGCGCAGTTGAAGTGTACGTTAAAGTCTGTAAGCAATCGTCACAACTGGCAGTTGTATAGAAAACGATTATGGTTTCTCGTTGTCAATAACCTTGGCTCGCGCTGTATTCTATTGCCTTGGTATTCAGGGCTTCCCAAGCATCTGTCTTCATTTCTGCCGCTCGGGCCATCTCATCGAAATGCAGCTGGAAGCTCCTCGACCGTCGTTCTTTCTAGCGAACTTTTCTAGCCCTTTAACGTGTTAACGGTGATAAAAGCGCGAATCCATCCAGGAAAGAGTGCTTGACACAATTCATTTGTTCCCTGTACCTCAATTCCAAGAAAGTCAGCCCTTCATACGGATGCGTCCTCAGCACAGGTCGAACTTTTATGATTAATTTCGTATTACGATGTGGCCTAGAAAATACGAATTCATTCCATGTTTTCCTACTCGGTCATGCAAAGCGTGAATGTATAACGCGTCCATAAACACTAACTACGTTCTTGAGATTTTAAAAGATGGTGCTGTTTTAATTTTGTATTTCAATACCATTCAAAGCAGTGAAAACATCTTTGTTCATGGAGATGGAAACCAAACTGCGTTGGCACGATTGCTGCGGTTGATTTGGTTAGGTTGAAGTCGCAGAGTGAAAAACTGTCTTCACTGCTCGACTACAATTTTATCCTTTGTAAAAAGCGCGATAAATGAAGTTGCAATGTGATATTTTAACTTGTACGTTATTATCTATTTTAAAGGAAGTTAATGAAACCATTGAAATGCTATTCATTTATACCAATACGTAAATGGGCAATTTATCTAGTGGTGTACTAATGTACCAATACGTCGTCAATGTGTTAAACCTGAGTGAAGGGGAAACGAGATGCAGTTCCTCCTTCTAGTTCCTACTGGCCTATTGGGTGAGGGTGCTTTTATGATTTTTTGAACTCCCTCAGGGAGGGACAACTACCTATTTTATCTGTAGGAAGAAGCGCTCGCAAGGGTAAATATGACGTCTCAACGTGAGAGTAAGGTAGGCTTTTTTTGTTCATATCAGTGACGAAGCAATATAGATGGTAACGTTCTTAAACACAACCCTTAGCTAACAAGAGAAGTAATGAGCGAAATGAGAGATAAGAAAAATGTCTCGAGAAAAATGGCGATCACTGTATTCAAAATAGAAACAGTTTGATCAAAACTTCATTAATTAGTTTTGGAAATGGGAAATATTTCACTTAACTATTTTTCATGATGAGCAATAACTGTGTGTCTTGTCGCTTCCCAAACTTCCATGTTACGCAAGTCAGAATGAAATCGTCCTCACTCTGAATACAATTGCACCTGAATTGCAAGGTTGACTCTAGAAAACTGTGAGGTTGCAACAAAAAAAATTGCTCAACATATGACACTAAGTTCATCTCTTTATGATAGACGGCTTCTGAGTAATCGATAGGCTAGAAGCGGGTTATATTTTTAGGTCCGCCTAGTACATGCCTAATATATGATCTTCGCAGTCGGTTTGTTTAAAACGACAATCTAGAACTGCAGAATCGATTAATCTGTCGAAGTGAAGATTCTCATACTGGTAAAAAATTAAGTAACTCAAACTTAGACCGTTCAGTTCGCAGAATCTTAAATACAAATGAAAGAGCAAGATAAGCTACTTTAATCATTTCATCTTTTAAGGAGTATATTCGAATAAAACCTAATTTCAAACGTTTCGGCCACAGGCCATTAGGTTTAATTCGAATTTTGAAATTAGGTTTTATTCGAATATATACCTTAGAAGATGAAAAGATTAAAGTAACTTATCTTGCTCTTTCATTTTTATTACGATTGCTACGACTCCCTGATAACTTTTATCTTACATACAGTTATAGAGTACAAAACAAAGAGAAGTTTCAAGACTTACGATCAATCTCTCAATTCAGCATTTGTACAATGTAGAACAAATATATAGACGTTTTGAAAACGACTGTGTAATACAGTACCTAATTATTATGGCATAGATACGAAACACTTTCAAGTTTGCACTCAGTGAGGAAGTTAATTCGAACTGCCGCAGAATGTTTCTTTTAGCGTAACTATAGCGGCCGATATTAGAACTATCAATAGAAACTTGTGGATCAGTAGATATTGTCCTGCTGAAGTTTGATTGGGTTATTAAATTTATTTTAAAGATGTCACCTGGCACGATGCATTGTTTCAGAGAATGTTCAGTGTCACAAATAACTTGATAAATACTCGTAAAAAGCCAGCTTTCGTAAAAGGCTATGTATTTCCCCGCTTTCCTTTTGTACTGGTTGTCAAATTTCGAAGCTTGTTTTTGCATAATTCAATCCAGAATGTGCACCTTATGCTAAATTTCGTTGAATTGCGAATCCTAAGAACTGGCTCATTTTGTATCGAGACCTGTTCAGAAAAGTTATCTTCAGTTTTTTTGCAAATGTGAAGTTTTACATTACACATTTTTTTATGTAAATTTTTTCGTTGAGCTCGAAAATGTTTTACGTAAGCTATTCTATTCCCTCAGGGGGATACAACTATTTTATATATGGAAGTTAGCGTTCCCAGAGGAAATATGTGAGATCCTGAGCTAAATGTTAGGTATTTCTTCATTTTGTTGAAATGGTACTGGTTTTTATATTGTGACACCATCTTTTTTCAGCTCACTGCTATCCCGTACTACAGCACCTTCCACTTTCTTTTTCAAATTTTATCTTGTTTCATGAACTTCTTTCTCAACTTACTATTTCGATGTTCATTGTGCATAGACTCCGCATTCTCTCAACTCCGTACTAATTAGTCCCTTCCTCCTTCCTTTCTTTAAAACGCCTTTGTGACGGTTAGGGAGACCTAAACCAACATCGAATCTAATCATAAAGTCTCGTATATAAGACGATATCACAAAGCTCTGTTCCAACTTGGTGTTTTTGGTGGATGTCGGCAGCCTTAGCTTTAGAAGAAATGTCCTTAGGTCTCTACCTTCGCTATCATTTCCTTGCATCACCACCAGTGATAGTGATTCAACTTTTAATTTGTTCACTTTTGATGAGTGTTATTGCAAAGGTTCGTTTTTACTGTTCGTTGAATTATTTTGATGTGGTTCTTTTGCGATCACTTTTGATCTCCGAACATCAATTGCGAATGAATGACTTGTGTAAGACAGAAAATGCTACATTCTCGTACGTAATTTTTTATTGCGCGATTCGTCGTAACCTATTTCTAACGTCGCATTTCGTTACCTTGGATTCTCTAAATTAAGAACGAATTCATTTTCCAGCCTATACTTTTTTTGCATTCAAGGCAACGGCACTAAAACTATATTGGGCTACACTCAAGCTTTCTCCTTTTTTTCAGTTATGCAAGGCATATTTCATTCGTTTCTAATTCTGGTCTGCGACTACGTTTCCCAACATTGACTAGTATTTTTTTTAATTCATCGTTATTTTCTTCATGTCTTTGTTTTGATCAGTGCATTAGAACATTTTTCTGCTGTTTCAGTTTCCGAGGAATTTGGAAGAAACAACTTGAAAAAACAAATATTCCTCTCTTTTAGTGTTTATTTTATGCCTGTTAACATTCGCGTACTCCGATCAGAGCCTGAATACCTCGGCTCGGCCACAAGTGCTCTTGAAATTCATGTGATGGAGCACGCCACTTGCAGTTTTTGAGCCAATTTACCATTCTTTCATTTACTTCTGGCTATTTTGCATTGAAAATTTTGAGCTCAGTGTTCGTTTCAAGATTTTAGTGTTGTTAACTCATTGTTCTGCTAAGTCCACTACATGTAATATTGAGAATTACGTTTTCCATAGGTTTGGTTTGATGATAAAATAAGCTTGTCCCTTGCATCTAGTTGGAATGTTATGCCCTACCCACTTTACGAAACTCCCATTATATTAACAGGTACATTAATTTCTCTCATGTGTTCGGTAGAAGCAAGATCATCGCAATCGAAACGTTAGATTTCATTCTTCCTGGTACTGGTGTTTTTTACTTATGATTTCCCACATAATTTACATCCCATGTTTTGCCGCAATTATATTAGTTTTGTACAACCAAATAATATAGACAAAGATTATTCATATTTTTATCAAAATGTTGGACTCACTTAACATTCTGTAAAAATGTATCGTTATTGCCCTGCACAAGGTGTAGCTGATTTAAAAATGCTGTAGTTTGTAAAATTATTGGGCTATAAAAGACTAAAATAGGTTTAATTAAAATAAGCAGGATTTAAAATTTCATTTTATTGAAAATTTTCTATTCTGCATGACCACCACGAGACTCAATACACTTATGAAAACGAACAACAGAATTGGCTACCGTAACCTTCGATCTTGATCCTGCGGAGAGATTTCTTGCTGACTTTACATTTTGTTTGGCTTTAAATAAAGTTTTTTAGAATAAAATGAATGAAAGTTTTCTTTACTTGTGTCTCAGCAGACAATTTTCCCAATGATTCCGTTTATTATCGTTAAGTAAAATCCTTACGATGTAAATTCTTGTTTCTGTCTTTGCTGTTTTTGAATGGCCTGAATTTCCTTTATTTAAATTATCCAGTGTTCCGTGAACATTCCACTTAGCGTAATTGGTTGGAACTGTTCTTCAATGTAATCTTGTCCCATATCTTGCTTGAAATCAACGAACTGTAGTGATCACGGATCCATGTTGAATCATTTCTTCCACGACAAATTGTTTCTGCAAATCTTAGGGCTAATAAACCGGGAATGAAATTGAAGTTTTACAGGTGTATGTGTTTATTCAACACATTATATATATAGTTCTAGATAAAACGTTAAGCCCTGTTCTTGTTAATGAAACCTATTCCAGCCTTCTAACATTAATGGAGTACAAACTTCAGCGTTTTTGATTCGCCAACTTTTTAGCAGACACCCTGAATAATATATTAGTCACAGCCCCTCAGGCGGATATAACTAATGTATCTATGGGAGTTAGCACCCTCTGGAGGAAAATGTAAGGTCCCGAAACTCTAATTAGATAAGCCTTCTGTCGATACCGTCGTGCGGTCGACGTGAGGGTTCGTGGAAAAAGGGGGCTGTCTTCGGTGCAGCTACCTTTTTCCGGGGGGCTAGCTTTTCTTCGCAGCTTCCCTTCCTGGGGTTCGTGGATGTACCGCCTACGCCGTAACAAGTCCGCTAGGGCAACAGAAGTAAATTCTGTTAGTGCCGAACTACGGCGGTACCGTTGTGTGTGTGTGGGTGGCACGGTTTGTGTGGGTACCACCTACGCCGTAAGAAGTCCGCTAGGGCAACAGAAGTAAATTCTGTTAGTGCCGAACTACGGTGGTACCGTTAGAGTGAGGTTTGTGTGGGTACCACCTACGCCGTAATAAGTCCGCTAGGGCAACAGAAGTAAATTCTGTTAGTGCCGAACTACGGTGGTACCGTTAGAGTGAGGTTTGTGGGGGTACCACCTACGCTGCAATAAGTCCGCAAGGGCAACAGAAGTAAATTCTGTTAGTAACGAACTAAGGTAGTACCGTTAGGAAGACGAGCAACTGTCTGCGCCGTATGAGACCGCTAGGGCAACAGAAGTGAATTCAGTTAGTGGCGAACTGCGACAGCATCTTCCTTACGACAAACTATGCGAAATAGTTCATCCTTCCGAGGTGGCTCCTTAATTAAACCCCATATTAGGCGAGGTCTCGAGTTAGACTAAAGCATGTGTCAACACGGAGTAAGGAAACTCTTTTCACCTCAGGGTGTGACTTGTTTAATGATGAATCTCTTTGAAGTCCCTATTACATACACTGATATATTTTAACAAAGACAGTGATTTCTTTTCTATTGCAAAAATAGTGCGTACAGACATGAGCTATTGCATAACAGGGTACAACACTCAAAATTGCATTTAAAATATAAGTCGTATATAGCTAGGTAATACAAGAAACATTGGAATATCGACATGTGAGACAAATGATATTTAAGGGCTAACTAAAGTAAATGCACAGACGCAACATCAGCGCAGAGAAACAGACAAGTCGGGGTTCAGGGAGCTGGACACATAAAGAAAATACTTAAGATTATGGGCAACTAACACAAAAGGTTCGACAACCCCTGTGCGGCCTGACACCTTCTTTGTGTTGCAATAATTTTTTGTTCGATTAAGAACCATCTATTCTCATTTCACTGCTGTCTTATTTTTCAGCAGCTTCCACTTTTTTACTTCAATTTTTATCTTATTTCATAAACTTCTTTCTAAATTATACTGTTTATATGCACTTTGCGCATTAATTCCTCGGTTTCTTTAATTCCATACTAAATGATGCCTCTTTCCGTCCTGTCCTCGCTTTAGAACGTCTTAGTTACGGTTAGGGAGGCTTAAACTAACATTAATTGTTAGTTTAACTTAAACTAACATTAATCTAATCATTGTTATCCACGGTCCTCGGAAATGCTGGTTGTATCTCACCAGGTGTAAACATATCTTTATATTTAAATGAAGCACATACTTTTCTTTTGGTTTCCTTGCTCGTGGATATCTATATATCTATACATGTTGGATGCCTTGAGGTGAAAGGACGTTTGCAGTGAAATGAACGAGGAATAAGGGGAGTTTTTCTGTTAAGTTCAATTTCACGTATAACTATAAAGAAAATTGGAAATATGTAACAAGTAATAGATGAAGGCAAAAAGATATTCGTCCTGGGACAAATTGATGCCGAGCGATAGAAGAATGAAACAAATCTGGGGTTCCGTGCCAGGTGGAGCGAAGCCCTGCATTTCATTAACTAGCAAAAGAATACCAATATCAACGGCATTTGTTCAAGCGGGCATGAATTTATTTCGAACGGTGTGATTGGGAGTGTGCGAAGTATTTTTCCATGCTGAAGCCGACTTAGGACTCTTTCAGTCGAAAAATTTTTCATCTAAATATTTTGAAAGATTTTAGTTACAAGACTATGAAACAACGAAAACAGCTCAAACAACTGTCATTACAACTCATACATTATATTAAGCCCTCTTATGTTCATTTTATCATTTTAAGGTTCACTCTGTTTTATTCACGTCGAGTTAAATTATGAATATTTTTATCACACACTTTTTGGGAGAAATTATTCCTCCTGGGTAGGAGGGCCAAGAAGATTAACGCTAATAGTGGCAATGTCTGCTGATCGTACCTCGAGGACGGGGTATTCTTCGGCCACACCTCCAGTTGGAAATCGCCTCCGGTATCTGAGCAGCTTCACGCGCCGAGACCCGCACAACGCAGTTCAGCGCAGCAAAGTTCGCGGGAAGGCAGGGCGCTGCAGCACCTTAGATGGCAGCCATGGCTACCGTGTGGCTCCGCAAAACCGCGGCGCTTCACGCATCATATTTACGTTAACGTCAACTGCAGCCAAAATGACATTTTTGCGCAGCTTTTACTCAGCGCCAGCGATGGCAGCCACGTGAATTGTCGGTGGCCTGTTCCGATCATGACGTAGCGTTTTTAATACGGGAATAAGCTACTTCCTGCATTAGCACTGGTCGAGGCAGTTGTTGTGATGGTTTTAAAGCAAGGCACTCGTATGCAGTGTGAACCGCAGAGATGTGCGATCATTTATAACTTTGAAATACATCGAGATATTCTGGTTTTATGTTATGCATCCCTTGCTGGAATATGTTTTCTATCATTGTAGTGAAAAAACGTTAAAATTGATTGTAATCCTCTCAGAGGTCATTAGATGGGTAATATTTCAAGGTTCCCCTCAGGGGCATAAAACTATTATAACTACGAGCATTAGCGCTTCCACGGAGAAAATGAGAGGCCCATACTGAATGTTGGGTAGTATTTTTTGTTGGAATGGAAAAGGTTTTTTTGTTTGTTAGGTACAATTTTTCTAGTTCACTGCTGTCCTGTTTTCAACTTCTACTATTTTCTCCTTCAAATTTTATCTCGTTTTTTGAAATTACAGGGAAAATGTGAGGTCCTGAGCTGAGAGTTAGGTAGGCCTTATTTTTGTTTAAATAAAAGTTTTTGTTTTGTTAAAGACCATCTTTTTTCGGTTCACTGCTGTCCGGTTTTTCAGCACCTCTGACTTTGTTCTTCAACTTTTATCTTGATTCATAACCTTTTTTCTTATCGTACTGTTTCAATGCGCACGGGATCCCCTGTGGGAACACCCTTTGTGCATAGATTCCACCTATCCTAAACTTTATACAGAATGGTGCCTTCATTCTTTCCCTCTTTGAACATCTTTGTTGTTGTTATGGGAGGCTAAAAATAATTTGTAATCAATCAATCATCTTGAAATTACCAACTAACTTACTGCTTCCTTGCACAGGGTATCTTGCGTCTGAAGTTGACTCTGAACACACCTTGTACACAGATTCCGCTTTCCCTTAACTCCCTCCCAAATGGAGTAGTTTTGCGGAGGTGTGCACTCTAACAACACACTTGTTGAAGTTAGGGGGCTTAAACTAACCTGATCTTATAAATTCCTTTTTCCCTTAATTCCTCGTTAAATGGTTCCTTCGCCTTTTCCATTACGTGAACACCTTTGTCAATTGTGGTTAGGGGAGGCTTGACATATCTCTGAAAAACACATACTCTATTAGTTGTTTTTACGTTATATTTAATCTTCCATCGGATAATAGGACGTTTACTCGGTGTGTTTGCTCCAAGTATAAACAAAACACGTTTACATAGAAGTTCTTATATTTTGCCTCGATCTCCAAATTTCGCTTCGACCGTAGTTTGCCAAATTATGTGATTTCTATATCTATCTTGCGCCGAAAATATTTCGTTATTTGCACTGCCTCGAGCTTTTTGTAGTGAGTTGGTACGCATCTAGAGCGAATAAAGAGGCCTGCGCGAATTTTTTTTAAGTGTGTTTGATTGAAAAGAACTCATTTTGATCAGAGTGCTACGATCGACACTTCATTTTCGTCTTCTGTTACGTCCCCAGTAGAAAGACTCAGCAGTCGTGTATTTGCTATTTAAGCAGTCATCTGAATCTCGCAAAGCAAGCCATATTTCTCTCAGACTACGTTCAACGTTTGCTTCAGAATTGCATTGAATTTTGCAGAAAAAACCTTGTACAGGATGTCAGGAATATATCTGCAGAAACTTTACCGTAATGACTGTTTTTCTGATTGTGCGGGAAAATTGAAGTTAGCGCGCATTTTTTGCAGAGGAAACTAAATCAAGCAGCAATTTGCCTACACTTGAACATTCTAAGGTGTAAAGTAAATATCTTCTTGAAATGACGCAATGGAGTTGAATTGGTGGTGTGAGTGGCATTTCAACCTCACTTGCCTATCCCAGTTCTCCTGATCAGCCTTTCTCTGACTTAATGCCTTGATCTGGCCATTTTAAATACTAAATAATTCCTTAAAGACATGCTATTTAGACACCCTGCTAACTTGAAAGATGCTAGAATGTCTTCGTGGTCAAATTTGTTTTTAAAAAATTTGCAACCACCAAATTATAAAATTCAACCAGAATATACAAATCTGGTAACACTGAGGAAGCTTTCAGTACCTCCGTGAACTAAGAAAAATATTTTTTTCATTCGTCTCTGCAGCCACAATGAAAAAATTTAATATCTTATGGACAGTAGAAACTAAACATGAATACAATAAAACCTAATTCGACATGAGGTGCTTATATGAAAAATATTTCTATTTCAAGGTCACATTTTCTAAAATGTGGGCTAATGTGTAATTTTCTAACATTCAAAGAATGACGCATGTGAATTTGGGAGCCGCGGTTGTAAAGTTGTTTATGTTACGACCCCTGCGAAGGGAGGCCATCAAAAGCCTACGCAACCCTTAGGATAGTCATTAAGACAACTAAAGCACGCACGTCGCAGGCAATAACGAGTCGTATCTGGCCAACCCGAGTTCCCTCTCCAGAAGAACAACGTTTCATTCACGAAGAAATTGTTCTCATCATAGCGAATAGTATCAATGTTCAAATTTTCGAGAGCTTTAAAAAACTGTCAACCTTGCTCGATCTCGACTGCCAGTACTGACCTTACTGTCTCCTTTTCGCACATCTCTCTTCACGATGGACTCATGACGCCTTTTCCAAGAATAAGCCAATCAACCTTTCTGGCTTTCAAAATATTACAGGTCTTTTCAGGCCGATTGGAGAATCTATTATATGAAATAAACTATTGGCAGCATTAGTACATTTTGGTACCATGGTCTGTGTTTCAGAGTAGACTCTTGTTTCTTGTAACACCGATATGACACGTTTGTTGCCAGCAATCACGCCCGAGCTCAGAGTGGCTTATTCTCAGTCAATCGAGTCGAAGCACGCATCAGAGAGAGCGCGATGCGCCTCCGCTGAGTGGTACGCCTATTGAGGCGTTCTACATTTCCGCACGACAGTGCCACCATTCAGTATTAAGCGCTCGGTCTTGCCAATAATTATTTTCGTCACTCGTCACCAATAAGCTGAACAATTAATGTTGAATACCTTAAAGCTATTGCGCCTTTACTTTCATCCTCGAACAGTTGCGTGAAGTAACCTCGCAATTACAGGTGTCCTCGTGCTCTGTTTCTTGAACTTCGAGGGCATTCGTGATACGAAACTCCATAGTGTTGGCAATATAGAGGTTACCGTCGTGAATCTTTCACATTACTAGTGACCTCCTGTTCTCGTCGAGTGCATTGATCAACATCCATTTAAGAGGAGTAGTCAGAATATGTTAGAGATAGCAATGCGTTCATTTCAGCAATTCTCCCGCGATAGCGTTTGAGAGCAGTTTCTCTCGGCAATGAATTGCTTGATTTTTTCCTGAGTGTCTTACGCTCCCAGGAGCAATACGTGACGACGTCCCTAGCTACAGGTTACGTGGGCCTTTTTTTGTTGCAAAAGATAATTTTTTTGTTTTGATAAGGCCCATCTTTTTCCGGTTCACGGCTGTCCTGTTTTTTAGCACCTGCTACTTTCTTCTGCAACTTTTGTCTTGTTTCGTAAACTTCTCTCTCAACCTTCTATTTCTATGCACCTTGTGCATAAGTTCCAAGTTCCTGTAACCCCTATAACGACCAAATTTTTTGGCACCTGCACGAAATATTAAGGTAATTTCTTTTGAATTGTAATGGATGAAACCCGGTAAATGGAAACTTTCCATCGAAACATTTAGGATATAAGAACGATGTGAATGTTTCCCAATGTCCTTCAGAAAGTGCGTTGGCCGATAAAGGGTTAGCTCCATCCTAAATGGTGACTTCCTCCTTTCTCTCTTTGGAAAGCCTTTGTTGCGTTAGGGAGGCTTAAAATAACATCTAATATAATCTCATGAGTTTGCTAATTACCCACTCGTTACGGAAAACGCTGAACAGCATTCGACATTATTTGTAATCGCTCTGTGAATAATCGAATGATCTAAGTAATGCTCATGAAGTTACGCTTCTGAAATATGAAGTGACGCTAAGTAACGCTACTGAAATATGAATTAAATTATACACCTCCACATACTTACTAAAATCATTAGTTTCCCACAATACAATGCAGAAGTCGGAAGTAAATTCATTGCTAAATTGATATTGAGAGACCAAAAGAAGGAAAATGATGTCTGGTGTGATTCGTGGCTTTTCAATGTTAAAATGTCATCCACGAGAGGGTCACGGCAGAGAACAGCAGGAAGCGAAGAAAGCTCTCTTATATTGTACAAAATTCTGGCGGAAACAGGTAGTCCATGTTTTATCCACTCTACTGGCTTACTGACCAACCCAGCCGAAGAACACTTCAAGGCTTTCCAAGACTGCTGGAGCAGTTAGAACACAGCCTCCATTCCACATTAACTTTTCTCCGCTGGTGACTCTTCAGCGATTCTTCAGCCTCAGCCATCAATTACCGCATTTTGAGCGACTATCGTCAAACGTCGCCACTCTCACCACGGCCGCTGGGAGTCCGAGCCATCCGAGGGGGGAAGGAGTGGATCCACTAACTGGGGGCCATTGGAAGGTCTGCCAAGGATTTTACATCATAATCCCGAGTTTCCATGAGGTGAGGCAATCTGCCAGTGAAACTCCTGATCTCGCCCCTTGCCATCTTATTTGAAGTGGATGATCCCTTTGAACTGGACCTTTATTTGGTTTCCACCAGGTTTTGTGCCAATACTATAATTGCTATAATTACTATAATTGCTCAAATATCATTCCTTTCTCGCATACTATATTCATGCTAAACTCTAAGTTTTGGTTCCCTTTCTCCAGATGCGAATGTTGTGAGCCTGGCGTGGATGGGGAGAGCTGGAACTTGAATCTAATAATAAAGATAAAAAATGACCTGGAATGAAGAAAACTTTCTTCCATAAGTATTAACAGATTTGTCATTTAACTTCAACCTTTAGTTAGTAATTAGAAGGCACAGAAACGGCCTAGTGGTAATTAATTCTTGCAGAGCTTCTTCAAGCTCAGTTAATTCACATTCATTTTTTGTATATATATTAATACGAGCACTCTAGAAAGGCATTAAAACGTCACATAAATCAAGGCTTCGAAGAAAAAACACTCAGAAAATAGGTCTAGATAGCTTTACATATTTTGAATGGGAGGCGTGTTAGCAAGAAGATTTGGAAATAGGTTGGAACCATCACAAATGGATATTTTCTGGTTGAACTTACTCGAGGCCAAAATCTAAGGGAAGGGAGATCGTAATCGGCTAAACATCCCATTTACGCTGGAAGAGATAAAATGGAAGAAAACATGGCTAGAATTGGCTGACCCTAAATAGAGCATCAGGAACGACCACGCATGGAAGGTGAGTAGGTGAGTAAAATACTCTAAGAAACTTGTGTTAGTAGAGGCAGTTTGCTTAAATATCCACCAATGAAGATAAAATCGGTGCTGCGTGTAGGAGAAAGAAATAAAAAACTCTGATTACCGAGAAAGCAAATGCTGATACGAGAGGAAATAGACCATCTCGATGTGCTGTAAAGTATGACGAGAGTCTATTAAGGCCTGAAATCCGCGTGTAGAGTGAGAGAGAGAGAAAAAGTTTTGAAAAAGCATATTGTAACAATGTCGTGTTCATCATAATATTGGAGTGAATAAATGTCAATCATCAAAATATTCGAATGAAAATTAATCGAGACTGTGATGACATTTTCTTGATATTAACTAGGGTATGTTAGAGTTCCAAAGATTAATTACATCAAGAAGTTCCCTAATTAAAGAATTACTCAGAGAAAAGTCTGTCTCCCCTTTGAAATGGGCTGCGCGAATTGTAAAGATGATAGAAAAAAGTGTTACATGAAGAAATTTTTGAGAGAGCTGGTCGCTCAACGGTCAATTGAAAAAACTGTTGTAAAATATCGAATAGAGCATTTATGGTAATGTCAACTTATATTACTGTAAGAATATTACGCAGCTGCATTTTTACTTGAAGCTGGAGGGACTTTGGCAGAAGTGCTCATCTAATAATGTGAAAAGAGATACGCAGTAAATTCCACAGCGAATATTGCAACTTTTAACCCCTAAACGTCCGAATTTGGTACTAATATTACCGTTATCACAACCACCATCATTAAACTGGCTCCGGTCGGCATCATGTAGTCACAGACATTACAAAGAAGAAGCGACTGCCACTCGACAAAGAACTTTAAAGAACACTTTAGGGGCCGAAATTCATAAGGAATAAAATATATTAGCTGTTTATGAAAGTGGATTTTGAAGTCCACTTTGACGGTAAAGGGTTAAAAGTTAACAGATTTTGTACACCATAATCGACTGATAAATTGGAAAACTGATGTTAGAAAGAATTAAAACTGGCGCACTGTCTTAACAGATATATTTTATTCCCATATGTATCGAGAGCTCAAAGTCTAGTCACCTCCAGAAACAGTTAATGAATCTAGTACGGGAAGACACTGCTTTCACAAGGTTTTTTCAAATGAAATAAATGTACGAGGAGTTCGTGAGACTCGAACTCAGGACTAGAGATCACCGCGCCAACACGCTATCGACTGCGCTATCGATCACCCTTAAAAAGGTGATCGAAGCACAACGAAAGCAATGTTTGGCACAGTGAAAGCAGGCGCACTGTCCTGACAGATATATTTTATTCCCATATGTATCGAGAGCTCAAAGTCTAGTCACCCCCAGAAACAGTTAATGACAACATTTGCCCGCTGTCAAATGTTGTCATTAACTGTTTCTGGGGGTGACTAGACTTTGAGCTCTCGATACATATGGGAATTAAAACTGAATGAACACATAAGTAAGCGTTAAAGGAGAAGTGTGAAATCTTCTGCACAGCAAATGAAATAATGATGCACCGGGTTGTCTGAAGTGTATCGTATTTCCCTCCTTTCGGCTGGCCTCGAGTAACGAGCAGTCGGTGCTTTGTTCCAATCATGCCTCTGAGTGCCATTAGAAGGCTGAATAGTGCTCCCTGAATATGTTGAATGGAATTTCCACGTACCGTGTATGCCAGTATCCAGTAGTGTATGTATAAGTCCATGATCCCTTAGTTCATTTCAATAACTTGTGATCATGATTGTTGATCTATAAATAACTGGCCGGTCAATTTATCAAGTGTTGTGCCCGCTGTCAAATGTTGGTAATTGCTAGCTATTGTGAATCAGAACAAAACTTGTGAAAATTTATTTTCAAAATTAAAAAATCATTTGTGTTCCGAATTTTTTTCTAATAAAAACTGGTCCTGTGTACGGAGGAAATTCCGCAAGGAAACCCCAAGATATCATGACACTGGATTGCAAGTCCTGGTGTTGGAAGTTGAGTCCATTTAAATATTTTTATTTTTAGGTTATTGTAGGACGTACTTGTGTAAGAGTCTATATTACTGCTTTGGCATCCATCACAATCTTGCATTATCATTCATATTTCTTTGAGGATGAGCATCATTCATCCCTAAGTGACTCAAGGTATGGGGACCATTACGGCTCAAAAACCAAAACACCCAATTTTCTGTTCATTAGCTCATGTTATGGGACGTTTTCTAATGAATCTAACGATCTGCTTCTATTCCTTGTGTGTTCGTTCGTCTGCTACAGCTTGCAAAAGGCCAGTCCCTTACGTCATTACACGGACAGGTGACGAGTTTGTCAGGCTCTTTTGAAAACTTGAACTTGATGATGTTTAAAACGCTACTCCTTGTGCATTTTTAAAGTTACAGGAATGGCAAATATATCAATCGATAAGGCTTAAAAAGATTTAAAAATTACAATTTGATATGAGTTTTTTGAAAAGTTGGTTGGTTTGAACATTAAAACAGAAATAAGGTGCTAAAATTTAAAAAATACATTTTATGGAGAAAAATCTAAAATTCAACACTTTAAAATATCGAAATTCCACTCCAGTGTTTCTTTAAATCATTCACTTTTCTATCTAAAAAATGTATTGCTTATTCTGTAACTTCGAAAATGAAGGAGATACAATTTTCAAAACATTTATTTTTTTTAAAAAATCAGTTTTCAACACAATTACGAAAAAACACACGAGTACTAAAAAGATCGTTGCATCATTTTACACCTATGGGGAAAATTTCAGATGAATCCGTGGAAAAATGACGGACATGAGTTTTTACGGTCGTCATGACCACGTACCGACGAAGCAAGTTTGAGCGTTCAGCAGGCGAAAGTTAGCCATACAGCTCACATTTTAAATGCTTTAAAATGAAAACAAAACATTCTGGTACACAGTGGACAAATTCTGACCTATGTAGGTTGAGCAGCAGACCATTATTAAGTGCATCGAGTTGTGAGGCTCTCCTGAAACCTAAAGTTGTTGACATTTAAAATGCTTTTTCTACCGTAGTTTCAGAGGTATAGAAATGGCAAATGTATCAATCGACAGGGCTTAAACAAAGGTAGAAATCGATTTATTCAATTTTTAAATTCAATTCAGGTAAAAAATTATATCAAACATAAGACAAAGAAGAAAATAAATGATTTTTGGGAAAAATTCATAAAATTCAACGAATCAAAATGTCAAAAAATCAACTCCATCAAACTTTAGATAATACATCTATCTAGGAAATATGTTACATGTTCTATAACTTCAAAATTGTAATTATATTTTGCCATCAACCCATTTATTCCGTGTTTTTTTGAGAAAAAAGTTATTTTGAAATTACGGAAAAAATTATTTGCGGCACGGGACTGGGGAAGATGCGAGAAAGCGCCACTTGGCTCATTTCTGCTCACATGTTCTATTGTGTTCTGTAAGAAACTTATCTAAGAGAATTAGCACTCCCTCGGAAGATGAGATGTTCCTATCTGAAAACTAAATAGGCCTTCCTACTGTTGAAATAAAATTGTTTTTTGTTTTGTTACTGACGATCGTTTTCTCGGTAAACTACTGTTCTACGTTTTTCAGCCTTTATGACTTTCATTTTCAAGTTATCTCGTTTCATAAACTTCTTTTAATCTTGTTCCCGAACGCGTGGTGTGAAGACACCCCTAGCTCATGAATTCCATGCTTAATTCTATGTACTGTACACTAGATGGTCCCTTCATGTTCCCTCTCTTGCGCACACCTACTGTGCTGTGGCTAGGGAGACGTAAACCAAGTTGTGATCAATATAATGGTGTAATTTCAATCATTCAAGACTCTCTTGTCACACCATTTTTATACAAACTACTCCACCCTCCTTTATTTGAAATGAGAAAGAAGGTGAAATGAAGGAAAGGCCGAAAGAAAAAAATTCACTCTATCGAGAGTTGATGAGGCCGAGCGTTCAAGCGAACACGGCCCGTCAAATTACCTTACACACGTTCCTATTTCCTAAGAATCCACGTGATATTCATCTCTACTCGAACCTGATTGATTAATACGCTAGAAATTGTGGAGTTGATTAAGCTTGTATCACAGATACGCTCATCACACACTTTGGGCTGGCTTCGGACAGACAGACAAAGAGACAGACGCCGCTCATATTATAGTATAGATAGGTAGGTCAGAAATTCTTGTACTGCTTTTTTTGAGTATCAGCATTAAAAGGCTTAAAATGTTTTATTTCTACATCTATTACTTCGTGAGTTGAGCCAAGCCTTTTAATTTTTTGCCTTTAATATAGTTCTTAAAGTTCGTGTCAATCATAAAATAAATAATAGTTTTGTTGGATAAATTTAAAAATTTAAAAATAAAATCTGACACCACAGTTTTCTAACTTTAATTTAAAAATTGTCAAGTTCAATTTAAAATAGCTCAAGATTAATTTAAAAAAATTGAGTTAAGTTTTGAAAAGCTTATGTTTCTAAAATTACATACCTATGTAATAATAATATAATTAAAATTTATTCGTGAGAATACATACTTATTTAAAAGTACTGGCACTGAAAATAGCGTAAATCGAATATCAGACAAACCAAATTGCTGATATTTTGTACTTAATTTGACATTTTTCAAGTTTTACCTATGAATCATTTGCTAAATAGATTATCGGTACTTATATCTGATGACAAAGTTTATTAGTTAGTTTAAGCCTCCCTATCAACAATGAGATGTAAAGAGAGGAAGGAAGAAGGCACCATTTAGTATGGAGTTAAGGGAACGTGGAATCTATGCAGAAAGGGCACAGAAACAGAAAGCTAAGAAAGAAGTTCATGAAACAAGAAAAAGTTGAAGAAGAAAGTGGTAGGCGGTGAAAAACAGGACAGCAGTGAACCGAAAAAAAGATGGTCCGTAACACAACAAAACCTATTCTATTTCAACAAGAGTAAGCCTACTTAACCTTTAGCTCGGGCCCTCACATTCTCCCCCTGGGAGCGCTAGTTCCCATAGATTCTAATGACAAAAATGATCCAAATAAATTGTATTCAATAAGTAACTGTGACAATTAACAAACTGCACTGACTGAAAAGTTAAACATTACCTAGCTTCAAAATTATATTTAAGAAATAAGGCTGCTACAATATTACAATAATGGCTTATTATGTCATGTTGTATAATATATTATTATACATAAAATATAATACCAAATTAGAGGCCACTCTCTTAACTATTAATTCCATTTTTACAAATTTATACCACAGGTAAGCGCATTTATACGTTGTCTCCCATCTATAAATCTTCTTACGCAAGTAATCCAGCAAAATGCTTCTGTATATGAGCGTAGGAGCGTAGACATAGCCTGGGTGTTGTGACATTAATGGATTCATCTATTACTTCTTCAAGGAAGAGCGTTCGGTGCTCAATAATGGTCATTCCTTCATGCGTGGAGTTCAGCATCTCTGTCATTCTGGTTGCTAATAAGCGCTTCATTTTTGCTTTCATTGCACTCCAGCATTCTTCTATGGGATTAATTGGTGCACTGTGAGGACTTGCTCGAAGTAACATAGCGCCAGAAAATTCTTCTTCATCAAAAACAGTTTCAAGACCTACATGTACTGGGGCGTTGTCACATGCTACTATGACATTGTTACGAGGCTCTGTTACTGCACGCAGCATTTCGCGAAACCATTCTTGACAGTCTTCTTTTCGGTAACTTCCTCTCCGCCTCTGCAGATACACCAGGCCCTGTTGTGATATCCCTGCGATAACATGTATATTCTTTCCCCTGGAGGTCGGACACTTGACCGAACAGCGAGTTAAGCTTTACGAGAACGAACGTCACTACGATGTAAGAAAAGATTAACATTGGTCTCGTCAATGAACATTATTCATTTGCCATCGCCCATCTTGTCTATCAGTGCCTGCACGTAACATTTTCTTTTTTCTTTGTTGCTTCCGGAGTTAATGGTAAAAGGTTCTGGAAGCTCTTTTTTTATTGTGCATAATTTGCGATCGAAATAATTATGAATAGAAGTTGTGCTCACTGAGATCCCAATTTTAATTTTAATTTTCGATTTAATCTCCTGAAGTGTAATAAGTGGATTTTTTCCCCATATGTGCGCATTAGTTCGATGATTCCCTCTGTTAATTTTTGACAGCGGTAACCTCCGCGCTTTTTGACAACGGATCGACGAAGCCATTCATAAACAGTTTGAACAGCTACACCGTTGTCACGGGCCTTCCAATCATCATTATTTTCAGCAGCTGTGATAATGCGAAGTTTGGTATCATGCCACGATCCTTTTCTATACGCTCATCGTCTCGAGCCGAGTTTTGCGCCACGTTTTTTATAATTTCTTCTCCAACTTCTTCTGAATATGTTCCACTTCGGCTGCTGTTGCAGGAAGACATCATGAAGGGTTGACGCGGCTTTTAAATTAAAATTACACATGAAATACTTAATAACCATAGCCGCTTGATATGCAAGTAAAGGTGTATACATGATACAGTGGAATATTTTCAGATAAAACGATTTGTACATAAGCTTTTCAAAATTGAACTTCATCCTTTTTTAAATATAGCCTACTTGAGACTTTTTAAATTAAACTTGATCTCTTTCAAATTAAACTTGATTTTTTTTAAATTTAACTTGATCTTTTTTAAATTTAACTTTTTTAATTCAACTTGAGCTTTTTTACAATGAACTTCACCTTTTTTAAATTTTACTCTTTTAAATTAAACTTGAACATTTTTAAATTGAACTTGAGCTTTTTTAAATTGAACTTGAGCTTTTTTAAATTGAACTTGGATTTTTTCAAATTGAACTTGAACTTTTTCGAATTGAACTTGAGCTTTTTTACGTTGTACTTGACATTTTTTACATTGAACTTGACCTTTTTTAAATTAGAGTTAAAATGCTGTAGTGCAGCAGTGCCATGAGTGAAATCGGTTCATTACACATCTTATTTCACTATTAATGCAGAAAAATTCCCCACCCACCTCTAAATGAAATTGAAATGAATCGTCAGCAAACCTAATTTGTCTTTCAATCTAGACCCTGAGTTCAGAATGAAAAAAAAATTATGACTTGTAGATCGATGATAAACTTTCACTTGAATCCTCTTACACAAATTCGTGCATGTATAAAAAGAAAGCCCAAAACCAACAGAAGTCTCTAATATGCAGAATTACTAATAATATTAAAGGCTTTTGGGTAATATTTCTGAATTTTAGAAATACTAAAGGATACGAGTTTTAAATAATCTTCTTTTGTCATAGTAAATCCCATACTACTCTTTGGTAAGAATGCAATTCAGCAGAACATTCAAAAACTAATTGGCGGTGAGTGTGAAAAAAAATGGAAACTATGACGAGAAATGCATCGTCATCCACTGGCTGTTGTGAGAAACCTGAGCAGAATTTTTCTTGTGCAGCCTTTGATGTGATCGATCGTGAGCTTACTTGTCGAGTGAAGAATGTAAAGGAAGCTGGAGACATGAGTACTAAATAATTTCTCCTGTTTTGAGCCAGCATTTTTAGCAGCAATTTCTCTTATTTACTGTACTTCTCCGCTGAGAGTTAAGATACCTGTGTATCAAGTTTCTAAAGCCTAAACAATCGATGGAGGAGCTTGGGACTCACTCAAATCTTTCAGTAGGAGCTGAAACCTAACTAGAGCGCTTATGCATTAGACTGCGGCTTAACCTCATCATGAATTCTAAGAAGGAATGCGGACGTGTGAGTATTTCTTCGTTAACGTTTGGTCTAACAGTCGTATTAATTCCTAATTTTTACTTCCCAGAAGAGATTATCATTATTATTATCAGCATTAGTGAGCCAGACCAAAAAATTGGCTCGAAAAAGAGAAGAGAAGGGACCATACCGGGTGTCCCACATAAATGTCCCAGCTTTTAAATTGATTATATCTCCGCTTTAAATTTACATATTTGAATTGTGTTATTTCAAAATGTAGTACATTTTGTTTCCTTTTCGAATAATTTAAGTTTTGAATATCGGTTGAATAACCACTTCTCAGTGATCAATTTACTGAAAGGGGTACAAAAGCAAATTATTTAAAGGAAAAATTTTGAAAACAATGTTGATATTTTTCCTTATTTTATACTTTCAAAAAAACCGAACAAATAAAAATTAAAATGAATAACAAATCATTACCTTAAATAACGTTTAAATAAATTAAGTAATTCAGTATCTTTCGACATACCCTCCATTTCTCTCAAACCAAGTTTTACTTCTTGAATATCAGTGACCGGTATTGAATATCAGTGACCGGTATTGAATATCAGTGACCGGTATTGAATATCAGTGACCGGTTTTGAATATCAGTGACCGGTTTTGAATATCAGTGACCGGTTTTGAATATCAGTGACCGGTATTGAATACCAGTGACCGGTATTGAATATCAGTGACCGGTATTGAATATCAGTGACCGGTATTGAATATCAGTGACCGGTATTGAATATCAGTGACCGGTATTGAATATCAGTGACCGGTATTGAATATCAGTGACCGGTATTGAATATCAGTGACCGGTATTGAATATCAGTGACCGGTATTGAATATCAGTGACCGGTATTGAATATCAGTGACCGGTATTGAATATCAGTGACCGGTATTGAATATCAGTGAACGGTATTGAATATCAGTGACCGGTGTAGAATATCAGTGACCGGTGTAGAATATCAGTGGCCGGTATTGAATATCAGTGGCCGGTATTGAATATCAGTGACCGGTATTGAATATCAGTGACTGGTATTGAATATCAGTAACTGGTATTGAATATCAGTGACCGGTATTGAATATCAGTGACCGGTATTGAATATCAGTGACCGGTATTGAATATCAGTGACCGGTATTGAATATCAGTGACCGGTATTGAATACCAGTGACTGGTATTGAATATCAGTGACTGGTATTGAATATCAGTGACTGGTATTGAATATCAGTGACCGGTATTGAATATCAGTGACTGGTATTGAGTATCAGTGACTGGTATTGAATATCAGTGACTGGTATTGAATATCAGTGACCGGTATTGAATATCAGTGACCGGTATTGAATATCAGTGACCGGTATTGAATATCAGTGACTGGTATTGAATATCAGTGACCGGTATTGAATATCAGTGACCGGTATTGAATATCAGTGACCGGTATTGAATATCAGTGACTGGTATTGAATATCAGTGACTGGTATTGAATATCAGTGACCGGTATTGAATATCAGTGACCGGTATTGAATATCAGTGACCGGTATTGAATATCAGTGACTGGTATTGAATATCAGTGACCGGTATTGAATATCAGTGACCGGTATTGAATATCAGTGGCCGGCATTGAATATCAGTGACCGGTATTGAGTATCAGTGACCGGTATTGAGTATCAGTGACCGGTATTGAGTATCAGTGACCGGTATTGAGTATCAGTGACCGGTATTGAGTATCAGTGACCGGTATTGAGTATCAGTGACCGGTATTGAGTATCAGTGACCGGTATTGAGTATCAGTGACCGGTATTGAGTATCAGTGACCGGTATTGAGTATCAGTGACCGGTATTGAGTATCAGTGACCGGTATTGAGTATCAGTGACCGGTATTGAGTATCAGTGACCGGTATTGAGTATCAGTGACCGGTATTGAATATCAGTGACCGGTATTGAATATCAGTGACCGGTATTGAATATCTGTGACCGGTGTAGAATATCTGTGACCGGTGTAGAATATCTGTGACCGGTGTAGAATATCTGTGACCGGTGTAGAATATCTGTGACCGGTGTAGAATATCTGTGACCGGTGTAGAATATCTGTGACCGGTGTAGAATATCTGTGACCGGTGTAGAATATCTGTGACCGGTGTAGAATATCTGTGACCGGTGTAGAATATCTGTGACCGGTGTAGAATATCTGTGACCGGTATTGAATATCAGTGACCGGTATTGAATATCTGTGACCGGTGTAGAATATCTGTGACCGGTGTAGAATATCTGTGACCGGTGTAGAATATCTGTGACCCCAGTTCGTTACTGAAGACTGGCTGAGGATACGAGGAACCCTCAATGAAAGTTTGTGAAGATACGGTTAATGTCGTATAGATGAGTCAAATTGCCAGTGTTGTTTCTAGCGACCTCCTATTTGTAAAGCAATATCATTTCTATGGACTTTTTTCTTTTTGTGTGATTTTCGTACGTCAAAGCTCCTCCAAATTAGCGAGAGGAGCCCCAGGTCTACTATAATAAGGTCAACGAGGATAAAGGGACGGGCTTCCAAGCGCCCGCCGTCCATTGGCTTACGAAGTTGTTTGGGGGACGATTTTACAGTGTTGCGGGCCCTGTGTTGTAATCCCCCCTATCGCGCGACCCTGTCTAATTTTGTCGCCGGACGAGCTCAAATTGCGTTATCTTTCCGTACTCTCTCGCTGATTACAACCATAATCTACGCAAATCTTTGTTAATTCGACATAAACGCATAGCGAGAGAGTGTAAGTTTCACCGATCTATGCGCATAATTGCCGTTTGGAAGAAATCATCGCTTTTTTCAATTGCATAATAAAAGGTGCTTTCAAATTACTGCTCTCCTACGTCATATGTGTGGCCAGTTTTGGTCTCCTAAAATTTGTATGGAAACGTGGTAGTTTCTCGGCGTTCTGCACTGAAGCGGCAGTAAAAATGTCGTATTTTGATTTACGACGCACTCTGTTCAAATTACGGACGCTTTGTGTGTAAAAGCGACCGTAATTTTTTATTGCTTCTTGGGCATAAATATTAATGCTGTTCGCCTTATTGACCGGTTCAATTAGAACTGTATTCTTGCCGGGTAGTCGTTCATTTTGTATATATGTATTTAAGAACCACAAACCATGAAAAAATTCGTGAATGCCAAAAACAAGCCGAAAGAGCAAAAACTCGTCAACTGTCACGTTAGCAACTTTGTGCGACGATATTGTGCGTGCGTCAGCACACTGCCACCATCGTTGAAAGAAGTGAAGAATCGGACTAAATATATATATATCGCCACAGAGTCCCCTCCTCAGGTCTGCGACCGTAAAAAAGAAGAGCATGAGGCTAGAATTTCGTATTGGAGAATTATTGAGATATTGCTTTGCCTTCAACAGACCCCAAACATACATCGGATTATTCAAGGCATTTTTGTCAAGAACAGCATCGTGCTGGCATACTGAATAATTTATCGATGTTATGTTCTTACAGCCGGAAGCTAATACAAATACGCTGTAGTATTTACATTTTCTTCGATATTTTTGTGCAGCCGTGTTGCAGAGGTGCCCTCTTATTCAGCAGCTTTTCCGTCTCTGTAGTCCGTTCTGTACTTTGTTTTATTTTTTCAATATTGCTCTTGCGCACACCACAGCCATTAGTGTTGCAAAATAGGATTCGTGTGAAACCAAAACTGAGTTGGAGAAATGTGGGAAGATGGTAGATCTGCTTTTTCTTTAACTCCTCATTAACTCCAATGAAACAGCAGAGCTACTCCTCGGAACCTCCCTACCCTTATAGAATTGTGTGATTGAACTTCCCATGCTGTTTTGTTCCTTCAAAATGAGGTTCTCTGTAGTGCATTCTAATGTGATTCCTCCGAAAAATGTTTCATTTGAACTGAGGTGTAATTGTTCCTTTTAATTATCATTTATTCAAAGAATTATCGAAATTTCATCTGAACTGATGTAAGTCTCACCCGGCGCGATGTGGACTTCAGGTAGCGAAAGACGATGCGAGTAGAAATTGCTCCCAATCATGCATGTTCTCACACTCCAACCATTGACGCCTATACTCACACAGACATATAATTCATGCACGTTCACACTGACCTACCATTAACGCGTGCTCACACAGATCTACTAATATTCATGCATCTCCACTAGTATCTACTATTCATACATATCCAGGTACTGCCACTATTCGTGCAAGTTCACAAAGATCTGCTATTCATGCACAAAGTCCCAGAGACCCGCTATTGGAAGACGCATAAGGAGATGACGGTGTCTGACACAATTATTTTACGAGCAATAAGAGAGGTGCGCGAAGACGCCTTAGCTAATTATTGGACCGTGTTGTAGATAGAGCTGCGAACGAGCCCTCACGTTCCATTAACGATCTGTATCGGCTGTTATGGACGTCGTCAAGGCAAAGCCAGCCCTGATGTGATCCTATGGGGATAGCGATGGTTGCGAAAATGGCGATGGTAGCGAATGGTTGTGAAAATTGTGAAATGGCGATGGTGATGCCAGGGTGAAAAAGGAATAGTGGTACCGGGTAGAATAGCGATGGTGGTACCAGGGTAAACTGGCGATGGTGGAACCAGGGTAAAATGGCGATGGTGGAACCAGGGTAAAATGGCGATGGTGGTACCAGGGTAAAATAGCGATGGTGGTACCAGGGTAAAATAGCGGTAGTGGTACCAGGATGAAATGAAAGGATAAGCATCAAACAAATTTTTATTTAAACATGACGTACGTTGCGTGAATGTGTCCAAGCCAACTATTGCCGTATGAAAGCTGGTCGACAGTCGTAAGTGTTAAGCCTTAAAAACTGTACGATACGTTTAACCTTGTCTCGCTGAGTACCCCTTCCTGCTAGGAAATAGGAAACAATAATGGCTTGTGTAAAGTATAATGATTGATTCTGCGTACTATGACTCCTATGTTTTTTTATAAATTTTGTTTGAAAATTTTTTCTATCGAGCAGTTGAAATAATTTATTTTGCATTAAGTGTGTCAAAAAAATTTGAATTTATTACATCTATGGTAAATACTATGAGCATAATGCAGTAGAAGTTACATTTTTTGTAACTTTAACTGTTACGTTGCCTCAGAAGGCACAAATGGCACGCTCATCAGAAGCTGGGGACACGAAAAGGCTTTACAAAATGCTGTAATATGTGCAGAAAAGTTCGCGAACTGCGGTAGTAGGATTCCTTGATTGCCACGAGTCGCGACAAGCCGGTCAAATTAGTAAGCCATTTAGAACAAAATGGGAACACAACGTACTCTAGTATCCAAGCAGAATATACCGTTTATTTTAACCCAAATGGCATAAATTTTAACCCAAAATGGAGGCTTTGAACAAGTACCATTATGTGATTTCTTTGAGTGGGGAGACTCAGTGTCACAGGTATGAATTAAGATAGCTAAATTAAATCTATCTGGTTCTTATTTTGCAAAAAATCAAGCAACAGATGATGTTCGTTGCCAAAGAATCAAATCTTTGATCTTGTCAAGAAAGTTAGCAGAAAAGAGGGCTACCGGTTAGTTGAAATTAGATGTTTTTTACAGTATGCAAAGGTTCCAGGGACTAAAATCGTCAAGATTTTGCAGCTGTCAGAGATGAGCGTGTAAAAGCTCCTCAAATATTCCTACGAAGCCTTTGTTTTATTATGCAGTTCATGTCGAGGCCTTGATATCAGTGAACAAGCTCTGAGTAGACAGTGTATTCAATGGCAGGCTTTACTTTGATACGTTACGCAATCATAGGAAGATCATGTGCATGAAAAATTGAATACTGAATGATGAGAACCCAATTACTGTTAGACACCGAACTCCCTTGACTTCGATCAATTGAGCTGATGTGTTGGAAGCGTTGTTCAGAGAAAGACAATGAATGTTCTCGAGGCCGCAAAGAATCTTTGGAAGCTTCAATATCGAACGTAGGTCCATTTAGAACATGCTCAGTAGACGATTTGAATCTCGCACAGATACAGTGGTGTTCCCGACGCCTAAATGTAAATCTCGTCCATTGGTGTTGCCGACGCCTAAATGTATATCTCGCCCAGTGGTGTTCCCGACGCCTAAATGTAAATCTCGTCCATTGGTGCTGCCGACGCCTAAATGTATATCTCGCCCAGTGGTGTTGCCGACGCTTAAATGTAAATCTCGCCCAGTGGTGTTCCCGACGCTTAAATGTAAATCTCGTCCAGTGGTGTTCCCGACGCCTAAATGTAAATCTCGCCCAGTGGTGTTCCCGACGCTTAAATGCAAATCTCGTCCAGTGGTGTTCCCGACGCCTGAATGTAAATCTCGTCCATTGGTGTTGCCGACGCCTGAATGTAAATCTCGTCCATTGGTGTTGCCGACGCCTAAATGTACATCTCGTCCATTGGTGTTGCCGACGCCTGAATGTACATCTCGTCCATTGGTGTTGCCGACGCCTGAATGTAAATCTCGTCCAGTGGTGTTGCCGACGCCTGAATGTAAATCTCGTCCATTGGTTTTGCCGACGCCTGAATGTAAATCTCGTCCTGGTGTTGCCGACGCCTGAATGTAAATCTCGTCCTGGTGTTGCCGACGCCTGAATGCAAATCTCGTCCATTGGTGTTGCCGACGCCTAAATGTAAATCTCGCCCAGTGGTGTTGCCGACGCCTGAATGTACATCTCGTCCATTGGTGTTGCCGACGCCTGAATGTACATCTCGTCCATTGGTGTTGCCGACGCCTAAATGTAAATCTCGTCCAGTGGTGTTGCCGACGCCTGAATGTAAATCTCGCCCAGTGGTGTTGCCGACGCCTGAATGCAAATCTCGTCCAGTGGTGTTGCCGACGCCTGAATGCAAATCTCGTCCAGTGGTGTTGCCGACGCCTGAATGCAAATCTCGTCGAGTGGTGTTGCCGACGCCTGAATACAAATCTCGTCCAGTGGTGTTGCCGACGCCTGAATGCAAATCTCGTCCAGTTGTGTTGCCGACGCCTGAATGCAAATCTCGTCCAGTGGTGTTGCCGACGCCTGAATGCAAATCTCGTCCAGTGGTGTTGCCGACGCCTGAATGCAAATCTCGTCGAGTGGTGTTGCCGACGCCTGAATGCAAATCTCGTCCAGTGGTGTTGCCGACGCCTGAATGCAAATCTCGTCCAGTGGTGTTGCCGACGCCTGAATGCAAATCTCGTCCAGTGGTGTTGCCGACGCCTGAATGCAAATCTTGTCCAGTGGTGTTGCCGACGCCTGAATGCAAATCTCGTCCAGTGGTGTTGCCGACGCCTGAATGCAAATCTCGTCTAGTTGTGTTGCCGACGCCTGAATGCAAATCTCGTCCAGTGGTGTTGCCGACGCCTGAATGCAAATCTCGTCCAGTGGTGTTGCCGACGCCTGAATGCAAATCTCGTCCAGTGGTGTTGCCGACGCCTGAATGCAAATCTCGTCCAGTGGTGTTGCCGACGCCTGAATGCAAATCTCGTCCAGTGGTGTTGCCGACGCCTGAATGCAAATCTCGTCCAGTGGTGTTGCCGACGCCTGAATGCAAATCTCGTCCAGTGGTGTTGCCGACGCCTGAATGCAAATCTCGTCCAGTGGTGTTGCCGACGCCTGAATGCAAATCTCGTCCAGTGGTGTTGCCGACGCCTGAATGCAAATCTCGTCCAGTGGTGTTGCCGACGCCTGAATGTAAATCTCGCCCAGTGGTGTTGCCGACGCCTGAATGTAAATCTCGTCCAGTGGTGTTGCCGACGCCTGAATGCAAATCTCGCCCAGTGGTGTTGCCGACGCCTGAATGCAAATCTCGTCCAGTGGTGTTGCCGACGCCTGAATGCAAATCTCGTCCAGTGGTGTTGGCGACGCCTGAATGCAAATCTCGTCCAGTGGTGTTGCCGACGCCTGAATGCAAATCTCGTCCAGTGGTGTTGCCGACGCCTGAATGCAAATCTCGTCGAGTGGTGTTGCCGACGGCTGAATGCAAATCTCGCCCAGTGGTGTTGCCGACGCCTGAATGTAAATCTCGTCCAGTGGTGTTGCCGACGCCTGAAAGCAAATCTCGTCCAGTGGTGTTGCCGACGCCTGAATGCAAATCTCGTCCAGTGGTGTTGCCGACGCCTGAATGCAAATCTCGTCCAGTGGTGTTGCCGACGCCTGAATGCAAATCTCGTCCAGTGGTGTTGCCGACGCCTGAATGCAAATCTCGTCCAGTGGTGTTGCCGACGCCTGAATGCAAATCTCGTCCAGTGGTGTTGCCGACGCCTGAATGCAAATCTTGTCCAGTGGTGTTGCCGACGCCTGAATGCAAATCTCGTCCAGTGGTGTTGCCGACGCCTGAATGCAAATCTCGTCTAGTTGTGTTGCCGACGCCTGAATGCAAATCTCGTCCAGTGGTGTTGCCGACGCCTGAATGCAAATCTCGTCCAGTGGTGTTGCCGACGCCTGAATGCAAATCTCGTCCAGTGGTGTTGCCGACGCCTGAATGCAAATCTCGTCCAGTGGTGTTGCCGACGCCTGAATGCAAATCTCGTCCAGTGGTGTTGCCGACGCCTGAATGCAAATCTCGTCCAGTGGTGTTGCCGACGCCTGAATGCAAATCTCGTCCAGTGGTGTTGCCGACGCCTGAATGCAAATCTCGTCCAGTGGTGTTGCCGACGCCTGAATGCAAATCTCGTCCAGTGGTGTGGCCGACGCCTGAATGCAAATCTCGTCCAGTGGTGTTGCCGACGCCTGAATGCAAATCTCGTCCAGTGGTGTTGCCGACGCCTGAATGTAAATCTCGCCCAGTGGTGTTGCCGACGCCTGAATGCAAATCTCGTCCAGTGGTGTTAACGACGCCTGAATGCAAATCTCGTCCAGTGGTGTTGGCGACGCCTGAATGCAAATCTCGTCCAGTGGTGTTGCCGACGCCTGAATGCAAATCTCGTCCAGTGGTGTTGCCGACGCCTGAATGCAAATCTCGTCGAGTGGTGTTGCCGACGGCTGAATGCAAATCTCGCCCAGTGGTGTTGCCGACGCCTGAATGTAAATCTCGTCCAGTGGTGTTGCCGACGCCTGAATGCAAATCTCGTCCAGTGGTGTTGCCGACGCCTGAATGCAAATCTCGTCCAGTGGTGTTGCCGACGCCTGAATGCAAATCTCGTCCAGAGGTGTTGCCGACGCCTGAATGTAAATCTCGTCCAGTGGTGTTGCCGATGGTTAAGCACGCGTTTCATGTAACTTCATATAAAATGTTGTTGAACTGTTTCATTGGGAAATTCTCTACGCATGTTATCCTCGAAATAAATTCGTAGCCTTAAGTATAAGCCTCAAAAGAGTGTACTAATTTATTGGTTTGGAGGTAAAGTATTGTGGCTGGAAATGAGCTCCAAATTGGGTCCAAAAATTGGGTTCTAAACTTTTTGAGTCTAATTGAGGTAGGCTATATATATTGTTAAATTTTACGCGCCCACAATCTATCGTTGAACCTCAATCAAAGTAAGAAAATACTCATCTAGAATTTACCAAGAAAATGAAAAAATCTAAATTCTTCAAAAAGTATATTTGATTATGCGTTTGCATTGTTGCAACGTTTTCGAAGCATGTGTTGAAATGTAATGAGTTTTTCTGATAGTTAAAGGGTAGAGTAACCTTTTATAATCGTTTGTTGCCCCAACTTTTAACATTTTGCGAGACTTCGTCATGTAGTAACACTTCTCCCCCTATTTGTCTTGATTTGTGTACATACATTGAAGATTTTGTGAAATATCAATCGTACCTAATATTTTTTTTCAATATTTCTTGATGTTATGGGTTTTAAACATCTCAGATACAAGCATCATCCAGGAGACCGTCCTCTAACTAACGAATGGTTAGGAGGGAAAGCTTTTGCAGAATTTTTTATTTTATCAGAGTCATTACGAGGCGCAAGACTGCATTCGTGAGGGAATATAGCGAAGACTTTCGAATCCTAGAAGAACAGCAAGATGTAAAATGTATTTGTTCTATTCCAAGCCTGACACAGAGACGATGAAGATCTCAATAGTATGACGACATCGAATTGGATCGAACGCGTTCTCAAACCTGGAAGCTGATCCTGCTAGCAGCTTGAGCGAGGGAGAGTAAACTGTGTGTGGTCGGATGTCAGTTCTGCCACCAGTTGATGTCGCAAATCAGAGACACACCTATTACATCATTACTGACCGGCTTAAAACTACTCATCGTCTCCGTTACAAATATATTTTGTGCCAAAGAACGTTCTCTGCGTTTTGTTAGCGTACACGTTTTTTTGTTCACTATTTAAAACGGTACCAAGTACACTGTTGTCAATGAAATAGTTTCAGCAAAGAAAAACTATTTGACCGATTTTTCAAAATTTCACAGCAATTAGTCAAGTATTGGCATTTCTATGTTTTCAATATTAATATAAATAATTCATGTTTAAGTATTGATTAGTCTTTTTAGGTTGTTGAGCCAATTGAGAATTTATGGAGCCCTACTCAACTCTGGAGAATAAAACAGTAAATAAAAAAAGGCTTTTAAATTATTGACTTTGAATGCTGGTTCTCAATTAGCCTCTTAAAAAGACAAAAAATAGACAACACATCTATAACTTGGAATACACTTCGAACACGGCGCTGTGATGCCACGCGCCATCAATGTTAACATGACACAGCATCGATTCTTTTTATATACCGACTGTTCGTATTCAAACTCATTCATCACTTTATAGGCACAAGCGCTGTGTTTCACACTTAGAATCAAGATGAAACTTGTGACCTAGAAAAATACTCGAAACCTGCTGTCGCTGGTGTTTAAGTATGGATTATTGAAGGGAAAAAACTTTAAATTACTGAACATTGCATGGGGACCTGAAACCAACCGGCGTTTGGTCAGCTGGCCTTAATGAACTACACAAACTTCATAAATGAGCATTTTGCGTGGGAACTTGAGCGGGTGTGTGACTCACCGAACTTTAGTCTAAATCGCACAACTCACAGACCCAAGTTCGACCTCCATAATAGCGGAGAGAAACTTTATACGTTGAAGGCCTACAGTCCCATAGATGCCGGGGACGTTTCCTCAGTTACAGTCGTCTGTTTTTGAAGAAATTGTTTTTTCATGAGTGAATACATCGCGGAAATCTCTTCGTACCAGTGTCTTATTTAATTATTTTTTGTGTTTGATAGTAACATTTAACGAGACGGCTCTTAACTTGAAGCATCTATATGCGTTCGAGCATCTCTGGCAAAAATTTATAAACGTCCAATAACACACTTGTAATCAAATTTCTACGCTCCCAGGAAGAAATTCTGAGGTCCTAGGCTAAATTAAGTTAAGGTAGGACTTCTTTGGGTTTTGCTTAGGGTTTAGGGTTTTGCTTAGTTACGGACCATCTTTATCAGCATCTTCAGCATCGGACCATCTTTTTTCTGTTGCATTTTTAGCATCTCTGACTTTCTTCTTCAGTTTTATCTTGTTTCATAACTTTCCTTGTCAACTTACTGTTTCTATCGCAAGGGATTTTTTGTGGGAGCAAGCCTTGGTTATAATATACAGATTTTCAGCTGCCTTAATTTTATGTTAAATGGTGCCCGCATCCGACCTCATTTCGGAGCACTTCTGCGGTGGTTATTCAGGGCTAAAGTAACGTACGATCTAATTTAATCAAATCTGAGAGCAACTCCACTTGGCATCTAATCTGAAAACGTGACTAAGGAAATGATAATTTTATCGAAGTTCGTTCAATTCGGACAATTTCCAAGGAACTTTATATGTTACTAATGAGTGAAGACTACAAAACAGTCTCCAAATAAAAGGGTTAAAGAATACTCTGAAGCGGTTTGAAACAATCCCCAAAAAGTCGTTTGCTTCTTCTCAGGGTGATACGACTAGTGTACTTATCCGAATAGTGTTCCCTGGATGAAGATGTAAGGTCCTACGCCGAAGATTAAGTAGGCCTTCCTGTTCTTGAAATGATATAGGTTTTTAGATATTGTTTCGTAGCATCTTTTTCAGTTCACAGATGTTTTTTCAGCCCCTGTTACTCACTTCTTTTATTGGGCGTATCAAGCTTCCCTCAATCTTGCTGCTTCTGTGCGTCGGGTATGGTGACACACCTCGTGCATAAGTTCCCCGTTCCTACCAATTCCACGCTGAATGGGGCTCCTTCTTTCCCCTCTTGAACACTGTTTTGGTTGGGGAGGCTTCAGCTAACTTATATTTTAAACTAATCTGGTGAAGTACAATCTATTTTGGAGAACAACTCGCAACGTGAATGTTCTCTGAATGAACAACGTAATTTAATTTAATAAAACCTATATTTATATTGAACTGTTTCTGCGCAAAAGATAAATTAGGTTATTTGTGTGCTGAAGCAATCGTTATAATATTTAGATATCTTCGCAAAAACTGTATAATATTTATGAGTTTGAGTGCAAATTGTGTGCGAGTGAAAACGACCTTCAAATGATCTAGAAAATGAATCGAAAGATCACAATTAAATTTTAACGTTTGTCTAAAGATCTGCCGCGTTCCTGTGCCACAGTTAAATTCAGAAGAATAGGTTGAAATGACGAGGTTTGTACGTCAGAGATGACCTCTTGTTTAGTTAGATTTGGTTGCGCATCAGCTACTCAAAATATGTATGCAAAGATAATGGTCTATGGAGGAATTATTACAACTATCTGTACGAGTGCATGTTAGAAGGCAGCTGTATTCTTTCGTAATTTCGTACTCAATTAGCACTACATCGTTGCTCCAACTTGTAAATTGATGATGGTAGTGCCGTTATTGGAGACCAATTTAGAAAAAAATTTGAAAGGAAAAATGCTTGTTTCACTGCGGTAAATTAACCAGTTCAAAAAGAAAGCTAATACAAATCTCCTTCTGATGAATTTAACTTTGAAGCCGACCATGAGATGGTATAGTGTTATAAAGAAAGGAAACGGTAAAAGTAAATTTGACGCCCGTGCTGCGCTCTCTGAGGACTTCAACGCTTCCAGAGCAAAAACGTCATCCAGAAGCTGCGACGAAATCCCATTAGCAGCGTACAAAAACGGCGTCCGATTCCAATGTTAGCTATAGCGGAACGATGAAGAAGGCGTGCTAGAGAGACAGGCAAGTGTCAGTATTGTCTTGAAAAGCGTAAAATTTTTCTTCCGTCTTATGCTCATTGCAACGCGTATGGTGCGTCTTAAGGGTTCCCCTTTGTCTCAGTGCTCCTGGCTAAAATATCAAAAACTTCACAAGCAGTACCACAAAAGTTAGACCTGTCTGTTTTTATCCTAGATCCGATCTAAGCACGGTTTCAGATTTGGCCACTAGTTTTCCTCAAAGCACTCTGAGCTTCAGTCTCGTTTCATTTCTTACTTGACTAATAATCTGACACTGATTGCCAGCATCTGATGTTTTCCCTACTTGTTAGAGTTTCATAGTACAAAGAACAAGGAACCTATCTCGCACGGTCTTACTCCTAATTCTTCGTGGGTGACGTTCATTTCTATGGACGGAAATCAGATCTTTTATGCAAATATAAGTATCGTGGGGGATTGGTGTTCGACGAGCGAAGAAAAGCGTGAGAACTGAAGCGCAGAAATCTTGCACTTCGTGTATATAAGGGAATTTATCCTCCTTGGAAAAAGCACTACATATATTCAAAAGAGCTGCAATGCCGCTATAAGGTTCAGTTCACTCCTAGAATCTGTCTTCATCGACATCTCTTGAGAATATCTTGTATTCCCTTAAGATTTTCTTTAATAACTAACAATGGATTCACCAAGGCGAAACTAAGCCAGTGCTGGTTAATGGTATTATTATAAAACTAAATCTCTATTTTATTCTTTGTCTTACTTCTGAGAGTCGTCGACGCATCGTATCATCGATCTTCACATATGGACCATCGTTTTGAATTCATTTTTCTCAGTTCACGTTTCCATGTGGTCAAAATTCCTTTGTTGCGTAGTTTTCCAGACCGTATCGGGCTGTGCGGATAATCACTGCAACTCTGCTCTTGTGAGTTCTCTTCAAATTTTTATTTCCAGAGTTGTAGAGCCATTATTGAATTTTATTTCGTGGTAAACTTTGCTAAAAGCTGAGTGTACTCACTGTCGAGATTGATCCTTTTAACGTTGTTCTTCAGAAGCACTGAAGAACATGAATCATTGTACGATTCGTTTGAGGCTCCGATCTTCAAAAGCTGTCTATGCGAAGCTAAATTGCCCACTCGTCATAAAATTTAACGTAGTATTTGCTCGAAAAATACAGCTTCGATAGATAGCCTCTATAATTCAAATTCAGAAATTCATCATTTTATTGCTTGCCTAAGTCACTGGCCGGTGCCGCGAGCCCACGACTACAGCCATCAAAAGCTTGGCTTGGCTCTCGTGATTTGAAACTCGACTTCCAAAAGCAAGGCTTCTCTTTAATTTTGGAAACCGACTGTAATTTGAGCAAAAGTCCGTCGCGGTCCCTCAAGTTTCGATGGAATACCTCGTTTGAAGCTCGAAAATTTCGAAATAGGCTTCCTTTCTACGCCACCGTCGAAATTTATTCTGGACTCTTCCGCCTTCACAACCACCAGAAGTTCCGCAAAACTTCGCTCATTATATCTTCCTTGTGTGTGCTCGGACCACATATCACCTTGCTACTTCGCCCACATCGACGAAAAGGTGAGAAAATATTTTAAAACTGATTTTTTCTCTTTGCCAAAAGAGGTCCACATGACTGACAGCTTTACGATCTTTCATTGAGACAATACGACACCATGGTGGCTTGTCCAAGATGAGTAGATTATTGTGCGAGTAACACAACTTGAACCCTTGATAACTCAGCTTACATGAATATACTTAACACCTCAGCTGTTGTTCAGACGCGTATCATTCGTTTTTTATTACAATAGGGTTGTGATTTTCACACTTGATTTGAATGCAAGCAAGAATAGAAAGCAGGACAGCCTCATGTAATCTAACTTAGGGCAACATTCTCTCAGGGTTGAATAAAAGTGAATTTTTTTTGGAGCCGTTTGGTGTATCTCCTTTTTGTAGTTCGCACAGTGCGCTCCGCAATTACGATGAAAATCCCTCGTAATTATGATGTTTTAATTTTTACTTGCTTCTTGTTCAAACTTGACTTCATTACGATTCGAGACCTCAACGATTTGAACCGAGACAGCGTACGCGAAACTTGAGCTATCAAGAAACGCAGAGCACATTCTAAAAAGGTATCGAAATCTTTTTTGCTCCCAACCATCCTAGCAAGATACCCTTCACCATAGATGACTCGCACAGCTTAGTTCTGATAATTTCAATTATTTCATTTCGCCTACCAGCCTACGGTGCCAATTACGGGGGCTTGAGCCGCTCGTTTGAAGCACATGCTCCTGCTGGAAAGCAATCATACCGGTAACTTTGTGGTTTGAATGTAGAGCCAATTAAAGGACCCAAAAGACCACAGGGTATTGACTGCGTTGGCTTTTTTGAATTCTTAGGCAGCATTATCTCGCTAACTTCAGTGCCATCTCGTTCCTGGAGCTCGTTTGTGGTTTAGCAATGAAAAAAACTTCCGAATCTTGCAGCGTTGAAGAAGACGCTGTAAATCGCAGATCTGACCGGGAGGAGAAATTTGACCAAAGCCGCTCTCTGCTCCGCCGCACTCGGCAGAGCTCATGCTAATGGCTTGCGTGATGAACATTAGTTCAATTTTTTGCGGTTCTCCGTCCAGACTGACTTTAAGACACTCTTTCTGAACTGAAAATCCAAAGAAAAAGAAAAGGTACGACTCCATCTGGCTCTTGGCTAATGCTGTGGTGACTTTGTTCTTTTCGATGTATTAAATGATGGGCGTCTCGTAATTTGAGACCTAAAATTTCTCGAGTTAAAAAACAAACTTCGGCTCTTATCTGAGAATTACGACTTCCAATAAAACTGATCTGCTCAAATGATGATACAAGAGAAAACTTTTAAGATTGAAAAATAAGAATGTTCTGCACACCTCAAAATTATATCATTACTGTTGACTGTATCACAGCTTATGCTTTCATCAAGAACGTTACAGCATTACATGGAGCTTTTGAAATAAATTATTTCGCGTAGTTTTATGACCAATACTTCGTATACGTCAGGTCAGGAGCAGCACTTTATTTGAGCGCTGAAGCGAAACAAGAATTCTACGCTCGTGTTGAGTTGAGGTGATATGTTAAGTGAAAGGCACAAACGCAGATCCCATTTCAGTGAGTGAACTCTCGTGTAACATTTACTGTGTCTGAATAACAGGAATTAATCGGGTGCTCTGATGCAGTGTAGAAGACAGCTTCTCGGAGCGCCACGTGCCGGCCTGACATAAATAATGCAAGCCTTGCCTTAAAAACTTAGCGCTGCATAAGTAGCTATGCTTGAAGGCCGGCCAATAAAAACTTGTGCAGCTGACGGCGGTAGTTCCGTGAGCTCGCGAGGAGGAGATTATTGAGGCAAGGCGCAAGCGTTCAGCAAATATTTACATTGGCTAAATTTCCAAGAAAAAGCACAAATTTGAGTTCATGCGCGATTTAAAAATAAGATGCAACGCACGTTGAGCTTTTCAGTCGCATGTGCATTGTCGATCCTACGTCCGTTTTTGAAATGATTAAGACTAAACGAACGTTCATGAGTTTTTCTCATCCTCTCATAGTCAAACGACAACGGGCAATGTATGCATTCTTTTACTGGGCGTCAGTTGGACTTGGGCTACATTCACTCGTAAGACCTGTATTGTGTAACGACTATCTTCGAAAGCAGTTGACAATACTCGTGCATTCTACCTACCCGGCATGAAGTGCATGGCTCATCAACGCTTTGAACTTTACAAGAGTTGTACGAGTTTGTTTAGTTTAGTTAGACCCTTGTGTAGATACGTTTTCTTTTTCGCTTTCTTGGCGATCATTGAGGACATAATCAAATAATTGGCCTTTTTCTTGGCTGGAATAAACAAAAACCTTTCACACAAACATTACCGCAAGAATCACTCCGTAAAAGCATACCAAGTGCTGTGTGGTTCTTGTTGGAATATTGGAAGAAAAAGTCACTCTGACTAGCCTATAGGCGTTATTTTCATCTTTGCTCGTAATGACCCCTAGCCTGTTGCATCAGTACACGGTGCGGACCCCCTCAGGGGGATACTACTGCTGTATCTATGGGAATTGGCGCTCCCAGGGGGACTATGTGAGGGCCCGAGCTAAAGGTTAGGTAGGCTTCCTTTTTGTTGAAGTAGAATAGGTTTTTGTTTTGTTACGGACCATCTTTTTCCGGTTCACTGCTGTCCTGTTTTTCAGCACCTACTACTTTTTTCTTCAACTGTTTCTTGTTTCATGAAGTTCTTTCTTAGCTGACTGTTTCTGTGTACCTTGTGCATGGATTCCGCGTTCCCTCAACTCCATACTAAATGGTGCCCTCCTCCTTCCTCTCTTAGAACATCTTTGTCGTGGTTAAGGGAGGCTAAAACTTTTTTATATAATAATAATAACACGGTGCGGACTTGAGCTCGATGCTCTGGGTGAGTTCAGCTGAAGTTCAATATCCCACTCACATTGTACTCAATTTCAACTATCAAAACTAAAATGTCAATTACATGTTTCAGAATTAAAACAAAAAACCGTGTAATTGGAATGTACCTTCATTTGATTTACAAGAAGCACATGCAAAATTTGGTTAATGGCGACCGGTGGGTCACACACATCATGGAAATCCCCCTCATTGACCACCGGTGGGTCACAGCATGATAATGAGTAATTGAACAAAAGAGGAGCAAACTCTGCCCTAGGGTAAATCTTTAAAAAAAATATGCTAACAGAGCGGCGGAAGAGCGTTGGCTGAAAATAACAGAAGGGCCAGCTTTTCATAGTTAACGTCTTCGTTCCTGTACTGCCGGCAGGCAGCGAAAGCTCTTCTGTCGACTTGGTTACGTTACATACTGTTTTTTATAGTCCAAATCTCTAAGTTTTTGTTTTTTTTCCACAAACTTGAATGTTTCACACAAAAAAACACGTTGCGTATCCTTGTCGGCAAAAAAACATCCGCTACCGTCTGCATCGCTACTATTCCTAAATTTATTTGAAAATTTGACTCAAGGTAATTATGATGAGTGATAATTTTGATGACAGTCAAACTAGACTCGACAAATTACTATCCAAAACTGCATAATAATGTCGCGTATTCATATAAAATAAACTCGAGGAATCATGGTAGAATTTTACCGCGCAGTTTGCTCTTCGTGCCTTGCAGTTAATCGTGAAAACTTTCCCGCAGCGAAAACAGCTCAAGTCTGTCTAGAACTTCCCTGTAAAATGCTGGCTTACTAAAGTAGACGAAACAAATGCATTGCGGTTCTTATTTGTATTGTTTATGAGTGATGATCTCCTAACGGAATGAAAGCAATCAGACCATTCATAATGAAGCTCTGAATTAGCTGCGCTGCAACGTGTTCTATATGTTCCTCTATGACTGCGAAGCCAGAAATGCGTGTCTGTTTGAAAATGCACAATTCTCCCCCTCAAAGCACTATGAACGTTGCGGGAAATACGTCTTTGCGACATATTTAGTGCCCAATTCTGCCCGTTCACTCGAGCACTTTATTCACCTGCAATTTTCAAAAGCACAAAAACATGTTGTAGTTCTCCATTAGATTTTATAGCTTCACGCCAGTAGATTCCCAAACCCAACGTACTAACGATCACGATCCGTAACCTAACGGCATCACGTTTCGTAACCTAACGGCATCACATTTCGTAACCTAAGGGCATCATATTTCGTAACCTAAGGGCATCATATTTCCTAACCTAAGGGCATCATATTTCGTAACCTAAGGGCATCATATTTCGTAACCTAACGGTATCACACTTCGTAACCAAACGGTATCACATTTCGTAACCTAACGGTATCGCACTTCGTACCTTAACGGCATCACACTTCGTAACCAAACGGTATCACATTTCGTAACCAAACGGCATCACACTTCGTAACCAAACGGTACCACATTTCGTAACCAAACGGCATCACATTTCGTAACCAAACGGTATCACATTTCGTAACCTAACGGTATCGCACTTCGTACCTTAACGGCATCACACTTCGTAACCAAACGGCATCACACTTCGTAACCAAACGGTACCACATTTCGTAACCAAACGGCATCACACTTCGTAACCAAACGGTATCACACTTCGTAACCAAACGGCATCACACTTCGTAACCAAACGGTACCACACTTCGTAACCAAACGGTACCACATTTCGTAACCAAACGGCATCACACTTCGTAACCAAACGGTACCACATTTCGTAACCTAATACCATGTTTCTTAACCTAATGCCAATTCGAATCTTTATCCATTTCTATGAGGATCTCAGAGATATCGTCGGGACTGCAACCTTTTGCGTTTGTCGGTTTGGATTAAATTAGAAATAACGACATAGCTCTAAAGAATTTTTCGCTCTAGTTTACTTTCCTCAAGTTGTGGCTTATATTAGTTGTTGAACTCCTATGATTGCGTCTTTTAATATTAAGAAAAATGAATGGCTTCGTTGAGCAAAATAATTATGATTACTAATTTTATTCTTTATATTTGTGACCCCTCAGGGGGATACAACTAGTGTATCTATGGGAATTAGCGCTCACAGGGGGAAAATGCGAGGGCCCGAGCCGAGAGTTAGATAGGCCTTCTTTTTGTTGAAATAAAAGGTTTTTTTACGTTAAGTACCGCCTTTTTTCGCTTCACTCCTGTCCTGTTTTTCAGCACCTCTGACTTCCTTCTTCAACTTTTATCTTATTTCATGAACTTCTTTCTCAACTTTCTGTTTCTATGTCCCTTCTGCATAGATTCCTCATTCTCTTATCTCCATACCAAATGGTGCCTTCCTCCTTCCCCTCTTCGATACGCTCTTTTTTTATAGCGGTTAGGGAGGCTTAAACTAACTTATAATTTATTTTAATTTATTCTTTATATTAGTGATCAATATTGATTGCTGACATTCAATGCTTGAGTCTTCTGATAGGCGAAAAAATTTTATGTGCTGAACTGAGGGGGAGATTCTTTAATTGTTTTTAATTGCTGCCAAAGATAAACTTGTTTTCCTTTCGCAGGTGTACGCAACTCACAATTAAAATTAGCAACGCAACTATACCATGAAGCGTTAGAGCCTATAGGTAATCGGAATGGCGCATTAAGCCGTATTTATAATCTAAATGTCTCATTTTTCAATCAGTCACCAAGTAAACGCCATTATAATCCTGCAATGTGCCCCTGTACCGGATATCTGCAACGACTGCTACAGAAGTCCGTTGTACGTTTAGATTTGTTGCTCCGATTGTCTTATCAGACACTCACTCTGCCTCCTTGTAGTAGAAGTTATTTCATTTAAGCGTGGCTCCCCTTCACATAGAGCGGACGTTGGCTGGGGAGTGTCCCAGCAGTAGATTTCAGAACGTTTCTTTTGGTGATTTATGTAGACCAACACGGTCAAGCGTTTGCTGACAGGGTCAATCTTATCAGTACAGCGTGAAGAGTTAGCATTAGACAAAAAACGCTTGAGCTGTTATGCTACTATCTAGATTGAATCGTCACTTGTTGTTACAATAGCCATTCGGAAGTTCCCTTTGCCTAGATGAGATTGTCATGTCTTTCTCTGTACTCGTTCTGACCTTTAACTATCGTATTCTCCTGGGGGATACAACCATTATACCGGTTGAAATTGGCACGCCCTGGGGAAAACATGTGGTAGGTTAGGCAGGATTTTTTCCATGAAATAGTGGGTTATAGGTTTTGCTACGGACCATCTTTTCTCGGTTTACTGGAGTCTTTTTCAGCCTCTACTATCATCAGGTCGTACCATAAGCCCTGGCCGGTTACATGTGGTAACAAGTTTGAACTTGTACTACAGAAAAGGGTATAAATTTGTGATCTATTCCGAGAGGTAATCAGATCATTGTGGTCTTCCATACACTTTGCAGTGAAATACTTGTGGATATTTGATCATTTTTCAGTATGGAACCATCAACCGAGAATATTTGCCTGCGCATCTCTTCATCCCCGACAATTGTAAACACATTTTTTGGATAGGTTTGTAACCGGAGACAAAAAGTGAATTATATACAGCAATATTAAACGGTAACATCAATACCGAAGTCGACAAACAAAACCATAATAACAAATAAAAACAGGACTACATCCGAAAAAGGTTTTGCTGTGTGTTTAGAGGAATATGACGAGAACAGCTAAACAGTCCTGCAGATTTGTACAGTCAGCAGCTGCAAAGACTAAATACCGCTTGAAAAATAAGCGCCCAGCTTTGGCCAATCGAAAAAGCGTCATCCTTCAGCACGAAAATGCGCGTCCGCATCCACCACGAATGACTTTGGACTCAATTGAAAAGCTGAATTCCATGGGAAACATTGATGCATCCGCCCTCTTCTCCAGATATTGCTCCTTCAGACTTCACTCTCTTTAGGAGTCTAGACAATTATTTAAGGGGAAAAACGTTGAAAGACATCAACAACTTCAAAAATTAATTGTGGGTCTTTTTTTATTCAAAAACCAAAGATTTCTATGAACCAGCCCAGGTAGCAAGAAATTATTAGGCCAATATTGGGTTGATAATCATTTATTGACCTGATATTGGAATCTTGGATTACAATAATAGGCTAATAACAAGACAATATCGAAAAAAGATATATTTATTTGTGATATCAACTTGTTATTGGAACAATGTAGTAAATAGTTTTATTCCCAATATTAACCTAACAGTGTATATCTATATGTACGATATTCATGTAAGTGGAAACTATCTCATAATAATTGAAAATCTCGCAATTTAATAAAATTTGTTAAAATATAAATTATTATTGCCCAAATATTGGGTTGATATTGTACGCCAATAATACGGAGTAATTTGTTTAAAATGTACCAATAAAGTTAATGAATAGTTATTGCAGTCATTAATGAGTGCAGATATATTTGACAGATATCAAGAAATGTGAATACGTTACAAAAATATGTATATTCAGAATTACTGTAATCACAGGTTCACAGTTCTTGTTTTTTCAGTCGTCCAATGAGTTTCGAAGGTCTAATTTTTTTCAAAAAATATGCTAAAATCGTTTGTCATGTGTTACTATAGCAATAAATGTCTATATATTGAATTAAGATGATATAAAGTCATTTATATAGATGATATAAATGACTTAATTTCGTAACGAAGGTATTGAGTAGGCCTATTCCTACCATATAACCCATTTTGCATGCATCATTCTTTGAGTAAAGCGCTTTCGTGCAATTTTTCAATCACGCATATATATGCTGCTTAGATTAACGTATATATGCTGCTTAGTATAGGTTGCCCGACCACTGGTACGTACGTGCAACACAAAATTTGGACTACGATGCCAAAGAGGTTTGTAAACATGGATTTTAGATAAATTTTGAATGCAGTTTAATTCATAGTCTTGTAGGTGTGTAGGTATGTACATAGGATAACATATTTATCAGAATTATATACATTTATCGTCTTTGAACCCTTCTGAATATTGATGCGATATTAGAAATTAATTATTGAGCCAAAGTGTTGTTTAAGGAAACACCTCAATATCAAGTCATTAGTGACACAGTAATGAGCTGATACTGGGTTAAAAATAAATTATTATTGGGAAAATATATTCTACCAATATCCACTTGATGTTAGAAAATAAGTATTGGGCCTGTAGTACCCTACCTTAGTTACCCCTCAAACTCAGTTCTAGTTTATTTGTGTTCAGTAATATTAGTATGTGTGTATGAAAAAAGTGGAAAAGTCGCGTAGCGTTCAACCGAAAAAATTGCGAAAAAAACACGTGTGTGTAGCTAAGGTTTACTTCACTCGCCGCAAGCGAAACTCAGTTGCAAAAGCTGTCCCAACTCCAGGCCTTCGAAGGCAGGATTTTTCTAAGGAACACCTCTATATGAATTTCATAGTGACTCATTAATTAGCTATTATATGTATTACAAATATCAATCTATCAGGAATGGAGGATTAACCAATGTTATTGTAGGAATCACTTCATTATCAAGTCAATATTGACACAATAATTAGTTGATATTGGGTTGATGATAATTTTTTTATTGGGCCAATATATTTTTCTAATATCAACCGAAATTTCCAAAATAAGGTATTGCCCCAATGTTCATTTTGAATATCCAGTCAATATTGAGACTGTATATTGGCTCAATATTAGGTCAATAAATTTTGCTACCTGGGAGGCATTAAAAAATTAGCTAATATGTGGTCAGAAGTTTTTACTAACGATAGAGAATATGTTGTTGAATAAATTAATGTTACTTTATATGTTTTTACTCTCATTATCATACTTGTAAAAAATGGAAAGAATTTATGGTACGACCTGATTTTTTCTGTCAACTTTTATGTTGTTCCGGGAACGTGTATCAATCTTTCCTTTTCAATGCACTAGGCTTGGGAACATACATTGAGTCATTTATTCGTAATTTGTTTCCTTTGATATAAATCCGAACATAATTGCGGCCTAGAATATAATTTGCATGAAGTTACTTCTTGTGGATAAGCTTATGTTTTCCTTTTTAGGTAAAGGTCTTCAGTATGTTAGTTCAAATGTCTGACTCCTTTAATATTTGTTTTCCGTGTAGTCGAGTCTTAACCCCTTCCCCAACCATTTTCTTGTTAAAAACGTTTCTTTTTCAGACTAATTTTTTTATTTTTGTTCTATATAGTATTTTTGATGCTGGTTATGAAAACAGTTTGTAATTATTTTTCTTTCCATTTTTGTGGTTAACTTTTTATTTTGAAAATACCTTTGTCGGCAAAAACGAGTCACATAGTCATTGTCTGATGTAGAGAAATAGTCATTGTTAAGAAATAGTCATTGGCTGATGAACTGGCAGAGTTATCAGAAGTATTCAAGCTTCTGAGGAAAGGTTCATATTTGCTATCTTCCATTGAACTAGACATATTTAGGCTGTGACACTTGAAAATGGTATAAAAAAAATGAATGCAAATGTGGATGCCAAACAGCACCCATCCGACGGCAATGGCTGTCGGAGCAAGTCTAGGAACAATGTCCATGAAATCATACAGCTCTCCACTATCGCCTGTGCCAAGCGTAAGATTTGACAAGAACTCTCGTTTCACATGTAGAATGGCTTACAAAGGCTTAAAATCGACGAGTATATACGTATGTAGCTGGTTTTTGAAGGTAAAGTTTTATACGAGTATACTCGTCGACGACTGGAAAAAGAACATTTTGTGAAAACGTGTATACACTTTTCTGCCGGGGAAGGGGTTAAACTGCGTAATGCGTAGGAAACCAAAAGTTAACACTTCTCTTATCTGTGAAAATAATGTTCCTCAGAAGCATCAGTAGACAGGTGAATTTGAAGACCCAACCAGCATCTAATATGGAGGGGTAGTTCAATTAAAGACCTAACAATTAACATGGGACAAATGTAAGCAAATATCAGACTGGACCAGGGATTGCATTTCCTTCTTTCTCTTAGCGGGGATACAACTATTGTATCTGGGGGAATCAGAGCTCTTGAGGGAAGATGTGAAGTCTCAAGGTGAAGCTTCGGTAGGCCTTCCTTCTGTACAAATAGAATAGTTTTTTCTAGTTACGGAACATCTTTTTTAGCTCACTGCTGTCCTGTTTTTCGGCGTCTATCCTACTTTCTTCTTTGGCTTTTATTTTGCTTCATATACTTACTTCCTAACCTACTGGAAGTTATTGGTGTCGAGAATCTGTTAAGAATAACCAATTTTGTGAATTAAAAAATGAGGATTTAGGGAAAAATTTTAATTGTGTGTAATAAATGTTGTGCTTACTTATGAATATCTTAGTAAATCCCAGCAGCACAGGAGGGTCGCTTCAACATGTATGTTTTTATGCCGTATGTTTTTGGGGTCAGCAATGTTAGGTGGAGCGATAAGATGTAAGGGCTCGGACGATGGCTGTTTACACTGTGTATTGTTTCTGGAGGGGTCTATTTTGTGGTGTTAGCAATTTTTTCATTCGGGCGAGCCCTTGGAAACTTTAGACGTTCGGAAAAATTCCTACCGATGCGCAAACAAAGTCGCCTTGTGGTCAAAAATAAATCGAGACACTTAAGCCGAGAGAGGCGGCAAACCAACGGTCGGTTTCGAAGGAGCTGAGCGTGAGAAACAATGAGGCTAAGAAAGAAATAAAGGCGAGCTGCGGTACTACCAATTAGAAAAGAGGTAGGCGGGCGCTTTGAGGTTCCAAAGATTCTTATAGGTCGAATGTGGGAGAGGAGACAACCCTCGAGAAAATACGCGGGGCATCTGAGGAAAAAAAGGTAGTTCTGCAGTCAACGCCGGAGCGCGAAGTAGAAGAAATAAAACGCGGGTGTGTTCGCTGTAACAAACGTGCTCAAATATATAATGAAAAAGTGGTTATTGGATATATTGAAAATTTATACTAAAGGCGAAGTTATAATGTAATCCAAAATTCATACATTTTCTCGTTTTTACTCTCAGAGAAGTAAAGTAAAATCCAACCAGCGTGGAAATAATTTAATTTAACAGTTAGCTGCAACGTCTCGGGGCGGGTAAGAGAAACGCAGGTTCTTAAAATAAAAAATAAAAAAATATATATATATTTTGTTAAAATAAATATTAGTGACATTTATTGGCATTCAGTGCTGTAAAAATTGAGATATTTTGAGGGAACGTAACTAGGGCAATCAGGGATTAACGAGTTATAAATTGCTCCTGCAGGAGGGAGGCCTGTGCATAAGAAGTCCTGTGGATAAGGAGCACACAAGAAAGGGGAATGCTCGGGAGCTACGAATCTGGCAATTAGCACCAAATTTCCTTGAACTGTGGCTAGGACAGTGATTTGAACTGAAGTTGTGTCGGCTCATGAACGTGAAGGTCGAAGTAATGATCACATCCCGTGCTGCTGGAAGCGCTGAGATATTGTAGGCCTTACTTGTGTTATGTTTGGGAGTGTGAGTAATATGCGGGAAAAGGCTGGCCAGCCGGGAAAATTTAGTATAGTTATGTGATGTAAGTGATTTGGCGTCTGCTGTTTGATTCCATTACTTAATTTGCATCACTCCTAATACCATTCATTGTGTGTACGCTCATTGATGTTTGTATGACGTATAGCTGGAAATCATAAATGTTAGCATATTTTTCCCTGTGTATCATGTCCCACAATATTAGAAGCGATCGATCGTAACACCACGGAGGGCGCTCAGAAAATGCGCTTCGTAAGTGGGTCATCTACCATCGGTGAGTACAGCTCTAATTTTAGTATACAATCATTGTTTTTTTTTGTTCTTAGTAACTGTGTTCTTGATACATCCTCATATTTTTGTGTATTGTGTAATGTCATGGAGGTTTGCCATTCCCTCAACTCCGAGAACCTGATCTTCTTGTTAATGAAATGTTAACAAGGAGGAGACGGCCCCGTTTTCTCGTGACATCGCAATTTGGTAAGATCAACACGATCGCTTTGTAATTTTTGTGAATTTGTGAGTGTAGTGAAACAGTTAAATTGTATTTTTTTGTTTGGTTATTTCATGTGCAAAACGTTTACTGAAATTCAGTAGAGGTACATAACTCGTAAAGTAATGATTTTCTGTGTTCCGGTGTGAGAAGCCAGCAAGCGCACTACCATATAGCTAAGGAAAGTGAAAGCGTTTATAAAAGTGATAAGATTCTGTGGGAATATTCTAGTGTGCTCACACGATTGATTCAAAGTTTCAGTAAAATTTCACAGTGAGTAGGTTTAAAAATATTTGAGTGGTCGCGAAAATTTGAGTTTTGAAAATTTGAATTAGAGAAAATCGACACCATGCCTGCGCGAGGGAGAAGGAACAAAGCTCGTGGAAATGAGCCGGCGGCGAACCCCCAGCCTGAAGAAAACGTAAACATGCCAGAGGTGAGGCTTACCCTCACGACGCGGACAAAGCGGCTACGCCAGTGGCTGCTAAGGATACGGGCAAAGGTGAAGATGAAGGCAGGAGGACAGGAGATGCAGTAAACGCACGACGAGCAGCGTCCAGATCGCAGAGGAGCTACAATATACGTTCTCGGTGTAGGTGAATCGCCAATTAGAAACGAACTGCAGAGGACTGAAATCATGCGTCAACTTGACTTTGCGGGATGTGTTCTTGTGTGTTTAATTTTAGAAAAACTCTTGCGTAGGAGTGAGTTTTTTTTAGTGCTGTATTGCTTTAATCTAAATGTGTTCTTAAGTAGAATTGTGTTACTCTAGCTGTGAATTAAATCTAATCTCACTCACTAGAGTGTGATGCTTCGTTCAGTAGGAATATGCTCTAGGCTATGTAACTCCAACTTTCTTTGCTCACAAGAAATTTCGTCTGGACGAAAATCTTGTTCGAGTGATCTAATCTTATACTATGCTTAATTCTCATTTTTCTTTCTTGCTAAGTAAAGGGAAATTGAGCGTTCATTAGGTTAACTTCGTATGTTTCTCAAGAGGAGTACTTTGTTTCCTTTGTAGTATGCTTACATATTTCCTCGCCAGCATCTCGTAAAGCGTACGCGCTTAATACGAAATAACGCTAGCGAATTAATTAGTTTAATCTGGTAGTGCTTAGGCTGAGGTTATCTCAGGCTTGCTGACTTTATCAATACCGTTGAAACCGTTCACTTACTCGCAAATGGGAGAATATGTTTAGCATTATATTAAAAGTAGCGTGTTCATTCTTGCTGTAGACAATAGTGTGTTTCATTTCTTCAGACTTAAGTAATTGATTTTCTTGGTAGATTAGCGTAGTAAGTACTTCAGCACAAAACAGGCCAGAACATTGCATAACACGAATGCGTCTCGTATAAGCAGCAAAAATTAAGGAAGAATCACGTGGAACACGAGTGATTATTTACAAGAACAACGAACAGATAGCAACTGTACAACATAAGGGATACAGCGCACTTGTATTGGAAGTATTTGACGGTAGAACAAATTCAAGCGTTGCATTGGGAAACGACGAAGATGTATGTACAGCTGGAAATTTTGCACCATGTTCAGAAGAATGCGGAGGGCACAAGTAATTGCCTCAGAGTTGCTTGTGGTCAAACTTGCGGCGAAACACATCGTTAGCCAACAGCAGAGCCAGGAAAGGGCTGCTCAAGTAATTGGTAATCAAGACTTCAAAGTGGAAAGCACCACAGAGCGACGGAGCATCACCATGAGGAAGGAAGAATAAACGAAATTAAAGCATGTAATATTCTAGGGGGCCTAGATGTACTAGCGTTCAAAATGCTTTTATAAAATGGGCACTCATATGAAACAGTAACAATGCTTTTATATTATGGAGTATTGAAACGAACTTAAGTCATTTGGAACTTGCATTGTGACATGAACGCTTAGAAAGGCATTCCTGAAACTCGCATGCAAGTGTCCTGTGAAATTTAACTAGGCAAATAATCACTTGGAATACTGAAGCCACGTTTGAGGCATCTTTATTTAAACGTGAAATAGAAATTTTAAAGGGATTACGTAGGATATATTTCGTATGAGACGTACGCTCTTCGAAAAATATTAACCCACGAATTCTCGCATAAATAAGAGTATGGACGCGGATAAATGGATTGGAACAGCATCTCGTGTCTCCCAGAAATTATACGTCGACATCAAGGAATGTTGAGAAGCATTATGCAGGATACTACCGCTCATACAGGATACCACCGCCGGATACACCTCGGAATTCTTCAGGATTACCTCGTAGGATTCGGAACCCTATCGCGAGTGGAGACTGTATTGAATGAAATTCGTCGACGCTTCAACTCGTATTTATCGACAGACCAATATAACTTCCTGACTTGCCGATTCGCCTGATCAACGAATTGGTGTTCATGAGTAATATGCCGATTAAAAATTTGAGTTTGAATTAACGTCATAAAATGTAATTGCAACATTACATTTGACATGATTGAGTGGTAATTTGAATCGTGATAATGATCCATCTTACAGAATGAAATCGTGCAGGTAATGTGGTGTATAGAAATTTGTCATGAGTCTGGATATTGGACTCGCAATGCTTCCTCCTGAAGATGAGTCACCTAACATCGACGCGTGTGTGATGCTATTAAAATGCCAAAGGAAAAACATGAAGGAAAGCAAATGCCGTCAGCGATACCAAAGGAGTCAACATCGAATCGTCAACAGCAGCAAGGAATTGGACAACAGAACATACAAGCGTTAATTGAACTCTACGAGATATAAAAATCATCAATACTGTAGGATGTTAGAGAGGGTAGGGAATGTGCCCGTAAAAAAATTTTGTGAATGTCATTAGGGGTGAGTACTCAAGTATTTAGGACGCACTTCACTTCGGTGGAAAACAGATACATCGAGCAAATGAACACGATATCACGCCGTGCTGATTGTAATGAATAAGATTCTTAATTGTAATGTACCCTTTTTGTTGCGGAATTAATTTTAGAACATAATATGCTTAAGTAGAATTTACCATGTGTGTCTTATATTGGCTCCATACTGTAGTACTTATTATTCAATAAATAGCTGAAAGCTAATTCAAAAAATTGTAAGGCCAATTTTTTAACTCTGGGAGGGCGGTTCTGTCGAGAATCTGTTAAGCATAACCAATTTTGTGAATTAAAAAATGAGGATTTAGGGAAAACTTTTAATTGTGTGTAATAAATTTTGTGCTTACTTATAAATATCTCGGTAAATCCCAGCAGCACAGGAGGGTCGCTTCAACATGTATGTTTTTATGCCGTATGTTTTTGGGCTCAGCAATGTTAGGTGGAGCGATAAGATGTAAGGGCTCGGACGATGGCTGTTTACATTGTGTGTTGTTTCTGGAGGGGTCTATTTTGTGGTGTTAGCAATTTTTTCATTCGGGCGAGCCCTTGGAAACTTTAGACGTTCGGAAAAATGCCTACCCATGCGCAAACAAAGTCGCCTTGTGGTCAAAAATAAATCGAGACACTTAAGCCGAGAGAGGCGGCAAACCAACGGTCGGTTTCGAAGGAGCTGAGCGTGAAAAACAATGAGGTTAAGAAAGAAATAAAGGCAAGCTGCGGTACTACCAATTAGAAAAGAGGTAGGCGGGCGCTTCGAGGTTCCAAAGATTCTTATAGGTCGAATGTGTGAGAGGGGACAACCCTCGAGAAAATACGCGGGGCATCTGAGGAACTGTAGTGGGATGTGCAAATTCCGAGACCCAAGATCTCAAAGCCGAGCTCCCAGAGCTCGGGTCGGCCTCCGAACCTCCGCTACAGCCGACGCCAGACACACACCTGAGCTCGTGTGTCAGAGGGCACACCCAGTGTGAACACACGCTGCCGTGAAACGAGCACACTTCACGGCAGAAACGGAAGCACACACCAGCTCCAAGCTAGTGTGGTGAGTCTGAACACACTCAGACACACAGGCACACAACACGCCTACAGGTCCTACCTGCTTGTGTCTCAGCACAAGGAAAAGAACACAACACAAGTATCTCGCAACGATACTTCAGGAGCGAAACCGGAAGCTCAAACGCGCTCAACCTCACTCGGCAGCAGCAGACGCAATAATGCCAAGGCCGGCGCACCAATCGACGCTCCATACGTCAGGAAGTAGATCCCACAAAATACCTCCTGCCACTCAAACGGAGCAGCTTACAACGTAAAAAACGTCGCATGTGTAATTCTAAACAGAATAAACACATTGGAACACCAAAGCGTCCGTGAACACAAATTACGATGTGTACACAAGCAACCCGCTGACGGGTGCAGCCCTGTGATTGGCCGCGCTTAGGAATACGTGCCTGGCGTAGCAATACACCACTGGAACAAAAGGTAGTTCTGCAGTCAACGCCGGAGCGCGAAGTAGAAGAAATAAAACGCGGGTGTGTTCGCTGTAACAAACGTGCTCAAATATATAATGAAAAAGTGGTTATTGGATATATTGAAAATTTATACTAAAGGCGACGTTATAATGTAATCCAAAATTCATACATTTTCCCGTTTTTACTTTCAGAGAAGTAAAGTAAAATCCAACCAGCGTGGAAATAATTTAATGTAACAGTTAGCTGCAATGTCTCGGGGCGGGTAAGAGAAACACAGGTTCTTAAAATAAAAAATAAAAAATATATATATATTTTGTTAAAATAAATATTAGTGAAATTTATGGGCATTCAGTGCTGTAAAAATTGAGATATTTTGAGAGAACGTAACTAGGGCAATCAGGGATTAACGAGTTATAAATTGCTCCTGCAGGAGGGAGGCCTGTGCATAAGAAGTCCTGTGGATAAGGAGCACACAAGAAAGGGGAATGCTCGGGAGCTACGAATCTGGCAATTAGCACCAAATTTCCTTGAACTGTGGCTAGGACAGTGATTTGAACTGAAGTTGTGTCGGCTCATGAACGTGAAGGTCGAAGTAATGATCACATCCCGTGCTGCTGGAAGCGCTGAGATATTGTAGGCCTTACTTGTGTTATGTTTGGGAGTGTAAGTAATATGCGGGAAAAGGCTGGCCAGCCGGGAAAATTTAGTATAGTTATGTGATGTAAGTGATTTGGCGTCTGCTGTGTGATTCCATTACTTAATTTGCATCACTCCTAATACCATTCATTGTGTGTACGCTCATTGATGTTTGTATGACGTATAGCTGGAAATCATAAATGTTAGCATATTTTTCCCTGTGTTTCATGTCCCACAATATTAGAAGCGTTCGATCGTAACACCACGGAGGGCACTCAGAAAATGCGCTGCGTAAGTGGGTCATCTACCATCGGTGAGTACATCTCTAATTTTAGTATACAATCATTGTTTTTTTTTTGTTCTTAGTAACTGTGTTCTTGATACATCCTCATATTTTTGTGTATTGTGTAATGTCATGGAGGTTTGCCATTCCCTCAACTCCGAGAACCTGATCTTCTTGTTGATGAAATGTTAACAAGGAGGAGACGGCCCTGTTTTCTCGTGACATCGGATCTCGTGAGTGAACATACCTTGTTCATAGATTCCTTGTTCCCTTGACTTCATACTAAATGGTCCATTACTCCTACCGCTCTTTGGGACACCCTTATTGTGGATAGGGATAGTTAAGCTTTAACTTGCCTAGCCTTTTTATTTTTATTTTCCACTTCACGCCACACCAAATTTCCTTTGCGTTGGGTTTGTCTCACGCTACTGTTTTCGTTGCTAGTATGGTGGAGCGCCCACACGGTGCGCGACTCCGGGGCTTCCCGCGACATTTGCGGGCCAGTCTTGCGTTGCTGAGCGAGCCTCCCCCGCTGCGGGTATATTTCTAGCCTGTAAAATGACAACGATTGTTCGCATCTGCCGCCAAGATTTTTGATAAGTAACATTTTCACGTTTCTAGCGCGCACGTAGACTGAAGGTGCTTTCGACGCTTAGGTAAATTGCTTCAATGCTTGATTTTAAGCGCTCCCAGGGGGACAATGTGAGGGCCCGAGCTAAAGGTTAGGTAGGCTTTCTTTTATTAAAATAGAATAGGTTTTGTTGTGTTACGGACCATCTTTTTTTCGGTTCACTGCTGTCCTGTTTTTCACCGCCTACCACTTTCTTCTTCAACTTTTTCTTGTTTCATGAACTTCTTTCTTAGCTTTCTGTTTCTGTGCCCTTTCTGCATAGATTCCACGTTCCCTTAACTCCATACTAAATGGTGCCTTCTTCCTTCCTCTCTTTACATCTCATTGTTGAGGATAGGGAGGCTTAAACTAACTAATTAACTAATTAACTAAGCTTGATTTTAAGTACTTTTTAAGTTTTATAGTCGCGAATGTTTATTATGAGTCCTCTATTCAAGAAAGATAACTCTTATAAGTACGCACCCCTCAGGGGGATACAATTAATGTATCTATGGGAATTGGCGCTCCCAGGGGGATAATGTGTGGGCCCGAGCTAAAGGTTAGGTAGGCTTTCTTTTTTGTTAAAATAGAATAGGATTTTGTTTTGTTACGGACCATCTTTTTTCGGTTCACTGCTGTCCTGTTTTTTCAGCACCTACTACTTTCTTCTTCAACTTTGACCTTGTTTCATGAACTTCTTTCTCATCTTACTGTTTCTATGCCTTTTCTGCATAGATTCCACGTTCCCTTAACTCCATACTAAATGGTGCCTTCTTCCTTCCTCTCTTTGGATCTCATTTGTTGAGGATAGGGAGGCTTAAACTAAATAATAATAATCTAATCTTATAAGTACGCAATAAACTTTCGGAGATGCGAGCTGTATAGTAACGAATCTCTCGCTAACATCGATTTAACTCTAATTTTCAGTTCCTTCTGCTAAATTAGAATGAATTAACAATGAATATTATGTCATAATGCATACTTCATTGACGTAGCCTGTAATCTAATCTCACGGTAAAGAGGTTTTCATCAATTTATTAATCTCAGAAACCGAAAGTTCGATTCATTGAGAGAGGCCGCCGATTTTGCGTGATTCAGGTCATGTCGATGCATGCCCATCTCATGACTGGCATATCAGAACGCCTGGTTCTGAGGCCTTGTCTCCTCCTGGCAATTGGGATGCAAATGCTAGAGGGGGCGCATCTAAAGGGACTCCTTTGGAGCCTGTAAAAATCCTAATTCCCGGAATGACGCCAGCTTGTGCTGAAATGAGGCCCACCCGAACCCCAATCCAGGTTGCGTGATCTCATTAAGCAGAACGATGGTGGCAGACAGAGCTCTGTCATCGTAGCGCTCACTCGCCGCCTTGTCGCGTCCTATAACTTACGAGGCAGTCAATTGTGAGCAGCTTTGTTCTACAAATTCCTTTCCAGCTTTGATCGGCCCTTGAGATCATGAATCTTATAAATCTCTGAAAGTTTTCAATTCTGTAAATTACCTGTGCTCAGAAGTTTGAAGTGCTCAACTGCCAATGTATTTGAAAAGATTACGTGCTAAATGAGCTAAAAGAATGTTTTGTGCCAGTCAAGGTGAAACATATCTAGCAAATTTTTTTCCAGAAACCTTGTAGCTAATACAAGAAGTCACTCAGGAACCTGTTCCAAACATTTAGTTAAGAAGCAGAATAATGACTCACTTCTTTCTTTTCTCCTTTGGGAGGTAACTCCGGGTTCTCCCATAGAGTTTTTTACCCTCAAACCCGCCACAGGAAGAGCAGTTTTAACCACTAAAGAAAGGTAGCCCCATAGTTCGCTGCATATTTTATGCTAGGGTACCTCTTGTTCTCTTCATATTCTCTTTGACCTCCACAACGTTAATGTCAAATGTAATTTCTCAAGAAAATGGCAGATCAAACGAACAGTCCTCAAGCACTTAACTCTGAGGCAAATCTTCCAGCCCTACCTATAGGGCTTGGCATACTAATAAGTGAATTTACGAGTTTATTTTCAATGCATAACCTTTCCCTTGTCATGGACCTTCAGCCCTGCTGCGACAAAGTTACCCTTAAGTCCTCATCAAAAGGAGCCTAGAACGGATTTGCATTCAGAACATTGCGGTGTTGCGTCCCGACGTTATGACTTTCCGAGTTTTGAGCAGAGGCATTTTCGCGGCGCGGCTTACTTCGCCGAGATGCGAGTCTCCGAGGCCTTGCTTTTTTGAGTTCAACACCTTCGGTGTGATTCTCTCGAATAACAGGTGAGCCGACGTTATGTTGCTATCGGTTCTGACATAAGTGTGATGTCAGACTGGGATATGTTTGACCGAAATCTAGAAATTGTGTCCTAGAAATATATCTTAGATTTTGTCTATGTAATCTCCAGGGTTCGAGGACTATTTGAGGATACTTTTACCCTGTTGAATAAATAATATTTTGACAGAAAAATCAAGTATTTGTGTATTTAAATCAAGTTTATACGAATCCCCTCGATAATACTTCTTCATTAAATTATCCTATGGAACCACCTTTAGCTTCAATGACTGCTTCTATACGGGACAGAAACCGTTGACAAACTCAAATGAAGTGGTCCTATTCATTTCGAACATCACCTGGATGATGGCGGCCTTCAGTAAAGCTATGGTACTATGATGATATCGATTAGCCTCCCTTCCTATGAGGCTCCACACGTAATGGTGCAAAAGATTAAATTCTAATGCGTTTGGGGCCACGTATTTGGGGTCATATCATCGTAGAATTTCTCTGATGAACAGTCCAAGGTTACTATGGTTTTATGAGAAGGTGCCGAGTCTTGCTGAAAGGCATATGACCTTTTATTTGATACATTATCCATCCAGGGCTCAACAACCGTTTTTAGAACATCAATGTATCATTGACCCAGGTTCTGTGGGCAAATGAATTTCACTACTCACAACTCTAAAAGCCATCATAGAAGCTGAAAATTTGGTGTGCATCACCCTGGGTACTTCAGAAGGATCTAGACATACTGGAGCCACCTGTCATTTCGTCTCTTAATTTTCTCATCCTGGTCGAAGATTTTGTGTTGTCAGAAGAAAAAAAAGCATGTCATGTTATTGGGAATTTTTGACATTGTTAAGTAACCGTTTTGAACGCTTGAGACAGTTTTTTGTGTCTATGCTGATAAAAATGCCCTCATTACATGGATGATTTATGTCGAATGTCTTGTACCGCAGTTCTGATGCCAACAGACATAGAACAAATGAAAATATCGCTTGCGTATGGGGATGTCCCCTCCATCTGGTGTGCTGATTTAAAATCGAGGGTATGAAAATCGAACTTTAATGTGAGTTTTTATTTTACGTCAGATTGTAGGTCAATATCGAGTTAAAAGAACTCTTACGCCTAGAGTTCTTTTGCAATGGTTCACATCGATAACGTTTTGATCATTCCGTATAAATTCTGGTGTATTTATAGTATCAGAGCGTTGAAATGTTTTTCTCTCCTTGCCACGCTGGTAACATTGCCATCACTTTCCTTTAGCTCCAACTGAACCTTATTAACAATTTATCTGACAATGTGTAAAAAGTTACTGCTTCCTAAGTCGGTATGTTTTGCAGTTAAGGCAACTATCACTGTATGTCTTCTTATTGCTGGGATTAAGATCTTATTCCGAGATTTTGGAAAGAAAGAATAGTATTGTAAATTACTTGAGTGTGTAATGAACCAAAAACGACATGTCCTGAAAAAGTTTTCTCACCCTGTAATATGTTCATCCACGGGCTAGTTTTGACCCTCACCTATTAATATTTTTAGCAATTGAACTCATAGATGTCTGCGATAAAGTTTTATATCACCGACATCAAAAATGCAACTGACTCATGGCGTAATTTGAACTCCTGCTAACTTGTGAACAAAATGTTAGAATTGTTTCTGAGAAATTTTTCGGTTATTATCTTTCTCTTTCGTTGATATGATGAATCGAGGTGAATTAAAAACGAGGAAATTCAGCTTACGGAAGTGTAGGTATCGTATTCTTGAAAATCTTCGTGTTCTGGGACTTTTCCACGAAGCGTTAGGTGCTTCAATACAGATGGACTACATTGTGACATCACACTCCACACACTTGCACATTGCGAATTTTACAAAACAGAGACAGAATAAAAAACATGCATAGTTTCCAACCCTTAGAAAATGAAATGCTTGCTCAAATATGATCCCAGTCATTAGATAAAACTGAGACGGCTAAATTTTCGTTATTTTCGTTGCTCATCGCACTTTTAAACATGGTCAAAACAGTGTGAACAAAGTTGTGTAGCTTACAAGTTTAACTTCAAATAGGTAGAGACCATTAAATAGCTGAAAATAACACATTCTGCGCTACAATTTGTGCAGTTAGACGCATCCAAAAATTCAGATGCACAGGAGCGATATTGTGATGGCATAGGAATGGTTTAGTTATTGACTGGTCTATATGAAGCTTATAAACTATCAGTTAATATTGTAATTTCCCTTAATTTCTAGAACCACAGTCATGTATAAGTTAAGACTTGATGTTTTTATTTATTCGTGTAGAGAAAAGCGTTCTAAAAAATTAATGAAAACGTTACTATGCTATAGTAACGGTTTTTAATTAGGCGTTTTTGAGCTGGGTTTTAAACTTCGATGTAAATTGCATAAATGCAGTGAATTCTTACACCAGTCGCATTTATTCACTTCTATTCAGTTCATTCCATCTACATGTGAATTTTGAACTATTCAATACAAATTTTATTTAGACTTTAATTATGCAAAAATACAAACAATGTGCACCATATCTTCCTACGAAGTGGGGCGGGGATATTCATGGTGATTAGAAATGAGCATAGAATTTTATGTTGAAGTGACAGCCACGTGAGGTACTATGTATGAATTAAGTTTACAGCCCATTTCTCATTTAACATATTCGCGCATGATGTTGAATTCACCCGCGTAAATTTGAATCTTGTTAATGTAATTTTATTCTAATCTAATTTATTTATCAACTTTTTCCTTTGTAAAGCGTTTTATTATTTAGGCTCTTTTGCTTTCGTTGTATCCTAAGGACGTGTGCAATTCCGTGGCCCAAAACTTTGACGTTGAGTTATTAAATAGAGCGTTTTTTGTTTATTACTCCGAGTGAAAACGAGCGACATGGAGCACCATTATACCATCATATGATAACTTCAAGTTTGTATATATTGTACTTTTATATTACAGAATAAGATTATATTCAAATTTGATATTGTGCTTATACCATTATTGTACTTTTACCATTATACCATTTGAGACCATTATTTTTGCTGTAATTTTAATGTACTTCCACATTGCCAGCTAACATCGAATTTACAATCACTACTAATCTACTTTTGTACTTCCTCATAATAACATAAAACATATATTCGCTACCATTATACTCGTGCATTATCGTATTACATCAAATTTACAATTATGAATGTATTTTTATCAATACATGGCCGTACAATAGCAAATTTACTTTTATCTTTTACTCATGTTTTACCGTACATCAAATCTACGTTCGTCAATGTACTCTTACGTTGCCAACATCATCAAATCTACATTCGTCATTGCATATACTCTAACATTGCGGTATGACATCAAATTTACATTCATCAACGTTCTCTTCCATTTCTAACGTCGCCATCGAATTCGTGACGGTACTCTCAACGTTACCTGATGCCAAGTTAGACAGCCGTCAACTTCTCACTCGCGCGTCACCGTCTGGAGGCAGTCGCCGCTGCGGCTGCTCAGTGAAAATTTCCTGTTAAGTTTACGAATTTATTCGAGTAGAAATCTTAAACTTCGATGAAGCTCGTCGGATGCAGATCTGCTACTGCGAGGTACTAGTATTTTGAGAGGATATGCTGAAGCTGGTTATTTTGTTAGTAAGCTTGAGCTGCCGCATTTATTTTTATGACAGCTGGGAAGGAAGATTTCAGATTGTAAAAATGCTACTTGTTCAAATTTCAAAATTACGATACGACTTGTTATGCCCTTGACGCCTGTGTGCTCTCGTACATTTATTTATGCGTTGGAGTCGACCTTAATAATTCTACTATTATTCATTGGAAAAACGCTCGTGAGGTAGTTGACGTTTTACGGGAGTACAAGAAATGTGCTGAGCGAGAGTGTAACTCATTTCCTTATGAAACTTATGCAGACATTTCCACTCCATAACTTTACATTAACCTGTTCGTCAACTACAAAAAGCGATGTACGTTAATAAGTGATACAATTAATTGATGTAAAGTTTTGCAAGAAAAATAATTTAATACCCTGTCTCGTTGTTTGGATCGCTTCTTAGTGGTAACAAGGTAATATAGCAGTAATAACCATTGAAGTAGCAATAAAAACTTATAAATACGATATCAATTTCTTCACTGAATGAGAAGCTGAGCAGAAGTGTCTTTCAAACAAACATAGACTTTTCCCCAAAATTAGATTTCTGAGCCCCTCAGAGGGTTACAACTATGGGATTTTGCACTACCAGAGGGAAGATGTGAGGTCTCCAGCAAGCCGAAGTTTAGATAAGCCTACTTTTTATCGATATAGAAAGAGTTATTTGCGGACTGTCGTTTTCGGTTCATTCCTGTACAATTTTAAGCACCTATTACTTCATTTTTTATCTTGTTCCATAAACTTCTCTCAGTCTCACTGTTTCTTTGCACAGGATGAGGGGATACACCTTGTGCATAGATTCTCTGTTCTCTTAACTCCATACTGAACGATACCTTCCTTCTGCCTCTCCTGGGGACACCTTTGTCATAGTTAGGGGACCCAACTCTGACGTACAATCGCACGTAAAACAAAATCTCACAGTAAAGTTCGAGCGTCGTGCCCTCGACTCTATATCAGCGCATCAGAGAGTGTGTACATCCCCATTCGCCTGCGATAGTTTCATTTATTCTAGGTCTGCTGGCGATAATTTGAAATTGACGGCAGAACTAAGCAGCTAACGAATAAAATTGTTACCTCTGTTAACAATTATTTTTATTTTTTTTCTCTAACTGAAAATTGTAGGAATTGTCAAACGGCTTCAGTTACCCAATATCATAAATATTCAGGTTTGAAAAAAGGAATATTTCACAGTTTGCACAATTTTTGGTGTACAATTTTGAATTTTCACATTGCATGCTCTAGTTAAGAACATCATCCTGAAATGCGTGCAATATTCGACTGGTTACTCAGGAGTTTCATACTAACATTTTTCAAATTTTCGTCACTTATGGGCATTTCACGCTCATCATAGAGAGCAGTGCTTGAAAAACTCAACGTTACACACTCCTTTAAATTAAACCACTCTCAATTGAACCACTCTCTTAATTAAACCACTCTTAATTAAACCACTCTCAAACCACTATTTAAATGAAACCACTCCTTTTCTCAAATTTTGCATTTCGTCAAGACATACCTTTACATGAATAATTATCCACCATAAGCTTGGAAATAAATGGAATTAAAGCCAAACAAATTCGTGGGTTCATTTCAGTTATGCAGCGCTGCTCTCCAAACACAGGAGTCACAGCGCGACCCAGCCTCAAACCGAAAGAAACATTTGGTCAAAAAAATGTGGGTAGTGATAGATTCACTGCAATAGAAGCACGACACCCAAGTTTTAAAAACAGAAGTCTCGTAAATGAGCGCCAATGGCCCTCCAGGATGGAGAATTTGTGTAAAAAGATTGTGCTGTGGAACGAATTATTCACAAGTAAGGCAAACATCCCTTACTATACGGCCTCACATGACTGGCTTGAAGTTTGATATCGATTACGAAGATTTTTTGAGAAAAATTGCAATATGATCAATCATTTATACTGAAAACATTTAAAAGCTGGAAAAAATAACAAATGAATATCCTAGTTACCTAATAAAAGCCCTACTTAGATAGCCTCAACCAACAGGATGAAATTTACGTAAGTAAAGTCACCGGAGTTGCCCAAACAAACGACACCCATGATGACAAGATCAGGTCAAAAGTACAGTTCGGTAGATGAGCGTCGGCCGTTTTTAAGTCAACACAGGATTACTGGCGGCCACCCTGCAGGGGGTGTCTCAAACCTCTCGATTTGCCGAGATGATGGTGCTCCCACTTTTTGGAACGAAAGTGCCTGGGGATCGCCGGAGCTAAATATGTAATGCAGTCAGCGAGATAGAACGGAGAGCTTTCGAGCAATCTGAGCAACTCGTAAAAAGCATCTTGCGATGACGGCAATCATCGGCGCTGCAAGTCGCTGCTTCTTGATAAGAGATTGACGTGTCCGTCAATCTCACTCCCAAACGAAATGAGTCGTCTAGAAAATTGGTGTCGAATATATTATTCTGCTCCCAAATTGGGGAGACGTGCGCCTTGCTATGAGCCACATTCTCGGAAGTGGTCGCTTTATCACCGCCGGTGTCCTCGTTCAATTTGAAGCTACAGTAAGATTTTTCCTGCAGAAAAAGACGTAGGAAATTGGGGAGAATTAATTTTTTAAGTAGGAAACTGTGTAGTGAGGGCCGGAAAATACATCAGCGCTTATAGCAAGTGTCAAAATTATACTCATTGTAACTCACTACTTCCCCACTGCTCGAAAATAATAACTCTTTCACATATTGGGAAGAGCAGAAAAACTAAAGTAGCCTATTTCTTCGAAATTCTTTTATTGGAAACGTATTTTTTACGTAAACATCTCCCTTGAAAATTTAGGAATTTAGATCAAAGTAAAATCTTCAAAATTAATTTCAATAAAATATAAAGGCGCAGCCATTCGGTGTTCTTCACAATAAAGTTTTCGTCTTCTTAAATACGCCGAAGAAAAAGTGAAAGTGCTGTCTGCAATCTCTGCGACAGCATCAGTCTCGTTGCTCGCCAGCCTTCCATCTGACTTGACCGACTTTACTTCTCGTCAATGTTAATAAGCCGTACTGCAGGTCTACTCCTGCGTGTGGCCAGTGTCCTGGCTGCCTTCCTGCATGGCTCCGGCACCGAGAGGGTCCTGACGGTGCCGTGACGAGCTGCCTGGCCGCCCCACTGCCTCCGCGCGCTGCGCTTCTGCTCCGCACTCGAGCTCCGCTGTTTACCGATGTGTCGCCGTAATGGTTAGCGCCACAATTTTACGTTAGTGACGGCAGTTGCAGCTCCAAGTAGCCTGCCTCACTTACCTCAAAATAATGGGAGATTTGAAACTTGTATAACGTTGCCTTAAATAAAATGAATTCGCACATTAAATTTAGAATATAATTATTGCTAATGTTAAATTTTGTCTTTTCGTATTTAAAACTAGAGCTCTAATTTAATAATATGCTGTGCCTCTCAGGGGGATACAATTAGTGTTCCCAGGGGGAAGATGTGAGGGCCCGAGCTGAGAGTTAGGTAGATCTTCTTTTTGTTGAAATAAAATATTTTTTGCTATGTCCACCTTTTTAGGTTCACCTAAAAAAGGACCACCTTTTTAGGTTCACTGCTGTCCTGTTTTTCAGCACCTACTACATTCTCCTTCAACTTTTATCTTGTTTCATGAACTTCTTTCCCAACTCACTGTTTCTATGCTCCTTCTGCATAGATTCCGCATTCCCTAATATCCATACTAAATGATGCCTTCCTCCTTCCTCTCTTCGATACGCTCTTTTTTTGTAGCGGTTAGGGAAGCTTAAACTAACCTATAATCTAATCTAATAATATGCTGCTATACTTATAAATTACTCTAATTATCTTAGGATTTAGCAAATATACTTAGACTGCAATTAAATTAGCCTTAGAACAGCTATTCCTACGAATTATGAAAGCTGAACTCTCGAGCCCATCGGTATTTTCTGCTGGGTAACGGACGCGTCCACCAATACCTAAATCTCATGTTGCGATTCTAAAATTTGCGCACGCGGTCTTTAGGACTCATTTATTTTGTGACGTGGGATCTAATAAAATTGAGCTTATATTTTAACCAACAAATGTATGAGCAATCGTTCCCAACAAATTTTTGCAAATTGTTTATTATTTGTTCTCCCGTGACATTGATCGTGGCACGGTGATGGAGTCCCAGTCTCTCCCTTCTTCCGGCCCGTTCGCGGGATACAGAATTCATTTTCAACTTGAAGTGAACTAGCATTAATGTCTACTGTTTCCTATTCCTGCGTCAGTGTCACGTATCGTTTTTGTCATCCCTGGAACCTTTGTTTATGTACACAAAACTATTCTAAGTTTCCATTTATACTCATGTAAAGGAAATAAATATCGAAAGAGAATAACTTATTTATGCACTGGAAAGTAGAAACGAAAAACGGCATTTTTGAAATATTTCCTAGAGGAAACTAAAATCTAGTAAGGAGAGCGTTTGAAGAAATGTCCACCGTGGAATTGACCAGTGAGTTGCAAAGCGTGTTTAGAGACCGCTTTTTTATCCCATTAATTAAAGGGATCATCTCAGGCCCCTGTCGGTCCGGTGACCTTTTTTTGTTTTGTTGATGGAAAGGGACCCTTAGGTGGTAGAATATTAGGTCCTAAAATTTTATGGCGCTATGGACACTTCCCCCCCCCCCCCCCCCCAGGGGGGGGGGGGGGAAGAGGACTAAAAATCCTAAATTTTCGACCCCATGTAAAAACAAAAAACAGGAAATGGAAAATATAAAAGAGTAACTTTGTTTACAATGCTTCAAGGATTCTAAAACTGTCTTTAGTTTTGTTCTAGAATAAAAACTCAATGAGTTCTATTCATTTGAAATTTCAATAAAAATGAACTAACAACCTAATATGTCCCATTTTGTCAAAAAATTAAGGCCTGAATCGAAAAAATGAGTATAAGAAATTGTGTTATTTTTTCAAAAGTTACATATTATAGTCAAATTTCATCAGAATCAGACTACATATAGAAAATTTCGTAATTTTTATAAAAAATAATTAATTTATTTTTATATTTTTTTATTTTTTTGGTAAATTACAATTCATAGTGTGAATATGAAGTTATGCATGGAGATTATCGAAATACAAATGAAAACTGCATTCAATCACATAAATTGTCCATTATATTACACTTCAACAAAAAATTGTGTTTTTGGCTTATACCCAAAACCTCTAACTTTCAACATTCAAATGAACACTCGTCAGTTTTGATGCTAGAACAAAACCAAAGACAGTTTTAGAATCCTTGGAACATTTCTAACAAACTTCTTGAAGAAAACTTCCAAATATGGGGAAAAAAATTATATAGCTCATTACAAAAAATAATGTATTATTGATGTGGTGATAAAATATCCAATTATCACGAAAAAAATTTTCTTCAAATGTTCCAATTTTCTTCAATACGTTTGTTATAAATGCTTTAAGGATTCTAAAACCGTGTTTAGTTTTGTTCTAGCATCAAAACTCACTGACAAGTGTTAATTTGAAATATCCATAAAAATGTACCAAAAAACTAACTTTCGTAAAAAAATAAGGCCTAAATCGAAAAAGCTACACGAGTAAAAAAGTTTACTTTCAACAAGTACATATACTGGCCAAATTTCAAACGAATCGGATGAAAATAGTCAAAATCTTTAGATGATCCCCTTAAGTGCCTTAATATTTATGAATGAAGCTGGTAATGCAGCTTTTCCTGTCTTATTGGAAACGAGAAGATTTTTTTAATGGTGAAACTTTTATGATGGTTGATTTGATGAGAGCACACTTTCCTGGTGCTGTACAAGGCGCCGCTTGGTGGCGTCTATGATGTATCATATTTATGCCTTTGGCTTCGTTGCCGTGTGCGTGCAGGCATCGGCTTATCTGTTCCGTGCCGGAGTATTGCTTTAACTCGGGAGACTATGTAAACCTCATTTCATTGGCTCGCATGTTGATTTATCTGCCGCTTATTGCCCAGGCGATGCGCCGAAAGAAATTGTCCTGAATACAAGAGCTCCTAGGGATTCTAGAAATTTCTGGGTATTGTAACCCAATAGAATAATGTGAGGTCCCGAGCTGAAAGTTAGACAGGCCTCCTTTTTCTTAAAACCGAATAGGTTTTTGTCTTGTTTTCAACCATCCATTTTCGGATCACTGCTGCCCTGTTTTACAGAACTCCTGTCTTCCTCCGTCAACTTTGCTCTAATTTCATGATATACCTTCTCAAATTACCGTTTCAATGCACAAAGAATTTTCTCTGGAACCACACCTTGTGCATTAATTCGGCGTTCCTTTTCACTCCCTACTAAATGGTGGGTTATTTTGTGGAGGTTAAAGGAGGTTGAAAAAGTTCTACTATAATTGAACTCAAATTTCGCCCAATTTATAAACATTATACCCTCTCACTATTCTCTTCTTCAGTGGTGTATTTTGTGAATTATGGCTCATTTCCCATGTACGAAGTTGTGATTGAACCTGAAAATATTAATGAAACTTCGAGATTTGAATGAAACTCGCATCAGTAAGTGGTAGGATGCTGTACGCTGTATGGAGGAAGAAGCGACCTTTATTCATCCGTTTTTTTTTGCGCATCAATATCTTGACGGGTTAAAATCCCTCACTCCTTGTAACCACTCTCGTAAAAGTGTTCTCGCTACTTCGTCCTATCTGTATACTTAGGCCATTTTCCCTCACCTTGAAATGCGTCCTTCCGCCGTAAAAATGTTCTCGCGGATACACAAGTGAAACTTCCTTGTACATGTATAAAGCCGAACTGGAACGTGTCTAACTGCTCGTACTTCACAATTATGACGTAACTACAAAAAATGGCCTTGAGTGTTCCCCACTAAACACACATCAGCCGCATCATATCCCAAGATAGAAAAGCGTCCTCCATGGTTTATATTTGAATTATATTTATATGAACATTACCGAGGCAAATTAAAAACACTAGGCTCAGTGTCGGAGAAATGTTCACAAATATCTCTGGTCTATTTAATGAGTGCTAAATTTCTGACCAGCAAGAGAACGCTTGTGAGTAAAGTGTCGAAATCTCTTTCGAAACCTGAAAGTTTTTATGAGCAGTGACGGAGGGGAAGCTTGTGTTTATCTCATGAAAAACATTTTGTAGACGACCAAATTAAGGTCCATTCATTGCCGAGTTCAGAGGCGACGGATAAAGAAGTTAGTTCTTCAGTGGGGAGTTTAATTCAGTGTGGGAGTTCAGAAGTGGCTTGTTTTGCTGTCCACGCCAAAGTTTTGGGCAGGCGATGCTGCTCTTGAAGTCGAGGAAACTCGCAAATATACGCGACAAAATTAAGAGACAGCGCAATTAGGAGTGACTTTTAAATGTGGTTGGATTTCGTCTTAAACGCAAATAAAAGCTTTACAGAACGAAGAGGAGCTTTCCTTTTTTTTACTGAGGATATTATTAGTTATAAGATATTATTAGTTAAAACACGAGTTGAAGCGATATCGATAGTCGAAATTTTCGCTAAAATGAAGATCTAGTCAATTCATCTAAAATAATTTTAAACTCGAAGAAACACATCGTTGACTAGTGATAATTTTGTCACGTAAGGAAATTGAAAAGAAGAGCAGAAATAACGAGTTTTAAACACCGTTACATTCGTGTGTTTGTACAAAGAAGGGATTTTTAAAACTATTTTCGCGTTCATAGGAGTTGTCTGAGAACTGTGCTACAGCTGTGAAGTGAGAAACAGAATATACTAGTCAAAGTTGCAATAGTGAGCCTATTTATATCAATTTATGATTCATCTAACATAAATCGCCTTGAGCATTAGCGATAGACGCCGAATGTGGAAATACATGGGAGAGATTTTTGTTTAGTTTTGTTAAGACAATCGTAGTGTAGGTTTGCGATGAAATATTCTTTCTTGGCAGATTTTACCTGAGAATCATTCATAAACTTGTATTGAAAAGACAAAAGAAATCACATATGACGCACAGATCTCCTAATACTTACGAAGAAGAACAAATGCATTGGCATGCCATTTTTTAGATTAAACATTTCAAAGGCTTTCAAGTTTTTTACTTAGCAATTAAGTGAAATGGAATCAATTTACTCAGTTTTAGATACGCGTAGTTTTGCTTCCATACTCTCAGGAGGACGAGGTGAGGTCCATGGCTGAAGGTGAGGTAAGCCTCCTCTTTGTTGTAGTAGAATTGTCTTTATTTTATTACGGACCATCTTTTCTAAGCTCCCGGGGTCTTGTGTGGAAACACACCTCATGCATAGGTTTTTTGTTCCGTAACCTCTGTCATACGCGGTATGACCTCTTTGAAACAGCTCTGTCGTTGTTAGAGAAGCCTAAACCAATTGTCTAATCTAATCTTTTCTGCCATAGTTTGTTCAATTGTTTGTATTATACTTATTAGCTAGTTTATGAAAAAGCTTTTTTAAAACTCTGCCCGCATCAATTCAATAATATTCATTTAAAGAACCTGACCTGGCCATTTTAGAACGTCGACGCGTCTACGTCGCAGCCGTTTAATGTGTTCTTGGTACATGGTTTGCATCTTCATACGGTTGTAAATAACGTTGAACTAACTGATGATAATAATTTGAGTTATCTGTTAAACTCCACTCCGTCAAACCGAACATTTTATGCTTCGATTATCATTCAAGACGGTGCTATTCTATTTTGTAATCGTCCATTGACTGGAATAAGTACTTCGAGGAGGAAAATGTTAGGTCCCGAGCTAAAGGTTAGGAAGGCCTTCCTTGTGTTGAAGTACAAAAAATTTTTGATTAATACTAGCGGGTTATCTGTCACCATTTTTAATTTATGGTTTCTTTTTCATGTAAAGGTTAGTTTAAGTTAGGTTAGCTTAATTAGATTATTGTTAATTTTTATGTTTTTTTTTAATTTCTGTCTTGTTCCAGGCCAAAACGAATTTCTGGGATCTTCCAAGAACTGAAGTGGAAGGTCTCAGAGATTCGTTGTATACATGGAATGTATGTTGATAAATTGCATTAGAAATAAATATAAATCAACATTGATACCTTCTCACATAAAAATCCATTCATACTGTCCAGAACGTCAATTCAATATTCAAAAAACAATTACATTTTCTCTTTTTCCCCTAAAAACACTTTTCCCCAAAACAAGTGGAGACAGATAGCCCACAAGTACCTTTTGATTTGTTATGGACCATCTTTTTTCAGTTCACTGTCCTGTTTTCTAATAAATTCAACTTACATATATACTGATTGATAAACTTCTTCCTTGGATTACTGTTTTTATACACCTTGGGCAAAGATTCTGCTTTCCCTTAACTCCAAATAAAATGGTGCCTACCTTCTTCCTTTCTTTAGAACGCCTTTGTTGTGGTTAGGAAGGCTTACGCTGATATCTAATATAATTTAATCCGCATTTTCGGAAACACTGATACTTCTAAGAGATCAAAAATTTCTTCACATATTTTTTTTCAAACTTTTCCACATCGCACATACCCAAAAAAACGAACCCCAATTTTCAAGAGCTGTAACTCAGAAACTAGTAAACTTACAAAAAATTAAAAAGTCACATTTTATTTCTTGAAATTTGTTCCATCTCGGTACAAAATTTCAGAAAAATTGATCAACCGATTTTTAAGCAGTATTTTTAGTGACGGATACTGAAGACATGTTTGCACACCTTCATTAAACTCCGAATTTTATGATATTAAAACCATGTTTTTAATCACTTTCACAACTTTTCATTAGCTTTCACAACTTTTAGATGTCCCCTTCGGGGGACATCTAAAGAGTAAGGTCTATAGCTCTCTACTACGCAATACCGACGAAATCAGGCAAAGACTTGAAAATGAGGCCAACTTGCTACAAGGAGATGATGCTCTCGTTAGACGAGTGATGGTGGGAATCAGGAGGCGAATGCAATTGTGTACTGAAAGAAACGGAGAGAAACGAACAATAGGAGGAAAAATTTGATTTTTTTTAGTGGCATTTTCTGTTTAATAAATGGTTGAAAGTTATTGAAAACATGGTTTATATCAGAAAATTCGAAGTTTAACACAAGTGTGGTAATAGGTTTTCAGTATCGGTCACTAAAAATACTGCTCGAAGAAATTGGTTGAATCAATTCTTCTGATATTATCTACAGAGATGGAACGAATGTTCAGAAACAAAAAGTAAATTTCCAATTTTTTCTAAGTTTACTACTTTCTGAATTACAGTCATTGAAAATTGGGTATCTTTTTTTTAGAGACACCCGGTATATTCTAGATGTTTTTTAACAGTGTGTAGAGATGCATTTGGGTCTCATTTTTTCTCGCTAATATCAGACATTTTTACCCATTGTAGTGAACTTTGCATTTCTTCGAAACGCTCACCGTATGTTTGATCCGCCAAACGGTCGGCCACTCGTATTTCCCTTGTCCGGTGCGCTCGCCATTTCCTCCCGCGTCTGAGGACTGGCGGGGAGCTGTGCGGCTGTTGAGGTGATCTGCTGCATCTGGTGCCTGGTGTGCCTGGGACGAGACGCTCGTGTGGCGAGACGCTCGTGTGGCGAGACGCTCGTGTGGCGAGACGCTCGTGCGGCGAGACGCTCGTGCGGCGAGACGCTCGTGTGGCGAGACGCTCGTGTGGCGAGACGCTCGTGTGACGGGACGCTCGTGTGACGGGACGCTCGTGTGACGGGACGCTCGTGTGACGGGACGCTCGTGAGGCGAGACGCTCGTGAGGCGAGACGCTCGTGTGGCGAGACGCTCGTGTGGCGAAACACCAGCGCGTGACTGAAGCCCGCGAACAAAAGCACCAAGAAATGCACCTGAAATGAGACAAATTGATTCGTTTCAGGACCAGCCTTGTTCGAGTTACCTTGGCAAAGATTTTCGATTAACATCGAAGACTGAAGAGTGATTGTCTGGGACGGTGAGTGATGGCCGCATCGACCATCAGCCGCTGACACGCCCCAGTAGCCGCGCGTCCGCACCCGCCGCTGGCAACATCGCGTATACTCCGGTAAAATTTTTATGCTTTCTCAAGACAGCTGGTTGCCAGCTCGCTCGGAGAAGAGGCGTGCCGTGGAAGACAATGCGAGTATAAAATAGCAATTCTGTCATCGGCGCAACGTTAATATGTACTACCATGGGTGGAAGTAGTCGCGTTAGATTTGAGGGTTGGTGAGTCTCTTGCGATGGTCTGAGTTGGCGCGTTTACTCCGTATAAAAACCCCCTACAGTGATGAGTTCTGTAGTTCATAATAGAATCTGAAGTGAAAGATAAGCCCATTCCTGAAAACGATGCTTCACAATATGCAGAGCTTAAGTTTTTGTCCATTAATTACATGTTTTTACTGAACCAAGTTTAGATTAAACTCTGTAATGATACAGACTTTCAATCCGGATGATTTGGTCTAGCCGTTTATTGAGCAAAACTACTTGTGCCGTTTCTCCTCTACGCCTATATTTACTATCATAAATGAGGAGAAATATCTCTGTCACCTTTTCTTTAGCTACGGTGCATGACGAGATGAAAACAGATCCTACCAAGACGTGCTTTCAAATCATTTCATCATTCGAAAGCCGAAAATTAAAACTTTTTGTTAACAAAATTTTTGCATTCGCCACTTTTTGGATCAGAAAATTTAAAAAAATACGGTATCGTACCGCCAGAGCTCGCAACCAGTACTGCTCCGCATACACACGAATGTAGCTGGTGTTTCGACCTGTCCAGATCTTAATTGTCGCCGAAATGTCGCTTGACTTTCGGGAGTTGTTAGCTGGCGCGTTACTTGCAAAGCGATTCTGTTATTTAGAAACATCACAGGTTTGGACGTTGTGTTTAATTTTTTTTAAGATACCAGCTAATAATTAGAAATGATCATTTTTAGCCTAAATTCCCTTGTAAATAAAAAGTTATACCTATGTAATTATCTTGAATTTGAAAGTATTTCTTAAAATCGTTTTTATCAACGGAGATTCCCAGTCAAGTCGCCAAGAAATTACCAGCCAGGTGTTGGGACATGAACCTGCAAGATTTTGCATTGCTGATTCAGCCGTTGAATGGCGATCAATGCATCACTGATACACTCCTTGTAACGACAGTAACTAAGAGAAAAAAATTCAATCAATTTCTGGGTTACTGACCTTTTAAGTCAGAGTCCGAGTTTCAGTGGCCGACTCATAATAAACGTCTTGGCTCAGTTGCGGTTGTCTTTCAACGAAGGCAGCAAATTGGTTTTCCTTCGATATGGGATTTGCGCATTGATTCTTCGTCAAATGGGGCAAATGTGCGGACAAAATTCTAGCGTAGGAAATCAAAAGAGAATTAAAAGTAGATTATGTAACAGAAACACACCGGACTGCCTAAAAAATCAGTATTAAATTAGACGTCCCTAATTTAGATATTTCAATATCAATTGCATTTCAATTATGTTATTCAACTCGGTTCTATCAGAATTAGTCGTTTTAACGTGGGCTACTATTTTTAGCTTTGTTAGTTTTACGGAAGCAACGTTAATTCTACTTCACTTCCGTTAGCCCTAACTTCAGACGGAAGACACAAGGTCTCCCGAGGCGCCATTTCTTCAGGCAACGAGTCCATCCTGCCGAGATTTCATTAGCGGAAGCCGACGTCCGCCTCCGATTTGCGGACGCGGGCGCCGCTTGAGTGCGGATGAGTGCGAGGCTTTCCGTGGACTGGCGATGCCCTCAAGAGCTATTGTATCTGGTCTTCATCTTGGCGAGGGCGCTCGAGCCAGCTAACTCAAATGAAGAGAAACTCTAAAAAGTCTTTTCTGGGGCCGCTGGAATCGAAACAACAGCTCTCCTGAAAAAAGAAACAGGCGTCAACTAATGATCGAGGAAGAAAAATGGAAGGGCGTCTGAGACTGGGCGCCTTCTCTTCTTCAGGTATTTAGCAGAGGAGCGTAGCCGTAAATTTGTGTTTCTGCCTGCGGACCGCAACGTCTGGACGAACAAAGTTTAAAACGTGTAAGAACTTTCTAATGAAAGACCTTAAAACTCGTGATAAATACCAGAGTTCGTAGCCCGCAAGATATTAGTTAACGGAAGAAAATTACTTCCAAGCATAAAAGCCAGTACATGTGTCCTGGGTCAGCCCTTAAGTTTTTAAGATGGCATTTGTGAGATGAGGCCAGCTAGTCTCACTTCTTTGCACGAACTTCTGAAGCAAAATGAACATCGATTGGCCCTCACGCTCGCCCGACCTGTCACCAGGGCACAAATGTGAGGCGTCAACTCAGGTCGAGCAAAGACAAGCGTGCATTATACTCGTACATAGAGGATTGAGAGAGCAAGTCTGCAAAGTTCATTCGATGGTTGTTTTACACCCAGCTGCTTGTATTTATTGTTTGTTCTTCTTACATGCTCGGAAAGAGCTGTTTCTGAGCAACAGGTTGCGACGTCAACGGTGATTGTTTCTTCTTAACTGATGGTTACTTCTTGGCTGATTTGCAAGTTCGAAGCGAATTACTTCTGAGCGGACTGCCACTTTCAGGAGATTGTTGCATCTAGGCAGATTGTTGCATCCAGGCGTATTGTTGCATCCAGGCGGATTGTTGCATCCAGGCGTATTGTTGCATCCAGGCGTATTGTTGCCTCCAGGCGGATTGTTGCATCCAGGCGGATTGTTGCATCCAGGCGGATTGTTGCATCCAGGCGGATTGTTGCATCCGGGCGGATTGTTGCATCCGGGCGGATTGTTGCATCCGGGCGGATTGTTGCATCCGGGCGGATTGTTGCATCCAGGCGGATTGTTGCATCCAGGCGTATTGTTGCATCCAGACAGATTGTTGCATCCAGGCGTATTGTTGCATCCAGGCAGATTGTTGCATCCAGGCAGATTGTTGCATCCAGGCGTATTTTTGCATCTAGGTGGATTGTTGTATCCAGGCAGATTGTTGCATCCAGGCGTATTGTTGCCTCCAGGCGTATTGTTGCATCCAGGCGTATTGTTGCATCCAGGCAGATTGTTGCACCGAGGCAGATTGTTGCATCCAGGTGGATTGTTGCATCCAGGCAGATTGTTGCATCCAGGCGTATTTTTGCATCTAGGTGGATTGTTGTATCCAGGCAGATTGTTGCATCCAGGCGTATTGTTGCATCCAGGCGTATTGTTGCCTCCAGGCGTATTGTTGCATCCAGGCAGATTGTTGCACCGAGGCAGATTGTTGCATCCAGGTGGATTGTTGCATCCAGGCGGATTGTTGCATCCAGGCGGATTGTTGCATCCAGGCGGATTGTTGCATCCAGGCGGATTGTTGCATCCAGGCGGATTGTTGCATCCAGGCGGATTGTTGCATCCAGGCGGATTGTTGCATCCAGGCGGATTGTTGCATCCAGGCGGATTGTTGCATCCAGGCGTATTGTTGCATCCAGGCGGATTGTTGCATCCAGGCAGATTGTTGCATCCAGGCAGATTGTTGCATCCAGGCGTATTTTTGCATCTAGGTGGATTGTTGTATCCATGCAGATTGTTGCATCCAGGCGTATTGTTGCCTCCAGGCGTATTGTTGCATCCAGGCGTATTGTTGCATCCAGGCAGATTGTTGCACCGAGGCAGATTGTTGCATCCAGGTGGATTGTTGCATCCAGGCGGATTGTTGCATCCAGGCGGATTGTTGCATCCAGGCGGATTGTTGCATCCAGGCGGATTGTTGCATCCAGGCGGATTGTTGCATCCAGGCGGATTGTTGCATCCAGGCGGATTGTTGCATCCAGGCGGATTGTTGCATCCAGGCGGATTGTTGCATCCAGGCGGATTTTTGCATCCAGGCGGATTGTTTCCCTTAAGCAGATTTGTACATTTAGGCTGGTTGCTACTTCTAGAGGAGAACAATTTATCACAGTAAATTTTTATCATCTTTCATACGGACCATAATTATTTTTTCACTGCTGCTGGCTGCTACAGATGCTTTGTTTCTTCACTCGCTGCACGATCTTTTTGCGGGAATTTCCAGGTGTAACTGGTACCTATTAAAATATTCAGTATAACCTTCTAAGTAATGCCCGCTGCAAACTTTTAATTCTAAATATTCGGTGCCTACGCCCGTCACTTATTCTAGTTCGATACACACCGCACGCAATCGTGCCGCAGATCTTATATCCGATCCATGTGCGGCTTTAACACATTTCTGCCAATTGGGTCATATGTGTGCCATTCGATAAATTACGTAATCACATACCGGTGTAACGGTACAAATGAATGACGTTTCATCTGTTTCGCTTTCTTTTTTAGAAGCTACTGTTTTCATACGAGGTGAAATGTTACCGTGATATTGTATTCTCAAATTTTTTAGGAAGTATAAAAATGTATATGAGCAGTAAAGTCAATTTTCTAAATCTGCAACTTATGATCTACCCAAACCAACCATTAGCAACCGCGAAAACGGGTGAACGTGTCAAAAAACACTCAACGAACGTAAACAATTTCCTGGCATACTTGCGCTGTTTGTACTTTTTTCGCGGAGTTCATAGCCTTTATTTCACCTTCCTTTTGATAGACTCGACACAAATAGCCTTGCGCTGCAAACCAAGGCCGATTTTGTTGCCTACCTAAGCGTAAATTACGGCGACCGTTGCTGCTGCGACCCACAGGAACCTGTCCGCTCGCATGCTGCTGCTACGCGCATGTGTAATGAAGGCTTACGAGTTGCCCACAGCTTCCATCTCATTATAGGGGTCAACACAATAATACTGCGCAAGGAAAACTTTCGGTCTTAGTTGGGATTTCAACATTAACTGAAATATTAACTCGGATAGAAAATGAATGTTTTCTCTCTATTTTATTAAAATTATCAGATAACGCAAAAAACAAGACGTCAATGTTTTCTAGAAGTGTCGAACAAAGGGAGATGAATTTCGATGTGCTCAGTCAAGTTCATGTTTTCGTAATTAGTTCGTTGCACAATGACGTAAACTGCATCGATAAATATTTTCCTCGTTCATTGAAACCCTTGAACGCGCATTATCTCATTTCCTAACCCCATTGAAGACTGTTTTGGGCCAGAATTTAGTTCTTTGAGAACTTAGAGCCTCGGTTTACGCTCTCGAGCGCCGCGCGCAGCTGCTCGTTATTATCAAGCCTCTCGGAAACTGGCCTATTAAGTCTTCGAAATTCCTCCGTCGCTGGCCAAGTACAAACAGAAGCAGAAAGCATGCTGCTCATTTTTGTGCAATTGAGGGAGCAGCAACGGCGGCCGCCCGCACGCAAGTGTTATGAATTGGCGGCCGTCGGAGCCTTGCTTGGACCGGGGCTCCGCGCCGCCTGCGCGCCCTGCTGCTGCCGGCGTGGGGCATGGGATGGTGGACGTGGGATGGCGTCTGAAGCCCATGTGATTGTACCTGCTTTTTTAAATGGCTAGTATGTGTAACGCCCGAGCTCGTGTATTTTGTTGAAGAGCTATTGACATTCTTGGTAGTGTATTAATAATCCTGCAGCTTATCTGATTTCTTTGAAACACCTGTGTTAAAATCAGAGCTTGGTACATGTACACTGCGTGTCAAATTGCTGACGAAATAACATTTTCTCGGTTAAAAGGATATCAAAAACTAAGGGACATCAAATTTCTAGGGGATTTTGGGCACTTCAGACATGCACATATTGTGAAAAAAATTAGTTCATATAGGAAGCCGGTAATGAATATTGGTATTCATTATGAATAGCTGAATAATTTAGTGTGCCGACTAATTATTGAGGGTTGTTAAAACCCCTTAAACTCTGATAATAATTATTGCTGTTAGAAATATTGAAAAATGAGCAACATTTGTGCTTGTGACAACTACAGGGCATAATAAAGTATGAAATATGCGTACCTCTTTTAGAAATGATGCGAATAAGTTATTTTTATTCAGGGAAATTGTTCATTTAAGGAATAAATGTGCAGTAATTTCCAGTGATGTCTCAGAAAGAGCTGCCGACACCTCCTCGTTCTTAAATTGATGCCCATTGACGTAAAGTTGTTGGTTCAGAAAGCTCTATAGATTTTCATTTGGGTTTTAATCTCTAGGGATGTGCAGCCTCTTCAGCTTTTGAAGTCTGCACCCCAGCTTGGGAAACACTCGGTAGTTTTATGAGTTGCATGCTAAGAGGCATAATCTTGGGCAAAAATGTTTCTTTACATGTTACCCTCCGTCTCATCAACCATGGTTCAAGGTACTCCAGCAGAAAAGCTAATTCAACTTTTGAAGTAATTTCATTGCCATCTGATGCTTTTTACGGGCCAGTTAACACATTGACAGCGATGGGATAAACTGAAGTTTTCAGCATTCAAGTCAAATTTAAATTCACAAGCTGCTAGAAATTTTATAATTACCAAACATTGAGTGGGTCCATTAATTACCGCTAATTTTAACGGATTTTAAAACTTTTTCAAAAGATTCATCGATGGGTCATTTTTCAGTCACGACGCATGGGTCACGACGCACCGGGGTGGGTCATATCGCAGTCAGCGTGACTGGTCCGATCATTGCAGCCCAAATCGTAACCTCTCCACCACCTTGTTGGCGCATCAAAGGACGACGACGATTCCGTCTTTTTACCCTCCATCATTACTCCAACCTTCACGGTCATGAAAAGTTGCACGCGTATCATTGGTGAAGAAAAGTTTCGAAAAGTCTATCCTAAATTTTTCCTGCGCCGATTACAATCGATATAGCTCGCGTTTTTCGTCAATAGAGGCTTTGCCACGGGTAATACGGACTTAAAAATATCCTTCAGCTAACGGCATCGAGTACTTTCCGACACATTTAGCAAATTAACGCTGCTAAACATTTCACTTCTTGTTTGCCTTCACGCTTTGACGGTTAATTCATAAAATAGAACTGCGTGTAGCAATTCTTGAGTGATATCGTAAAATCACCAGTAAAGTTCTCTACAGGTGGGTTAAATCTACCAATTATTTTGGTGATTTCCAGGGTAGTTTAATATTTTACCAATTATTCAAAGGTAATCCGTAATCGCTCAAGCAACATTTACTACCCATGATAAACACAAATTAGAGATCGTTGTCATTAATTTCAGGACGCGGAAAACCTTGTTTTGCTCGAACATGGCCTCAGTTATACTTTACATTGCGCGTATCTCTGCGATTTTTTCACGCCTTGCGCGTGTCGTATCAACATTCTCTTAAAATTCCCTTCAAATTCATGAATGACTTTTTTTACTTCAGAAAAAATAATTTCACTAATTTGACACGCATGGTATGCAATCCTCTAACTTATACTGGTATATACTACTAATACTCGTGTCATTCTTGTACGGGGTTGTTTTCTGAGTCGCTGTGTAAATACTTGAAGAGAGCGGAAGTGGATCGTAACTTTTTGTGAGTAGTTAATCCAGCGGCTTACTCCATCCCTCAAGAGAAAAGCAACTGTCGCATCGTCTTCCTGTAAAAATGACCAAGTCGTGCAGAAAGAAGATGTCCTTTGGCATTTTCCTGCTCTTCAAGTGCGGTGTTCAATGCATAAATCATGACAAGTGTTCACTTTTCAGATACGTCGAGGGAATTGCGTAAAACTTTTGTAAGCATTACAACTAGTTAAAAAATCAGCGACTCGTCAGCGCTGTCACAAAGAATAGAGGAACGTTGGAGAAAAATAATTTTTTGGTTGCTTCTAGTTGTGTACGATGAGAATCATCTGGAAGAAAATCGTTGATCTATTTAACATTCAAAAAATGTTTACTCATAGTAAGTATTAATAAAAACAAAATATTTTACTAATTATGGAAAACTTGAAAATATATTTAGCAAATTTACTCGAGTATTTTTAACTGTTTAATTTTTAACACAAATTAAAGTTATCTTTTAATATTTCAGTTTGACGTGAAAACGATTGAGAACGAAAAACACGCGCTGCTGGAATTGATTATGGGTGCGGGATTAATTTTAAGTATACTTTGAAATATTCTGTCGCAAAATTACATTGGATACAGAAAAACATGAAGAAGATATGAGGTCTCGTCCTAAAGGTTACGCAGGTATTCCTTTTGATGAAATAGAATGAGTGTTTTGTTTTGTAGCGGACCATTTTTTTTTTCAATGCTACTTCTCAGCACCTCTAATTATTCACTTTATATTTTACGTCATGTATGCGAAATTATTTCGAATTTGTAGGTCTTTTATAAAAGCGTGGGTACGGAGACAGACATTGCGAAGAAATTCCTCGTTCCCAAAATTCTATACTAAATGATGCTTTCTTCTTTCTTCTCTTAAGAGTAACTTTCTTGGTGTTATGCAGGCTTAAACTAACTCCTAATGTAATCGAACAGAAAAAGAATAGAACAGATAACAACATTTTATGCCAACCCACCAGAAGCTAAAGGTAGCTGCTGTTCGAACACGGGTAGTTCTTTCTGTTCAGGGTTATGACGTGGAAATCCGTCCATTATTTAGAATTATAACTGACCAATAACTTTGCTTCTAAGGCAGAAAGTTTCGCAAGTTGAAGCGTATTCTCGGCGATGATTAAAAGTTGTGAATTATTTGATTGATGAGAAGCAAAGTTAGTTGCTAGAAGTTGTAATTGCTTCAAACGCTAAGCTGTCTGAAGGTTCAAGGAGTAACAGGTCGCGGTGAATTAATTTCTCCCATGGTAAATACAGCGTCTGAGCGTTGGTAAGTTCTTCACAGAACTATAGCACGCAAACTAGATACAGTGCAGTAGGGGAAATTCATAAAGGCTAAGCTTTAATATCTGTAAAATAAACTCGTACTTTACGTACGGGATTTTAATTGTGCATTCTTTGAAGTGTTCTCGTTAACGCAGAATATTTGTAATTAAACAGCGTCTCTGCATGCAGCCTCTTTTGATGCACATTAAATGGTAGACTTCACCAATTTCCTGTTATTGGACGAATTAACGGTTGGGCAGGTCGATCTTTCTTTTATTGAAATAGAATAGTTTTTTATTCCTACCGAACACCTTTTTTTGGTTCACTGCTGTCCTATTTTTCAGCATCTAATACTTTCTTCTTCAACTTTCATCTTGTTTCATAACTTCTTTCGCAACTTAATGTTTCTATGCCCCTTGTACACAGATTCCGCGTTCCGTTAACTCCTTATAAATGATGCCTTTCTCCTTCCTGTCCATTCCCCTCAGGGGGATACAATTATTGTATCTATGGGAATTAGCGCTCCCAGGGGGACAATGTGAGGGCCCGAGCTGAGAGTTAGGTAGGCCTTCTTTTTGTTGAAATAAAATGTTTTTGTTATGTCAAGGACCACCTTTTTTCGGTTCACTGCTGTCCTGTTCTTCAGCTCCTACTACTTTCTTCTTCAACTTTGATCTTATTTCATAATCTTCTTTCACAACTTACTGTTTCTATGCCCTTTCTTCGTAGATTCCGCGTTTCCTTAACTCCATACTAAATGGTGCCTTCTTCCTTCCTCTCTTTGGATCGCATTTGTTGCTGGGTAGGGAGGCTAAAACTAACGACTAATCTAACTAATCTAATCCTTCCTTTCTTCGGAACATCTTTGTAACAGTTAGGGAGCCTTAAACTGACATCTAATATAATCCTTTTATTGGGGATGCGCAGTATGTAGTAAAGTACAGAAATTAAGAACTGGGTGTCGTGTCCTCAAAGTGACCGACAACCACAACTGTATCCTTCGTCGATCATGAGAGGTGACGAGGTACGGAAGTAGTCTTCTTTGCTGGTTGGCGTTCAAGAAACTAGGTGTCATATTCAATGCTGAATGACGTTTAAACACTACTACAATATCCCTTTAATGAGCGTACGAGTTAACAAGTTCGGGAAATTGAGATTTGGGTGCCCTCTCAGCCAAATGACGGACACCAAAACTGTGTCCTCTGTTGATCATGTGAGGTAATCAAGTACAGGAGTAAGGAACTGAATGTCCTCTACGTTGCATTTTTTCTGTAAGATGAGACCATGAGATTGCACTGCCACAGAGCCTTAAATTCTCTAACTTCAATGTGCGTCTCTGAGTCATGATTTACGAAAAGGTGAAAAAAGTAAAAAGTTTTAAATGGTCGAAACTTAAAAGATAATTTTGTGTTTTTCGGGGGGGGAAATCACCGATGAAAGGCTAAGTGAGCTTTGTTCTAAGAAGTTCGGGCCTAAAGCAAGAGAGTGTAACCTATTTGTTATGGAACACTTTTCGACTATAGCGTAGTAGAGCAGCAAAATTTATCGGCGGGACTAAAGTGTGCCTGCGTATGTTTAAAAGGCAGGCCAAAAGTGAGGGGACTTTCCGTATATCTTTAACTGTTATTGAAGGAACTGAAGAGAAAACTGATAATTGCTACTTTCGTGAGGCCCCAATCGGTTCGTTTAGTTAGAGTAGTAAGCAATGCAATGAATGAGATGATGTCGTTTTCAGGATGAAGACGTTGTTACAAGACACGATAATTTCTTATATTTTGTGGTGTGTAGGCGCGCATAGCTACGTGGACTCGAAACAAAGGAGCAGACCGTGGGAGAAAACAAGCCTGAATAACGGTCTACATTCTTCGCGGGACGAGGGTGAGCGGAGCGTCTACTTGGAAAAGGGTAGAGGCTCACCAACGAGAACCAATAAAGATTCGGAAATTTACCACGAAGAAGGCGAGGCAGCGGCATGCAAGGGTTAGACCAATCGGTGAATGGTGCACCAGCACAAGAGAGAAAACTGTCTAACCTTCCAGAACGAAGCAAAGAGAAAGGATAAAAGCGGAGTTCAAGAACAGAACGGGGTCTTTTTCTGGGTGGTACGATCGAGAGGCACACGGAATTGCGTGGGCGAGGGTGCGGCACCCGGCACCGCACGCCGGTGTGCCGGACACCAAACACAGCATAATAGTAGCATCAGATGAGAGTGGCACAGAGCGATGAATTCAATGGTTCAAGAGCATCGTGTCACCATATTCTGAACGTCATGATACCAGAACCGGTACACCACGGCACCAGACATCAGAACCCAAATACCAAACGTACCTGCAACGCACCAGTGACCGCAAGAAGCTAGATGGCGAGAAGCTCAAAATGGAGACGAGTTGACTCGTTACTCGTGAGTTGATCTACATGAATCTTCAAGTACTCAAGCACCTTCAGCATGCCGATAAAAACCACGCAATCACAATGCTGCAGCGATGCTCGAACAATTTGCATGAACCTCCATGTACCCAAGTACCTACAGCGCGGATGCAATCCTCGCATCTATGCGTGCCGGCAATGTTCGGAAACGCGCGAGTGACAGCAGCTGCGGATCATGTACCGGCCGCCCTCAAAGGTGACATGGACCCAGCGCAGCACAGCGCCGCTGAGAAGAAGAAGCAGTGAGCATGGCGGCACTTCACTGCGACGACAACCTACATACATACGGATACAGGGACAGTTGGAAACAGGTGGAAAAACTGAAGTGAACTCATAACACCGTCTTTTACGTGTTAATTAGGAAATTGGGTTGTATTTGACGAGTGTGCATAGAAAAGCACCATTTAATAATCGGGTTTACTCTAGCAGTTTCTTTGTTACTTGTGAGATTATTCCCGATAGTGTGTTTTGATTCCCTTCATACCATCGTGTACATCAAATTATCGCTTTCCTATGATTGTCTTGAGTTTACGCTATTATTTTTGGGCTCATTTCTAATCGTAATAATTTTGAATTTAAAATGATTAGAAGGTGTGCAATCGTTAGGTATTGTTGGAGGTACTCTGTCTCCATCGATGTTCTTTGTGGTGAGCTATGTGCAGCTCATTTTGTGGTCTCTCTATCGATGTGAATGACTGCCCGTTAACGTGAATCTGTGTCCAGTATCGCATTGAATTTTGCTCTCAATAACTCATGTGTTCATTATATAGTAAACTTAAACAACATTCGTTTAAATGATCTACATGTAGTTGTCATTATCCCGTGTTGACCCGGCGTATTGATTGGTGAACGTTGAAATCTCCCTGTTTCTAATTTTCTGTGTCCTTTCTTTCCTCTCCGTATGTACCTTTCATCTCTGTATTTCCATTTCCTCTCTCACTAATATCTGAGGTTCAAAGCCCTCATTCGAAGACGTTACATCTCGTGACAACGTTTTCCGGCTGATGATGTTTTCCGGCTGATGATGTTTTCCGGATGATGATGTTTTCCGGATGATGATGTTTTCCGGATGATGATGTTTTCCGGATGATGATGTTTTCCGGATGATGATGTTTTCCGGATGATGACGTTTTCCGAATGATGACGTTTCAAGATGATGACGTTTTTAGGATGGTCCAAAAAAGTTTGACGAATATAGTTTTATGTCAACATCTTGTGAGAAAATTTAATACAATTCCCTCAGCGTTATCACGTACGTTATACCTTGATATAGGTTCAGTACTTAGGACCAAATCAATAGGCTCTTTTCAGTTTGCTTCTCTATCGACGAAAAACAATTAATTTACAAATTTGTAACGTTATTGCCCAAAGAAATTTCGTAGAAAATCTGTAAATAAGACCTTTCCAAAAAATAACTAGCATAAAAATTTTAGAAGATGTGTGATTTTTGGGAGGAGGAACAATGTCTATTTCACTTGTGTATTTTTTGCTAGCAGGCTTAAGAGCTAGCAAACACCTCAGGGAGATGCAGCTATTGTATCCATAAGAATAAGCACTCATGAAAGGAATATGTGAGGTCCCTACCTTACGGTTAGGTACGCCTTCGTTTTGTTAAAATATAATAGGATTTTGTTTGTAACGGACCATCTTTTTTCGGTTCAGTGCTGTTATGCTTCTCCGCATAACTGTATAAGAAACATCGCTAAGAATCTGGATAATCGTTATCTGGCCAATAACGTATTCCTAAATGATTCTAAAAGACCAAATAATAATAATTCTGAGTATCAACGTGGGAGCACTTCAAATCGCCTATACCTTCAAATCGTTTATACCTTCGAGAAGGTTCATCGCTTGGACTTCGCATGGAATAACGACAGCTCACGGAAGATGCCAGGAACTTCAATGATTTCTCTTATGTAATGTTTACTTCTTATTAATAATATTTGCGGGGATTGTTAGTATAAATATGTTAACAAGAGTAAGTAGCAGCGTATTTAAATTAATCTGGGAAATATCTTCCATTCATATATCAATCTTGTGATACCGTTATTACTAGTTAGCATCTCAAATGATCGCGTCGCCAAGGGCGTTACGTTTGAAAAGGGAAGTCAGTCAGGCCGTGACAACCGTTGAGTCAAGAGCTGAGAACACGTCGTGCTGGCCGGTCCCTTTGGGGCTGGCTAGGGCTTTGTCTTTCTTGTAACAATTTGTATTCAAGTGAATTACGCATATATTATCCAGTAACGTAAATTATTGGTTGTCACGGAACGCATATCAGCTACTTTCCTGGAGTCCTCAGATAAGATAAGTCCCATTCATATTGTCATATAACACTTATCCGCTCCGATGCATCCTCATTTCTTGCCTCTGTGCAATAGGTTATTCATAGGAACATTCAGCGTACATCCGATGTTTTATTAAGTGTGACTAGGTGCGTTAGATCCATTTTGATTATTTCTGTGTCAAGATTAGGAAATAAATAGTGATGTCAATGCCTCGTGAATTTCCCCTTAAATAAGAAAAGAATTATCGTTTCTGTTGATGAGAAAAGGTTAACCCGCTACCATATTAATTGTTTATTAAATAAAGTAAAATACTAATTATATTGGAGACGTTGAAAAGTCTCAATTGATCATTATTGCCAAAATAAAATAAATGTGGCCTTAAGTCACGACGGTTATTAAAAGAAAATGAAAGCAACGGAAAGAAATAACGACGAATAATGCTGGAAACGAGAGAGCCACGACAGTGCTGTGTTGTTTTTGGTCATTTACTGCTTTCTTCATCAACTTTTATCTTGTTTCATTAACTTCTTTCTCACCTTTTTGTTTCTATGCACCTAGTGCATAGATTCTGCGTTCCCTAAAAATCCATGCTAAATGGTGGCTTCCTCCTTTCTCTCTTCGGAACGCCTTCGTTGCGGTTAGGGAGGCTTAAACTAATATCCAATTTAATCAACGTGCTAGCAAAAGAAATAAAACAGTAGTAATTTTATAACAATTTTACTTTGGAATCTGGATCGAGTAGTGCAAGAACACCGTATCTCTGCCTCACCTCCATGCTTGGCATGTGTTCATCTGACCGCGCTATTTGGCCTCCGTTATCTGTGAAGTTTTGACTACGATATTTGCAGCTGGTATAGAACACGCACCAAGCACACAAGAGATGCAGAAACAATCCCTCCAAACACTATGGTAAACTAAAATGTATTGTGTTGTCTTCAAAAGTATCACTATCGCTTTCATAGGGGATTAAACCAAAAAACATTTTCGTAGAATGTTTACGAAAAAAAGTTTTATCTCTGCAGCGAGAGTTGGCTTTTTGCCGTACACATGAACTGTGAGCATGCTCGAAAGCACGCTTTTGCATTTAAGCATCTCTCATAAAACTTCGTTTATCCCACTGTGAAAATATGGCTGCGACTTTTACGGCATTAAACATCATTTCCAGTCGAGCAAAAATGTTTTCAGAGAAATTTAAAGCAATTAAAAAAGCGAGTCTAACTCGAAAACGGTTTGTATTTACCTCCGAAAAACACACGGGAAATCTCCGTATCATCTGCTGCCGTGAGAGACTTGCAGTGCCGGGGACGGTGAGGAGTTCTTTTCCAAACATTGGAGGTCCCCTTATTTTCCCAACGCTCGTTTCAGGTCTCCTTCATTGTTTGTGAGAATTGCAAGAATTCCCTCGTTTATGAAAACATGCAGATGCAAAGGGTGAAGTTTTCGATGTTGTTGATCTTTCTGTGCTTTTTATAAGAGCTTTTGTTCCTTGAAAAGCTTACACACAGTATCACCTGAAGGTGCGAAATGCCCTGAGTTGTTTCAAGAAACACCGAAAAGTTTACGGCATTGCGATTCTAGTTGCGTTTCGAAATGAATATTACATTAGCTTCAAATTAATCAAGCCCTCACTCTTACTGATAATTGATTTGCTAAAAAGACACTGCTCGTCGGCTTGGAATTTGTATATTTTGTGAATAAAATTTGAACGATGACTCACTGCATATGTGATACGTTTCATTTTAAAGCTGTTCCGCATGAGCGCGCGTTGCGAAGTAGGATCGTAATTCAACACAAAACGATGTGCGTATCGCGTAATTGGACTACACAGCATCAAGTTACTGATGTATTGGAATTGAGGTGGTCCAAGATGTCAGGACCCGAGTTGAAGGTTTGACAGGCCTTCCTTTCGTTGATATATGGCTGCTTTTCTGTGGTCTTATTGCCGACCATTTTCTTCAGTTCACTTTTGTTTTTTAGCACTGTGGTGTTCTCCCCCAGGCTGCAACACGCTTCGGGCAGACTTTGAGCTATCTTTTTCGTGATAGGATAGCCCGAAGCGAGTGCCTGAGGTACAACCGTATTCGGCAGGATATGGACAACACGGGGGTAACACGGTAATTATATTGGTGACTGTTAGGTACACGGAACACGGACCATTACACAGGGCCCTCGGTGACTACTATGAGCACTGTTCGTTACTCGTAAATTACGTAATGATTGGAACACAGCATTAATACTTGATGGTTGAAATACAATACTATTCGAGAAGTACGTAATGATTGAAACACAATCCTATGTGAGAATAGTACTAATACGTGATGATTGAAATACAATCCTATTCGAGAAGTACGTAATGATTGAAACACAATCCTATGTGAGAATAGTACAAATATGTGGTGATTGAAGTACAATCCTAGTCGAGAATGACATAAATTGAAACACAATCCTATGCGAGAATAGCACAAATACGTGATGATTGAAGCACAATCCTATTCGGGAATGACGTAATGATTGAAACACAATCCTATGCGAGAATAACACAAATACGTGATGATTGAAGCACAATCCTATTCGGGAATGACGTAATGATTGAAACACAATCCTATGCGAAAATAGCACAAATACGTGATGATTGAAGCACAATCCTATTCGGGAATGATGTAATGATTGAAACACAATCCTATGCGAGAATAGTACTAATACGTGATGATTGAAATACAATCCTATTCGAGAATAACACAAATACGTGATGATTGAAGCACAATCCTATTCGGGAATGACGTAATGATTGAAACACAATCCTATGCGAGAATAGCACAAATACGTGATGATTGGAGCACAATCCTATTCGGGAATGACGTAATGACTGCAACACAATCCTATGCGAGAATAGTACTAATACGTGATGATTGAAATACAATCCTATTCGAGAATAACACAAATACGTGATGATTGAAGCACAATCCTATTCGGGAATGACGTAATGATTGAAACACAATCCTATGCGAGAATACTACTAATAAGTGATGATTGAAATACAATCCTATTCGAGAATTACGTAATGAATGAAACAAGCACCAATAGCGGGTAACGTCCGCGAGGACGCTACTTACGAACGCAGCGGCGAGACGTGATGATTGGTGCTACGTCGTGCGACTGTTACGAACAGGTCAGCTGGTGCTAGCGGGGCGCCGAGACGAGGCTAGTCAGCTGGGTCGGGCCCAACCGCCACGCGGTTCACCGTGGTAGCTGGTAAGTAGCTGCGGCGAGGCTAGCCGGCCTGAGCGGGCGAGAGATGTCGTAGAGCGGCTTGGCCGACGACGCCGGCGCGGGGCGTTGCAACGTGACTTTTTTTTAAGGCTTTGAAACACCTTGAAGCGTCAAGACGCTACTAGGTTTAAGACCTTGCAACACCTTGGGGCGTCGATAGGCAGGGCCGGTCTCCGGAGCTTGGTGCAGGTACGCGAGAGACAAAGTCGATCTCGGAAGCTAGATGCAGGAACACGCGGCTGGTGCTGGAGATGTGACTTGAACGAGGACGAGGGCTTGAGTGAGCGCGAGCCTTGTTGGGGTCGCCTTATGTAGGCCTCGAGTGCAAGCCTTGAGTCCGGGCGTGAGTCCTGATTGGTCGCGAGTTTGTGGGCCTGTGGTGCTGGAGGCAGGAAGCCGTTGTAGCTTACGGGCACCTTTTCTCATAGTCGCAAGGCGGCTTCTCTCAGGTCCCATGTTTGGTTGACTAGGCGCTTCGGGTCCGGAGGTGCTCTGGAACGGATGCGGTTGTAGTCTGGAGGCAGCTTTTCTCAGGTCTTGTGGAGGTCCGCGGCTTGCCGCTGGGATCACCACAGCACCTATACTTTCACCTAATTTTATCTTTTGGCAACAACTTCTTTCAATTTTGCTATTTCTATGCGTAAGAAATCCAGTGTGGGCACACACTTGTACATAAATCCCTGTTCCCATATTTCCACACTTAATTATATATTTCTCCCTTTTTTGTGGTAACACCTTTTTTTGTAGTTACGAAATCTTAAATTAACTTTTCTAATCTTATTTTTCTTTTTCTTCTCTTGGATTCACATTTTATGGGGTTAGGGAGGTTAAATTAGCTTGTAATCTAATCGAGGTTTCCCTGAATTCTACGAAGACGATTGCCTAATAGGCTTCATGCTTTCCCTAGTACCTACTCAAATCATGTGAACAACAGCACCGAACTTTATAATTGAATATTCGTTTTTTTATGTAATCGTTGTCGGGAGGATTTCACATACGCAAAAATCTTAATGAAAAACACGCTTTTTCAAACTCGCTGCCAATAAAATTTATAACGTAAAAAAATCACTTATTCGAGAAAAATTATATTTCTTGTTATTTGAAATCTAGCAAGGTAGTAGCAACATTTTTCCAAAGTTCAATTCGTTCTGACATTTATATTCTTCTCTTCTAGAGAGGAACCCCTCAGGGGGATACAACTATTGTATCTATGGGAATTAGCGCTCCCAGGGGAAAAATGTGAGGGCCCGAGCTGAGAGTTAGGTAGGCCTTCATTTTGTTGAAATAAAGTGTTTTTTTTTTGTTACGTTAAGGACCACCTTTTTTCGGTTCACTACTGTCCTGTTTTTCAGCACCTCTGACTTTCTTCTTCAACTTTAATCTTATTTCATGAACTTCTTTCCCATCTTACTGTTTTTATGCCCTTTCTGCATAGATTCCTCATTTTCTTATCTCCATACTAAATGGTGCCTTCCTCCTTCCTCTCTTTGATACGCTCTATTTTTGCAGCGGTTAGGGAGGCTTAAACTAACTTATAATCTAATCTAATCTTCTAGAGAGGAAACTTTTCACTTATTATCATGCTTTTTTTTTATTTTTTTAGAATAAGGGAATTAGCGCTCCCAGGGGGACCATGTGAGGGCCCGAGCTATAGGTTATGGAGGCTTTCTTTTTGTTTAAAGAGAATAGGTTATTGTTTCGTTACGGACCATCTTTTTTCGGTTAACTGCTGTCCAGTTTTTCAGCACCTACTACTTTCTTCTTCAATTTTTTCGTCTTTCGTGAACTTCTTTCTTAGCTTACCGTTTCTATGCACCTTGTGCATAGATTCCGCGTTCCCTCAACTCCATACTAAATGGTGCCTTCATCCTTCCTCTCTTATAACATCTTTGTCGTGGTAAAGGGAGGCTAAAACTTTCTTATATAATAATAATAATAATAATATTTATAATTTTTTAGAATAAGTGAATGCTTCCTTCAGTGTTGTGACACCATTCGCCCTCTTCTTACCATTCCCTTCAATGCACTGGGATTCAATTTCCTGAAACGAAGCCTATCCTTTTCTGTACCTTTTCTTCCTTAATCATTTATTTCAATACAATAAGAATGTTAAACATTTCCGGGCAACATGATGATCACCAGCTCCTGCCCAGACTCCTGCCCAGACTCCTGCCCAGACTCCTGCCCAGACTCCTGCCCAGACTCCTGCCCAGACTCCTGCCCAGACTCCTGCCCAGACTCCTGCCCAGACTCCTGCCCAGACTCCTGCCCAGACTCCTGCCCAGACTCCTGCCCAGACTCCTGCCCAGACTCCTGCCCAGACTCTTGAAACATCATTTTTCGACGAAAAAAATGAAGTCGAAGGATTTTTTTTGCAAACAGCTGCGCGAAACTGCATGATTTTGCTTGTGTGCAGTTCCAATCATACTGCAGTCCCGGCTGCACCAGTCGCACTGCACAGCCCCAACTGCACCAGTCGCACCGCACAGTCCCGCCTGCACCAGTCGCACCGCACAGCCCCGACTGCACCAGTCTCACTGCACAGTCCCGACTGCACCAGTCACAGTGCACAGCCCCAACTGCACCAGTCGCAGTGCACAGCCCCAACTGCACCAGTCGCAGTGCACAGTCCCGACTGCACCAGTCGCACTGAATAGTCCCTACTGCACCAGTCGCACTGCACAGTCCCGACTGCACCAGTCGCACTGCACAGTCCCGACTGCACCAGTCGCACTGCACAGTCCCGACTGCACCAGTCGCACTGCACAGTCCCGACTGCACCAGTCGCACTGCACAGTCCCGACTGCACCAGTCGCACTGCACAGTCCCGACTGCACCAGTCGCACTGCACAGTCCCGACTGCTCCAGTCGCACTGCACAGCCCCGACTGCACCAGTCGCACTGCACAGCCCCGACTGCACCAGTCGCACTGCACAGCCCCGACTGCACCAGTCGCACTGCACAGTCCCGCCTACAACAGTCGCACCGCACAGTCCCGCCTGCCAAACTCCATAAACTAGAACCAAGACTGCGCGCGAGGCCATCAAAAAGCAAGCACACGACCCCGCGCCGCCTCGCGTGTAGCGGCGCAGCCACTGCGCATTGTGAGTGCACCAGTTCTGACTTCCTGAATACCCGATAAGAAGCAAGGATTTAGGCATCTTCTATCGATGCCAATATCGGAACAAGAAATGTCAGGGTGCACAGTATGCAGAGCGCACAACAATTGCACTGTAAACAGGCGCAGCCTCCTGAGCTCGACTGTTATGTAACTTCAATGGACCTGGTCGGAGTGCTGCTCTGCTGACTACACTTGCCCCGGCACAACAATGGCTTAAACTGATCCTGTGCCGGCGAAAAAAGCGTGCACTGAGCTGTGGCTGAACACAGCGCTGTTATCTCTCGGTCAACTCGCCTAATTGGTTGGTGCTTTAACGAGGCTGGCCACATTCTAAGAACGATATCACTGCACTAAGTATACTTTTTTGAGGAAGTTGAGAATCAGCTCAAGGATTTAGAAACTGATCAATGGTCAGCTTTACTGCAAACTCGAATTAGACCCATTCTTTTTCTATATATAGTGTAGTATTTTAATCGTAACCTTCGGCAGATGTCCTAGTTTAGTTGCTACAGAAACCGGCCAATGCAATTTGAATCTTTATAGCAGGCATCAGAAGCCCTGTCGGTAACGTGTAAGTGGTTCACGGCAGCAGAATTTAACTCACCTGAGTATGCCTGCTTTGAATGCGAAGAATTCAGCCGTATTCGAACTGAATTGTAGCTGTTTGCAAAATACGGGGCCGAGTGCGTCGACCTAAACGGAGCTTAAATTAGCTATGTTACATTTGCCTTTGAAAATATATTGAGCTCGCCTCTGTTGAACTTGACGGAAATGAACTTGGTTTACTGTTCCTGAAATAAACGACTTTCCATTCTAGCGAGCTGAACTGTAATCTAATGATAGCATTTGAACGGCATCGATTTGCTCTAATTCAGTGGCCGCAACGCTGCCTCCCTCCCGGGTATATTTCATGGACCACTAAACAAGCCCAACTTGTCCACGAAAGGGAAGGAATTGCTCGCAGTGCGTTTAGATTTATGCGAGGTTATCCCGGGATAATTTGGAGTCGAGTCTGGTGTAGCTCCAGGCCCCAGACGCATAAGGGATCGCAGTTTTTGGCAAAGTGGTTATTGGATTCCAGACTCTCTGGTCTCTCGTTGCTCTGTCGGTATTTTGAAGTGCGCCAAATTTTGCTCACTTGTGCCACGATTTCTTCCGAATTCTAACTCGCGAGAGTTTACGCAACCTGCAAGTGGCCGTGCATCGTCGGCGGCATTTCCCGCAACCGCCGTCGCGAATGAGAGTGACGGACGCCGAAACCGAGGGGGAAAATCTGTAAAAATTTCTCGACTCGAGGACGATTACCGATATTTTTTGTCAAAGCCGCTCTCGTATTTTTTTCTCGCGTTTGCCTTGTGAGAGAGCGTTCTCTTCATAAAAAGCGTTCACTTTTACGCGCTTGAAAGGTTCAAGGCTAGTAAAATTTTCTTAAAAGGACATGTTTCTTTCATTTGGAGTTTCGCTAATATTCATTGTGGTCAGTCTGATTTTTTAATCGAACGAAGTGCGATTTTATCGACTACACTATGAGTAACTTGAAATTCTGTAACTACTCGGCGCCCCAAAAATTAATCGGTTTATACATAAGTGTTAACTGAAACAAAAGGGCTTTGTGAAAATATTTATTTTATTAGAACCTCTGCATGGCTTCCTCTGACACGAGAAAGCTTCTACGTTCAGTACTGCAAATAATTATCACGAAATTACATGTACATTCACGGTAAGGTTTCGTTTCAATTAAAATCTTGGAAATGCCAACATTTTGAAAATTTCTCTTTCCGTACATTGAAATCGTGTTTGTGTTTGGGCAACTATTCTCCGTACTAAAATCCCAAAAAATAGGTTTCAGTCAAGACAATGAAAATTAACAGAAAAAGATCGTCTGTCTTCAAATTATTCACCTACTTTTTTTATATTTTAGTTTTAGCAAAACCCATTCTATCTCAACGCAATCTAGTCAAAATAAGTAAAAACTAGCTTCCGTTATGGTGGCATTAACATGATACAGTTTTATGAACTTTTCATTTCCCATTCTTTTTTGCGTAAAATTCCCCTCAGGGGGATACGACTATTGCATCTATGGGAATTAGCGCTCCATGGGGGATATGTGTATGAGGGCCCGAGCTGAAAGTTAGGTAGTCCTTCTTTTTGTTTGAATAAAATGTTTTTTGTTATGTTGAGAACAACCGTTTTTCGGTTCACTGCTGTCCTGTTTTTCAGCACCTACTAATTTTTTCTCCAACTTTTAGCTTGTTTCAACTTCTTTCTCGACTTGATGTTTCTATGCTCCTTCTGCATATATTCCGCGTTCCCTTTTTCATACTAAATAGTGCCTGCCTCCTTTCTCTCTTCAGAACGTATTTTTTTAGCGGCTGGGGAAACTTAAACTAACAACTAGTCTAATCTTTTACGAAAAATATGTTTAAGCCCTTCCTCAACAATTTTTTCATTAAAAACGTTTCTTTTTCAGACTAATTTTTTTGTTTTGGTTCTACATAATATTTTTGATGCTGGTTATGAAAACAGTTTGTAATTTTTTTTTCTTCCCATTTCTGTGGTTAACTTTTTATTTTGAAAATACCTGTGTCGGCAAAAACGAGTCAAATAGTCATTGTCTGATGTAGAGAAATAGTCATTGGCTGATGAACTGGCAGAGTTATCAGAAGTATTCAAGCTTCTGAGGAAAGGTTCATATTCGCTATTTTCCATTGAACTAGACATTTGGGGTGTAACACTTGAAAATGGTACAAAAAATGAATGCAAATGTGGATGCAAACAACACCATTCCGACGGCAATGGCAGTCGGAGGCTCGGAGCAAAACTAGTAACAATGTCCTTGAAATCATACAGCTCCACCCTATCGCCGCTGCCAGGCGGACAATTTGACGAGAATACTCGTTTCACGCGTAGAATGGCTTACAAAGGCTTAAAATCGACGAGTATATACGTATGTAGCTGATTTTAGAAGGTAAAGTTTTAGACGAGTATACTCGTCGACGACTGAAAAAAAGAACATTTTGTGAAAACGTGTACACTCGTTTCTGCCGGGGAAGGGGTTAATATAATTTAAATGAAGTTATTGCATAATGCATAGCTACTGGTATAACTTCTGATACTTGATCAGTTTGGAACATTGTTCAGTTTGTAAAATTCGCTCATTTTTCCAACGTGCGTTAAATTCAAACTCTTCACAATTTCACTTCTTTCATTGAAACAAGATCGCACAAAATTCGACATACATTGAAACATATTACTTGTGCACAGGTTTCAAGTTCCTTTGATTCTGCACAGTAGTAAAATATTAAATGAGTAGCCATTATAATATGACATTTGCATTAAACATGCTGTGTACTCCCACGAATACACCCACGAATTTCGCCCCTCTGTCTCGTACAATAACGATTCGAATTCATGCCTCTACATTCAGCTCGGCGAATTTAGGTTTCTTAAATTTAATGCAAGCAGATGCTCTGCTGCGGGCAGCATCACACATTTAGGGCTTTTGTCTAGGTAGCAAAAGTTGCTTGCCTTCAATTCAGTAAGAATTAATAGAATAAATGCGGGGGTAAAAAATTTAAATCTGTTGTCCTCCCTAATTTAGCTTCGTGAGTAGCCTTAGTGTTTCACAAGTCAGTTTGAATAAGACCTAAGTAATTGAGCAAGGGCCGATTGTTCAGGCGATTCGACAAACTTTCAGCTTATACGGTAGCATTAGCTGTCCTTCGTATAGAGTCGTGTATTTCTTCGCTCTTGAATGGGACGTTTGGCCCAATAACTAGAGCTCTCACTGCCACGAGCCCGCCCCAAACAACGCTGCCGGACTTCGGTGGAACAGGAAAGTTTCGCCATTCCGCTTTAGCGAGTAACTCAGCTCGTTTTTTATGTAACTGACGCGAGCCGCTGCTGTCTGGACGGAGCTAATCTATTCCAAGAGAATTTGGCGACTGATAGGTTGAGCATGTAGCAAATGCGTGAAGCTTAACATGTTAACTGTCAGTTTCCGGTTATCTACATTTCCCCTTTCACAGCCGACTAAACGAGCTCGCACAAAGTCTTCCCTAATTGCACGTGTCCGTATAGCAAGCGCATAGATGTTTTATTCGTATTCCGATACTGCTATTCGACATTTCGATACTGCCATTCGACATTTCGATACTGCCATTCGACATTTCGATACTGCCATTCGACATTTCGATACTGCCATTCGACATTTCGATACAGCCATTCGACATTTCGATACAGCCATTCGACATTTCGATACCACCAATCGACATCTCGATACCACCATTCGACATTTCGATACCACTATTCGACATTTCGATACCACCATTCGACATTTCGATACCCCCATTCGACATTTCGATACCACCATTCGACATTTCGATACCACCATTCGACATTTCGATACCACCATTCGACATTTCGATACCACCATTCGACATTTCGATACCACCATTCGACATTTCGATATCACCATTCGACATTTCGATACCACCAATCGATTTCGATACCACCAATCGACATTTCGATACCACCAATCGACATTTCGATACCACCATTCGACATTTCGATACCACCATTCGACATTTCGATACCACCATTCGACATTTCGATACCACCATTCGACATTTCGATACCACCATTCGACATTTCGATACCACCATTCGACATTTCGATACCACCATTCGACATTGCGATACCACCATTCGACATTTCGATACCACCATTCGACATTTCGATACCACCATTCGACATTTCGATACCACCATTCGACATTTCGATACCACCATTCGACATCTCGATACCACCATTCGACATTTCGATACCACCATTCGACATCTCGATACCACCATTCGACATCTCGATACCACCATTCGACATCTCGATACCACCATTCGACATCTCGATACCACCATTCGACATCTCGATACCACCATTCGACATTTCGATACCACCATTCGACATTTCGATACCACCATTCGACATTTCGATACCACCATTCGACATTTCGATACCACCATTCGACATTTCGATACCACCATTCGACATCTCGATATACCATCATTCGACATCTCGATATACCACCATTCGACATCTCGATATACCACCATTCGACATCTCGATATACCACCATTCGACATCTCGATAGACCACCATTCGACATCTCGATAGACCACCATTCGACATCTCGATAGACCACCATTCGACATCTCGATAGACCACCATTCGACATCTCGATATACCACCATTCAGCATCTCGATATACCACCATTCGACATCTCGATATACCACCATTCAGCATTTCGATATACCACCATTCAGCATTTCGATATACCACCATTCGACATCTCGATATACCACCATTCGACATCTCGATAGACCACCATTCGACATCTCGATAGACCACCATTCGACATCTCGATAGACCACCATTCGACATCTCGATATACCACCATTCAGCATCTCGATATACCACCATTCGACATCTCGATATACCACCATTCAGCATTTCGATATACCACCATTCAGCATTTCGATATACCACCATTCATCATTTCGATATACCACCATTCGACATTTCGATATACCACCATTCGACATTTCGTTACCCCCATTCGACTGCCATTCGATTCATCAGTTAAAGCAAGTGACCGTGAGGATGTGCAGCGGCCACACCGCTGTGCCGGTCACTAAGCACCTCCACACTCACACCACTAATGCTCCACCTGAAAATCGCAATCCGCGACGACTTACTTAAATACCGTGTCCTCTGGGCGACAGCTTCAAAATAATCGGCTTTAGGCCAGCAGTGTTACGCTCGTAACATGTCCCTGACTTCGTAGCGTCCCTCGCTTAATGGGAATATAACAAATAGATCCTGAACGGCAGCGTACGCAGAAGTAAACACTTCAATGCCTGTGCCATGCTTCACAGCTTTATTTGGCAAATATTTACAGACTGTCGTGCACTGAATATTGGTTTATTTTGGGTGAACTTGCTAAAAGTTGCGAGCTGGCCTGCATGATGGGTGTGAAAAGTTGTGCGTTTAGCTGGTAATTGCGCGCCGAGCGAAGTATGTGCAATTGTGCGTGATAGGCTTCGTTCTTTGTAGTACAGAAGATGCATTATGAAAGAGAATGTATTAAAACCGTACATTATTCTGTCTTTCGTTCGCTGTTTCTCTCCAGTCCCCTCAGAGGGATGAACTATTGTATTCTTGAAAATTACCCCTCCTAAGGGGAAGACGCAAAGTCCCGAACTGAAAACTACCTGGGCATTTTTTTTAAATAGATTGATAGTCTTTTTTTTGTCAAGGACCATTCTTTTCTGGTTTTCTGCTGTCATTTTTACAGTTTTCATTATTTCTTCATCACATTTTTGTTCGTTTTATAGAGTTTTTTCAAATTGGTTTAATGTAACGGGGTAATTTATGTTCCATTCAGGTTAAACCTACTCGCTGACAAAACTGTACGTGTAATCGATCCCAAAGTACATATAGTACTTTGAATATAGTTTTTAATTAAATATTTTGATATCAATCATCTTTCTCGTGCTCTTAATATTGCACGAGTTTATTAAGACGCAATTAAGGAATTTAGAGGTACGATCATTAATCTTGAATAATTCGTTCATTTTTTCCACCTCGCTTTGAGCAAACTGCACTTTCGCTTTGCAGTGAAAATAGCTTGTATGAAAGTGCAGGTGTATACTTATGAATGATCATGCATAAATGCATTGCTGATCATTGCGAATGCACTAACATGTCTGACATTTGGCAGCTTATCCATTCACTCCAGTCGTCACTGCAGCATCAGTTTCATATTTCAGACATAACTACCCGAATACTCTGGAGATATTCTCGGCAGTTTCTATCCAAAAGCTTAGCTTTCTTTCGAAATTTTTAATCGAAACACGAGAAATGACTGAACGTTGGTAATTTGGACTTTTAGACAGTTCTTGAGTTTTTCGTCGCGTCCTCATTTTCCTGACGGGAAGTGACCGGCGAATTAAGTAATTGGCCGTCGCCAGCGCCATCAATTATTGGTCTGTGCTCAATTTATGGAGGCTTTGTTTTGTTCACATCCCGGCCTAGCTCATCTCTCTAATGAACTGATATGTTCGAGGATATGTTCGCAGAACATTTTATTAGACCATGATGGTGAAATTCATAAGTGATAGTCATTAATTACCACTATGATTAAGCTAATTAATTAAGAACTAATGATTAATTAAATCATAACAGTAATTAATTACCTGTGTTTGTTGAAGCAATTTCGTGGCTCCTAGGACACAATGTCTTTCAGGAACTTGACCCTGTGCTTTATCATGTGCGCTGTTCGGGAAAAAATTGAACATCGTCATGCTCGGAAATATTTCCTTGTAAATTTCTACTACGTTAACAAGTGTTTGAGCCTTGGTCTAGTTTTTCAAAGTACGGTTTACTGACATGAAATGCAAGGCGATCCTTTCAACCTCAAATCGTTGACTTTAGTGGTAATTTAGTTGAGAAAATGATGCATCATAAGCTTCGATAAAAAATCCGAGGCATTAAAAAAGCCTCAAATTTTGGGAGTAGTCTACACAGGTTGGTGAGGCTTGATAGATGCCTCGTCCCGCTTGCATTGAATGGCGAGTATCAGGCGCTCGGACCTGCAGGCTTGATAAATCATTTCTGGTTTGCTGGGAAGCCTTGCGCGGGGTTTTCTTCGCCTTTCTTTTAATGCCACCTCAAGATGACCGAAAGCAAGAGTTTAAATTCGTGCCAGAAAATGTGTAACAATTCCTTCAAGTTTTGCGTACGTTGCTAGACCTCAGTCAGAAGAGAAACTGTAGCGTGCGGTAAGAAATGAACAATAAATGAGTAAAGTTTCTGTTTTGGTTGAGATCTTTTGAGGCGGCATCAGGTGAGGTATGCAAAGGAAAGCAATCATGTGAATGCATTCCTCACATTTCGGAGTTTCAATACGAGACATTCTTCTTTGGTTAAACTTTCGGAACTAAAGCAAAATGTTAGCAAAATGAGACTTCTCTCTCTGATGTCGAAGAAATAAAGGATGTTTTCACCATGTCTCAGTACGACAACTATTGATACAAGTCTTGCTTTCCGCAAATTGCCGGGAAAGAAAATTAACGATATGATGACTCTTTTTGGATCTGAGAAAAGGAAAATCATTAGACATGTTCCTCCTGAAAATCTGAGAATTTACAGCATGAAACTATGAGACGAAGTCTAAACTTACCCACCTGTACTTTTAGGGTCTGCGGCTTCGTTCATCCGGTGGAAACTATTGTTTAGGGAGAAAAAACATCTCTATAATAAGACTTTATGCTGCCTTTTGAAGAGCCGCAGCTCAGTAGCTACTATACATTGAATATATACACCGTGATGCACAGGATTCTCTAGAAGAAATTACCATTTTTTTCATTTATTAATCGTTGCGCTCGTAAATTATTTAGCAAGGTTAAGTCCCAGACTGAGAGTTAGGTAGGCATTCTCATTGTTGAAATAAAATGTTTTTTTTTTATGTTAACCCTTTAACGCCCACATTTATATACTCATATTACCGTTATCACAACCACTATCACTTAACCGACACTAGCATTAGGTAGTCACTCTTATCAAGATGTTGAAGTAACTGCCACTCGGCAGTGAAGTTCAGAGGAATGATTAGTGAACAAATTGAATAAGAAATACAATATATTATTGCTATTTTTGAAAGAGGACCGTACAGTCCATTTGGGCGTTAAAGGGTTAAGGACTATCTTTTTTTCGGTTCACTGCTGTCGGGTTTTTCAGCACCTAATACTGTCTTTTCCTACTTATAATTCATTTCATGAGCTTTTTCTCAATTTAATGCTTCTATGCCCCTTGTGTATAGATTCTGTGTTCCCATATTTCCATACAAAATGGTGCCTTCGTCCTTGGTCTCTTTGGAACGCATTTGGTGCGGTTAGGGAGGCTGGCTCGACATGTTCCCTGCCGCTGGACGAACATTTGTGCCCAGTGGTTGTTTAGTAAGGTTGTTTAAAAAACGAATTTACTGCTCGGAAAAAAATTGTATCTTTCCTAAGAAGTGTGAAAATGTAATACTCGTAGCTTGATGATATTTCACCTCGTATGCCTAAATCTCTTTAAAAAAATTGTAAAAATAGAAATGCTGTCCATTCATACCGATACGTAAATGAGAAATTTATTTAGTGGTAAATCGGCAGTGAACGTGTTACAGAAACATCTAATCTAATCCGATCTGGCAAGGTTGAGTTTGTAACGTCATGCTCACGATGACCTGAATTAAACCTGACGAGTAGCTCAAACTAAATTCGATACAAATCTAGTCTTCAGCGGAGTATGAACTGAAAGTTAAGTAAAAATAAATTTAAAAATAAATAAAGGTTTGTTTCGGTTTTGTTACGGATGATCTTTTTCGAATAAGTGCTGTCGTTTTCCGGTGCTAATTATGCCTTTCTTTACCGTTTTCCTTGTTTTATGAAGTTCCTCCTTTACTTGCTGTTTCTGTGAGCCAGATCTTGCTGGAGAACTCACATTGTGTATAAATTCTTCGTTTCCATTATTCCATAATTTCAAAATAAAAGGTGCCTTCCTGTTGTTACGGATAGGGAAACTTAAATTAATTCATCTAATTTCCCTAAAGTAAACTGCGTAATCATTTCTCGTGAGCTTAAGCAAACATACGAATGAAATCACAAAGTGATCGAGATCCTGGACATTTTTGAGTAAAATTGGAAGTAGAAAGCCAATTTTGCGGGGCCCGAATTTCCTATAATGCGCCATCGATCTTAATTGTATGGTGAGTCATGGACTGTTGGTGAAATGAAACTTTAGTGTTCATTCTTCCTTCATTCTTGTTGTGAATAAACTCGAATAAACTCCGAAGTTTCATTTCACCAAAAGTTAAAGACTCACTATGCAGTCAAGATCAATGATGTATTATAGGAAACTCTGACCCCCGCAACATTGGCATCCTCAGGGAGAAACTTTTTATTCGAAGTTTACATATTTAGTTTGTAAATATTTCCGAAAAATGTTTCTTCTTGCTTTTCAAACATGAAATAGTTCAGAGAAACTTTCGCAGAAGAAACTTCATTTGAAGACGCATGACGGGGCGTTAAAGCCAAAAAGAATCTTACCATTTTTGTGCAAAGGTTCGTTCTGCGACGACGTTTGAAGTGCACAAAATATTCAAATACCACAATTCTTTGAGCAGGCGAGCAGGCGTACAGTTTTTTTCTTAATACGGAGTACTTAACACTTTTCAGCTTGAATACGTTAAAAAAGTCAACGCTTTTTCATTGTACGTGTAAACCTGAACCAAATTGCAATATTTCAATCAAAATTAAATCTTATTAAATGATTTAAGAATTGAGCTCCTAATTTTCTCATGCACAAACGCGTGAATATTCTGTCGAGCGCTTGTCCTGTCCGCGCTCTTATCTGCAGGCAGCGTGCATAAGAGCCTCAGCGCTCCTCTCATCTTATCTTGAGCAGGAGCGTCTTTGGCCCGAATCTCGACCATTACAGGAGTTCAGCAAGCTCTCCATTAAAGAATTAAATAAAATGTTCCGGCTTTCATTTGCATACGGGAAAAAGCGAAAATCCGCGCACGCATCCAGCGAATGTCTTTTGCGCCTGAACAAATAGTCTTCCGTGAGTCTAATTTAAGTATATTTCGGTGACAGTTTACAGACAATCAAGAGTTTAAATACAATTGGTACTGAAATGTTGAAGTCTGTGTTAAATTCGGAATGCTCACCACAACGAGGTACAGCAATATTTTTTGGTATTACTGGCTCAATCACTTCATGATCTTTTGAAGATCTGAGTGAAATTCTTCGTCAAATGCTGTTCATCAATACGAATAAATTACTTATTTTATCAACGTGCACTTAATTTTGATCTAGTATTTTAACTATTCTTAGATAACTATTTTACCAACATTAATTTAAAATATTATTTGAAAATGAATGGAAACATGTTCAGCTTGACTGCTGAAACAATGAATACGCAAATATTTGTGTCGCTCAAATTGCTGATATTGATTTTTAGTCATCCATGAATTGAAGATGTCAATTAATATCAACGAACCTGAAACATCATCCCCTGGTTCAGTGTGCCACTAAACTCTGAAAACGATTTTTCGAGAAAAATCTCTCTTTGAGTTTCTTACCACGATGGCGCAATCCAATTTGTATGGCGCTTGAGGTTCGTTACCCTCGCGTGCCTATGTAGCTCCGTCCTCAAAGTGGCTACCCACACTGGCCGGGTACTCTCTTTTCAGATTAATGTCCTCAGGTTTGTTTGTTCAAGTAAAGTTTGCCCATAAAGACCACTCAGCGTTTGGTAACCATGTAGGATTAACGGTCTTCATTGTTGAGTTTCATTTGACTAATTCTTAAATTTGATTATAGTTGCAAAAAATTAATTTTTCAATCGTGTGCTGCGAATGTTTGAATATTTTGTAACTTATTCATTGCTGAGTAGCAGCTGTAATCCCTCAAAACGATTGACTGTTTCATTGCGTGTTTTTTGCTTCTACTGGGTTCTAACCTACGTGAATTAAATGACAACAGATTGTTCCCGTGAAAAAATGGTTAGAGATCTCAAGGAAAATACCTCTCTTTGAAATTCAACATGAATACGGAGACTTCGCGTTTGTGGAATTATTTCCTTCCTAAACTTCTTCCCCGATTTACAAGCAACATCGTCACCTCTGTCTTCTCACTACCTCACTCAACATTATCTGGATCCAATCTATCAGTTTGGTCCCAGCGTCAGTGTAAATCGGTGTAAATTACTAACTCGAGTCGACTCCAGACAAGCAGTCCTAAAGATCGCTGTTTGACAACTTAAGCAATAAACATTTGGGGCGAGGTTGTCCGAAAAATTTTTCTAAGTGGTCTCGATTCTCAGGTGAGGTCCTTGACCCAAAAGAGGGCATTTTCAGGCCGCCCCTTCGATCCAAATCTCTGTATTCTTCAAGCGGTCTCCCTGGTATACGTCAATGTTTACCTCTAGATCCTCAGGGACGATCAAAGGAAGCACCACATCCATCCGCTGCCGACGACTTCAATCGTTACGTGAGCTGAAATCTCTGTTTTCAATAATTTCAGGAACGGAAAAAACTATGAGCTTAAGCCTCTCTCGTTCTCCTTATACACAGCATTTTGCCAATTGACTACAATAGGAAATTCGCTGGTGCATAAGATTAGTGTTGTTCATTGTACATGAATGAAAGAAAATTTAAACATCACCGATATTAGGTGAGAGAAGACAAAACTTGCAATTTTGCCTCACATTGCGTGTCATTTCAAACTGGGAAATGAAAATGGAGCGCAAAAATGAAGTCTCTTACCTCACCAAAATAAACGCATTGATAGAAAAGATTCATTATTGGGTAAGAATTTTCCCCTTCGAAAGTTCTAATTGCGACCGTAGTAGAATCTGGTAGTCAAACACTTACGACCTTGATGAAGTTTCACTATTAGCCATATATGTGAAAAAATGGTTAACGTGTAAACAACTAATGTAATACACGCATGAATTAAGAAACGTTCTACAGATAGATTTTGGAATTTAATCCGTTCATCTTCCCATTGCCAGAAGTTGTTTGGTTTTGGTCAGAGATGGGGATTCAAATCCGAGACCATCTTTATGCGTCTTTATGCGCCGAGAGTTGCAGATCTAAAGTTCTGCTGGGCCTGACCACAAGTTGGACGGACGCTGGCCGTAAGCGGACTTCATATTACCAAACTTTATTTCAAGTTTGGTTAATAGAATTAAGGTCGACGTTCCGGCACGAAGAGAAAGTTCAATGTACACCACAGCTGTCATTTGGCCGTCTCCAGTTCACGAAAGATGAGATTTGCAGGCTTTAAGAGTTTATATTTTACTTTGGTACTAACAGGGCTACGAATTGAACCATCATAATGGACCAAACGCTTTTACTTGAAGTTATCAAAGTAATCAAAGGCTCAGTTTACGAGATCTCGACCTCTTTTCCTGGTCCGAGAAGTGCCGTGGATAAAAGCGCTGGAATCATTTTATTAAATTCTCAACGAAACCAATCAGTTATTTTCCAGATATTTACTCCTGTACGGAATATTTTTTTGTAAAAAGTAAGAACAGATAACTCCATCACTCAAAAGTAATGTGATAGCATAAGATCAAATTTGAGAGCTCCCAGGGGGAATAGGTGAGGTTCCGAGCTAAAGATTAGGCAGGCCTTTCTTTTCCTCAATTAGAAGAGATTTATATGTTGTTGCGCCCCATCTTTTTTCGGCTCACTGCTATCCTGTTTTTCACCATCTCTAACTTTTTTCGACAACTTTTATTTTGTTTTGTAACGTCCTTCTTTAACTTACTGTTTCTATGCGAGCGGGATCCTATGTGGAAACGAACTTTGTGCATAGATTCCTCGTTCAATTAACTCCATACTAAACGTTGCCTTCATCTTTCTTCTCATTGAACATCTTTGTTATGAGGTAAGGGAGGCTGAAACTAATTTTTAATCAATCAAATTCAAAAGAATGTTTCGAGGTCAAAAAATCTAAACGATGAAAAATATTATTTAAGTGAAAACAATTAAAGGTTTCGCGAGCACTGGAATGAGAAATGAGGCTGCTATAACAAACAACGACTACAAAATACAAACAAAAACCATCAGCGGAAAGAAATAAAAGAGTACCTGGATCCCTGATCCGGAGAGTAGTTGGATTTAACACGTTCACTGCCGCTGGACGCACATGTGCGTCCAACGGTCTCATGTTGAGGGATTAGTTAGCAGCAGAGGTTACGAAAAACGACTTTACTGTTCGAAAAAATTGTATCTTTCCTCAGAACTGTGAAAATGTAGTAGCATGATATTATACCTCGTATGCTTAAATCTTTTCTAAAAAAGATGTTGAAATAATTGAGAGGCTGTTCATTCACACCGATACGTAAATGAGCTATTTTCCAAGTGGTATTTATACGCCCCAATAGGCAGTCAACGTATTAACTGGAAAGTAGTTTAATATCAATCAACAAAACAATGGATTACAAAATGAATTGTGCGCAAGATACATGATAGAACCTTTTTATTCGACATAGACTAGAAAGTGAAATCTTGAAATAACTTTAAGCTATTAAATTACAGGGCGTTTAAACAAATGAATACTTCACTTTTAAATGTCAATAAAATTGAAAATAGTGAACTAATTTACCATACATGTCTCATTAGCTACATAAATTAATTACCGCCACATGCTTAGATGTAAACATGATACAGATATCCTGTGAAATACATGGTAATCTGCTCTGTAATTTCTAGAGAAATTGATCAATTCCTTAAGATGCAGCTAAAAAAGAAGCAGCGAATTTTTATCGTGAATAGCTACATTAAAACAAGATGCTACGAACTGCGTACCAGTTATTTTCAGAAGCTTTTCCTGGCAAGTCACCTCCAACAAAGCTAACCATATGTACCGCATTGGGCTCAAATTTAAAAATGAAGGAACTGTGTTCAATTTGAACAAGGCTGAAAGTGGAAGAAAAACTTCAAGAATTCAATAAAATATTAGTTTGATTCTCACGATGATTAAAAAATCTAATATTTTCGTGCTAAACAATTCATTTCAAATACTTTTTGTGCAACCATGAATCGAATCATTCGAAAAGATTTGAACTTTAACCTTTGCAAAATTCAATTACCACAACAACTTTCTCAACACTTTCTCTGCCGGCGCCGCCAATTGGCGTCCTCACACCCGTCATAAAAGGATAGGCTAAAGGAACTCTGATATTTAAGAAGGAAGGGAGGAATTAATTTATTTAACTATTCATTTTACGGATGGGCCTATCATTATTTTACTGAAGGGCTGGTGTGCCAATGATAGCTGCAGTTAGTTTAAGTTCTAGAGCGGTGCGCTATGGGGGTCGAATGTTTTTTTGAATACGAACCTTTTTTTCTTTCAGAAAAGTTTTACATAGGTGTGATAGAGACTTCATGTTCACACTCAATCAGGCAAAGTATATTAAAATCGGTTCCTTTTTTTAATTTTATGGCATTAAAAAGTAAGATATACATTTTTTTAAACACCCTGTATAAAACAGCGTCACTGCCAGAGATGGAGCAAAGTAAATGGCGAATAATAGACAAAGAATATTCACTTTGACCGGTTAATTGAGTAATTGTTTACAGCCATCTATTGGAGGGGAAATTTAGGCTTTTGAGTAGCAAGGCAATTAAGCGAAATTTTTCGAATGCTGCTCGTCGTTGGCCATTTTTAGTTGAGGAAATGCAGGGATGCTCAATATTTTAACGGTGCAGGTCATGCATTTTAATTAAACATGATGGATTTTATTTATGATCGATCCAGTGTGCGATTCAATTTCGTGAAAATGGCTGAGTGAACATCAAACGAACATCCAAATGATCTCTCTTTCACTGCAAAGTCAACTGAACAATTTTGGTACATTTAATATTAAATCGAGGTTTCCCTACGTTTAAACGAACAAAGTTGCAGTCAGAAGGTGAGTAGTCATCTCGTAACTTCTGATATTTTCCATCGCTGAATCTAATTTCGGGCCACAGTCTTGTTTTGGGGAAGAATTTCCCAATCTTGCTACACGCAAATTCAAATGTTGTAAGTTTGGGTGCCAAAGTTTCATGCAAGTTTCAAGTCTCGGAGCAGAAAATGCTAATCGAATTCAGGAAACTTTGACACAATTGTTGTACTGAAATGAAGTTTGGTTCATGGGCTTCTGTCAAATCTGTTTTAGTTTCCTTCTGGAGAACTGCTCAAACTTTCAATTATTTTCTGCAAACATTTTGGGACATCAGTGTCTCATTATTCAGACAGGCAAGCGCCCGAGGTTTTCTAAAAGTTAATTGGTTGACAGGAGCTGAACTTTGAGCACAGCTCTCGCTCTGAAGAACATAATTTGGTTGTCCAATCTTCAAGTCTCATTAAATTTTTTGCTTATGAAAATTTGTGTCTTAAAGAGAAACATGAAGAGTGATCAGTTTTTTCTCATTGTAATGTAAATTTAATTTAACTTAGAAAAGTTTGTGCGCGTATTGAAAAATCTCGCAGGCTCTTTCAAATTAATTTCCTCGTAATTTTTCTTTTAACCAAAAGATAACTAAACGTCAAATTTTCAAGCAGAACGTTACCAAACGTATGCTTTATGGACACGATTTGTATGGGGATCCGTGCAAATAACACACTGTATGGCTGTACTGTGGTTCTATGTAGCACTGTAGCATCATCAGGTTTGAAATGTTGAGCTCATGACCAGATCACAAAATTTACCTAATTCTGACGACTCGTTGTGGATTCAGAACACAGAAGCAACGAACATAAAATGGGCATCTGTACAACGTACAGTTCATCTCTCACCAATAAAGTAGGAGTTCGACAACCAATCAAACAAACCAAACAGGCCTTCCTGATTCCAAACGTACCCTCGACTTCGTTCGTAAGAAAAAAACGCATTTCAATTTTCTCAATAAAATTTTTAGCAGGTTTCTCATTAAACCAAACTGGCTCCACACCTTGCTTCTGAGCAATCTACCTGAGCAACAAGAATATTATTAGAATCCTCTAATTCCAATATCTGAACACATTGAAGCCTACTGTCGGGAATAACGAAGAACCAAATCTAGCTCTGAGGTCGGCTGTTCGTGTAAGTGGACTTTCCTGGTTTAACTTCTTAACCCTTTCGGTACGATAATTCAAATTGTTTGGGTAAAAACTTCCTGGGGAAAAAGTTGTCATTACCCTGAATTGTCAGTGAAATTGTCCTAGTGTGGTGCTTTTAGCTTAAGTAAGTGCCTTCTTCATTATTTTAATTTTAAAAATTTTTTGAATCTTTGAAGCTCGATGCTTGGCGACAGAAATTTTTGATGTTGATAATAAAGTTTTCGTATTTACGAAGAAATTATTCATACGTTTTTGCCCGAATTTACCAAAAATCAACAAAGTTCAGAAAAAACTTGCTCAAGTTAAATGGAAAGGGTATTGAATATGTTGCTCGGGTCCTGTAGCATGAACTTACGCGTGCTACAGGGTCCTATGGTAATTACAGGGGCCTATGGTAACCTATGGTAATTTACGCGTGCAGATTTCTGGAATTGTTTAAAAACTAGTTTAATGAATGTTTGTAATTTCCCTAATTTTGTTATTACTCCAAAATATTCCCTCACTAGTTAAATTAGTTTAAAACTAGGTTAGATGCCCTAAACTGGAAGCACTAGCCAACTTGGCACTGGAGTAGCCGTCAGGACCGAAAGGGTTAATTTGGTGCGGGGCCTTGTGCTGCGACTGGAACCGTCCGTTCTCGTTAACTTGCATAGTTGGCTGTGCGCTCTACAGGTGTCTCTGACTGCTGATCGACTTGAGTTTTGTAGAAAGTTAGCGTTTCATGTTTTGCTTGAATGTCTTTTTCTTTTGTTACAAGGGGAGATGCCTGGCGAAAGACGCCCAGCGTGAATACCTACTCTTCAGTTCGTCTCCATAAGTATAATTTGGGTTCTTCAGTACCGTGCAATCAAAGTGACAATGTCTGGATTTTAAATTTAACCACAGTGTTTCCTCACTCTGAAAACTTTTAATTAATTTTACGTGTATTGTATCACGTCTCATGTTCACTTTTTCTTATAAATGGACGTATGGAGTTCTGAACTGGAACGGATGTCAGCTACTAAGGTGCGATCTCAATATTGTTTTATGTTAGTGAACAAATGAAACTACTCGTCCTAAGAAAATAATTTAAAAATACCACGTATGGCGTCACTTGAAGTTTTTGAGTGGACAGATTGAAAATAATTCCTCATAACACATTTTGAAATTATAACTATTATTATTATTACTATTACCATTACCATTGTTATTATTAGGTGATACACTAACTGTTACCTGTTTTTATTTTCACATGAACTATTGCCGATACCTACTGTGAAAAATCTACACCAAAAAATGTCTCCACATCCATAACATATTTTTCATAAGCTCTTTGACAGTGCACTGGAATCAGATACGAAAACTGGTCGTCTATAAATTTTCCAATAATAAATTTATTGCTGCTGACACGCACAGAATAGTCATAAAAGTCATCAGGGAGGCCAACATCAATTATAACCAATGAGTCTATAAAAGCCAACTTCAGGAAAGAAAGCCGAACAAGTAAACATTAAATTTGACGACAAATGGAGTAGTTAAGAGTCATCAGTTGTAGCAGTCTTGAACCATTGAATGAAATTACTGAAAAGTGTAAGAAAGTCGTATTACTGGCACTGTTCATGAACATTAACTTCACTTTGGTCAAAATGCAGTCGTTCAGAGAGAACAGACCTGAACTTCGGAGGCAAACATGAAAACTGGGAGGCAGGAACCGCGTCATGAAGCCTTCTGGAGTGAATGAAAAGTAAAATGGTCCTGAAAACACTTGCAACTTGAGGAGCTAGAGCTATAAAGCTATTTTTTGTTAGCATACCTGTACGTGTCGTGATGACAAAGTACAGACAAATTATTCCAGGGAGAACAAGATCTAACGACAGTCATCGCGTATTCGCGGCTGTTCACGGTTGGCTTGGTTAGGTTGTAAATAGCCGAACGGGGAAATCGAATTCGCTCCTCGAATACTTTTTTATCCTTCCCAAGAAATATGAACGTACAATTGTACGATAACATTTCACATCGTATGGTAAGTTATTCATTAAAAAGAGTGTGAAACAGATGAAATTTCATTCATTTATATTAGAACTTGAATTAGAAATTTACCGATTGGGACACATATGGCCCAGTACGCGACGAACGTGTTGAACTAAAAATGTCCACGACATTAACGGGAGCTTAGAAGAAGTTCTACTCGATGAATAGAGCTGGTGGTGACTGATGAGGAATAAAGATCATCCCCAAAGCAAAACACAGCTACAAAGATATACTCAGATCAGTGTAAATAATATTACGAGTCAACGCTACAAGTAAAACTTCCAATACTTATGCGCAATCGCTTCAACGTTCATTGTGTAGTCGACAGATAAATGTGATGCAATGTTCGAAATTATTCTTCTCTGTTCTGAATATGTTATTGAGAATTTCAACAAAAACACTAGTAGCTTCACGTCAAAACCTGCGCTTCCTCATTCATAAATCAAATACCCTTTAATCAAACATACGCTATGTTTCTGTCGACAGAATGTTTACCGTATCAATACTGCTACCGGTGCCGACACCACTTATTTCAATGAATTCTTATAAAGGTAGTCTGATCTTTTTTCGATTTACTTTCACGAAATCTATTCGCTTCAAGTCAATGCTCCTTTAAGCTTAATTCCGGTCTGCAATGTTACTTATCTAATTTGAGCAAAAAGTTATTTAAAAAAACACTAAATTTTCTTGGGAACACATTAATTTTTCAGCACTTGAATATCCTCATTAGATTTTATGAGAAATATGGCTGCAAATTGTGGTTCTTACAGCATTGGGCTCTTAATTATCACCTGGCGTCGACAACATACGAGGGCTGATTATCTTGAAAGTGTGGCATATCATAGAACTAACAGCTGGAAAGCTTCATATTATTCACGCTTACTAAAGAGGAACAAGCCGCTTATGGCAAAAACTGAATGATAAAATGGAAATCGCCACTCGTAAAACTAGCATGCGAATAGGCGTTCATAAAACTCTGTGTTGGGCAAGAATAATAAACGAACAAAACTCAGGGCGAGGTAGAGCAATACACCAGAATTTGCAAAAAAGACTTAATATCTCAAAATTTTCAACGAGCGCTGAATGATGCAATGTGTTTTAGCATTCTTAATGAGTGAGCACAAGAAGAGCAATGGGAAGATCCAAACCTGCATATCAACACGGCCCAGCTTTGCGCCACTTTGAACACCTGCACTGAAAGTGGAAGTTATTTCTGCTCTGGAATGAAAAGAAGCAGTACTACGTTGAAGCATTTACGTCGTCGGTAATAAAAATTCTACGGCTGTGAGAGGAAACACGAATTCATAGTTGTAGGCGTTGAAAATAGTTTGTGTCAAATAAGTGTTAACTTGAATGAAAATGGATAATAATTGATTCCTTGTTCGATTCGAAAGATTTCTAGAAGTATTTTTCACTTGAACGTGGTCATTTTTTGGCTACATGTTTATTTCACTAACTTCATGCACTGACGATATATATTAACTGATTCCAAAATTGTTTTCCATCACACAGTTTTTGAAATAAATGACATTCTAATTCTTTAAATTTCTGCTGTGAATTTTCTTCCAATTATCGCATTCTGGTGATCAATACCCCTTCATTTATGCAATTCTTCAGCTATGCCAGAGATCAATATGAGATTTCCGAGAGTGGTGCCGCATTTTCAAGTTATGTGATATTTTAGGATTCGAAAATGTTGTCTAAACTTTGCGATCGTTTTTGGGACGTATGTTGCATTTCTGCAATGAATATGAGAGTACTTCGATGGCAGAGCCACTCCTACGACGTATTAGGCATTCCTTCGACTAAATAACTCGTTCCCCGAGTGCAGAGACACATGTGTACCAATAGGGAAATTGCTTATTCACAAGCCGGTATAAATGAATGAATGACATTTCATCTGTTTCGCAACCTTTTTTAAAAAATAAATATTCTCATACCCAGGTGAAATGTTATCGTGCGAATTCCGTTGCCTATTACTGCTCCTCAGGGGGATACAACTATTCTATCTATGGGAATTAGCACTCCCTGGGGAAAATGTGAGGGCCCGAGCTGAGAGCTAGGTAGGCAATCTTTTTGTTTAAATAAAAATGTTTTTTGTTATGTTAAGGACCACCTTTTTTGGGTTCACTGCTGTCCTGGTTTTCAGCACCTACTACTTTCTTCTTCAACTTTTATCTTGTTTCATAAACTTATTTCTCAACTTACTGTTTCTATGACCCTTCTGCATAGATTCCGTATTCCCTTATCTCTATACTAAATGGAGCTTTCCTCCTTCCTCTTTTTGGAATGCTTATTTGAGCGGTTAGGGAGGCTGAAACAAACATCCAAGCTTATCTGCGACTTATTACTTAACCAAACAAACCGTTAACCACCGTGGAACCACAATGAACGTTTAAGCGTTGCTGTCGTTAGTCTAGTATTTCTGGTGTAGCTCCTTGTCATTGATGTTACATTCCTGCCATCAGTTTTGTGTTGGTGAAACATTTGTAACAAATATTGCACACTTCTGCCTATTATTTTACATTTCTTCACGTAATCAAGTAATGTCATATTCCGACGATTATTGTCACATTTCTCCTTCGGTGGCAAACGATAGGCAATAAGTTTAGGTTGTATGAGTTTGTCTATTCTATGCTATGGGGACAGGGGTGCTATAGTGTAAGGTTACTTCGGCTATAAACAGGCTTTCAGAACGTTTATTTCTCTTTCCCATTTTTCTTCTACATATTTTTGTGCTTTTTTTCCATGTCTTCTTTGTCTTTTTCCTATTCCTTCCTAACCTGTTATTTCAATGTGCACGGTGTCTTGCATGAGAACACACCTTAATTTTAGATTCTCCTTTTTCCGCAGTCCATACTGAACTGTCCCTTCATGTCACTCTCTTGAGATCGCCTTTGACAGGCTAAAGAAGCTTAAACTATCTTATGGAAAGAAATGATAATGAAGTGATATATTGTGGATTAGTTATTATTTTGCTCGTAAATAACGAAAATCCCCTGTATTCCACCTCACCGTTACACTTCTTCCCTCGTCTTCAAAACCAAGTATACTGTGGAACCAATATCATGGACGAAATTCGTGTGTTCGGAGTCTTAATTTTTTCATTCATCTTTTAGTACTTTGGGAACGAGCGCGTTAGTCCGTTGTACTGACTTCAGCGGCTCTGCAGAAACGCTGGGCGCAGTCCGTAGTAATTGAATTCAATCCTCCCCTAAATTCTGTGTAATGAGCGCCTTCGCTGCACACAAATAGTGATCAACCTCTAAAAAACGATTCAAATAACAGGAAACTCTCCTAACATCTGCATTGCATAAAACATGATCACATTTACACACCCGGTAAGTCAGTGACGCTTTTAAGTTCTCTACAGCTTGTGGAACGGACAAGACATTCATCTGTTTCGAATAGCTGAAATTCCTGGACTAATGTCTTGGCAGAGAATATCCGCTTGCTATTTTATTCTCGATGGCAGCATCACTCAGCCATCAAGTCTGCGTTAGAATACCCTCACTGACCCACAGTTAAGTCAACATAGCTCGTTGTCGGAGCTTGTTTGGAGAGCGGATCAGTTGCTAAAAAATACCTCTCTCTCTCTCTATTTTATTTCGGCTTCTCTCGAGCGAACGTGGCTATTTCCTTGCGGTCAGGTCATTCTCAGACCGTCCACCAATCCGACCATTACTAATTGAAATACGGTCGGAGCGCTTTCGTGAATATGGTCCGATTTATTTACGTTACAGAAAATAATATATTTTTTCGCTATAGCTTTTACTCTGCAAAACTCAGTTATTACCTTTTCTATTTATACTACTTTTCTCAAGAGGCACAAATGTTATTTATCTTTAAGTATAATATATCAAACTTGATCCAACTTGAGTGTAAATTTTTCTTCAAGCTTGCCGTGATATAACAAACAGTATTCAACTCAGCCTCTACACTAATTTTTCCGACTTGCAACTCGTTTGTTCAGGTTATCATGTTATTATCCAAGATAATTAATTTATTTGAGAATTGAAAAAAATAAATCAAACATGAAGTCAATGGATTTCTCCCGAATGAATTGAGCATTAAGATGCATATATCATCGTATTTATATATATTGAAAGTCCAATTTTCCAACATATGAGGTTCAGATATTCAACGCACAAAATTAGATTCTCCCTACGGGTGTCTCTCCCATCACTGAACTTTGCCTGCTGGGGCAGTGGTCGGAGTCAGGACGGTCTCCACGGGAACACTGCTTTACGGCACCCGAGCCCTCGTGGAGACAAGCAGGCTACGCAATATAGTACATAGTTTTTTTAAAACTTGAAAATATTATTGACCTGCTTGCGAGCCCGGTTGTCGCTGTCTATTCGCTGCTTTCAGTAATAACGCAGAGCTAAATGCAATACCCTGCTTTTGGTTTTAAGATGTGGGAAAATTACACACCTTGCTTTTCGGGTTAGCATAGTAGATAACTCAACTTTTTCACGCAATTATTACAGATAATTAAAGTCATTCAATGTTTCCTAAAAATAATATTTCACGTTCTTCTTGTTTAAACTTACATTAATCCCACGCACTGTGTTAGGGATACCACCTGCAGCAAATTCCCTGTTTACAAAGGATATTTTCCTATATCTTCGCAGCAATTTAGGCAATAAAATCTTCGTTTCTTGATAGGAATTGAACTACTTTAATTCTTTACCTTTTGTTCATCTAGTTTGTTTGCTGGCCCGCCTTGTCATCATCCACCCTCTGCTTCAACAAAAAAAATAGTTCACCTCTTTTGTTCTTGAAAAAATTGAATAAAATTGGAAATCATTTCTTTTCAACTTTGAAGAAAATGATCTATTTTAACTATACAGGGTGTATCAGAACTAGAGGAAAAAAATGAAACTATAAATAGAAAATCCCAAAATGAAGCAATTTTCACGAGTAACAAAAACCTTAAAACTCCACCGTTTTCGAGTAATTCCAAGTTGAAATGTTCTAAAACCTTGAATATTATAAGCTCTCACGCATCGCCTGCCAACAAAGTTGGGTTTTAGGTGATATAGTTAAGAAATAAAATTACTGTATTCACGAGAGTTAGTGTCATTGATTACCCAATCATACTTATTTAGACCATTTAAGGAAAGATTTTAATAAATTTTGTGAGAAAAAACAATCACAAATGATAAATTTTATTGTTACTACAAGAGGTGTTCACAGTGCCTACCGTGAACTTTAATGCACTTTCATATCTGTCATGAACTGACTGCCGTACAGATGTGAAAACATTAGGTTTCTCAGCCATTTGTGCTGCAGGGTCAACTATGCGGGCAACCCGATCTTGCCCTGAATATACAGGGGTGGCTCACACCAGCTCCTTCATCGCCCCCACACAGGTAAAAATCGAGTGGTGTCATGTCTCGTGAGCGAGGAGGCCATGTCGCTGGGCCGCTTCTGCCAATACACCTATTGGGAAACTGCTCATCTAAAACCTCACGTGATTCAAGTAAATAATGTGTTGGTGTTCCATCATACTGAAACCACATTCTTCTACGTATGTTCAGAGGGACATCTGATAATGCAGGCAAAACTTCTTGTAAAAAAATCCTTAAGCAGGGCCGGTGGGAGATGAAGGCATCAAATATGGACCGATTAAATTATGCACAATTCCTGCCCACACGTAAACTCTGAAGCGATGTTGATATTGATGAACACGAATTATGTGAGGTTATTGACAGCCCAATGGTGATAATTGTTCGTATTCAATACACCACAATGAGTGAAAGGTGCTTCATCAGCGAACAGCACTCTCTTCGGAAAACCAACAAGATTTTTTTTTTGCAAAAACCACTAAGCATATTGCATGCGAGGCTCATTATCCGAAAGAATGAAACTTTGCACTCCCTGAAAATGATATGGGTGCAAGTTTTGATCGTGGAGTTCTCGCCATACAGTAACATGACTTGAGCCTAAATGCTGAGCAGCATAGCGTGTACTATCACTAGGATTTTGTTCAAAATTTTGTATGATTCGTCCTAAGTGATCGTTGCGTGGACGCCCAGTTTCCTGTCTGTTTATCCTGAAGCTTTCATTTTCACGCAATCTTCTGTGTAAGTTGGTGACGAGCCTGTGTCCAGGAACCTCACGACTAGGGTAGCGTTCTCTGTACAACTGTGAAGCAAGTAAAGCATTTCCTGCAGCAGCTCCGTACATGAGATGCATGGCAGCAAGTTCTGTATTCGTGAAGCTCTCCATGCTTACTGTTCGACGTGCAGTTAACAAATGACCAATAAAATCGCGCCCTCCCCCACTTAACTTAGTACTAAGAATTTAATTTTCAGATTCGACACAAACGTGGAACTGTTCCATAAACATTTCCCTTTCTATGATTTTCCGTGCAGGTACATTAATCACCTAAAGCCTAACTTCGTTGCCAGCCGGTATGTGAGCGCATAATGTATAAGATTTGAAAACTTTTCATCTTGGAATTACTCACAAACAGTGGAGTTTTAAGACTTTTGTTACTGGCGAAGATAGCTTTATTTTGCGATTTTCTCTATACCGGGTGTCCCACAAAAATGTCCCCAAGTTTTTTATTGATTAAATCTCTGCTTTAATATAACATATTTTCATTGCCTCTTCTTCACAATGTAGTAAATTTTGCTTCCTTTTCGAATAATTTAAGTTTTTGAAAATCGGTTGAATAACCACTTTACAATGATCGGTTTACTGAAAGGGGTAGAAAAATTAATTTTTCAAAGGAAAAATTGGGCTAGGACAATGCTCCTTCCATTAGAGAAGTATGCAGTGCTTACGAAAGCTAATCGATCCTTCGTCCTTGACTGCAGCTTCAAAGCAGGAAGAATTTTACTGTGTCTTCTGATTCTTATTTTGGCTGTTGTATCATAAAAGCGTAGGTACCAAATAAAAGATATAAATTTTAGGATTCTACTGCTGATTTGTTTTCAAAAATCCGTTCATTGTCTCTAAAGTTTTAAAAAAATTTCCGTATTTAAAAACACCCTGTACATACGCATCCGTCCCTCGCACTGTGGAAACACAAGGCTAATTTAGTTCGTAGCACAAATACGCGATTCGATGCTGGGTTAAGTAACTCAAGTGCATTCAGGTCCACTCCTGTAATCAGAACAAGTTATTTTATTCGCGTTTTTTGAGCTCTTGAGGTGAAAAAAGACCCCGTAATTCTTTATGGATTTTTCTGTTGTAATATTAACTGCTAGTGCATGATCTAGAACTGTATTCTCTATTCATCTGAAAGTTTTGAAAAATAAACACTCCCTCCGGCTGGAAATATTAGCTACACGAGGAGAAAACTCTCCCCGTTTTAATGTCTTTTAACGAACTTCTGTTTCGAGTACAGTAGACGATCGTGCATAGTGCGTTGAACGCAAGTTTTAACCTCTAATGAATGATAGGGTAGAGTAATATAATTTTGGTTTTTCCTTTTTCAGACAATATTTGAAAGTTCTTAAATTACACGCAGGATATGGTAAACAAAAACGATACTTTAGAAAGTGCACATATAACAGACAGACGAAATATTTGACACGTTCTGAGAAGAGCAGTATTGCAGGCGGATCTTGAGACAATAGAGGTGCGAAAATAGTAGAAGCGTTGCTACAAAATTTGCTATCGGAAGACTGGTTGGTAGAATCTGGGAGATTAAATATGTAGTTGGTCCAGTGCCAATGCATGCCAATAACAATGGATGTTCCGACCATGAAACATCTCTGTGGCCGAAAGAAAAAATACTACAGCTTACAGTTGTTGAAACTAAGCACCATTCCCCTACGACAAAAAAATTACTTTGCGATCTACAGCAGAAGCAAGTTGAATTCCTCAGACAACCTCGTTTGCTAAGGTGAAAGATGGCGAACTGAGAAGCCATTAAAATGCCATAAAGCCTTTTCTGACAACGAAAAATATGAGGCGTTGTTTCGAATTTTTCCATATACACTTATTAAATGTAAATCGTGGGTATTTAGATGACATATTCGATGTTGTACACATTCATGATGAATAGTTTTACGTAACGGAAACTGTAACCAAATTTTATTCAGGATAGAATGAACCAGATACTTTACGAACAACCAAAAGTAAGCGTTTCACGTAAAGGTGATGTTTTTAGCTGTTGTATCCAGGCAACGATGAGATCCACATCGCAGACGTTACTTTGGCGGAAAGTTGGAATTTAACTTTTTGGTAGGCTACGACTGAAAAGGCTCAGCGCAGTAGTCGCAACAGACCTGCGGGAACAATGGTGACCAAAGTCATGACTTCTGTCACAAAAGATAATACACCCGACTTTTCAACGGAAAAATAACTTCTTGCCATACCTGAAAAATTCCCTAGAACTTCGCTTATAAACCCTATCAAAATTCAGCAAGACAATGCTTGACCACACAAACATTCGACTGATCCCTTATTTAAGAAAGCGTCAAAAAAATTAGGCTTGAATATTGAAATTGTTAACCAGCCTCCACCCCTCGGGGGGATACAACTATTTTATCTATGGGAATTAGCGCTCCCAGGGGGACTATGTGAGGGCCCGAGCTAAAGGTTAGGTAGGCTTTCTTTTTGTTGTAATAAAATAGGTTTTTGTTTTGTTACGGACCATCTTTTTTCGGTTCACTGCTGTCCTGTTTTTCAGCACCTACTACTTTATCCTTCAACTTTTTCTTGTTTCATGAACTTCTTTCCTATCTTACTGTTTTTGTGCACCTTGTGCATAGATTCCACGTTTTCTCAACTCCATACTAAATGGTGCCTTCCTCTTTCCTCTCTTGGCACAGCTTTGTCGTGGTTAAGGGAGGCTAAAACTTTCTTATGTAATAATTATAATAATAATAACCAGCCTCCAAACAGTCCAGACCTGAATGCACTAGACATCGGCTTTTTCAATTCAATCCAATCTCTTCAACATGAAAAAGCACCGAGTATCATTGGTGAATTAATTGAAGCTATGACAGCTCTAAGGAATTACAGATACCAACAGTGAGCAACATTTTTCTAGCTTTGCAGCAGTCAATAGAACAGATTTTATTTTGGAAGACGGCGGCAATAATTACAGGCTTCGACATCTGTCCGAAGTACAACGAGATAGAAAAGTAATTATTCCAAATTCTGTTCAGATCTCGGGAATATTACAGAATAAATTAACAGGTATTGAGTGAATATAGTGATAAAAATGCTTCTACTGATGATACAGCATCAATCGCATGTATTTAATTACACTGAAAAGTTTGTCTTTCGCTATTTATCTTTTAAAAATATTATTCATTGACGTTTATACACTATCAATTTAATGCGCTGAATTTCAGAATAAAGTCTATCTTTTTTACTACCAGTAGTCTTACAAGTATCCTTTCTAACAGGTTTACAGTTCCAAAAACTTCCGACCAACTTCAATAGTGATACGAACCAACTGTTTCCGACCGGAGGATGTTATAATTTCAACTTAATGAATAGTAGCGTTAATTTTGCCTGTGCTTGTACTCCAGTATTTTTGAAAAATATGAATTATTTCAGCTCTACTCCATGAGCTTGTGCCATTTTTAGTGAAAATGCGAGCGACACTGACGAAATAATTAATTTTTAGATCTCCACAACTTCCTAAACATTTGTGAACAGCGGTGCTTTTCTATTTACTTTTAAATCAATACCAGTGTATTTCAGACTTCGACTCTATTTTCAAATTGTCCCAATCACACACTTCGATCTCCACGCAACCTTCAGCAGTCACCTGGTGAAGGTTAGACTGGCTTTTCTTTCGTTGCAATAAAGCAGGTTTGTTATTTTGCTATACACCATCTTTTACCGTTTCACTGCTGCCCTTTTCTTCAGCGCCAATTACTTTCCACTTTAACTCGTATCTTCTTCCATGAACTTATTTCAGTCGGACTCTTTCTATGTGCAGAGTGTAGGGACACACCTTGTGCATGGATTGCTCATTATCTCAATTCCATACCAAATGGGGCTTTTCTCTTTCGTTCGTAAGAATATCTTTGCTGCGGTTAAGGAGGTTTAAAGAAATTATACTCAAATTTAAGTAAATTAAATTATACCAAAATCTGATAAAACTATTTTTCTGCCGTTTTATAAGTATTTTTCTACACGTGAAAAACACCTCACTCAAATCAATGATCACCGAAATTTTATTTTTTATTTTCTAGAGGCTAAGCTTCAAAAATAGTCATAAATTACATGAAGAATTATGAATTCGTGCATTATATTAAAAGGAGAATTCATGTTATTTGCTTTTTTCCTCCTTTTGAGTACCCTAAAAAGGTAAACGTTCCATTCATCATTGGGAATTTCACGTTCAGCTAAAAATACGCAATTTCCTAATAGTCTACGGGAATTACACCGAGGATTTAACTTACTCCCTTGTATATTATTTTGAACGAGCGACTTGTAACATATAATGGTAAGCGTGCAAGGATGTGTTCCAATTATTTACTCCTCCAGACATGAAATTTCACTTTCCGAATAAGCTACATCAACAATTATTACTATAATCTACAGCTGTTGATTAATAAATAATAATGAAACTATAGTCTTATTTTAAAGAATAATCAGTCAATTATTTATAAATCAATAATTAGTTACTTCAGTCAATTCATTATAAACAAGAAATTCACCATAATTACTTTCATAATCATTCAAGATAATTACAAACAACCAGCGTTCAATGTTACCCAAAAAGGAGAGCTTATAATAAGGTTTGACACAACACCTAATCCTTCCGAACCACCCGTTATCAGCTGGTGGAGTTCCTCGTATTATGAAGTTTGGGTCGGCATCTTAGTGAAGTGAGGGGCGGGTGCGGCGAGTTACGGGTCCTGTGCTCTCCAGAGCGTGTTGAATATTAAAATTGTAACTGTTATTATTGAAACTAAAAGCGCACTACTGAATTCCCACATTACCCTCCCTCCTTCTCCATTTTCCCTACCCTTTTCCCCACCTTCTCCTCCCCCTTTGCCACCTCCATCTTCCCACTTTCTACTTTTCCCTCCATTCCCTCCATTCCCTCCCCCTTTTCCCTCCATCCCCTCCCCCTTTTCCCTTTTTCCTCTCCCCCTTTCCCCCTCCTTCCCCTCCCCCTTTTCCCCACTTTTCCCCACCACCCCCTCTCCTCTATTTTTCCCTCCTCCCCCACCCCTCTCCTCCATTTTCTCTGAAAGCAGAGAGTGGACGCTGGTCACCGAGCAAGCAAACCAAGGTTATTAAAGCTAAACGCGCATGTGGAGGGTAGTAATAATTACATTCATTAATTAAGAACAACAAATTTATATAGGTTTTAATCATCGGAAAAATTATTTATAATGATTCACAATAAATTTCAGATGAAATTAGTGTAAATAATCATTTAATAAACTCATTTAAGCACCAAATGTCTTCAAGGAACATCAGTCTCAGTTTTTAGGGGTAGAAAAGCGTTGATGGTGACGAATGACAACTTGAATGAATTGAATGACAAATTGAATGAATTATAGCTGAAATTGACCACGAAAATTTCAGATTCATGACTACTTAGACATGGCAAGTGTTCTGAGCTAGTAGAAAAATACCGCAAGATTATCTTTTTCCTAAATTTATCACCAGCCAACGTTTATTCAGATTTGTTCCTGACGGTCCATTGTTAATGACATGTTTCCATCTCTACTTATGAGGTTTCGCACAAACTATGCGCTGGAGTTGTGGCAGCACCAGCTTATGCTAAAACTCCATCCTACGTAAATCGAACTTAGGATTAGCAAGAGCACACAAGTATCGAGGCGTTTCTATAATTTAATTCAACGGATATTGGGTGAAATCAAGTTTTATTTAGTCATATCTGGTAGTATTCTTCTCATTTTTTTATTAATAATCACAGATGAATGCAGTAAGACAAGAAGATCATATGTTAATGCTCCAACGGGGAGCATGAGATATTCCGAGCTGAAAGTTATGTAGACCTTCCTTTTGTTGAAATGCAATAGATTTTTGTTTTCTTTCGAGTCAGTTTTTTCGTCTCACTGCTGCTCAGTTTTCTTGTACCTGTTACTTTCTTCTTCGATTTTTATCTTGTCTGATAAATAATAACTTTCGATCTCACGTTTCTATGCGCTGGGAGGAAGGGCACACCTTATGAACATATTGTGCATATTTGCACATTCCATACCATGTGGCGCTGCCTTCCTCTTGTGCTCTTGGGAACACACTTTTTCAGAGTTAGAGAGCCTTTGGCTAATTTATAAAATAATCTGAACTCATGCATATTTTACCCTGCATGTTTTCACCTGTTCCGAAAAATTAAAGAAAAAACGTTCCTATCTCTAAGCCTTCCTAAATTTTTATAAATACGGGAAAAGTCAACGATGAAACGAGTTTACTTCTGTTGTTGGGATACTTTGTGGAAAGTCGTACAGCCATTTTTTGAAAATCATTCAAAAGTAGAACTACCTCCTACTTTTTTGTTCATGTCAAAATTTCAATTCATTTCTTTCTTCTGAAGCATTCTGCCAATGTTCAATGATTCTTCCAGCATCTTGAAAGCCAAAGCCATACCTGCCAATCTCAACTCTCAGACTAATTAGGTCGATGAAGCCTGTTGTTATGTAGATAGTGAGTCAACAAAAAACTTAGTAATTTGTAATGCCAAAGGATATTAATAACTTCATTCGGCTATAACAATAAAAAGAGTCGCTGTTACACGTTGCGCGCGTGCCGAGCAGTACATGTAATCCGTCAGCGCTCGTTCCAGTCGCGTCTCTTACACATATTCCATGTATGATGATCACGACCTAAAGAAACATTTACTTTCTCATTCGCCAACCTCAGTGAAGTTATTTATCAACAAAATTGTATTTTCAGGAAAAGATACTTGGCATAAATTCTTGCTAAGACGAATGCTGTTGCGACTTGTTTTTTGCTTACCTTTCACTTCAATCCGGCTCGAATGCTGGGGCTGCCGGGGCTTGAGATACTCGGGTAACGGCTTCCTAATTAAATAAATTCGAGCTATGAAATTATGCTCCGCAGACTCCGGTGCTCTGAACTGAGCCCTGATTTCCAAGCGCGTTGGCTTTTTAATTTTTTTGCTGGCTAGATAGCTCAATCTTAATCGTTTTGCTCAAGAGCCCGTTTAATCTTAATAAGATGAGCCCAAAGTGCGGGCGAGCCGAGATGAGTATCTTGAAGTCTTTTAATTACTCTGATGAAACTTCGCTTCACTTCTACCGTAGTGCATGAGAATAAATTCAGGAAATTATTCAGTAGTGTCTACTTACATAGAGAGATCACTATGACGACCGTAATTGACCTAATTATTCTATGATTTGCAAATGCCGATTGGGGATAGATAAACTAGTCTTTCAATGTTATAGTTCATCACAAGCACTTAAACTTTTGAATTTGTACGGCCAAAGTTATCATTCCAATTCTGTATTCGCACTGATTAATTTCACGAGTGCATCTCAGGGCACGTAGCTCTCACACACCGGCGCTGGCAGCCGCGCAGGAAGTGCGCACACCCTTTCATGACCGCCACTCCAGCGAAACTGACACTGCCTTCCAAAATTGGAGTTTATTAGACTGGACAGCCTGGAGGCACCACTTCTGCTTCACGATTCACGGTCCTGTTTACAGAAAGGCTATCTTCTGGTTTAGGAAACGGCTACCCCTTCAAAAGTTTCCTCACGATTCTTGAGCATGTTTCCTTTTTGAACATTTTCTTCCCTATTATAAGATCTCTACTTTGAAAAGAGCTTCAAAATTTTACCTGAGGGACATGTTTAATTTGCAGTTGATTAGAGTTTAGTTTAAGTTTTGTCCCTAATTTCCTTAGAATAAATGCCCTCAACATTGCTAAAAAAATTCAAACATTTCTTTAGCGTCAGAAATGTTTGAGGGATAGATTCCATTTATTCATTTAGAATGTATTGAATATACTCTTTTTCAATATATTCTTTAAGAATATATTGAATAGACGCATTGTGAGCTCAACTGCTCAGGAGTACGTAAAAATCAAGTTTTCTCGCTGGCAGGCGTCACCAGCGGCCACCGGACATGACGTTGCTTCGAAGCGCCTGGAGTGGGCGCTCTCCGCAGGTGCGTCCGCTCGCGATGCTGGCTCCAGTGCCAAGTTCAGTTGTTGCATCTCAGGGTAATTCGGCCATGGCTTACGCTGGAAAACATAGCAAGGTTTGCGCTTGCAAGCAAATTATTTTTTAAGCTTGATTCACGCTGAATGTTAGCCATAATCTCCCCACAAACCACTAGTTCAACTCCACCATAAGTCCTAAGCTTAACATCCGAAGGCTTACGCTTATAAATCAAGTTTCCATTTGGCCGTCGTTACGTGTACTAAACATGACAATGATTAAGCAGCATATTTGTCACCCCTCAAAGGGCTACAACTATTGCATCTATGGGAATTAGTGCTTCCAGGGGAAGATTGCTAAACTTGCCTAACTTCTGTAGAAATAAAGTATATTTTTTGTCTTGCTTTGGACCACTTTTTTTCAGTACACTGTTGTGCTGTTTTTCAACACATGCTGTTTTCTTTTCAGCCCTTTTATCTCGTTTCATAAACTTCCTTATACCTTGATTTTAAGCGCAGGGGATCTTGTGGGTCAATACACTTTGTGTATAGATTTCCTTAACTCCATACTAAATGATACATTCATCTTTCTTCTCTTCTTTCTTCTGATACCTTCATCTTTCTTCCTTTCTTCGAACATCTTTGTCGAGGCTAAAGAGACTTAAATTAACATATAATCTAATCTATTCATAGATGTTTTTCAGTGACTGATGTGAACCTAGCAAGCAGTGGCACTGCCACTACCGTGCCCATGGCCTTGATTGAGTGTCTACACCTTTTTCCCTTCAAATTATTCCAAACGAATGTCAAATTTATCCAAATCGAGTTCAAATTAATCAAAATCGAGTTCAAATTAATCAAAGTCAAGTTCAAATTAATCAAAGTCAAGTTCAAATTAATCAAAGTCAAGTTCAAATTAATCAAAGTCAAGTTCAGATTAATCAAAGTCAAGTTCAAATTAATCAAAGCCAAGTTAAAATTGATCAAAGTCAAGGTCAAATTGATCAAAGTCAAGTTCAGATTAATCCAACCCTACATTGAGTTAAGAATTGACATAATCACTCGTTAATTTGAGCGTTTTTGTGTGGAATATGTAGCTATTGGATATGATGAGCAAGACAATCGTTTTTCCTTTCAGCGAGAAATATATAAAATTTCTGCCGGTGTTGCAATCTAAAGACAAGTTGTCGTAAAATGTGCTAAGTATCCAGCATCAGGAGGCAGAGTGTGATTCAGATCTTTGAACTGAGTTAACGATACAAGTCAATAATAAAAATTTCGTATTATACTACACATTAATGTTGTTTTAAAATTCTACATTAATGGCAGTATGCATCCATTCAAATATTTATTTTCAAAATTTTTTTTATATTACACATAGTAGTAAAGAGGATTTATTTACCCTCATGTAGAGATTTATATGCGTGAAATTCCTCTTTATCACATCTATGAAATAAAATCTACTCTCAAAAACATAAGAGAACCATTGGACGATGTGTAGATTTAATCTTTGAAATAAATTTACAAATGTGAATGTGATTTACTGAGTACTTATGTACGATATTACACAGATACATTCCTGCATTAGCTATAAAAATGTTGCCATTCCATCAAAATAATAGGCCAAGGCAAATATATCATGTCAATGAAACAAATTGTAACTTGTTTTTACGTAAATCGTTTGAACGAGCGAAAAAAAGACTTCGTTGCTATATTTCTTTCAAAGATTAAACCTACGTATCGTCCAATGGTAATCTTATGTAATTGCATGTAGATATGATTTCATATACGTGATGAAGATGAATTTCACACATATAAATCTCTATATGAGTGTAAATAAATCCTTGATACTGCTATGGGTAATATAAAATTATCATTTGAAAATAAATATTTGAATGAATGCATACTGCCATGGATGTAGAATTTTAAAATAACTGTAATGAGTAGTATATTACGAAGTTTTTATAATTGACTTGTATCTTTTACGCCGCCCAATGATTTCAATCACACTCTGCCTCCTGATACTGGATACTTAGCACATTTTACGACAGCTTGTCATTAGAATGTAACACCGGCGGATGTTTTATGTATTCCTCGCTGAAAGGAAAAACGATTGTCTCGCTGATCCCATCCAATAGAGGCATATTTAACACAAAAAACGCTCAAATTAACGAGTGATTATGTCGATTCTTAGCTCAACTTAGGGTTGGATTAATTTGAATTTGACTTGGAATAATTTGAACTTGACTCGGATTAATTTGAACTTGACTAGGATTAATTTGAACTTGCCTAAAATTAATTTGAACTTGACTAGGATTGTTTTGAACTTGACTAGGATTAATTTGAACTTGACTAGGATTAATTTGAACTTGACTAGGATTAATTTGAACTTGACTAGGATTAATTTGAACTTGACTTGGATTAAATTGAACTTGGCTTGAATTAAATTGAACTTGACTTGGATTAATTTGAACTTGACTTGGATTAAATTGAACTTGGCTTGGTTTAATTCGAACTTAACTTGGATTATTTTGAACTTGGCTTGGATTAATTTGAACTTGACCTGGATTAAATTGAACTTGATTTGGATTAATTTGAACTTGACTTGGATTAATTTGAACTCGGCTTGGACTAAATTGAACTCGGCTTGGACTAAATTGAACTCGGCTTGGACTAAATTGAACTCGGCTTGGATTAAATTGAACTTGACTTGGATGAAATTGAACTTGACTTGGATGAAATTGAACTTGACTTGGATGAAATTGAACATGACTTGGATGAAATTGAACTTGACTTGGATTAATTTGAACTTGACTTGGATTAAATTGAACTTGGCTTGGTTTAATTCGAACTTAACTTGGATTATTTTGAACTTGGCTTGGATTAATTTGAACTTTACCTGGATTAAATTGAACTTGATTTGGATTAATTTGAACTTGACTTGGATTAATTTGAACTCGGCTTGGACTAAATTGAACTCGGCTTGGACTAAATTGAACTCGGCTTGGATTAAATTGAACTTGACTTGGATGAAATTGAACTTGACTTGGATGAAATTGAACTTCACTTGGATTAATTTAAAGTGAAAAAAGGTGTAGCACAGTCGTGAGCCGTCCAGCTATTCTGGGAGGGAATCGATTTAATTTTGGACTTCCAAGTGTCCCTGTTTTTCCGCTCGTTTGTGCCATTCGCTTGAATTCTCGAGTTTCGTTCATGCTTCTGCTCTATTTTCCACTCTGCCCTCGGCTAAAACGCCTTGTACTCTACACGAATAACACACTTTAAGCCCTCCGTTTTATTGTAGCAGGGTGCTCAAATTTTTTGGGGTACAAGAATGTTTGAAAATTACGAAGGTGAGCGACGATACTTTGATAAGCAATGAAATGTTCACCAGGGGAAAGAGAAAATTTATACCAACTTTGTCAAAAAACCGTGAACTGGAAACTTGAAAAAGGGGGTCTACTGACAGATCGAACCACTTTTTTTAATATTACTGCTTTATTATTCAAACCTAGATACTAAAATTTAATTAAAGATCAATGGTGTGCATAAGTTCCCCCCAAAAATAGACAGCATGTTTCACAAAAACCTCTCCATTGACGCTCATTGGTGGCACCCTGAAGCGCGTCTCAGACTTGCTGCTAGAGAGAATGCCCATAAGTGCTTCCCTTGAGTCCCTCTAGCTGCGCTCCGCTCTGCCGATGAACACAAAGTGAAAATCGTAGCGGACTCATGTGACAGGAGCGTATCTTTGGACTGAAGAGGTAAAAGCGGTCATTCAATAGTATAGAAACCAACCTGTATTAATCTGGTTCAACTTCCTTTCTGAAGTTTTGTTTGATACTCATGAGTTCTCGACCGAAACTGCTGCGGCTTTCATAATCTTATATTTAGAATGACACTCAGACACGAGTTTCATTTCACTAGGATGTTTGTGTTGTCACCCGTCCAAGAACTGCGGTGTTTTATAATCTTGTTCTAGATGATAGACGGACAAACTTATTGTTTTTCAGTGATGTGTGCATAGTTAATCAAACCAGAATTGCGTTTCTTATACTATTTTTCACGATAACACGCAGACGCCAACGCTCTCTGACAATGATGTGTGCATAGTTCATCATACCAGAACTTTAAAAGTCACTTGGAAACTCGTACAGCGTTGACAGTATCGCCGTTTAAAGCCTCTAATAATTGTGGTAGGCAGATTTTTGTCAGATTTGTCAGATTTTGAGCGAGTATCCGGCGTCGTGTTATTAAAAAGCTCACCGTGGCATTTTTAGCTTTACGAATAAAAAATGGTATCCGCTGTTGCAGACCTGAATTCACGATGGAGCAGCGAAGTGTATAAAGTATCTTTGGATGAGTATATGCGATGAAAAATTGCCAATGTTTATAGAAGCAGATAATGTTGAATTATTAGATTTCTTTTCAGAATAACTTCTGGTTGAACTATAGGTGCACATTCAGCAGATGAACTTGGTTGCATGTGGCAATCAGAATTTGTGGTGCATTTTCCCAACATCTAAAAAAGAATGCAACCTTGAAATCAGTTTCAGGGTACAACAAAGACAAACTTTTTTCTCTAGTGTCCACGAAATCCAAAGCACGTCTCAGTTTAATGTCGGAATATCTGGGCGACATAATTCATGAACTTACAGTGCTTGAAATTTTGCAGGCTCTATTCCCAAAATTTCAAGGCTGTAAAGGAAGAAGCTCCGTCTTGTATAAATGTTGCGCAAGACGCCGGAAGTTTAGAATTGCGGCAAAAAATATTTCGTCCTAAAGGGACTTGTCTCTAATGTCTGTCGTAAAATATTTATTTATTATGGCATATGCTGGTGTTTGAACTCGGTGTGACATCTATATGACTGTCATTTATGTTTAATTTATATAAAAGTTTACGACATCTAAGCCATTTTCCTCAAATAGACTTATATATTAAAGCTTATACGAGTATTCGAATATTGTACTTATCTAGTTTTCAGTTGGTGAATTTCATTTCTGATACTTTTTCTCAAAATACAACATTGGTATAGTTACAATCAAGATATTCCGTACATAGAATTATTCGTATCATACTGATCACTTAGGGATCGGAGAAAGCACATATCTTTCTCTCCTTTTTCGCCTCCGCCCTAACCGTGTCTCAGGCACGGAGCATCGTAAAAACATCCTCACTCCCAAATTTTTTTATACCTAACATGTAACTAATAATTTCTTTGGATAACTTGGTTCATCCAGTTAAGCTTCTTTTATGACGACCGCCGTTGTAAAAACCGTATTACCGCGGTAAGCGATGCATCAGTGGTCTCTCCTGCAAGTGGCCCTGCATTGAGCAGAACACGGGTTGGCTGATCATACTTTGTTTATCACACACTAAGCGACCTCGAAAAAATACTCGTTGCCTTGTTACCTTTTCTGAACATTTTATATTATCTTTTTTAGAGTTCATTTGTATCAGTAAAATCGTACAAAACATTATAAAAAAGCTTATCAAGCAGTAAAGGCCTGTTTTGAGTGCACACAGCATTCCAGATTTTCATTTACACCAGAGAAATAAAGGCCCGTGGAAAGGACCTGTCAGTATTTGATCGAGGACGCTTCATTAGGTTTCTTCAATGGAGCAAATCGACTTGGAACATCTGTACAGTAACCGGTATAAATGTCCGACCGATACAGATAACAATGGCACGCTGGAAACAAGGTTGCAAACCCGGTTCATCTAGCAGCAACACATCGCCAGGAGATGTGCCGACAGCGTCAATCTTCAGTTCCCTGTGAGTGATGCCCTCTTAGCTCTGAGAACTTAATTGCTCCTCACCACAATCAGCAATACTTGTGAGGGAATGCCTTCGGCTCTATGTCGTTACAGATGGTCCGGTGATCTGGGAGACAGAAACAGACGCTTATTGAAGAGATTGGTGAATGATATAAACGTTCGTCAACGTAAATAAAAATTAACTAGTTTTGAGATGGTCAGAAAACAATTTCTGAAAGGGCTGGGCGTCTTCGAAAGTTGAAGCAAATTAATTTAGGAGAATGCAAATCCACCAGGAAACCATTAGTTTCAGAGGCAAATACGAAAAAAAGTTTGTTATTTACTTGAGAACATAGAGATTTGACTCCCTCAGGAGGATACCGTTAGTGTATCTATGGAAATTAGCGCTCCTAGGGTGAGGTCCAGAATTCACGGTTAGATAGGTCTTCCTTTTTTGTAGAATGTTTTGTTTTTTGGTTTTTACGAACCATCTTTTTTTGGTTCGCTGCTGTCCTATTTTTCATCAACTACTACTGTCTTCTTTAACTTTGATCTTGTATTATAAAATTCATTCGCAACTTACTGTTTCCTATGCACCTTGTGTATAGATTCCTTCGTTCCTTTAACTCCATAATAATAAACGGTGTCTCCCTCCTTCCTCTCTTTGGAACGCCTTTGTTGCAATTAGGGATGCTTAAACTAATATCTAATCTAACCCATATTTTACTGTTGAGGATTGGAAGCATTCAATTTAGTTCGATGAGTCCAGAATCATCGTTCTTCATAAGGATGGGTGTTGAGCCCTCATCACCAAAGTGGGTCGATTGGTCCCTCTGTAGTCCGGAGGGTAAAATAATGCTTCCCTAGAATAAACTGAGCTCGCGTATCATAGAAACTTGCGAAACGGACCTCTGTCACGATCTTTAAATTTTCGTTAGATTGTTAGCTCATCGCTTTTTCGCTGGACTTATTTTGCGGAAATGTTTTTACTTAGCTAAAGTATTAGCTTCTTCACGCAGCAATCTGGAATTCTGAAAAATATTGGAAGCTATTCACAGCCACGGAAAAACTGTTGACGAATCAAAGCTTAATAAATAAAGGTCATCAAATCTGACTTTCTCTCCTATCTCTGAACAACAGGAAGATTCCAACGGAATAATCAGCCTCAGAACCTGCTGCTTTATCAGTCAGCGAATCTGACTTCCCCTCCTTTCCTTGAACATCAGGAAGATTCCAACTGAATAACGAGCCTCAGAAAATACGGCTTTTTATCGATTAACTAACTACCCTCAAGTTTCCCTGGGACAGGGGCATTATCAAGAACCATCCACATTATCTATCAACGGGCTATTATTTTGTTTATGTGAACTATGTAGTACACCCCCTTTATTTGAAATGAGAAAGAAGGCCAAATGAAAGGAAAGCTATAAAATGAAAGAAATTTAATCTCTCGGAAGTTGATGAGGCCGAGTTGATGAGGCCGTATCACAGATACGCTCATCACACTCTTTCGGGAGGCTTCGGACAGAGAGACAGTCAGACGGACGCAGCTCTTATTATAGTAGAGATTAGCGCTTTCTCAGGGAAATTCTGTTGACTTGACTCAGCTATAAGATGACAGCAGTGTTTATCGGGACTCCTTTTTTTCACTCCCTTTTCGCTTCTTTCCGTTTCATGCCTCGTTCACACTAACTCTTATTTCTTTGCTTCTCTTACTCTTCCTTCCCAACTTACTGTTTCCACGAGTAGGATAATGTGTGTGTAATCACGCCTTGTAGAAATATTCCCCGCTTGCTACAGTAAATATTAAAGGGTTTATTCTTATCGGCCTATTGAGATCGCCTTTGTTCTATGGTATCCTCAACTAAAATAAAAAAGGTAAAAATAATATCTGAATTAGCGCTCCCGGGAGAAAGATGTCAAGTTCCAAGTTGAAGATTCATGAAGTAAAATAGATTTTTTTGCAATGGTACGGAACATCTTACAGATCACTGCTGAGAAGCATTCTAAGGTATCTAAGTCATATAATTTTAATACTTTTATGGAAATCAACAAAACTTACTATTGTGATTAAGTAAATAGGACTCCAATTGATAGTTATATAATCAAAAAAAAGCACAGAATTAATTCAGCATTCTTAATATTAAGATTGTAACGCTATACTTGAAATTTTTTAGTTATGACGGTCTTGCAATTGTGCAGCGATGTGTTCTTCCCTGAACTCATCGCCTGAAGGAGGTGTGCCGATAGCGCCAATCATCAGTTCACTGTATGGAATACGCTCATGACTATGAGAACTCTATTGCTCCTCACCGCAGAATCGGCAATACTCGTGAGGGACTGCCTTGGGTTCGATGTCGTTACAGATAGGCAGTTACTCAAGAGGTTGAATATTCTAACCTCCTCGGCAGTAATTTTCGGCTTTCGTGGCGCATTCTCTCCCGTTAGAACAGACAGAATTCTGTGTAGACATGCGACCAATGCTCAAGCGTCATCGAGGCCAAGTTAAACTCATTTTGCTAGATGCGCTGGCATTGTTATAACACTCTTTCGAAAAGATAGTCAGCTCGTATGAGACTACGTTTCAGAGGTAAGCGATGTTTTTGTATAACTTTCGTGGGCGAAATTTTGTAATCTCCCTCCGCCGCGATCTGCCTCAGCCATTTCGTACTTATATGATTAGTGACACTGCGACATTTTACTCCTACGAGCTTCTCTGTTGCAGATAACTGATATTTTTCATGGTTTTCTTCCATCTTACGGTGTTTAAGAACCCATTGCATAGAAGTTGAAGTACGTGTAATCAAAGTTAAGTTATATCTTCGTTATTTTAAACAGATTCAACTTGTTTTTAAATGTGTTACTGATTTTGGCAGAACGTTTCAAGACTTCTAAAATACAATAAAACAAACAATGAGAATAATTTCTCGAGTTTTCAAGTTCATTTAAAAGTTTTTCTACTTAAAATTTTCAATTGCGTTGTATTTCATGTTACAACGAAATGCTGGCTTCCAGCTCATGACTTCAAGTTTTCTATTTTTTGATGATTTTATATTCTCATTTACGAGAAACTTACATTAAAAATGCATCTCCACACGTTAAGTGCATGAAAATCTAGAGAATCTGTTTCTCCATCAACAAAACAGTTGAGTTTACGGCTTGAACACTGACCCAGACTCGACCAGAGTAAAAGACGCATTTACTCAACATTCTCCCTGGAATCTGACTTTTACGCGCCGAATAAATCTGTCATTATTTCGCGTGATGTGCTCGTTCAGCAACTGCACAGAAATTGTCAAGGTTGCAGGGGAGCTCGGACCCTGCCCAGGACTTTATTTTTCGTCTTGCGTAAGAAGAAAGAGGACAAAATTGCCCCTAAATTCTTGATGGAGCTCGCCAGCCCGTGGGCTGTTTTTGTTTACGGAGGATTTCCTTGGCGTAAGCGGTTCTCCTCATCTCTCTTTTATGGACATTTTCAGCGATAACCAGCGGCATCAGAGCCGTGTGACCTAAAATTTTTTATTGTCTGTCTCGCATACGCACACTGGTAACAGAGATGGGCATTTACATGAGAATCGTCTGCAACTTCTTCAGCGGCCTGGTCAGCGCCCCAGAAAAGATGTCCAGCAACCTTCGTGGCATCGCGTGGTAGCTTTCTCTCTTGCTCATATCTTGCCGTTGGAAAAATTAATCTAGAAAAGAGTGCATCTTTGTCCTCGTCTCCTGGCCTCAATATGTCTCGCCATTTTGTGTCAACTACATGCAGGGGTAGCTAAGACGGTGTATTCTTTATTCACTTAGCGTTCCCACCCTAGGGGCTCTTCATGCACAATTGAATTAACCTTTTGAAAGTAGCGATGTTGTGACATGTTACCAATGCATGCCAGATGCGACAAACGAATTTAGACTTTTCTTATCTGATACTGTCCTCGAAAGCCTCATTTTGTATTGTATATTTCCAGTTCGTCTAATCGCGTGTATTTGTAATCAAACTTGCGTCAAATGCCCATGACTCCGTTAATCTTCAACCCCAATCCCAGGGTCAGCGACAATCGCAAACTTTTTTGGGCAGCATTGACTAACTGCCGAGCTCAGGACAGAACTATTTGAAACTATGGACGAGAATCGGGAAAAAGGAAAAGGAAGGGGCTGTTAATCTGATCAAAAGAATTGACTTAATGGAATCATTTGAGGTTTTAGTGTTTCAAAAGGAAGGATTTGGATGCTAATGTAACGCATAAGATGAAGTCAAAGAACATCCATGTATAACATACCAGTGAAGGTTTATTTTTTTTCAGTTTTGCCCCTCAAGGGGATACAACTATTGTATCTATGGGAATTTGCGCTCCCAGGGGGACAATATGAGGGCCCGAGCTATAGGTTAGGTAGGCTTTCTTTTTGTTAAAATAACATAGGTTTTTGTTTTGTTACGGACTATCTTTTTTTGTACATTGCTATCCTGTTTTTTTTCAGCACATACTACTTTCTTCTTCAACTTTGACCTTGTTTCATGAACTTCTTTCTCATTTTACTGTTTCTATGCCCTTTCTGCATAGATTCTGCGTTCCCATAACTCCATACTAAATGGTGCCTTCTTCCTTCCTCTCTTTGAATCTCATTTGTTGAGGATAAGGATGCTTAAACTAACTAATAATATAATCTAATCTTTATTCAGTTTTAGAGCTAAAGAATTGAGCTAAATGAAACACACTGAAGCCTCAACGTATCAGAATAAAGGATTAGGGTATTTATGAAACATGCAAGCTATAATTTAAAAACATCTAAGGATGACATACTAGTGAAGGTTTAATTTTTCTTGTACAATGTTCTAGTAAAATTAGAATACTTGAAAAATAGAAAATTAGACGCAAACCTGAAGAAAATAGGTCAAAACAAATACAAGAACTATGAATTAGAGCAAAATTTGTTAGTTGAGGTCCCAAATTGCATTATGAGACAGTTCATTGGAACCGAATTTAATTGTATACTGAACATAGCCTAAATTTTTTACTTTCCCCTCCTTAAACTCATGGATCGGGAGACTTCGATGGGTGGTCCGGGGAAAAAAATCCCATTTTATTGAGTTGAACGGAAATAAAAATAAATTGGTGAAAATCGACCACAATCGAACTTGGAGGCAACAAAAACTTCCCCTCAGGAGGGTAAAACTGTAGTATCTGATGGAATTAGCGCTTCCAGGAGGAAATATGAGGTACCAGCCTGACAGTTAGGGAGGCTTTACTTCTGTTCAAATGAAATGCTTTTCGTTTTTTTAATGGACCATGTTTCTTTGGTTCACTGCATGCTGTCCTGTTTTTTAGCACCTTCTACTTTCTTCTTCAATTTTTTTTCTTCTTTCATAATCTTGTTTCCTAAGTTGCTGTTGCTCTGCGCAAGGGATCTCGTGTGTGAACACCCCTCGTGCATAGATTCCCTGCTTCCTTAGCTCCACTGGAATAGTGTTTGCATCCTTTCTCTGGAACTAATTTGTTGTGGTTAGAGAGGCCCAAACTATAACTGATCACTTCCAACTTAGAGTAACAGCTGCAAGATACCGAATTCAAGGAACATGTTTAACATAATTTAAAATTTCCCTTTATTTCTTTGAATTCGACCGTAAAATTAGAACGTGCATGCGTTATGTCATGCGAATAGCTCACTTTCATGTTTTTTATTCTGCAGATAAATTCTGATTTATGTTCACATATTTAATGCATGATTTGCCCTTGGGACGATAGGTGTCACCCTCCAAATTTTAAACTAGTGAACTAAAGCTTTAAACTTGTTATAGTTCTGATATGTGAATCCTCTTCACTTCTATAATGTAATGCAGTGAAAGGTTGCCAAGGTTTAGAGAGTGCCGGCGCGTGAACCGTTGAATAGATCGTTTTTGTAATTATTCTTTGATGCTTCAAAGGCTACTTCAGCTAAGCTCAAGAGTGTGCTGCAGCTGTCCTCACACGGCGTCACTGATCTCGCATCATTTCCTGAGCCGAAAGTTGGAATCTCTTCCACGTTTTTTCAAGCTTCATTTTGTAGAGTGCTGTCATTTCTGATGCAAATCCGATAAGTTTCAAAAGTGTTTCTAATTTGAATTTATAAAGAAGTATTTTTCATCAGTGTAACAGGCTCTAAATTCATGATGGAAGAGTTCTTAATTATATCGCGTAATGTTTTGTAACAGTCTGAAAACACATTTGTCTATGTTCATGTCACTCATCAAACCTCTAAATCTATGGTGACAGAACATTATTTGTAAGCACTTGGGTTCTTTTTCAACGCTTGAAGTAAAGTCAGACGTGACAGGCTAGAAAATGGAGAGCATATCACAAAAGTAGCGCGAGAATTTGTATTTCAATTCAGTCGCCCCAAAAGCAACTCGTGTCGGTTGTTCGCAAACGACCTTCCTGCGTATTTCTCAGCCACCGCAAATAGTTCAAATTCGTAGGGTGATTTGAAATCTATACGCACTCTAAAATTCAAACAACATTTTCCAGTTCGCGTACGCGTTCTGTTTACAGCAAGCCAGTAAAACACAAAGTCCGTAAATCATTGAATTCGAAGAGCTTGTATTTGCCTTAGCAATTTTGGGGCTATGCTTCAAATTTTACTTGATGCTTAAGTTGGGACTCCACTTTAGCAAAACCAATCGATGCGTGTCATTTTCCGATATTTCCTTGTCACTGCAAATATTGCTGAAATATCGATTGTGAATTGCATTGCCGTAAATGCGGATTCAAAACTACAGTGCTTTGTTTATTTGTCTACGTATTGTTGCAAGTTTAGCTGAAAATTATGTTTTCTATTTAATTAGAATTCCTAGGAAAAGCACATTGAAAAGCAGGAATACGTATATCTTCAGTTAAGCTGTTAACAGCAAAATTTGTTAACTGCGAAATACATAAAACTGCAAATTAACTACTCCGTTCTGGATTTTTTCCACCATGCCAAATCAAATCATTTATCAGTTTTGCTGAAAAACGTTCTTGATAATTTTAGTATTCGCTTAGCAAAATGAAATCTTTGAGTTTAGGACTAATGACCGAAAAAACGAACCGTATCATCTGGTGTTGAGTAAAGAGAAGGCAAGAGATGCGATGCAATGTTTTTGTCAGCTCTCTATGAAGTTGATACTACGTATAGTAGGAAGTGGAAACCTGAATCGAAATGATATAAAGTTTCTTTTGGTCTCGAAATGCTCTTTGTTTGACTTCCAATTAACTGATTCACGCAGCTGGTAAATTTCTTTCATCTTTTTGTTTTATTTATACAAGCGTGACTTGATCACGGTTTTTGTAAATGAAGTTAGATAAAGTTAATTTTGTCGAACATTCTCAAGTGACCCGTTGGGTCAGGCTTCTTATATGACATATATATAACTCTTATAAATTAGTTGATTATTGTGCTTTTCCCGAGGGTAAAATAACTCGATGAAAACAAGTTCTCCAAAAAGTAATTGGTGAGTCATTGTTAAGTTTCTTTTGTGTTTTAATGAACATTTATTAATTAATTATAAACTGTATCCGCAACACAAGAAAGATGATTATTATAAGTAGGCCCAACAGAAACGCGAATTTCACTCTAGGGATTTGGGAAATTTTCAATCAGCTGAAATATGGAAAATAATATTGAATTCCCCTTAAGTTGTTAGTTAAAGTGGGTTGTTCAATTCTCTTTTATATCTTATTACTGAGAGCAGTGAGCTAAATGTTGTCTTATGTTCATATTGGAAATTTACCTCGTATTATTGGTTGGAACGCCGAGCGCTGGCGATGATGGACGAGCAAGCGAGCACGCACGGATCCCGACACAGATATTAAAAATTTATTAGCTGACGTCGGACGTGTCTAGTCGGGTCAAGTTGTTTTAAGTTTTTGTCCTCACATTGGTTCTTGATTACACTTCTATAAAAGTAAAAATAGCTTAATATCAATTATATCCTTTTCTACATTACTCGCCCCTCAGGGGGATACAATTATTGTATCTATGGGAACTAGCGCTCCCAGGGGGACAATGTGAGGGCCTGAGCTGCGAGTTAGGTAGGCCTTCTTTTTGTTGAAATAAAATGTTTTTGTTATGTTAAGGACCACCTTTTTTCGGTTCACTGCTGTCCTGTTTTTCAGCACCTACTACTGTCTTCTTCAACTTTGGTCTTGTTTCATAATCTTCTTTCACAACTAACTGTTTCTATGCCTTTCTGCGTAGATTCCGCGTTTCCTTAACTCCATACTAAATGGTGCCTTCCTCCTTCCTCTCTTTGGATCGCAATTGTTGCTGGGTAGGGAGGCTAAAACTAACGACTAATCTAATCTACATTACTCGTGTAAGAAACAATGGGAAGTATCATTCGTGAACTGAACATTTATAACTGACCGTTTCTAGCGCGTGACAATGTCAGGATAAGCGAGACCAAGAAGACCGTGAATTCCTCCAATATTAAAACGACCCAGTAAACTTTCCTCTCATCTCATTTCTAAGACCAGTGTTCAATTTTACCCTTTGTTATTAATAAAAGTAGAATGTGGACGGTGTCAATCATACAACAACCAAGTATATGTACACGCATGCAGACAGACATGATTATGATATTTTCCTAAACATATACTGTAGTTATGTGTGTAGATATGCTGGATCACCTGCGCCCCAGTGGGTCGAGTTATTATATTTTTTTCAAATCAAAATTGGTTGCTGATTACTCGTTCCCGATGACAAAATAATTTTTTATATTATAATAAGTATTTTTTAAGTTGCATGCTGCCAAAGAATATGAAATATCGAAAGGCCGAGTCAGTAGTTACCCATCGACATTACGCGCGGTAACGCGATGCTGAGCGTCACCAGGAAGCGTCACGAGACCTGTCTTCCAATGCGTGGAAGATAAAACGATTCATTTTTCGCAGATTTCTTCTCTGAGAAGCCGATTTCGCTGTTTATTTTTGGAAAGGTGAATTCCGATTCTGGAAGAATAATTCCAATATCTTTGTTACCTCATGCTTCCCTGTTTACTTTCTGTTTAAAATTTCGAGACCTGTAGAATGTAAATATATAAAAACTTAGGAATCAAGTTTTGAAGCTAGAAGCGTTGTAATTCAAGTCATGTCATCGAGATGTATCGTCTTCTATCAATATTCTAGTATAAATAAGTTACATTCCTTAATTTCTTGCCGAAAAACAATTTTCCCCCCTTAAATCGTGTTTCAACGTCTATATTTCAATAGATCAAAAGTTCTATTCCTGCAAATACCAGTGGTATTCTCATTCGCTTTTTGGCAACTCAAGTATGTTTTCCACCCAAAGAATGTATATCCACATCCGGTTTTTGGGACCTGCAGGATGAATATCAAGGCTGAAGTGAGGCTGGAGGCTGGAAATGATTGTCTAGGCTAAGCCACAAGAAAGGCCGGCGGCAACAACGCAACCAGCCAGCTGCAAAAATGCTCCGAGGATGCTATCACAAATTCAGCGGCTCGATTTGTTGTCTCAAGGTTAGCTCCACAATTTCGAAAGCCGGCATATTTCCGTTATTTATTTTCAAGAGAGAACGAATATCAACGCGGCTGCTATCGATCTCGGGTGTAATGAACTTGCATTTGATGTTATCCCAGCAAAATATTTCATGAGGGCAAAGAAACTTCATCTTGAGAATTTGACATTCTATGAAGTTACACGAAAACAAACTTTTGTAATGGGTATACTAATTGTGTCCGTGTGCTGTAAAAAGCTTCAGAGATCTTGAGTTACCATAGAAATCTCTCTTCCTCTCTCCTGACGCACAGAAGACCACAGAAGACACCGTTGGTTCCGGAAGCTGCTTCAAGAGTTGATTAGGCCTTCTGTTTCCTTCGCTGCCCTCACTCTGGTATGGTAACTTCAAGCACCGCTGTGTTCCCTGCTTTTTTATTGTTCTTCTTCTCTTTTGAGGTGTTTCTCTTCTTTAAATGCTGCGCGCTTGTGAGGGTTCCAGCCGCAGCTCTTCAACAGAGACGTTCTTTTAATTCCATGGGTAATGGAATCGTCCTCTTTCCTCTCTTGGAGCTCATACTTGTTTTTTAAAAGGGCTTAAACTTACTTATTATTAAATCTGAAGAAAATAATAATAGCTAAGCCTGGAATAGTTTGGAACGCATTATTGTTCATATAATTATTTTCCGATTATTCAAAGCATACTCGCATTATATTATTATAATCATTATATTATATTGCATAATCGCATTATTATTATAAACGCATTTGTGTGTATGTGTGTGCGTTGCATTATTTCTGAGGCGTTCCGTGTACAACAGTAATCTATCAGAACTTCAAAGACTATGCTTGAATAATTTGGTTTTGAAGCGTTGCTCTACCTTTAATTAATCGAGATCCATGATACTTCAACTCTATATCCAGCACGATAAAGAATACTTGCGGGTGGGATACTTTAAATGAATTGTTTACGAGAACTTGAGGAACTGCATACAAATGAAGCTGACTTCATCAACGCTGCTAAAATTGACGCCACTCAAATACGAAAGTGCCACCTAAAGCGAACAAGAAGCCAACTCACACCAGCAAGCAGAAGGCGACGGGAACACGGCCTCTAGAGGTCGGCCATTCGAGATGCATGGAGAAAGATTACATCGAGGAAGTTTTCAGAGCTGCGCCTATCATTCGTTTTGATGTTGCTCGTGAAAGCGCCCCACTCTGAACTGCTTGCGAAAATGCGCCTGCCTGCCGCCATAAATGCGTGGCGTCTCGAGTGTATAGTAGGGCGAGGGGCACGAGTCTGAAGGGAAGCACCTTGTAAAGCTTCTCGCTTTGACGTCTTGATAGAGTCTTGGTCGTGGCATTTCAGTCTCTTGACTGCTTTTGTAGGGAAGCTTTCATTAAAGTGTAATTCTTGTCAAGTATTAGTGCATGATGTCAGATCGAGGTAAATGAACTATCCTATATAGTACCTCACTCGATGAACTACCTGCGCATAAATTCTTTTTACCGGCGTTCCTTTACATTTTACGGGGTTCAATATATACCATGTGCTAGCGAAATTGAATGTTCAACATGTTATGCTGAGCTTTAATCATAATAACCTACTCATTGCAGTAACAAACTACAGTCTTCCCTTCAGTTGCAATTAGCGGCAGCGTAATTGGAGTAGAATTCTGGCCCAAATTCTCTCTCATTATTTCGAATGAATTATGATCATTTTAAGCGCTCCGGATCCTCGCAATGAATCTAAATCCTGAACAGCAGTGAGGGTTTCGTAACGATGTCGCTGCAGCCAGACATGCACGAGTTGACTCTGGATACTTATTAGTACGGTACAAATCTGCTGCTGCTGGCGGGTGTCATGGGAGAGAATCAATAGTGTGTCCTTCGCCGCTTCTTGGGACTTTGCGCCCCTCCAGAGCTCGTGGGACTCCTGAGCTACGCACACGAGGAGGGATGCTGATGGTATTATGTACTCGACTGTGTCCCCTTTGGAGAATTAGCGCTCCTCAGTGGCGGCCAAAGCTACCCACAGAACCTGAAACGGTTGTAGCAAGTCTGTAGTGGGCTAAGAATCGTGTGCAGCCTGCCCTCACCCTTCCATTCATTGCTTCTCTTTCTCGCGCGAGGTGGAAGTCGGTGTATTGAGTAACCGACCTCCTACACATTTAAGTGTCTTTATATTTGATTATTTTTCCTCATTTCACCTGTTCGGTTCATGAAGATGCTTAGGTTTCGTTTTGCCAGCGCAGAGTGCTCTCCAGTTGACAATTTTGCCTCCTGGTACAGGCACTTAAAACTTTAACTTCGCCGAACTTCTCTGCGATCATCACTTAACTGAGCGAAGAATTCAGAAAAACTACATAATAAATTAAGCACATGAAAATTTGCAGAGCAAATTTGCGTAAAGTTACTGATGTATGACTTTTTATATCTTCACAAGTGCTACTTAGTAAATTGAGTCGCTTACGAAAAATTTCGCTTATAAAAATGTAGCAAATAAACTTGGATTCAGAGTGTAATTTAGAGCGAAAAAGTATAGCAGAAAAATTTAAACGTGGTTTGACTTATAATTTCGCTTATAAAAATGTAGCAAATAAACTCGGATTCAGAGTGTAATTTAGAGCGAAAAAGTATAGCAGAAAAATTTAAACGTGGTTTGACCATCCATCTGATGCTTTTCACTAGGAAATGGACAGTTTAACACTTAGACTGCGGCAGTTAAAACTGAATTTTAATATATAATTCGAACTTAAAGTCAATTGTGGTAAGCAAGATTGAAAATACCGAACATAAGCTGGATCATGTTTTCATTTAGTTTAGATGAACTATTTTTTAAAATTAGGTTAGTGACTACTGGTCGGTCAGCAGCACGATGAAATCTCCCTCAGTGACCAACTGTGCCCCGCGTCGCACGCAGACAAAGTGTTTATGCTTATTTGTGTACTCGGTGCAGTCTGCTCACTTGCGTTGTCTGGTGTGCAGCCTACGCAACTTGTACTATGTACTGTGTGTACTCTGTGTAGCCTGCACAACATGTGATATGTGTGTACTCTGTGTAGCCTGCACAACATGTGATTTGTGAGTACTGTGTGTAGCCTGCACAACATGTATTGTGTGAGTACTGTGTGTAGCCTGCACAACATGTACTGTGTGTGTACTGTGTGTAGCCTGCACAACATGTACTGTGTGTGTACTGTGTAGCCTGCACAACATGTGCTGTGTGTGTACTGTGTGTAGCCAGCACAACATGTACTTTGTGTAGCCTGCTCAACATGTACTGTGTGTGTACTGTGTGTAGCCAGCACAACATGTCCTGTGTGTGTACTGTATGTAGCCTGCACAACATGTGCTGTGTGTGTTCTGTGTAGCCTGCACAACATGTGCTGTGTGTGTACTGTGTAGCCAGCACAACATGTACTGTGTGTGTACTGTGTGTAGCCTGCACAACATGTACTCTGTGTGTACTGTGTGTAGCCTGCACAACATGTGCTTTGTGTGTACTGTGTAGCCAGCACAACATGTGCTGTGTGTATACTGTGTAGCCAACACAACATGTGCTGTGTGTGTACTGTGTAAGCAGCACAACATGTGCTGTGTGCACTGTGTGTAGCCTGCACAACATGTGCTTTGTGTGTACTGTGTAGCCAGCACAACATGTGCTGTGTGTATACTGTGTAGCCAACACAACATTTGCTGTGTGTGTACTGTGTAAGCAGCACAACATGTGCTGTGTGCACTGTGTGTAGGCAGCAAAACATGTGCTGTGTGTACTGTGTGTAGCCAGCACAACATGTGCTGTGATTGTACTGTGTAGCCAACACAACATGTGCTGTGTGTACTGTGTGTAGCCAGCACAACATGTGCTGTGTGTGTACTGTGTATCCAGCACAACGTGTGCTGTGTGTGTATTGTGTATCCAGCACAACATGTGCTGTGTGTGTACTGTGTATCCAGCACAACATCTGCTTTGTGTGTACTGTGTAGCCAACACAACATGTGCCGTGTGCGTACTGTGTAGCCAACACAACATGTGCTGTGTGTGTACTGTGTATCCAGCACAACATGTGCTGTGTGTGTACTGTGTGTAGCCTGCACAACATGTACTGTGTGTGTACTGGGTGTAGCCTGCACAACATGTGCTGTGTGTGTACTGTGTGTAGCCTGCACAACATGTGCTGTGTGTGTACTGTGTGTAGCCAGCACAACATGTGCTGTGTGTGTATTGCGTAGCCAGCACAACATGTGCTGTGTGTGTACTGTGTGTAGCCTGCACAACATGTGCTGTGTGTGTACTACGTAGCCAGCACAACATGTGCTGTGTGTGTACTGTGTGTAGCCTGCACAACATGTACTGTGTGTGTACTGTGTGTAGCCAGCACAACATGTACTGTGTGTACTGTGTGTAGCCAGCACAACATGTGCTGTGTGTGTACTGTGTGTAGCCAGCACAACATATGCTGTGTGAGTACTGTGTGTAGCCTGCACAACATGTGCTGTGTCTGTACTGTGTGTAGCCAGCACAACATGTGCTGTGTGTGTAATGTGTGTTGCCAGCACAACATGTACTGTGTGTGTACTGTGTGTAGCCTGCACAACATGTGCTGTGTGTGTACTGTGTGTAGCCTGCACAACATGTGCTGTGTGTGTACTGTGTATAGCTAGCACAACATGTGCTGTGTGTGTACTGTGTGTAGCCTGCACAACATGTACTGTGTGTAGCCAGCACAACATGTGCTGTGTGTGTACTGTGTGTAGCCAGCACAACATGTGCTGTGTGTGTACTGTGTGTAGCCAGCACAACATGTACTGTGTGTGTACTGAGTGTAGCCAGCACAACATGTGCTGTGTGTGTACAGTGTGTAGCCAGCACAACATGTGCTGTGTGTGTACTGTGTGTAGCCAACACAACATGTGCTGTGTGTGTACTGTGTGTAGCCTGCACAACATGTGCTGTGTGTGTACTGTGTAGCCAGCACAACATGTGCTGTGTGTGTACTGTGTGTAGCCAGCACAACATGTGCTGTGTGTGTACTGTGTGTAGCCAGCACAACAGGTGCTGTGTGTGTACTGTGTGTAGCCAACACAACAAGTACTGTGTGTGTACTGTGTGTAGCCAGCACAACATGTGCTGTGTGTGTACTGTGTAGCACAACATGTGCTGTGTGTGTACTGTGTAGCCGACACAACATGTGCTGCGTGTGTACTGTATAGCCTGCACAACATGTATTGTGCGAGTACTGTGTAGCCTGCACAACATGTATTGTGCGAGTACTGTGTGTAGCCAGCACAACATGTATTGTGTGAGTACTGTGTGTAGCCAACACAACATGTGTTGTGTGTGTACTGTGTAGCCGACACAACATGTGCTGTGTGTGTACTGTGTAGCCTGCACAACATGTATTGTGTGAGTACTGTGTGTAGCCTGCACAACATGTATTGTGTGAGTACTGTGTGTAGCCTGCACAACATGTGCTGTATGTGTACTGTGTAGCCAGCACAACATGTGCTTTATGTGTATTGTGTAGCCAGCACAATATGTATTGTGTGAGTACTGTGTGTAGCCAACACAACATGTGTTGTGTGTGTACTGTGTAGCCGACACAACATATGCTGTGTGTGTACTGTGTAGCCTGCACAACATGTATTGTGTGAGTACTGTGTAGCCTGCACAACATGTATTGTGTGAGTACTGTGTGTAGCCAGCACAACATGTATTGTATGAGTACTGTGTGTAGCCAACACAACATGTGCTGTGTGTGTACTGTGTAGCCTGCACATGTATTGTGTGAGTACTGTGTAGCCTGCACAACATGTATTGTGTGAGTACTGTGTAGCCTGCACAACATGTATTGTGTGAGTACTGTGTGTAGCCAGCACAACATGTATTGTGTGAGTACTGTGTGTAGCCAACACAACATGTGTTGTGTGTGTACTGTGTAGCCAAAACAACATGTGCTGTGTGTACTGTGTGTACCCAGCACAACATGTGTTGTGTGTGTACTGTGTAGCCAGCACAACATGTGCTGTGTGTATACTCTGTGTAGCCAGCACAACATGTGCTGTGTGTACTGTGTAGCCTGCACAACATGTGCTGTGTGTGTACTGTGTGTAGCCAGCACAACATGTGCTGTGTGTGTACTGTGTAGCCTGCACAACATGTGCTGTGTGTGTACTGTGAAGCCTGCACAACATGTGCTGTGTGTGTGTGTACTGTGTGTAGCCAGCACAACATATGCTGTGTGTGTACTGTGTAGCCTGCACAACATGTGCTGTGTGTGTTCTGTGTAGCCAGCACAACATGTGCTATGTGGGTACTGTGTAACCAGCACAACATGTGCTATGTAGGTACTGTGTAGCACAACATGTGCTGTGTGTGTACTGTGTAGTAGCACAACATGTGCTGTGTGTGTACTGTGTGTAGCCAGCACAACATGTGCTGCGTGTGTACTGTGTGTAGCCAACACAACATGTGCTGTGTGTGTACTGTGTGTAGCCTGCACAACATGTGCTGTGTGTACTGTGTGTAGCCAACACAACAGGTGTTGTGTGTGTACTGTTTGTGGCCAGCACAACATGTGCTGTGTGTGTACTGTGTGTAGCCAACACAACATGTGCTGTGTGTGTACTGCGTAGCCAACACAACATGTACTTTGTGTGTGCTGTGTAGCCAACACAACAAGTCCCTCTCAGGGAAATACAACTACGGTAGCTGACGTGAGGTACAGAGCTGGAGGTTGCGTAAACCATTTTTTGTTGAAAATGAAGTTTCTTTTGTTGGGGACGACCATTTTTCAGTGCATTGCTGTCTTTTTTAAGTACATCTAACTTACTTGAACTTTTATCATGTTTTATACGTTCTCCTTAACTTACTTTTTCTGTGTGCAGGGGATCAAGTGTAGGAAAACACTTAATTCATAAATTCTTCGTTCCCTCAACTCCATACTAAATAGTCCCTTCATCCTTCCTCTCTTGGGAGCAACTTTTTTTGTTAAAGAGATTTAAACTATCTTACTCCCTAATCAACTCAATTAACTTTTTAAGGCTTTTTTCATCTTAGAATATTTTCATCGAAGGAATGTTATGTGGTCAACTATAAGATTTGATGTACTATAAGAGAGGTCATAAGGCTCACTAAATCCAGAATGAAGCTTCAATTTTTAAACGTTGATCTCTCGTGGTGTGTAATAAAAAAGTTTTTTACCAGGTAAGTTTGATATTTGTACAGTATTTGAACAAGCAATAATGATGAAAACCACATACCGCTAATGTTAACTCTCCCTCTTGAAAATGACAGAGCGTGAACCATATATGTCTTGGCAAAATATCCAGTCTTGGAGCATAAAGTCTATTCGATAACACACTACACACTGTCCACTACCTCTACAAGAGCTGCTAGGTAACCGTACTTATATATTTCAAGTGCAGTGCGCAGTGTTCTGATGCTGTGACACTGCATTTCGAATTTTTATAGAACGTTACATAAATTTAATTGCTAATGATTTCATCTGTTTCTGCACTCCAGGCGTGACGCGTCTGTTGCAATGGTGACATCCGACCGCGCCATGGCAGCACATCTCGAGCATCCTCTGACCACCGCAGGGTCGGCTACTCTTGAATACGTACGTGCACAGTACTTTTTTGTCTAATTTATAGTTGCTTACCGGCTTGTGGCAAGTGATCTGATGATTTAATTTTTTTATTAAGCTAGTCGGCTGGAATAAGCGAGTAAGAGGCACTGAATAGCGTACAAGGATACTAAACAAACAGTAGCTGCGTGAAGCCATTGTCTTGCCTGTGAAAAAGTTTGATTCTCTCCACCGTGCGTTGCAAGTTCATGAGAATAGTTAATGAAATATCTGTAAAACTAATCTTAATACCAACGAATAATCATCATGAAATTTTTTCACTGATAAAGTCAGTAAAATAACATGTGGTTCAATGAATAATTATTAGAAATCTGAATATTTTATTCGTCAAATTGGATCACCAGGGAAAGATTCAAGTCCCGAGATGAAGGTTTGGTATCGTTTTTCACTCATGCGTAATTGTTTTTTCATTTGACCAAAAACCTTTTTTTCTTAATTTCCTACTGCCCCCTTGCCCAGTACCTATTACTTTATTCTTCAATTTGCCTTGTTTCATAAGCCTCGACCAATCTTGCTGTTTCTGTGCACAAAATGTGAGGGCGCATCTTGTGCAAAGATTCCCAGCTTCCTAAATTTTATATTAAACAACGCCTTCTTCCTTCTCTTTGGACCACACTGTTAAGACGGCGGGTGGGCTCAAAGTAACTGAAAGTTTAATATAATCGAAATCATGATCACAATTTTTCTGCCCATGATCTTTTATCCCTGGGCTTCTCCGAATGTTGTACTTGAAGCGTATTCGGGATTGTATCACTCATGATATCCGAATGTAAAATTCGTATTAATATCAATCAGTATCCATAAAACGATTTCATTCATCGATCGAAATGTTTCGTCTACTCGTCGTCGGTAAAACTTCTTTTTTTTTCCTCAGATTTAACCTTTCATGGAAGTTAAAACAACTTAAAATTGAGTTTTTAACTCTTTCCCCCGCACTTGATAACTTAGGGAAAGCTTGGCATCTTATGTGCGCTCATTATGATACTTGTGGGTTATGTCAATACTTGATTAAGGGAAAAGTGTTTTTATGGGAACAAGTAGAACATATAATTGTTTTATCAATATTGAATTGATGTTCTGGTCAGTATGAGTTGATTTTTTTTCACGTGAGGTCTCCTTGTTGATTTATATTTATTTATAATACAATTTACTTTCAGTGTATGTATATGATAAATCTCTGAAACCTTCCTCATCAGTTCTTGGAAGGTCCCAGAGATTCATTTTAGCCTGATACAAAACCAAAATTAAAAATGATAAAAATTATTAATAATTTAATTCAGCTAACCTAACTCAACATCAAAAGGAAACCATAAATTAAGAGTGGTGAGAGATAACCCACAGTACCCTCATTTCTAAAAGATGGAAAAAATATCGCAAACGTTGAATGGACTGATATTTCACGGGCAGTACAATCACCGTTTGCCGAAGTAAGCCGTCAACATTTACAGCTCGATATTGCACATGTACGTTTCCGTTAAGAAAATTAAAATCATCTTTAGCTTTGCTTATAATTTTAAAGCATAAATCTAATGATGTAATCGCATCAAACTTTCGAATATTCATTTGATGATTTGAGACCTGAAATTTAATATGGAATTTACCTGTATCTCAACACAGTGCAAAAACGCTTTTGTTTAATAGGTTTAGTATTGAAACTTTGTCCGTCAAAAAAAAGCAAATTTTGATTCATTATTATCAAATGTTAAAAGTGCGTCAGTCTTAGGATTTTCTCTTTATGATTTAAAAGACAAGATGAGATTTATACTCATTTTTTTACATTCACCATTCGTATTGTTTTATAAATTTAAAATAAAACACGCGAGTTTTTCAGGAATCGATTTTCCTGGTAAATGAACCAAAGACTTTGAAAATCCATATTTTACGAGCTTATCAAATAAAAACAATTTCCTTGTTCATCCCAACTGAATCTCAGCGATCAGCGAAAAAATGGGATACACAGTGGCTCTGGTCAATTAGCTTATAATGGAAGAATGTACCCAATGTTATATCTCATTTACATTTGTCAAGTTCTATGAAACATCGTACCGTATGAATAATGCTTCATAATCTGCGAAATCAGTGTATTATGGCGATTTGATGAGTTCATTTGTTCCTGAACAATACCCACTAGATAAATTTTCAAGTTGTTCAATGGAACTCTCGTGATAATGCAATCAATCTCCTACAAAAATATTAGCTTATTAATTGAAAAGTCATTTGAGCGCACGACATGTCAAATGGCTTCAAGTTATTTCTTACTTTTCTTATTTAGAATGTTTCTTCCATTTTCGTTTCATGTGCGAAATTGATCACGGGATGCTTTTTTCTTTAATATTATTCACTTTATTTTTAGCAATGCAAAATTGATCTACTTCGAACAGAACCCTTCCCGGGGATGTTACCGAAGAAGCCTGCTTGGTGTAGTTACAACTTATGTGTACTGTATATGTGATGAGACAAAACCTGGTTGTCTAAATTAAGACTCCATTGGATGTCTGTTCCTCAAATAGTTATTGGAACAATGGATTTGAAAATATTCAAAGCTAAAATAAATTAGCGAGGATTATTTAAACCATGTTAAAACAACGATGTAATTGGTTTTATTTCCTCCAAAATATCTGTTAGATGTTTTAATGTTACACGTATATTGCTGTACAAAAAGTTTTACACCTATGAATATGTTTAATAGATCTGTAAATAAGTATGTACACCGTTATTATATTTTTAAGTTATAACAATAGTTAAAACTATGTACAAATAACATCACGGTTAAAATAAATCATGAGCGCACACATGTACAAATAAAGTGAGTGAAAGTATGAATATCCACGCAGCGATCCGGACCATGTATTGTACACGCACGCACTGTCGCTGGCTCCAGCGTCTGCCCAGATGTAGCGACCTGCAATCGCATTTCTTTATTTCTTGAGTTTGAAGACGTCGGGTGAGGTGATGTGGTCAACAGGTGAGGGCTGAATGCAGCCACTGTAAAAAAATAAAGTATTAGCCATGATCGATTTTATGATTTCAATATAGTTCACCTGGTAATAAACCATTTCCACTAGTTTATTTTTACACACTAGCGTAGAACTCTTCATTACATACTTCAGTTACAATTAAATTCTTTCCGTATTATATCTACATCAACCTGGGATATCTTTCTGAAATGTTTTTCTTCCTATATTGTTGACGACGTTCACTAAGAACATAAAAAGTGCGCGGACATGACTTTCATTGAAGGGAACATTTGATTGTAAATTTTTCAGCACCGCCGTCCGCGTTATTTGCATAACTATAAATTTGGCTGTCAATCTCTTACTTGACTGGATAAACTTTCCTCTTTTATGTAGTCTTGTTCCAGACATGTGAGCAGCGCGATAATATTGAATGATTACCAATACCCAATTCCTCTTCATTTCCAGGTCGTGTGGACGCTATCTGCCGCCTACGTCACCGATGCTGCACCGCCGCCTTATAGGGACGCCGCACCCCCCTCGCCCCACCCGAAAGTGTTCTACACAGCTGCCCTCTCCGCCCTGGGGTGTGGGGTCACCATCTGGGGTGAGAGACCCGCACCCCGCCCTAGGATGAAGGACCCACACCCCGCCCTGGGCTGGGTGTCACACCTAGATTACACCCCAGATGACTCACGTCGTTTAGCGTCAGCTTCACCGTTCCGTTCTCCAGAGGATCCTTCTTGTCGAATAAATCTGAAAAAATACGAACATGGTCGTCAAATTTCTTGAAAAATTTCGGGATAACCTGAATCTAACTGGCAATTCAAATAGTCTATAGTGTGTGGCCTATCGTTAATAATGATTTCTTTAAACGGAATCTGTGCTGGGATTTCACGCGGAATGTTTAATGTACTCAATATGTTGAAGTGATCAAACATGATCGTGTATACTGAATTGATTGGTTTACCAACTTTTGAAATTAAATATTATGGATTCGTTGAAAATTTTCCATTTATGAGCTCTTTCAAGTATAAGTAAATAATTAAATACAGGTAATTATATATCTATGCTACATTACGTTTCATTATTACGAAACTAAACTAAACTATCACTATCAAATATCTTCACAGCCAGATCTGTTAACTTTGCCTTGAATCTATTGAAACAGGATATGTTTCATCTGAACATTACTCGACGAGTTTTGATTTTTGTACCCCTCTTCTTCGTTTCCAAATACGTATATTATAAAATACTTAAATAATGTTTCAAATCCCTCATCGAAATAAATAGCATTTTTCGTTTTAATATTTGAGAAATATAACAGTACAAAGAATATAAATAGTGGTATACAAGTTCAGTCAGAATCTCTGCGCTTGCTTATTCAATAAGATTTTATACCTATTTCCAAAAAAATATATTTTCATGCTATGAGACGTTAGAAATCTAGATCTTGCAAATCTGAATACTTGTTCTCACGCCATAAAGGTTAAGGTGTCACTAGAAGTGTTTGTTCAGGGAAATACGCAACGCCTGACATTACCATGAGTAAATTGTCTATCAGTAGTTATATAATCTCAAAGTTTTGTTTGAAAATTGATAGTTGCCTCATTGGGGTTTCGAACACGAGTAAAAGTATTGTGTATAAAAAAGGTAATGTTTCAGATGGCCAATGACCTCACAGTTTGACAAACTCAGTCGAAATATAGGCTGAATGAAGCGACTAAAACAATGAGTTACAAAGATACTAAATCCTATATCCGTACTCCTACATTCCGTCAATGACGTAGATGATTTCTGAGCAATCATGCTCATAAAATATCGGTTTACTTACATTCTAAGAATAAACCGAGTATTACATTTGTGTTTTAGAAACTTGAATACCAGTGATCTAAAATTCTAAATAACTAACAATCTCGTCATTCGAATGTTTACATTCGTTTTGTTTGTAAAATTCGGCAGAACTCACTGAAGGCAACAGAGAGATGGAGGACCGCGCTGACGAAGTCGCCGAACCTGAGCGTGCCGTCCTTGCGCATGTAGCGCAGTACCAGGATGCTCACCACAGACGTGCTCAGCGCGAACCCTGCAAACGTTTTTGTCTTCAGAGACTAGTGAAATCAAACAACAAAGCGTTTATTCTGCATACCTGATTTTATGTGATTGTTGGACTGTGTCGAGAAATTAAAAGCGCAGAAACAGAGTCGGAAAAGGACTTGGTGGACGAATGTTGAATTTACGATATTTTTTCCCTTTATCATTCAATGTTTCATAATGCGCGGGAACTTTTTGACAACTTCAGTACTTGGTATTCTGAAGTATATCAGAAAAAACTAATTGTCTGACCAGAAATTCTTGTGGACATCTCATAAAATTCTTATGAAATTCCATTAGGGAAATTCTAAATCTGCAAGTTTAATTCCGGATTTTTCCTGGGTCGAATATGTCGAAGGATAACTTAAACCGTGTTTTTCATTTCTCATGTCAGATCTAGTAACAAATCAGAGACTAACTCTTTGCATATCCGAATTTTTTGTAAAAACGAAAGGAATATTGAAACAATATACCTTCGGATACTGTTTCACCTTTTCTTACAATATTTTCATAAGGGATGAAACTTTTTGACAACTTCAATCGGTTGTTCATCAGGAAAAACTAATTATTATACCACAAGATAAGATTACATGTTAGTTTAAGCCTCCCTAACCGCTAAAAAAAAGCATTCCGAAGAGAGGAAGGAGGAAGACATCATTTAGTATGGCGATTAGGGTACGCAGAATCTATGCAGGCAAAGAAACAGTAAATTGAGAAAAGTTTAAGAAACAAGATAAAAATTGAAGAAGAATGTAGTAGGTGCTGAAAAACAGAACTGCAGTGAACCGAAAAAAGGTTGTCCTTAACATAAAAAAAACATTTTTTTCAACAAAAAGAGGTAATTCCTAACTCTCAGCTGGGCCCCTCGACCATTGTCCTCCTGTGAGCGCTAATTCCCGTAGATACAATAGTTGTATCCCCCTGAGGGGTTATTTGAATTTAAGATTAACTTTAAACCGAGTCTTCTAATTCTGAAGTCATTTCTAGTGCGAAATCAGATAATTTATAACATTTTTATCAGCGAAATTTGTTGTCCAAAACGTATGAGAACCTTTCAAGTCCTAAATTCGGGATTCTCAGAAGGAAAAAAAATTCACGCCTCGAAAATTTAGCAAAAATTTTTATAAGGCCAATTTCCTAAGGTTATTAAATAAAAAAAAATCAACGATAACAATAGTAAAAAATTCCTTATCATTCCATTTCAATTGAATTATTTTCGTACATTAAAGGTGTTAAACGTACTCGATGTGTAATAGAAAATTATAAAATTCCAATTTTTGATACAACATTTCATTCAAAAATATCGTTCCAAAATTCTTGGTGAAATTTTTAAGAACTGGTTCGTTCTGTGAAATCTGCGGTTGAATATTCATTTATTGACCAAAACTCATTCAACTTCATAATACTTATTCCTAAGCAAACATTTTCATTAGGCTATACCCTTAGGCCTTTGAACGAGAAAGGAACTGAGAAAAGCTTGAACATGAGCACAGGGTAGAAGTGGGGAGTAGTGCAGTGATAGCAATTTTTGTGATGCAATACAGCGCATGCATCTTTCTTGCTTCTCTTTCTTACCACACCTTTATATGAAAAAGAATTCAGTCTGAAAAAAGTTCAAAATTCCTTGTCATTCCAGTTCAAAAGAATGGATTTCGATAATTAAACGTGTTGAACGCGCTCAGGGTGTAATACAAAATTAGAAATCTCTGCTTTTTGTTACCGTAAAATTTCCTCAAAAAATATTGCGAGCTAGTTTTAGCTTCGCTAACCACAACAAAAGTGCTCTGAGGAGATGAAGGAACCATTCAGTACAATATTAAGGGAGCGTCGAACCTATGCACAAGGTGTATTCTCTCACGGAATCTGTTGCGCATAAAAACAGAAAGTTGAGAAGGTAAGTAATAAACCATAAAAGGTATAGAAAAAGTAGCGAGTGCGGAAAAACATAACAGCAGTGAAGCGAAAAAAATATGGTCCGTAACAAAACCAAACATCGATTCTTTTTCAACAAAAAGAATGCCAACTTGACCCTGAGCTCGGGACCTTTTGACGTCCATTCGGAGTGATAATTCCCTAAGATACCGAAATTGAACCCGGTGGGGACTGTAATTTCAGACACTGCGTTACCTTTCATTACAGTAAAACGTCGTGTCTATAGACAAACATTCTTTTGTCCAACAGGGGGCACAACCGTGACGTAGGTAGCGTAAAGGGCATAGGACTAGCAGAGGTGGCATAAATGAGTAGCATAGGTGGCATAGACCTAGCAGAGATTGCATAGGGAGTAGCGCATGGGTGGCACATGAGTAGCATATAGATGGCATGAGAGTAGCATATAGATGGCATGAGAGTAGCATATAGATGGCATGAGAGTAGCATATAGATGGCATGAGAGTAGCATATAGATGGCATGAGAGTAGCATATAGATGGCATGAGAGTAGCATATAGATGGCATGAGAGTAGCATATAGATGGCATGAGAGTAGCATATAGATGGCATGAGAGTAGCATATAGATGGCATGAGAGTAGCATATAGATGGCATGAGAGTAGCATATAGATGGCATGAGAGTAGCATATAGATGGCATGAGAGTAGCATATAGATGGCATGAGAGTAGCATATAGATGGCATGAGAGTAGCATATAGATGGCATGAGAGTAGCATGGGTGGCATGAGAGTAGCATGGGTGGCATGAGAGTAGCATGGGTGGCATGAGAGTAGCATGGGTGGCATGAGAGTAGCATGGGTGGCATGAGAGTAGCATGGGTGGCATGAGAGTAGCATGAGTGGCATGAGAGTAGCATGGGTGGCATGAGAGTAGCATGGGTGGCATGAGAGTAGCATGGGTGGCATGAGAGTAGCATGGGTGGCATGAGAGTAGCATGGGTGGCATGTAATGTGAGTAGCATGGGTGGCATGTAATGTGAGTAGCATGGGTGGCATGTAATGTGAGTAGCATGGGTGGCATGAGAGTAGCATGGGTGGCATGAGAGTAGCATGGGTGGCATATGAGTAGCATGGGTGGCATATGAGTAGCATGGGTGGCATATGAGTAGCATGGGTGGCATATGAGTAGCATGGGTGGCATATGAGTAGCATGGGTGGCATATGAGTAGCATGGGTGGCATATGAGTAGCATGGGTGGCATATGAGTAGCATGGGTGGCATATGAGTAGCATGGGTGGCATATGAGTAGCATGGGTGGCATATGAGTAGCATGGATGGCATAAGAGTAGTATGGGTGGCATAAGAGTAGCATGAGTGGCATAAGTGTAGCATGGGTGACATAAGTGTAGCATGGGTGACATAAGTGTAGCATGGGTGACATAAGTGTAGCATGGGTGACATAAGTGTAGCATGGGTGACATAAGTGTAGCATGGGTGACATAAGTGTAGCATGGGTGACATAAAAGTATACCCTACGTGGCATAAGCATTTTTTGAGCGAGCAAAGAAAGAATTTTTTGTATAAAATTGACTCTGAGCACATTTCCCACTACCCACCTGCATCAACAAGAGCGTCGCGCAGTCTTTCAGCTTTCAAGATGCCGGACCGCTCCTTGGTGTGACTTTTGAAGACTGCCTGCCACGCTTTCAGGCTCACCAGCAGCTCTTTGAAGCTGACGAAGCTTAGGCGGCCTGTACCGCTCGTCTGTGCCTGCAGCTAAGGAAACTTTCGCAGTAGCGGGGTAAACGTGAGCACTTAGTCAAGTGGGAGAGTAGTGCAGTGGTTGTAATTTTTGTAATGCAAAACAGCGCTTGCCTCTTTCTCACTCCACTCGTACAGCTCTACATCATGTGAAGTATTCACTGTTTAAATAAATGGGTTCGATGCGCCTGGTGAGGAATCGCTTTTTATCAATGTCGGACATTCCCGATTCAGAAAGTGAACGAAGAATATTACAGGACAAGAACACAAAAATTAACTGAGCTGGGCTTAACCCAAATTACAATTCTGCCATTTTTTACAAAAAATGGGTGATAGATAGACGGTACCCGCTTATTAACCGATTCTAATCTTAAGCCGAAAGTAGTGTTACTGTTCGCGTAGAAAAAAATTACTCGGGATATTTTCTCGACTCCTATACGCCCCTTATCTGCGATAGACAGTTCATGGTATAAGGCTTCAGAAATAGATACATGGTATAAGCCTTCAGAAATAGATACATGGTATAAGCCTTCAGAAATAGGTACTTAGATTAGATTATAAGATTATAAGTTAGTTTAAGCCTCCCTAACCGCTGCAAAAATAGAGCGTATCGAAGAGAGGAAGGAGGAAGGCACCATTTAGTATGGAGATAAGAAAATGAGGAATCTATGCAGAAAGGGCATAGAAACAGTAAGATGGGAAAGAAGTTCATGAAATAAGATAAAAGTTGAAGAAGAAAGTCAGAGGTGCTGAAAAACAGGACAGTAGTGAACCGAAAAAAGTTGGTCCCTAACATAAGTAAAAAACATTTTATTTCAACAAAAAGAAGGCCTACCTAGCTCTCAGCTCGGGCCCTCACATCTTTCCCTTGGGAGCGCTAATTCCCATAGATACAATAGTTGTATCCCCCTGAGGGGTAGGTACTTAGAGACAGATACTTTCAGTATTCACACCGAAGCGCTCAAGAATCCAACCAATCCCACCAATCTGAATTTCTCAGATAAGCTACAGTACGATCCCCTGTGGTGCGTGCATACGTCTACGAGGTACAAAATGTCGAGGACTGGAGTCGCGAATGCGAAATGTAGATCGACATTTCTTGAGCGCAATTTAGCGACGCTTCCTTGGCGTATGTGACATGCGCATTGTAAGTTTATTTTATGGCATGCTCCAGTTACTGATGTATCAATGTAAAGTTCATACAACACAAAATAAGTTCCCCCTGGAAATTTATAATAAAACAACGTTATTTGTTCCACTGGCACCTTGACGCTGGACGGGGTGCAGTTTTGTAAGTGTGATGCTAATTAGAAGAGAAAATTAGCAGGCACGACGCGCTAAGCGAGTAAAACAGATAAATAATAATTTATCTCTACATTAGAATGAATTAGATCAATTCGTACGAGCCTCCGTAACCGCAACAAAAATGTGCCAAAGAGAGGAAGAGAGGGAGGACCAGCATGCTAGGGTTTGTGAGGACTTATGCAATTCTGTGTATAGAATAATTTTATAGTACAGAATTAAGTGAACGAGGAATTTACGCACGTGTAATCCCATACATAATGATCTGCACACAGCAACAGTTGCGAATGAAGTTCATCAAACGTGATAAAAGTTAAAAAAGAAAGTAGTGGGTACTAAAAACCGGACAGTAGAGATCCGCAAAAAGATGGCCTGTAACAAAACAAAATCCCACCATTTCAGTGAAAGGAAGACCTACTTAACTTTCAGCATGGGACCTCACATCTTCTCTCGGGATTGCCCAATCCCATGGATGCCGCAGTCGTATCCCAGTGAGAAAATTTCTTTCTTTCACTATTACAAATAACTTCATTCTTTTTACTCCAACATATAACAATATTAATGTAATAACAAGGCATGCTTACAACTTTCACATTATTTAATTAATATACTATCAATAACTGAACAAGTCACGCTCCTGTTCACAATCTTGAAAATTATGCTCCAGTAATCAGACCTCACTTTAAACTGCTATACGTCATACTAAACCCATTTCAACAAGATATGCTTCAATTCCCACTCTAAGCTCAGTGTATGTATTTATCTATCAATTCCTACTCCTGTTCTTACGTTGAAATGAAATGCTAGAGTAATTGCAATAATTATTCCTTCTCGCTGGAAAAGGCGACCAATCAACTGAACGCACTTGGCAGAAATTGCAGGTTACGAGTCTCAGTCAATGAACGTTCTAAATCTCGCTCAATTCCTAGAAACGCACGTACTTCCCGCTGAATTAATCACAGATGCTGAATTTTTCAGCATGAATAATTTACGCAAGCAACGGCTGGTTTTAACGAGAGTCTGTGAACGTGTAGGTGGAAGTGACCCTGTAATCTCGGTGTACGCTTCTTTTGCACGTGATGTGAACTGAATCATTTCACACATCTGTAGTTATTTGTGCAGAGCAGCTAATAAAACACATAGAAAAGCACGATGTGTAAAATACCACTTATAATCTTTTAGAAATCATATTAAGTAAAGTACGAAATTGATCAAAAACAAATAAGACAGCTGAAAATCAGCGTTATAAGGCAGTCAGTTAGTCGAGATCAATGCACACGTGGGGCAGCTGAAGTAAAGGATACATCCATAGTGAGGATTATTTGACGACAGATGTCGAGACTGGCGCAGCTTTTGATGTAGTCTGCAACAGAGACGCAGGCGCCAATATTACAGCGGTGCGCAAAATGCCAGCAGCGACACAAGGAAACAAGAAATTAATAAGCGGTGGTCGTAGCTGAGACTGGTTCCTCTCTCCGACGAAAAGAAATGAAGTGTAAGCAAAAAATGGTTGAAAATGATGCTCGGTGACATTTGTTTCCTCTCTGGTAAATAATATGGGAAAACTCAGGACCGAATTGAAGTATAAATGTTAAAACTATGTTCTTAGAGCTAATTCATTTCATTTTCAACTAACAAAGGACGCTCATTCCTGAATTGCAGCGAACGAGACAAAACTCAAATTATCGAAAGATACAAGACTTGTTAGAGTTGTTCATCAGATTGAAATATTAATGAAATTTATGAGCTAAATTTAATTATTCATTCATTGAAGCAAAGAAATAATTAAGCTATTCGTTAATACGTCACAGTGAGCAGAAACGATGGCTTCAAGGAACAGATGCAGCGTACAATAATTCTATCAGGCGAGCAAGATGCGACTTCATTCATAACATTTCTCCAAGAACACAAGGAGTCTGCGTAGTGATCACCAGTAAATAGAGAAAATGAGTGAATTTCTCTCTTAATAATACCTGAATTTAAATTATTCTTATACTCTTGAGGGAAACGAATACTGTGCGAAATGAGCAATTAGCATTAGCATTCGTCGGAAAATTCTCTAGGTTTCACCTAATGAGTGCCAGCTACCGGAACGACTATATTTTCCATCTAGCTTAAACCAGGTATCAGTAAATTATACTCAAGAAACAATTTACTAACGATGCATGAAAATTACAGAATAAAAAACATATAAGATTTCAAGATATTCATGTAATGAAAACAGCAACAATGTAACATCCGTGTCAGAGTGAACTGCAGAAGTAACGCTGTGATCAAATAGATTGTTCAAAACACTTCCCGGGACTAAAACAACTCCCAGAAGAAGATTCCATCTCCACTTTCAACTCTTGGTTTATAAAACTTTTACCTTCTTTCAGTTCCTCAGGCATTCCTCTAAACTAGATCAATAGATTTACTTGTGCGAGTATTCGTTTACTCACACTCTCGCTGTACACTCTCACACGGACATTGTTTCTCTTATTACTACATGGATATTAGAAATTCTTTAAACCCAAATTTTTAATAAATTAAGGTTGTGTTTAACTTTCAATTTTCTCAAAAACGATATTAAAGTAATTAATTTTTTTGAACCAGTCTTTTCAATATCGATAATCTTTCTTCCAGTGTTTGTTCAAGTGAGACCTTAAAAAGACTTGTTTTTATGGTCAAAAATCGATGCCCTATAGTAATCCTACATTAATGCACAAATATGAGCAATTTTTTTCAGCTTTTATGATCTAATTTCTTGATCAGTTTTTCTTAATTTTTCAGCAACAATTATGCACTGAAATCCCATGCATTTATATTACTGCAATTAACTAATAGAAACAATTTTCGAGAAAACAAAAAGTTTAAAATTATTTATTAAACGTTCAACTAAATGCGCTCATTAAATATTATAAAAAACATAGAAAATGATTGGAAACATCCTAAATTACGCGATTTAATAAATATACCGTAGACTACACGACTAACGCCGAAGAACACGCCCACTGTGACGTCGCTATCAGGGCGCGTCTTCTTCGTCGCTGTATCAGCGGGTGTGATGTCTGCCCAGCTTACGTCAGGTGGTCAGCGTATCATAAAAAGCAGTGTAGAAGAGATAAGTTTAGCTGCGATGGGATGGGGTAAGTTGGTGAGGAGTTGTGCAAGGAGAGGATAAAACAAATTGAAAAGAAAGAAATAAGCCGTGTAGAATGCCCCTATAAAATAATTTACAGTTTACTGCTCGCTTGCTCGCTTACTCGATCGATCTGCTGCTATTCACACACTTTTAACTGTATGTATACCTCTTGAACACTTCATAAAGACGAAAAATTGAGTTGTGTTTGGGCAAAAGTCCTCCTAATCCTAAATAAAGAAAGTAAAGAAAATGCCTTGCATTAAACGAGGTGGATTATATCTTAAATTGCTAAATAGCCAATAATTTCTATTCTGGCGGTAACACCAGCAATGCTAAAGTTCAAATGTCTCTAGACTATAGACAATATAAGGCGATATGTACTTTCAGTATTGTTCAACTGATTATTTAGAGCTCCCAGCCACAACAAGGGCAATCTCAAGGGTACGAAGCGAAGGGACTTCTAAGTATATACAAAAGGTGTGAGATAAAGGAAGAAAAGAAAATGAAGAGATAGCAAAGAAGGCATGAAAACTGAAATGCGTGAAGAGAGCACCAAATATCGCAGTTTCTGAAGCTCATCTGTAGCTGAGGTAACCCAACATTATCTCCTCGGGGTTCCAGTCCCCATAGCATGGGACTGATAAACCTAATTAACCTAAATTTCTTCCCTGTCCTGTACCTCCTACTGAAGGCCAAAAAAAATTTCCATTAACTTGGTCGGTCACGTGGTGTAATTTGAGTGAAGACAGTTCACTAGCAGTGAGCGAGGGAGGGTGGGCATTCCCAGAGTAATAAAAATTTATCCACAAATCAGAGAGTGACACAAATCGTTTCAAATTTTAGAATTCTTAATTATACAAAATTTTGAAAATTATCTATTCAGTATGAGCGTCGCTTGACCTGTTTGGAAATAACAGCTGTACTAATGTTAATTTACCACACAGCACAAAAAAAAAATCACGTTCAAATTTAAAAAATATCATGCTGCGTAAACCAATGGGAATTAAAAATCTTTCACAAACGACGTCAACAACCAGGATTCACTGAGCGCAAGCTGGAAAATGAGGAGGTAACTCACCCTCGGGACTTACCATTAGGCAGACAAGCCTCGAGGAGTTCGTGTAATTGGAAGGCATTGACGGTGCGATGTTCGTCGGCGACCTGCATGAACACAGCCTGGTATTGCTGGATGCTTTTGCTCTCCAGGGCGCTGCGAGACTGCGTCACCGCAGGCTTCACCAGACTAGGGGTCGTGTCAACTAGTCTGCAAGAAAAATCTTATTTAAAATCATGCGCACGGTTATCGAAATTTGTGATATAATTCAGCAAGTGAATAAATTATTATTCATCACTAATTCAATCTCCTTAAGTGATGCTGACATCTGGGATTTGGCTTTAAAACGCGTACATGAACGGTGATAATGGCTGGTAAAACAACGAAATAAAACGATTTGAGTCACTGAAGGGAAATTTTACCCACAGTCTCCCTTCCTGGTTATTATACAACTGAGGACCACACGTCGCACGACTGAATGGAGTCAACGTTCCAGAGATCCTGAACGTGCAGTTCAGGTGCACAACTGACTACGGTCAAATTGCAGAGGCCAATGCATGGAACGCTACAATTTCACTCCACGCGTTTCGTGGCTCGATGATTAACTACACAAGTCCTCAATGAACGCTCCTGCTCGTTTTTACGAATGCTCATGATGCGGCTTCTTACTAATGCAAAGCATTTTCAAAATAAGTATCGTAAATTTAGCTGCAGCTGTGAATGACCCTATGTCCTGAGTTATTTTGTCGGCGACTGCGCGATGCGAATTCTAGAAGACTCTATCTAACCTTTTTCATTATTAAAGCCGTGTAAATATGCATGTTTGCATAATTACACGGCTTCAACTCCTGGTATGGAATTGAAGATAAACATGAATATTTCATCCCTTTGGTACGTACTTTTCTTTGTTTCTAATCAATTTACCGAAAAATTCACGAGAATTGCCATATTTTACTTGAAGGTTAAATATATGAATTTATGCGACCGCTTGTAACGAAATGTTGCACTCGTGAAATTAATATTTGCTAGTTGAAACTATATATTCTATAGTATTTTGAGTGAACGCCAATGGCAGCCAACTTAGCTTTTCAGGCACTAAATGACGTTCTGAATTACAGTAATCAAATGGAAAGATATACCTGAATATTTTTAAAAATTGTCCACACACACCCAGCCCGAGCCTTGGCTACTATTGAATAAAATAAGTGTATCAACATTCATGCCTACAATGGGATGGTCGAAAATAAAAAAGCTTATACGTTAATTTTATAGCCTAGAAACACACCTCTGCCAGTTATAAGATAATACAAGCTCTAATGGCAATGGACAGCAAATTCAGAACCCTCAGCTTCTTTATAACCTTTCTCTCAGAGCGCATTTGCAAAGAAGCAACATCGCTGAGCGTGGGAGCAGCTCACTTGAGTTTGATGGCCTTGGAGGAGTAGACCCTGAGGGTGAAGGCGGCCTCCTCGCCCGTGTCGAACGTGGTGGGCAGCAGCACGTAGCTGCCCTGCTCCAGCTGCACGCGCTCGCTTACCTGCGGGGTGGGGTGAGAGGGGTGGTGGTCTGGTGGGTGGGGTGGTGGTCAAGTGGGTGGGGTGGTGGTCAGGTGGGTGGGGTGGTGGTCAGGTGGGTGGGGTGGTGGGCAGGTGGGTGGGGTGGTGGGCAGGTGGGTGGGGTGGTGGGCAGGTGGGTGGGGTGGTGGGCAGCTGGGTGGGGGTGGTGGGCAGGTGGGTGGGGGTGGTGGGCAGGTGGGTGGGGGTGGTGGGCAGGTGGGTGGGGGTGGTGGGCAGGTGGGTGGGGGTGGTGGGCAGGTGGGTGGGGGTGGTGGGAAGGTGGGTGGGGGTGGTGGGAAGGTGGGTGGGGGTGGTGGGCAGGTGGGTGGGGTAGTGGGTGTGTGTCATAGCTGGGCAGTGAGGGAGCATACTTATACAATAAGGGAACATACTCATGCAATACGAGAAGACACTCATACAATAAGAGAACATACACAATGAAGCAACAAATTTATACAATAAGGGAAAGTACTTGGCCTATATGTTAGTTTAAGCCTCCCTAACAGCTAAAAATACGAACGTTTCGAAGAGAGAAAAGAAGAATGCACCATTTAGTATGGAAATAAGGGAACGCGCAATCAACGTACGAGGGGTATAGGGACAGTAAGTTGGAAAGAAGTTTATGAAACAAAATAAAATTTGAAGAACAGAATAGTAGGTGCTGAAGAATAAGACCGCAATGAACCGAAAAAAAGGTTCTCAACATAACAAAAAATATCTTATTTCAACAAAAAAAAGGCCTACCAAACTCTCAGCTCGAGCACTCACATATTTTCGCCCTGGGAGCTCTAATCCCCATAGATACAATAGCTGGACCTCCCTGAGGGGAAGGGAATGTATTTATACAACAAGGGAATGAACTAATACAATAAGCGAATGTAAAAGTAAAAAGAAGAACCAGCGTTATAGAGAACATTTATTATCGCTGTCACATAGCGCTTAGATGTTCCGTGTTCGCGATGACTAATTTTAAGTATTTCAAGAATTATAAAATATGAGTGATGTGTGTGTGTCATAGATTTCTGTGTAGCGAGCAAAACATCCTACTTATGCAATAGTTGTACTCTATTTATATTTTGCCAAAGAATGTAAATTATTTATATTTGTTATAAAGGCTAGGTATCCACAATACCAGCCGCCTTTCCTGTCCGGTGATTCGCGCTGGAAAGATTGGAGAGAATTTTCCAGTTGAATCTCTGGTAATTTGCGCTTCTAAATGTGAAATCTTCGTGAAGATAACTAAACTAACGCTCCAATACGAGTATCTTATTGAAAACCTTACCTTCGGCCGACTAGCGGAGATCTGAAAATTATTACAGCCGAAGTAAGGCTGGAGAGGTGAGACAACCGTCAAAGTTTTTCAAAAATTAGCCGCAAGAGACAGTCGCAAACTGACAGTCGTATTCCGAAACGTATCCCTGACGTTCGCAAACGTTTCGGAATAAAATTATTCCATCTTTAGTGCTGGAAGAAATAAAATATTTTTGCAGTGTACTGTTTATGAGCTTGCGTACGGGTCTTTAGTCGTTAGAAAATATTGTTTTGATTTTGTGTCGTTCGTTTCGCTTTGTACTTTATTCGGACCTTAAATATCTCATTTCTTCCAGCACTGAAGATGGAATAATTTTATTCCGAAACCTTGGTTCTTTTTTTTTATTTTGAGAATAAGATAGCCTAAGAATCGCCCTATAAGTACTACTATAAGCGAATATACTTATACAATAAGGGAATGTATTCGTACAATAAGGGAATGTATTCATACAATAAGGGAATGTATTCATACAATAAGAGAATGTATTCATACAATAAGGGAATGTATTCGTACAATAAGGGAATGTGTTCGTACAATAAGGGAATGTATTCGTACAATAAGAGAATGTATTCGTACAATAAGGGAACGTACTCAATAACTGGAGGTACAGTTTCAACAATTTAACACACTCGAAGTACGCGAACACTCTTTGATAACAGATGGTCATTCACGGAGGTTAAACGACCATTCCAAGACATGAGAGAGATATTCTCAAACAGTAATTGGGCACTTATAGACGATGGGTACATAGATATTTCTAAAAAGTGGGTATTCCCAGGGAACAGATGGACATTCCTAGAGAACAGATGGACATTCCTAGAGAACAGATGGACATTCCTAGAGAACAGATGGACATTCCTAGAGAACAGATGGACATTCCTAGAGAACAGATGGACATTCCCAGAGAACAGATGGACATTCCCAGAGAACAGGTGGACATTCCTAGAGAGAACAGGTGGACATTCCTAGAGAGAACAGATGGACATTCCTAGAGAGAACAGATGGACATTCCTAGAGAGAACAGATGGACATTCCTAGAGAGAACAGATGGACATTCCTAGAGAGAACAGATGGACATTCCTAGAGAGAACAGATGGACATTCCTAGAGAGAACAGATGGACATTCCTAGAGAGAACAGATGGACATTCCTAGAGAGAACAGATGGACATTCCTAGAGAGAACAGATGGACATTCCTAGAGAGAACAGATGGACATTCCTAGAGAGAACAGATGGACATTCCTAGAGAACAGATGGACATTCCTAGAGAACAGATGGACGTTCCTAGAGAATTGATGGACGTTCTTGTAGATTTGGTGGACATTCCTATAGATTTGGTGGACATTCCTATAGATTTGGTGGACATTCCTATAGATTTGGTGGACATTCCTATAGATTTGGTGGACATTCCTATAGATTTGGTGGACATTCCTATAGATTTGGTGGACATTCCTATAGATTTGGTGGACATTCCTATAGATGAGGTGGACATTCCTATAGATGAGGTGGACATTCCTATAGATGAGGTGGACATTCCTATAGATGAGGTGGACATTCCTATAGATGAGGTGGACATTCCCATGGATGAGGTGGACATTCCTATAGATGAGGTGGACATTCCTATAGATGAGGTGGACATTCCTATAGATGAGGTGGACATTCCTATAGATGAGGAGGACATTCCTATAGATGAGGTGGACATTCTTATAGATGAGGTGGACATTCCTATAGATGAGGTGGACATTCCTATGGATGAGGTGGACATTCCTATGGATGAGGTGGACATTCCTATAGATGAGGCGGACATTCCTAGATAATGAATAAGTACTCCTCGAACTTTCTCGGAAAATAGCAGAACATTTCAAAGCAAACAGCAAATTCTCCCAGACAAAATGTAAACATTCCTCAACAAAGAATTTAATTGTGAGTAAATGTGTGAAGAACACTGTGCTTATAACAGTTCAATTTTCTAATTTCGATTTATCTATAAAATCAATTTACCATGTGAACAATATTTCAATGTTGACATGACCTGCATACGCGACCAAAATGATTACAGAAGAAAAAATTGCAAATTATACCGATTACATTCATGCCAGTCCACTGTGTCAAAATGTGACTTTACTATTTATTTGATTATAAGATTAAGATTATAAGATTATAAGTTAGTTTAAGCCTCCCTAACCGCTACAAAAATAGAGCGTATCGAAGAGAGGAAGGAGGAAGGCACCATTTAGTATGGAGACAAGAGAATGAGGAATCTATGCAGAAAGGGCATAGAAACAGTAAGATGAGAAAGAAGTTCATGAAACAAGATAAAAGTTGAAGAAGGAAGTCAGAGGTGCTGAAAAACAGGACAGTAGTGAACCGAAAAAAGGTGGTCCTTAACATAAAAAACATTTTATTTCAACAAAAAGAAGGCCTACCTAACTCTCAGCTCGGGCCCTCACATTTTTCCCCTGGGAGCGCTAATTCCCATAGATACAATAGTTGTATCCCCCTGAGGGGTTACTATTTATTTGATTCATCGAAAGTCAAAACAGATACGATTCAGTTTTGGATAGAAAAGCTAAGGGTGTGAATTTTTTGCTATTTCGAATTTAGGCGGGACAGATTTGAAAATAAGTAGGAAAATACTCTTTCATTTGTTAATTTATGATGAAATGAGAAATAAACACCCACAATGTACGCCAATCGAAGTTAGCGGAATATGCAGTAAAATTATTTTGGGCGAAGGAATGTTTGCTTGCGTGAAAATTTACAACCATAATGAGGGAAATTTAAAGCAAAATAGGAAAAATTTACAACCATAATGAGGGAAATTTAAAGCAAAATAGGAGAAATTTACAACCATAATGAGGGAAATTTACAGCAAAATAGGAAAAATTTACAACCATAATGAGGGAAATTTACAGCAAAATAGGAAAAATTTACAACCATAATGAGGGAAATTTACAGCAAAATAGGAAAAATTTACAACCATAATGAGGGAAATTTACAGCAAAATAGGAAAAATTTACAAACATAATGAGGGAAATTTACAGCAAAATAGGAAAAATTTACAACCATAATGAGGGAAATTTACAGCAAAATAGGAAAAATTTACAACCATAATGAGGGAAATTTACAGCAAAATAGGAAAAATTTACAACCATAATGAGGGAAATTTAAAGCAAAATAGGAGAAATTTACAACCATAATGAGGGAAATTTACAGCAAAATAGGAAAAATTTACAACCATAATGAGGGAAATTTAAAGCAAAATAGGAGAAATTTACAACCATAATGAGGGAAATTTACAGCAAAATAGGAAAAATTTACAACCATAATGAGGGAAATTTACAGCAGAATAGGCGAAATTTACAACCATAATGAGGGAAATTTACAGCAAAATAGGAAAAATTTACAACCATAATGAGGGAAATTTAAAGCAAAATAGGAGAAATTTACAACCATAATGAGGGAAATTTACAGCAAAATAGGAAAAATTTACAACCATAATGAGGGAAATTTACAGCAGAATGGGCGAAATTTACAACCATAATGAGGGAAATTTACAGCAAAATAGGAAAAAATTTACAACCATAATGAGGGAAATTTACAGCAAAATAGGGGAAATTTACAACCATAATGAGGGAAATTTGCAGCAAAATAGGAGAAATTTACAACCATAATGAGGGAAATTTACAGCAAAATAGGAAAAAATTTACAACCATAATGAGGGAAATTTAAAGCAAAATAGGAAAAATTTACAACCATAATGAGGGAAATTTGCAGCAAAATAGGAGAAATTTACAACCATAATGAGGGAAATTTACAGCAAAATAGGAAAAATTTACAACCATAATGAGGGAAATTTACAGCAAAATAGGAGAAATTTACAACCATAATGAGGGAAATTTACAGCAAAATAGAAAAATTTACAACCATAATGAGGGAAATTTACAGCAAAATAGGAGAAATTTACAACCATAATGAGGGAAATTTACAGCAAAATAGGAAAAATTTACAACCATAATGAGGGAAATTTGCAGCAAAATAGGAGAAAATTACAACCATAATGAGGGAAATTTACAGAAAAATAGGAAAAATTTACAACCATAATGAGGGAAATTTACAGCAAAATAGGAAAAATTTACAACCATAATGAGGGAAATTTACAGCAAAATAGGAAAAATTTACAACCATAATGAGGGAAATTTGCAGCAAAATAGGAGAAAATTACAACCATAATGAGGGAAATTTACAGCAAAATAGGAAAAATTTACAACCATAATGAGGGAAATTTACAGCAAAATAGGAGAAATTTACAACCATAATGAGGGAAATTTACAGCAAAATAGGAAAAATTTACAACCATAATGAGGGAAATTTACAGCAAAATAGGAAAAATTTACAACCATAATGAGGGAAATTTACAGCAAAATAGGAAAAATTTACAAACATAATGAGGGAAATTTACAGCAAAATAGGAAAAATTTACAACCATAATGAGGGAAATTTACAGCAAAATAGGAAAAATTTACAACCATAATGAGGGAAATTTACAGCAAAATAGGAAAAATTTACAACCATAATGAGGGAAATTTAAAGCAAAATAGGAAAAATTTACAACCATAATGAGGGAAATTTACAGCAAAATAGGAAAAATTTACAACCATAATGAGGGAAATTTAAAGCAAAATAGGAGAAATTTACAACCATAATGAGGGAAATTTACAGCAAAATAGGAAAAATTTACAACCATAATGAGGGAAATTTACAGCAGAATAGGCGAAATTTACAACCATAATGAGGGAAATTTACAGCAAAATAGGAAAAATTTACAACCATAATGAGGGAAATTTAAAGCAAAATAGGAGAAATTTACAACCATAATGAGGGAAATTTACAGCAAAATAGGAAAAATTTACAACCATAATGAGGGAAATTTACAGCAGAATGGGCGAAATTTACAACCATAATGAGGGAAATTTACAGCAAAATAGGAAAAAATTTACAACCATAATGAGGGAAATTTACAGCAAAATAGGGGAAATTTACAACCATAATGAGGGAAATTTGCAGCAAAATAGGAGAAATTTACAACCATAATGAGGGAAATTTACAGCAAAATAGGAAAAAATTTACAACCATAATGAGGGAAATTTAAAGCAAAATAGGAAAAATTTACAACCATAATGAGGGAAATTTGCAGCAAAATAGGAGAAATTTACAACCATAATGAGGGAAATTTACAGCAAAATAGGAAAAATTTACAACCATAATGAGGGAAATTTACAGCAAAATAGGAGAAATTTACAACCATAATGAGGGAAATTTACAGCAAAATAGAAAAATTTACAACCATAATGAGGGAAATTTACAGCAAAATAGGAGAAATTTACAACCATAATGAGGGAAATTTACAGCAAAATAGGAAAAATTTACAACCATAATGAGGGAAATTTGCAGCAAAATAGGAGAAAATTACAACCATAATGAGGGAAATTTACAGCAAAATAGGAAAAATTTACAACCATAATGAGGGAAATTTACAGCAAAATAGGAAAAATTTACAACCATAATGAGGGAAATTTACAGCAAAATAGGAAAAATTTACAACCATAATGAGGGAAATTTGCAGCAAAATAGGAGAAAATTACAACCATAATGAGGGAAATTTACAGCAAAATAGGAAAAATTTACAACCATAATGAGGGAAATTTACAGCAAAATAGGAGAAATTTACAACCATAATGAGGGAAATTTACAGCAAAATAGGAAAAATTTACAACCATAATGAGGGAAATTTACAGCAAAATGGGAGAAATTTACAACCATAATGAGGGAAATTTACAGCAAAATAGGAAAAATTTACAACCATAATGAGGGAAATTTACAACCATAATGAGGGAAATTTACAGCAAAATAGGAAAAATTTACAACCATAATGAGGGAAATTTACAGCAAAATAGGAAAAATTTACAACCGTAATGAGGGAAATTTACAGCAAAATAGGAGAAATTTACAACCATAATGAGGGAAATTTACAGCAAAATAGGAAAAATTTACAACCGTAATGAGGGAAATTTACAGCAAAATAGGAGAAATTTACAACCACAATGAGGGAAATTTACAGCAAAATAGGAAAAATTTACAACCATAATGAGGGAAATTTACAACCATAATGAGGGAAATTTACAGCAAAATAGGAAAAATTTACAACCATAATGAGGGAAATTTACAGCAAAATAGGAGAAATTTACAACCATAATGAGGGAAATTTACAGCAAAATAGGAAAAATTTACAACCATAGTGAGGAAAATTTACAGCAAAATAGGAAAAAATTACAACCATAATGAGGGAAATTTACATCAAAATAGGAAAAATTTACAACCAATTCAAAATCACTGCAAGAAAACTCTAGAACCAGTAGCGGAAAAATCTACAACCAGTGAAGGGATAATTGACACGAAGTGCATGTGAACTACACCAAAATTTAAAAAAAAAATTAAAATCACTTCAAAATAAAAAATGCATATATTTTAAGAACCTGTCGACTGTTGGTGTACTGGGAGTTGACGAGAGACTTGTTCCTCTTGAAGAAGGCCCTGTTGATGCAGTCCACGCCACCTTTGGGCACCGGGTAGCCCGTGAAGCCGATAACCTGAGTCCAGGTAACAAGACAAGCGTGATGTACGAGGAATGGTTTCGTTAACGCTCATACGCACTAGAATGTGCAACAGGTCAAGTGGTTTGCAGCGATTTGGGCAAGCAAATTGTAGGGTAACTAATGACTTGAATAAAGTACCGGCAACAGTATTTCAAAAATGTTAAGATTGAATGCACTTCACGAGTAAACAAACCTTTTTGTTAAAAAAACGTTCAAAAGTTTGAATAGAATATTTTATACAACGAACAGTTCTCTTGAATATGCAATATTAGCTAACAATCAAAACTGATTTGAGTCAAGCTTCATTAATTTCAGACAAATCTGACAAAGAAATAGGTCACTGAATTTTTGATATCAGGAAATTTGATAAGATTTTATGCCGTCTTAAGTTTGAATAGAATAATCATAATTATTTAGCACTTTTATAATTGTTCAAGACTCCTTAGCCACAACAAAAGCGATTTCAGAAGAGTGAAAAGAAGGGTTTATTTGGTCTAGATTGTGAAAAAAGGGGAATCTTTGCACAAGATGTGTTTCCACATAGGGTACTCAGTAACAGCAAAAACAGCAAATTAGGAAGGAAAAGAATGAAAATACAGAAATAGAGATAGCGAAAAGGGCTTGAAACTGAAAGCAGCAAAACGGGCTCGAAAGATAGAAGGCAAGAAGGCCTATATTTACGTCAGAGGAAACTGAGCAACATCTCTCAAAGGGCGCCAGTCTCGATGGCATAGAACAGACAAACCCAACCTACGTACGGCTGTTGCATATCCTATGACCCGTGGAGGGTAATTCAGCAGCAATGTTCACCTTTGGTTCGATGACTGCGTGCTGGTTGAGGGAAATGACGACTTCTTCCATGTCACTCAGGAGGAGGTGCAGCTGAGGGTTGATATGGAAGGTATCTGAAATAAAATACTTCCAATTACAAAAAGAATCCCACCATGCGATTGACTCTGATATTTTTAGCGCGCAAAGCAAATATTTTTAAGAGAACATAGTTTTTCAAGAAGTAAACAGGGAAACTGAGCTTCAGTGATGAGTAATTGTTTCTCATTTTAATTTCGCTTATCTAATTGATTTGAAGTTCTGACAAGCTCCGTGGTGAGTAGATGATGAAAAAACACTTATGAAGTGCTCAACTATTGAATGACACAAAGCAAGACACTGTCAGTTCACCATCACAGACAGTCAGTTCAACAGTCTAAGTCTACGTTCACGCTAACCCAGCCGCTATATCTCCTTCACAACGTTGGTACAACTTTCCATTGACGTCACAGAACACCCACACACAACCGGGCGCCGATGCAACGCTTTGCGCTCTTGCAATTCTTAAAGCAAATACGCTCATAGCGGCGCACAGTACGGAGCTGATCGCTATGACAAGAAAGGAGTAGTTCTCTTGAATATTCAAAAGCGTAAGCCACGACCGACGTTTGGGATTTTAAGATTATTGGGCATGCATTTTATGGAGTTAAACCCAGCGCTCTAGCTTTTTACGCAGCAAAACGAGCAAATTTTTGAGGGGAGGGGGGAGTGGAGCATTAAGTACTGATGTCATGTTGAGCAATTAATGATCAGCATTTCCAGCAAAACTCGGATAAATTTTAGTAAAATTTACACGCACGCTTAATATATGTCGTGAAAATTTTTGAGAGATTCGAGTAAAAGCTTTTCAAGGCTCAGATGAATTTTCCTGTTTTAAAAGTCTATTTAGGCCCTACATTACGTTTTTTCAATTAATGGAGAATTTTCAACGACTCATTACAAATTATATACATTATTTATGCATGTGCTTATCGGTAGAAAAAACATTTAGAAGTGAATGAAGCATTTATCACAGCTAAACTGTCACGTTTCTAACCAGCCTGGTGATCAATCGAGTCCACAGTTCACCTGCTCAGGTCCAAGGCTTTCTCAAAAAGTAAAATAATCCCTTAACCGTAGCTACAAAATAATCCCTAACCGTAGCTACAAAACAATCCCCTAACCGTAACTACAAAACAATCCCCTAACCGTAACTACAAAATAATCTCCTAACCGTAACTACAAAAAAATCTTCTAACCGCAGCTACAAAATAATCTCCTAGCCGCAGCTACAAAATAATCTCCTAGCCGCAGCTACAAAATAATATCCTAACCGCAGCTACAAAATAATCTCCTAACCGTAACTACAAAATAATCTTCTAACCGCAGCTACAAAATAATCTCCTAATCGCAGCTACAAAATAATCTCCTAACCGCAGCTAGTGACACAACTACACCAACGCTGACTTCCACCACAAGCTGCGCTCCTGCCCAAGATGCGTCACTCGGCCACCTCTAGAGAGGATGGTAAATTTTTTGAGTGCGTACTGAATTAACGTTGTTTTTAACTTTTTTTTACACTACTCTCACAATGGATGCATCAATGGGATGAGAAGACACTGACAAGGCGAATTTATAACTACTTGAAAACTCAATGACTGGGGAAATTAAGTTTAAGACCGGGAAGCATTTTTATTATGCAATATTAGCTAATAATATAACAAAAAAAAATAAAGCATACCCACTAAAGAAACATTTTGTGAGCCCACAAACCTGTGTTGTTGCGGCAGCCGCCGGCGGAGACGCCCCTAAGCCAGTTGCCCTGATACACTCGCGCGGTCCAGGGCACGTGGCACCGCAGTGACGGCTCGTCCCTGGCCGTCTCGCTGTCCAGGTGTACCACCTCCAGCTGCGTGAACGTGCGCACCATGTCGCTGTACGACATCCTGCAAGAAGCACTGTGCTAACTTTACAGCATCACGCAAGAGAGAGGACTTACACTGATGTGTGCTGGTATGGTGAAGTTTATTCCTATCTGACCGAGAGTGTGGAAGTCATACTTGAACAATATGCTGAAGGTTATTTTCTTCGGACAACACTGTAGTTAGGCTCAAATATTACAAGATATTCAAGAGAGTGGATCTGTGCTAATGTATACTGTGAAGTTTATTTCCTGCTGGTAAAGAGAACTTTGCATTGATGACCAAATATCAAGGAATGACATAAACGGCGAAATATTTCAACTAATGCGTTCTACGTTTGTACTCCAAGATGTTTCCCAGGGAACGAGAGTTCCAAAATTAAACATTAATTACTCACCAAAACTCGCCATCGACGAGATGTTTAAGGCCGAGTCTCTCCCTCTCCTGAGGAGGAACTTCGTCCCACTCTGGCGAGTCTCTGTTGCCCCACGACCCCAGGTAGTCGACGCAGGACCCCAGCGGGGACCTCACTTTCACCAGCGTAACTTCGCTGCCTCCGTACAGCTCAATCTAGTCAAGGAAATTGCGTTAGCATGAAATTATAAAGAAATAGAGAACATCCTTACTGACCCAACCTTAAAAAATGCTGAAGTGCATCAATTAGAAACCAAAATTCGGGATCATTTAGTCAGAAAAAGGACAATTAGACTCCAAATGTAAACTTTCAAAGTTAATAGCAGTGATAAGGAATGGACATGCGACGACGTTGTTTCGATAATATTCATCCAAAAAAATGCCGGCTGGTTGAAGCACACGATTACATGGTTATAGAAACTGTTCTTAACTATAAAACTTTAGAAGTATAGCTCAGTTTATTCAAAGGAAGCAAATGAGGAGCTGCTGTCTCAACGAAGTAGAGCAGCAATTTCATTAGTTTCAGAAATAACTACATTTAACATATCCCGTAAGTGGACTCACTAACAAGCGTCTCTGGTTACAAATTATAAAATTAATTACAAATTTCTAGTTGAGACGAAATTAAAAAACTATTTTGCTCACTTTTTCAACGGCATATATCCTGTAGTTGATGCCTATGACGATGCCAGACGCGAGCTTGTCCATGTGGCTGCCGCCACCCGAGCCTCCATTCAGCGATGACCCGGACGACGAAGATGAGCTCGAAGACGTGGACAGGGAGGTCTTGTGTGGGGAAGGCAACACGACGGCGGTTACGATCGACGTCACGTGCAAAAGTTTCGTGAGAAGGCGACTGCACGACGTAGGGTCTGAACGTAAAGAAATTGTTTCGGAGATGCCCCCGGTCAGATCTGATAAACCGTCCAGTGTGCTGCCGTACTTTAAGGCTTCGTATGATCCGTGCAGTCTGGAAAATAACAGGAAAAATAAGTTCCGGATCCATCTTTAGTCAACAGCCGGAATCTGTTTATGTTGCACTTTGATGACGAACAATGTGTGTGACAGCATCGTGGGATTCATTCGAAAGATGGACTCAGGCTTCGAATGGAATAGATGCTGTTCAAAGTGTGTCATTTCAATGAATGTACTTTAAACTTTAATTAACACTAATTTTGAGTTAGTGGGAAAAATCATGAATTCTGAGATTACAAAATATTCTATCATACTTACGGTCTTTATTTCACGCCGTGGATTCACGATCAAATTAGAAAATATTATAAGGAGTCAATCAAGAATGAAGCACAGCAGCATCGAAAACGACCTCAATAAAAGAAAGAGAATCAAATTACTAGGAAGGCTGAAATAAAAATTAATACAGATATTAAAAAAGCAGTCTGTGGAAAAAATCGTCATATTTTCTGCCAATTGAATTCGAAAATTTTGAAACTTATAATCAGTACACAAGTACAATAAATTGCCTGTAAACTTGGAAATAAATTCTAAAGAATTGAAAATGTCCAGAATTACGTTTGTGTTTTCAACCGTGCATTTTAATGATCATTAATGGATGAATAGTACCCTACGCTCTCAGTTGGAAAACTTCCAGGACAAAAATAAATTAGAAGTGGAATGAAAATTAAAATAAATAATCGTATTTAACGATAATTATTATAAAACTCCTAATCCAGTGTGTGAATGTAATCCTAAATCGTAAATTTCAGTAATCTCACATTACGAGAAAGGATATGCAATTAGCTCATCGGTAAAAGCATAGTCAAAATTAGAAAAGAACCGACACCAACGCGAGGGTAGAAGGTACAGAGACAGTCACTTCAGTGCACGAGAGCAATGTATGCAAAATTCATTCGTCAACAACTAAGCACAAGATAAAAAGAATCACGTGAAACTACTCTTATCGTCCTAAAGTATTACGAAACTCGAATTTCATGGATATGACTGCTCTCGATTGAAGTGAGGGTAGAAATTTCATGACGATGAAAACGCTCTCACTTCGCATAAGCTTTTTCGAGGAGGGCTGGCCAGAACTGCGCGGCGGACTGCGAGTGCAGGAACATGAGGCGGTTGTTGACGGCGGGCAGCCGGTCGTCCACCACCACCTCCCGCCACTCCCCGCACCACCACACGCGGAACCTGAAAAAAGGCCTCACTCTAATTAATATTTATATCTAGTTAAGCACTGCAATAAAATAAATTTTGTAAATGGCCTAGGATAGATGAATCTAAAAAGCCGATAATTTTATTGAGTTTCCCACGTAATAACTGCATCTCCATGTTGCCCTAACGTTTGTGGTAATAATTAAGCTAAACTCGACGAATATAAACTAAAATAGCTTGAAAGCACATCCTTCAAAAACGTGGCACGGATCAAAAACTTTAACTGCATCATCCAGCAATATTAATTTTAGTATTCCTAGTTTCTGAGAGACATATATGAAAATATCAAGAACATTAACGCAAAAATGCTTAGATTATATCTCAGTGGCCAAATTACGTCTTAATGATTGCAAAGAAGCGCGACGGATGTACTCGCTCTCAATTAACAAAGAGAAATTTCACAAATGTTGTAAAGGCAATATAAAATTATTTATGACTAAAAAGACAAGAAGTGCCTAATTTAGGAGGTATTCTGATAGTTTGCGGCACAACTACTGTAACAGTATTTCAGATATCTAATGTTCGAGTTTCAACTCCCGCAGTTTTGTAAAAATAGCATTTTTTATTCCCTCATTCCCTAACCAAGAGAATTACAAAATCGATTGCGTCACACGTATGATCACATGCGACTCAAGGTTGACACACATCATCCAGTTCAGAGTAAAACCCGTTTAGAATTTCCAGGATCAGCAAACTTTGACCGCACTGTGTGCGACGGCGGGCGAACGATGAGCAGTCGCCTCACCTGAAGGCGCCGCAGTAGCCGCTCTTGTTGCTGAAGGACTGGTCGGCCGGCACGACGCGGTAGAAGAGGCCCTTGGCGAGCTGCAGGCAGCCCAGGCAGGACACGAGCCAGCGGTCGCCTGAAGTGAACATTGCATTGACGAGTTCATGCTCAAATGAAGCACCAGATGCCGTTCGATTATGCGCTTGGTGCTAATGAGGGTGCACGCAATGTTGCATCTTGTACATCTGGCTTATGCTTCAGTCTGAAACATCCTTCTTTTAAGGTAGTTTTTTGAAAAATTATCGTCGTCCTTTGAAGATCGAATATTAATTGAAAATTTTAAGGTATTAAGATGAATTTTGATATACGAGGTTCTGTAACAAGTGACAGCTGAAAATCATTCACTGAAAAAATGAGGATGAAAGTATTACAGGGATAAAAAAAAATGGAGGTCTAAGAAGTGTGTTAGTCGAAATGGCACGATAGCATCGATTATAGAAAAAAGCTAATTAGAATAAAAAACTTGGTCTATACGTCAATTTAGCTCCTTCACCGCACCATGGCGCGCTACCAGCGCCGTAAACAACTGAGATCACTCAGAGCACCACGGCTCACGAGACATGCTGACGAGGAAAGACACTAGTAGCGTGTGCAAAGAACGCCGCAGGGAGTTCATTAGTTACTCCCTCTAAAAACGCTACGCCTTAAAATGCACTTTTTCAAGCACAGGAGAGAACAATGACTAATCTTCAACAAATCACGATGTAGGATTTTACCCTCCCATGCTCATTAATGGTCTAACAGTGGCTACTAGATAATAGCTCATATCTTACACATTAAATACACATTGAAGGCATTAATGGACGTATTAGGTCAGTCAAACGAAAGGAAATAACTATAGAGCAAAACAATGCCAAAGGAATAGCTAAAACAGAAAAGCAACACCATCTTCATCTTCGCAAAATTGATTTTGCGGGAATGGTAGTGGGTTGCAACAAACGCCCATTGCAAGAAGAAACCGATTTCTAACTCTACATCCATAACCAGCATACGAGACAGACCGTATGAACCATGAAGCAATCAAGAAACATATTTTGACTTCACCAAGTTTTCCGGATGTAAGGTCGAACTGTGTGTGCTCATCTCGAATGAACGTCGGGTTTTGAACGAGTTCCTGGAAAAAAATGAAAGGAAAAATTATCTTTGGGTGTAATTAAGTCTTACTTTATAGAGAATTTTGAGCCCGTGTATATGAAAGAAATATTTATTTCATTTATTTTATTTAAAGAAACTCGTTAAAATCAATGATAATCTTAGCACGGGTCAGCAACGTGCTTTATTAAATAATGTGAAAATTATCAAAGAAAATATTTATTCGGTTTAACTGAAAGTTGCTTTAAGCACACACAAATGTCCACAGAAAAAAACACTTTGCAGTGAATTATTAGCATTGCATAAAATTTACAAATATCGCATAGTCATTGCTTTAACGAGTTTTCGAAATTTCTCTCAAAAGAACATTTCGGATGAAATTCTTCCGTTTCGGGGATTTCTCCGTCCAATCCATAAACAAAGTGGAAATTTTGTCCGGTTGAGTTTGTGCTCACTGCACGCCTTCACGTTAAGAACCATCGCACACTTAGCTTTTCCTGAAATTTGAGTGCGTGATTCGGTCTCGATCTAATACTCACGGCAGATGCAGTGCGGCAGACTACAAGGAATCTCAAGAATAATTGATCTTAGAAATGCGCCGGAGTCGATCGTTTTCGAGCTCGCCACTACAGAGATACTCTGCCCAACTAACTATGACTGAGCTAAAATTCAAATGGAATATCGACAGCAATGGAAGATGGCTTAAGTATTTCTACGCTCAAAATTTATGATTTACAAACGAATGTGTTAATTCGAACTCGGAATTTTAAAAATCCTACAGATAAAAATACGGCCAAAGCAGCAAATGACCTGTTTCCTTATAATTACTCTAAGAAGAATTATTTTCAATCAAATTTCTGTAACACTTCTGTACCACTATTGCAGAAGCCCGAATAAACAATTAGAATGTTTTTTCTTCAGAAGGCTCTGATGTACTTTTAAACAATTTAAACAATTTAATAATTTATTTACCACAAGCGATACAGCAATAGATTGTATCTTAAGTCTAGTACAATGGACATATTTGAGTATAGCTACTTGGGGGCCCGAATAAGCTCAGCGACTTCTAGGACATCCTATCATCAAAAGCTATTTTTAAAGCGTACTGTTATGTTTACCCTATTTTACTTAACCTAGGGGCATACAAGACTGGTCATGTTTCGATGCTTAATTTTATAACAAAGAGAGAAATAGTTCATATGAGCTAGATGCTTTTGTGAAGATCTAAACCGTTTTTTGGACCTCTTGGTACGAGCGACTATATATAGTCTGTCTGATCTTTACAGCTTTTTTTCGACAATATCAGTGAACCAAGATATCTTACTCCATGACAGTCAGGAGTGAGCTGTAACTGGAATTTCTATGCAGTAGAAAGGTCAACGTTATACGGCAAATTTATGGAGAGCAGCTGAACAATTTTTGATCACTTTCTGTCAAATAATTAATATCAAACTGCTAATGAGAAAAAAATGTGAAACTTTCAAGATCAGTCCCAGTCAGGAACTGTTGTTCCAATTTACAGAGTGTACAATTCAGACATCACGCTTAAATATAAAGTCCATTGTAATACCTACAATAATCTAATTCTTTTATAGCTGCATAGTGTACTTGTAATTTCAAATCTTACCTGAATCTAGCTACAAAATAAAATCTAGTCCGATCACAAATTCAATTCAAAATTTAACAACCTAGAGCTTGAGGGTACAATCTCGCTGGGTAGAGCACCATGAAGCTACATAAATCAGGAGAAATTTTGGCGAGCCTAATCCTATCTTGAAATATGTATAAGGCTAAATACAATGTTGCATGATTTGCCTTCAGAGAGTTGGACCTTTCTTATAACATTATAGAATCAAAGAAAGAAATGGAAAAGAAGTATTTTAAGAACATTTACTCAGAACATTTCGAGCCTAGGCTTATTATCAAGAAAAAGTCTGCAAATAAAATTATAGACAAGTCAGTACACCCAAAATTACAGAAGCGCAGGATATAAGCACGAAACGCAAACAAACAAACAAAAAATATAATAATAATTTATCGGTTTACTATTTTCAGAGATGCGATCTTCTCTCGTCTATAATTTCAGTTGTGCGCATTGCATCGCAGTATGTGGGTTCCACCCACCGAGCACTTTACGTCAGGGTTGCTGAACATGCAGGTCGAAGTCATCGTACAGGTCGCTTACTTCTCCAACTCATTCTAGTATCAGACAACATTGTAGTGATGGTTCCTCTGGGCAGATTATTGACATTAGCAAATATTAAATATTAGATACTTGTACTGCCAACTTAGACGTACGTATTTTAGAGTCCTTATTCATTCATTCATGAACTCAAACCTTCTCTCAACGAAATGCAGAGTGCATACCCTCTGAAAATAGTAAACTTTAAAATTATTATTTTACTTTTTGTTTGTTTGTTTTTCGTGCTTACATCCTGCGCTTCTGTAATTTTGGGTGTACTAACTTGTCTATAATTTATTTACAGACTTTTTGTTGAGAATGAGCCTAGGCTAGAAACGTTCTGAGTAAATGTTTTTAAAATACTTCTTCTACATTTCTTTTATTGTAAATTTGATTCGCAAAAAAAATTCCTTTGTGCATTATAGAATCATCTATGAAATATTAGATGAATTACTGCTCACATAGCAGTGTTAAGTTTCAGTCAATTGTCAGCCAATAGACCATGAACATTCTCATAAACTTTGTTTTAAACAGTGGACTTGAGACCTTTTGGGTTAGAGTCCGTCAAGAAATGTTTTATTGAAATAAGGTACGGAAAAAATTTTCGATAAAACCCACAACAGTATAAGCGAAGGTGGTCTGCAGCGCAGCAATGGTACGTCCACCGCCCGAGATAAAAGCTGCGACAGTTTTTAACAATTATTGTGGTTTGACTATCATGTGAAGGCAAAATAGCGGGAAAATTAACCTCGAAACTAAACAAAGTACCTAAAATCACCAGCACGTACTACCACCCAGCGTGCTAAGCCCATGCGCCCGCCAGTATTGCAAATATCATGAGCATATGAGGCACTGAATTTTCTTTTATGGAAAAGCCGCGCACGTGAAGTGAAGAAAGGACGAGACGGGTTACTTAATTCCCATTGAATAGTTAAGAACGTGTGAACACATTCATGTTCTGGGATTTTATGTGCATGAATGCCTGCGTCAAAACACCGTATTTTAATGCTTTGACATTATAGACCAAATTATAAATTATTCAAAGCCTTCCTAACCACTACATAAGTGTTCTCTGGAGAAGAATTAAGGCACCATATATGATGGAATAAAGAGAGCGGGGATTTTATGCACAAAATGTGTCCCCCACACCAAGTACACAGACACAGCAAGATTGGGAAACATTTATGAAACTAGATAAAAGCTGAAGGAAAAGCTATTAAGTGTAAAAAAAAGGACAGCAGTGAACCGAAAAAAATTGGTTCGGAACGAAGCAGAAAGAACAATCGTATTTCAAAAATAGGAAGGCCTACTTAATCTTCTATTCAATATATCACATCTTCCCCGTGATTTGATCGTACTTTCAACGTTAACTAGCATTCTTCTCAAAAAATGACGTATTTACAGCAAACTCAGCCCCCGACCCCTATCATCATAATGATGTTCACAACCAGTTAATGATCGTAACGTGAGACGATCGTCAAACAAAGGACAATATGACAAAAAGCTGAAAAGAGAAATTCTATACTAACAAAAACCGTTGCTTGAACGAACTGTAGTATTATGTTGAAAATTTATTAGTAGAGTATGCTGCGAAAGAAGCTTAAAAATAATCACTGTAGTGCATATTATTGAAATCGAATATTCTGGGAACTAAGCACATGGCATCAGCCATGTGCAATAATAAAATCGTAGTATAATTATTTCTTCAAAAATTGTTGTTACCACTAGAATTCAAGAAGTTAAAACAGTTACACGCCGAACTTACAGCTGGAAACAGAAGGTAAATATTATCAAACTAAGCACGGCAGAAACGACAAAATTATTTGAAATCAGACACTTCGGTGATCGAATTTTACAGCACAAGTCTAGAACGAAAGTTCAGCGATAGTTAATAGAATGCTCCTAAATCAGAGCTACAGTGATGAATTGACTAAAGTTCTGAATACCATTCCAAAAGATATAATAATAGAATATCAATGGCGCAGGGAGAAATCATGAACAATTAGGAAAGAAACAGGACCATAACATTGAAATTACTATCAAAAATAAGAATGTGTTCATCTGTAAAAGTAACTCTCAGAACATGAATTAGTCTTAAAAATATTTCAACTTGTTAAAACAGCTTCGTGAACACATGAAAAACTAGATGAAAGGTTATTTTAAGCCTCTCTAACCACAACAAAAGCGTTTCAAAGAGAGGAAGGAGAAATGTACCATTTAGTACGGACAAAGAAATGTGGAAGCTATGCATAAATGTAGTGCATAGAAACAGTGAATTGAGAAAGTAGTATATGAAACAAGATAAAAGTTAAAGATTAAAGTAGTAGATGCTGAAAAATACGACAGAAGAAAACTGAAAAACAAGGTCTGTAACAAAACAAAAAACATTCTATTTCAACAAAAGGAACGCCTAATTAACCTTTAGCTAGGGACCTCACATAAAACCACTGGCAGTGCTAATTCCCATAGATAAAATAGTTGTATCCCCTCAAATGCGTGAACACCTAAATTAAATCATTAAAAATATGCTCAGCTGTCCTGAAATACGGCAGGTCTATGCCAGAAAATTAGATAACCAGAAAAGAAGTGGCTGCAACAAAACGCTGTCTGTTGAATTAAGCAGCACACCAACACAGCACTGGCGCAGCCGAGACCCGTCGTTCTACCTTAGATTCGCCTGAAATTCTGCTATGGTGCGACAAAGGGCACTCACAGTCACGACATGCCTTCGCTCAAAAAGCAGACCCTAACGAGGTCTATTCACTTCAGCTTTCTCGACGCAGCATTGAGATGGCCGGGCTAGAAATGCCAAACTCATTTTTAATCAAACTCAGAGTTGTTGGCTTCACTTGTCAAGTCCAAATATAAGTTTGGGAAACGAATGCTGCGAAACGAGTTAATGTCAATTTAGAAGAAAAATTTTTAAATTGCTTTCAAAAGATACCTAGTCAAAGCTTCATATTAAACGGATTTTTTTGGCTAAAAGTGAAAACTACTGCTTTTTGGATCAATGTAACCGCACAGAAGTGATTGCTCAAATTTTCATGATTTATCTCATAATCTGAAGAAACGTAATCAGGATACCAGGAAAGAATACATGGAAAGGAATATTTCAGAAATTTAACAAACCATCTTTTAGGAGAAAATGAATTTTCCATTTAATGGGCCCTCGTAGCTCACGAAGCCAATTTATAAACCCAACTCCGTAAATCAACAGCATATCTCAAGAGTAGATGAGAAAGTTAAAGGGTAATACTTATGAAAAAGTACATTATTTTTTAAACGCTAACGGAGACTATCAGAATAGCTCTAAAATTGTTCACTTAAATAATCTTTTTCATACTTTTTCAATCATTTTAAAGTCAGCACCTGTGTTCGCAGAATAATTTTTTATTATTTACTGTCAAGTTGCATAACTTTTCGACAGTCTGAGCAACAATGTTCAGGAAGGTTACCTGTTCTCTATAATTTTTGAGCAGCATTTCATGGATTACTTTTGGAGGCGCCTTGAAAGACACTCAAAAAAAATTCTTCCAAATGGTGTGCTGGGATCAAGCTACAGCAGGAAAACACGAAACAGTCGACGTAAAATCCCTACCTGAATATATTACATTAAACAGTCGTGCAGTATTGTTTCATGACTACCGTAAGCCTCATTTTTGATGAGGTGGGACACGCACCTGAGGTCTGAGCCAGGTGAAGGTGAAGGGAGGAGCCTGGTGATAGAAAACAGAGGTCTGCACGGCGGCGAAGTCCGGGTCCTCGTAGAGCTGCCGCTTCGCCTGGCACTGCTTGCGTACCCGCTCCCACTCGCTCATCCTGCAGATGTAACTTACTTCAACACAAGGATCACGAGTTGGTGCGCAGGTGTACCACTAGGTATATTGCTCCTTTAGGTACCGGTTTCTATGTATACAATTTCAATTGATTTACTACCATTCCTTAATGTATTTCAGCGCACAAAATAAAATAATATCACTCAATTACGGATAGCACATTTTTAGAAAAGATTGAAATATATACTAGCCAAAACGTCGTATTATCAATGTTACTGCTTGCAGTCTAACAATCCGTAGCGAACGCGTGATCATAGTCATCGTATTTATTTGATTCAGAAGCACGAATTAATTTTTCAGAGCTACTGTTGTTTTCAGAAATATTATTGCTTGACACGAAAACCGTTTGCCATCTTTTTTGAAGGTGCAACCCCGGTTGCACACATCGAACGATGGCCACTAATTCAAAAATAGCAAAATCACGTCAGAACACAAAATTGAGAAATTAAAACAATAGCCTGTGCACATTGTGTATTCTAACCTACAACTGAGTCTCACAGAATGTTCTGTTGAAGCTGATGTAGTTAGCTAGAGGAACACGTTCCAACATACATGGAAAACATTACAAGGATCAACCAACTGCTAGCTTACTAATTACTCAAGATTGAAACAAAAAGGAAAATTGCTGTGATCTTATCCCTTATCAGAATTTGCGTTCGACATTGAATACCACTAATGTTCGTCCACTTGCGTCATTAACGTTGCACTAAGGCATACTCAACAATAACACTTAGGTTAATAATGTTGCAGTGAGGAAAATACACAGCACGGTTTGCAAGTAGGGGGAAATAAGCCGTGGATGTTTTTTAATTTGAGCCGAGATACTTCAATTAAGTCTATAGGACTCCCAACGATACCCAGGGCTAACTTACATCGTTTTTTTCGTTAATTCATTGCTGGGAAGGAGGAGTTTGTAACCTAACAGCGACAAGAGTCGGGCTCTGGTGTACAAAGAATGTCGGCATTCGTTGCTTCGTAATTGCAACACTCGGTGTCATGACATCAGCTGCGCTGTTAGACAGACCCTGTATTCAGAGCTCAACTGTTATTTGTTGGTATTACTATATTTAGAGCTTAGCCACCGTTTGCGCGCAATTGAAAAGATCATCGCACTGCAACTCAGTGAGGATCAGTCGAAGTGAATCCACAAGGCCGTGAAATTTCAGGGTTTTTGTCGGCTGGGGTCAGCTCTCCGGGAGTTGGGAGGACGCAATATTGCGTTACTTGGAGGTATTGATGGATCAAACAACCGCAACTACGTCACAACCGCATAAAATCATAAAACCACGTTCTAAAATCCAGCAGTTGCTGTTGTGTAAAATTCAGATTTCTGCAAAATATTGTTTTTCGCTGCATGCTAATTGCCGTGTCAAAAATTTAAAAAAAAACATAAAATTGCTAAACCTCACAACGTCATCAACCACCCACACAAAACACAGAATACGGGAAGTTGAGCGCAGTGCTCTGCAGGGTCCACCATAGACGACTGAGTACAATGTTCTGTGCTTCACTCTGCAGTGCTGAGTCCTTGCATATGTTCAGCTTTCGCAAAACGTTGAAAACATTAATATTTCGAACCCTGAACGTGAGGAAACTAACGAAAAATTGTCAAAAAGAGCTAGCCTGACTGACCCTGGTCAACTAAGCTCTTAAAATATGTCTAACAGACACCATAAATACATTTGAGCTCAAGCAATGAAAAGGAAAAAGTTCAACACGACCCAACCAGAAGATACAAGATATGCTTGACAAACACCGAAATAAAAAGCAAATCTCTCCAGGTGATGAGCAGTTACAAAGGTGGAGAAATAATCAAAAAATCTCAGGATACTCGCCCCGATTGCACGAACTTATCTTGCTTGCCCTTCGAGCAGCACCCCAAGCGAGCAGCGCTTTAGTGCCACAGGAACGCTTCACAACGAGAGACGTAGCCGCTTGAGGGGCGAAAATGCAGCCGCAATTTTATTTCAGAAATTCACTTTACCAGTTATTAAATTTAATGTCGAAGTTAATAGGTGATAGATTAAACAACTTTTCATTGAGCTAGCAAAAAATTGTCACCAAGAGTAAGAATGATTGACCCTGATCAATTTGGAAAGATGTTTGATGGGGAAAGTAGTAGGTGAGGTGATAGATATGATGGATTCTCACCTGGAAACACTCTGTGCATAATTTAGCTTTAACATTGGGTTTATTTCTTAGCAAGTGCAATAACCAATTATTACTCACAAATTTATAATTTTACAACATCTTACTCTGCCACAGAAGAGAACTTATCCTATGAATTATGGGCACAGCCTGGCTGAATCGCACCTAAAATAATATTCAGGAAATAGCTAAGTGAGCGAGCTAAAGCTTTTTGACAACCGCGACCGCAGTTATAAAAAATTTTACAACTGCAGTCATAGTATGATTACTCATAACTACTAGAATTCAAAAATAACTCTTGGAACATGGAGATACGGCTGGCCAGCGCATCATTCCATAATTTAGTACCCTATTGAAAATTAAGGGAGTAGCATGGTTGATTAAAGGAGACAGCGGAGAATTAAAGGAGTATTAAGCGAACCGAGGCCTCTTCCCTTCTGACACTTCCAGGGCGCGACTCATAAGCGCGATGCGAGCAAGTTCTCCCATGTTGCTACCAGAGGCCACTTGTGCAGATGGCCTCTTGGTGAGACGCCTGCCATCTTTCTCGAGAGAAATGACGGTTGGCATCTTTCGCCTCAGTTTTGAAGTTGGTGTTGTGCGTGACAGATGTCTGGATCGTGTCTCTATTATTTAAAACGTTTCAAGTAGTGTTAGAGTGTATATAAGTGCGAGTGTGTATTACGTGAGGGTGTATAGTACGTGAGGGTGTCAGAAGAAACAAGAGATGGAAGAGACGTATAATGCTGGTCTGTAGAGGCATTATTTCAAGAGCATGAACGGAGCAAGGACCCCACTGCTAGTTTCACCACTTCGGTCAATTGATATTTTAGACGATTCATCGTTGTGGTGGGGCTGGTAGTGAAGGCAAAACCTCAATGTGAGCAATGTAAAAACAACAAAATGTGGAAACCAAACCTGAATTTTCCCTCGTCAGTCTTCAGCAACCTTTGAATTGAAGGACGTTCTTGAAGGGGATCAACTATGTGTTCAGATACATATTTGTGTGTGTGTAGGGGGGGGGGGGGTTGTGTGTGGGTATGGGGGTAGGTGTGTGGGAGGGGGGTGTGGGGAGGGTTTGTGTGTGGGGATAGGTGGGTGAGTGTGTGTATATGAATCGCCGGTGTAATTAAGCTCGGGCAAGGTAAATTCATTTTATTTTCCTTTCTAATTTTAGGAATGAAAGATGAAAAATCTGCTGGACGATTATTGTTTTTGTTATATATAGCTACGAGCATATTCTTTCAACGACCCTAGGGTATTGTTGCTATATTCTTTTCAAGGTACATTTATATTGTTCCCTGCAGGATTTCGCCTCCCAGGCTGCGTACAGCTGATTTCCCATTATTGCACATTGAACCGTTGACGCTTCTCAACCAAATATAGCCAGTTGCCCATTAATTACCTTAGTTATTGCGTTGCGAAAACTTCAAGCATAAGTTATACGTCACAAACATGTCCCATTAATGTCAGCTTAATAATGAAAACACGCACCCATGAAATTTTCTGCCCATTATTAAGAATGTATTTAATTTACATACTCTGGTACATTTTTATTGTGCTATTAACCGTGTTTGCTTATGATGAATTGATTCATCGCGCAAGAACTAAGGTAATTCAAGGGCAAACTGGTTATAATCGGTTTGAGCAGTGTGACGGTCGGAAAGTGTGACTAATGGGAAACCAGCTGTGCGCAGCCGTTTTTTTAAAATCAAATTAAGAGGTGGCCATCCTGGGCCTCTCATGATTCTCCGATGGCAAATAGGAGAAACTGGTCGCGCCTTGGGAGCGCGACGGTAGTGCTCCATGCTGAGCCATGCGTGGCCACCGGTTGCGACAGAGGCGCAGGCGCGCCTATAAAGTGGACACTTCGAAGTTGCCTCATAGGAGACGCATGGATGAAACAACCATGAATATTTGGGAGCGCTCCCAAGAATCACCGATGCCACTCCTATAATTTTTAATAGGGTAGCAAAAGAACCGGGCTGAAAATATAAGAAATTTCATCGTCAGTGTGGACCTTGAAGCATCTGTGAAGCTCTGCTCTCGAAACTTTTATGCGTTCCTACGCTGTCACGGAGCGGTATCAAAATATCACCAGAAGATACCACGAATCTAGACCAACAATTATATCTTGTTTTCCCTAAACTTAATAAGCTAGAAACTGCATTTTCTCGTAAAGATTATTTCAAGAATTCTTTTATGAACTATTTGAACCTAGGAAATATTTTCTCTGAGTAATTTCACATATTATTTTCTTGATTAATCGTTGGCATTTCAACTCGCGCTCACTCAAAAGGCGGTAGACCGCTTCCCTCGATAGCCACGCTCGACATGTAGTGACGCCAGTCAGGAAGCAGCGGCAGAAGCAGAGGGAACGCGTATCCAGCATCTCCGGCCTTCAAGGCCGCGAGCGATATTTCCTTCAACTGACTCGGATACAAACATCAAATTTCACCTACAATTTATACAGTTCAACTATGACGTACGCCCTTCTTAATAATTGTGGCTTATGGTGCTCCAGCGACTATTCACGTTCCGTTACAGCAAATCCCTGGCGAGGCTTCACAACGAAAGGCTCGCCCGCCAACTGGATAACACCACCTCGAAGCTGAGTGTTCCCAATAATTATTTCTACGTCCAACCGTCTCATAATCCAACCCTTTCACGTATATTGTGTTCATTCAACCGACGAATTTCTCATATGGCGGAATGCAGGATTATTTGTGTTTTATTACCCATTTCTTCTGTTAAAAGAAGACAGGATGGAGAGATAAAAGAAAGATGATTGCTTCAATAAATAAAGATACCAACGCTATTTCATAACCCTCAATATCAGTGATTATATACGCACGTGAAGAATGACGTTTGAGTGATATCATTAGGCATCGCTTACCATATGCTGACACGAGCTACTGCACGCTTGGTATTTGCTTACTATTTGCCTTACCTTTCCCACGCGCTAACATTCGCATTACTTATTCATTGAGATGATTATGCTAATTCTTTTTAACGTAAACATAATCTTCTTTGAGTGATGGCAGCTACCATTTTAGTTCATCTTCAAAACAAGAAGGAATATTATTTGAACAAGACGAGAATATTTAGTACTTCATACTTCAATATAGAAATAAGCGTTTTTTCGATTCATAATTAACTTGATTCATGATTAGAACGTACCTTAATAACGCAATGATTGAAAAGATTGTCCAGAAAACAAATAAAGATATGAGCATCTATGGTTGATTACGAAAGAAAAGAAGGTCGTGTTATTATTTGAATAAATACTGAGACACAGCAATCACGACAGACATAACCGCAACCATGGCTGTGAAAAACTAACCTCTCGGTCCATCACTACTTGGAAGCTATTAATTGAAACAAGAAGCCAGAAGAATTCCTGTTATACCACGAGTTCGCGTAAGGAAAAGGTGAAATATTCGTACGCAAAGTTGGCAAGTAATGTAACTACGCTGGCCTTCCTTCAGATGAGGACACAGTAGAGATAGTAAAGTTACGGGCCCATCCTAACCATAAACTTAAAATTGAATTAGACCATAATACAATTTAAGCCTTCTAAGCCACGTCCAATGTGTTTTCAACAGAGAAAAAAGAAGATACCACTTTGGATGAGATTACGGAAACGAGGAATCTACTCACAATGTGTATCCCCTCGCCGAAGGCATAGAAACAGAAAAATTAGAAAAAGCTTACGATACGAGAAAGTTGAAACTAACAGGAACTAGAGAAAATCAAAGCAATGAAGTGAGAGAAGATGAACCTGAACAAAATAAAAAATCTACTATAATCGAACAAAAGAAAAGTCTACCTTCACTTCAACTCGGGACTTCAAATCTTTCCCTGGGAGCACCAATTCCCATAGATACAAAAGTATGGGTAAAAATAAATAAACTTTTCAGCTTAGTCATTTAAGAACTCTTGTTGATACACCCCCGCTCGTGCAAGAATGTATCTTATGGAAGTATGCTTTTATGGCCGTGAGGTTATGTAAAGAATAATTACTACAGGTGCGAAGGAGACATGATATTCTCCACCCCTTCCGCCACCTCCACAGCGGACAACTGAGAAGGTTTCGAGATAATAAAAGGTCTTGCATCTTGCATAACACGTGAATACAGTTACATTCGCACGCCTTCCTCCACGAAGTGACAAGACATTTTACCACAGTTCTATCGTAACCTCTTATTTCTAAAACGTTTACTATCCTACCCTCCATTGCGCTAATTTCGAGAGCTCAGAAGTACAGTAGTTTGCGGAGTAAGTTTAATATTTAGAATAAGTTGCAAACCAAAATGGCAAAAACATGTGAACTTACAAGGTTGGCGAAGCAACGAAGTTTGCATTTAGCCTTCATCATGAGAGTAATTGGAAAGATCATGTGAACAAACACTCCGTAGTTCACAGAGCCCCAAAAACAAACAAACAAAGCCCTGCTTCTAAAGCATCGCGTCCCTGAAAGGTTCAGATGGAAAAATTCGCGTTTCAGAGAGACGGGAAGCGAGCCCTGAGCAAGATATGTCACAGGGCTGCTTTAGGCGCTCTACCTCATCCGCCCTCTCGTGGCCATTATCAGAGCCGGGTGTATCTCGTGTCAATGTCCCATTTAAGAAGAGAGGAAATATGCTGTTGGCTTATTCTTTTGTTATTGAAATCGAGCTGTGCGTGCTGGATTTCCTGTCTCGGGAAACGCTCGTGTCACAGAAGTGGTAGTGCACGAACAAAGCAATCTGAACACAAAGAAACATCGCGTCCAAAATAGACAATGATGCTCTCAACATTTTGGTAGTTCAACCAGTGAAAGATACTGCTTCAATGATATGTGGATGCCGTTTCATAATATAAAGATGATGCTTGCGCTTGCAGATATGTATTCGACGAAAATATTCACAATGGAGATATGCTGCTTGCTCTCACAGAGATGTATTCCATGAAAATATTCTTTTTACGCTCGTCAGATTTTGTAAAGAAATAATCCATTCTGCCGCGAAGAAGATCTGACGATACTCGAAACGCATGCACATTTTAGAGTAACTGATAATGGAGCTACAGGAGTTTTAGCAAAAAAGTATCCAAGACAGAGCAGGGATAAGATGCAGCGATAATATATCCTGCACCTTAACCGTATACAACAAACAAAAACAAAAAAGACCGCAACAACGATAATTAAAACGGAAATACGAAAATTGCAGATAATTAAAATAACGACGAACAACACTGTAAAACTTCCCTGTTAAATGAGCCAATTATGCTTGTAGAAAACTTTTTTTGCTTTCTGTTTTTTTTTGATTGAAGATGATTCGAGACGATGGTTTCCGTTTATTAACACTTGTCTCTGCAGAGAAAAAACATTGAACAAATGAAGTTTGATGTGAATAGCACAAATACAACAATTTTTCCATAACTAAACGAAAGTTCATGATACATTAAGGTCAACACTCTAAATAACTGAAAACTAAACGCATTTCTTTTAGTACAATTCAACTCTTAAACGCTAAAGATGCTTCTTACCGAATCATCGGAAAACCTAGGCTGTTTACTTGACGACATGTTATTCTCGTATGCCTGGACTAAAATTTCAGGCGTGATTACAAGTATCGTTGTCCAGTACGGTACTAAGACAAATGTTACCGAGGCACGTCTTCTACAATATTATTATTATTATTATTATTATATAAGAAAGTTTTAGCCTCCCTTAACCATGACAAAGATGTTCCAAGAGAGGAAGGAGGAAGGCACCATTTAGTATGGAGTTGAGGGAACGCGGAATCTATGCACAAGGTGCACAGAAACAGTAAGCTAGGAAAGAAGTTCATGAAACGAGAAAAGTTGAAGAAGAAAGTAGTAAGTGCTGAAAAACAGGACAGCAGTGAACAGAAAAAAAGTTGTCCGTAACAAAACGAAAACCTATTCTATTTGAACAAAACGAAGGCCTACCAAACCATTAGCTCGGGCCCTCACATAGTCCCCCGGGAGCGCTAATTCCCATAGATACAATATTTGTATCCCCCTGAGGGAGGCCTCCCTAACCAAAACAAAGGTTTTACAAAGAGGGAAAGAATGGACCCACCATTTTGTATGGATTATGAGAATGGGGAATCTATGCACAAGTTACGTATACTCGTGCACAAGACATAGCACATAGAAATAGCGAGTTAGGAAGAGAGTTTATGAAATAAGGTAAAAGTTGAACGAGAAGCTCAGAAAGTATGAAAAACAGGACTGCAGTGAATCGAAACAATATGGTCCGCAACAAAAGAAAAAACTATTTTTTTTCAACAAAAATATAAAACCTAGACAACTCTTAGCTCAGGACAGCACGTTTTTCGCAAGGGAACGCTCATTTTTATGGTACGATTGTTGAAGCCCCCTGCATGAGAGGCTACTAAGTCATATGAGCATCAGCAAATGATTAGAAAAATTTTAATAACGTTGTAAATGTCAATAATTACTGACAGATTAAATTAGATGTCAGTTTACGCCTCCCTAAACGCATCAAAAGCATCCCAAAAAGAGGAAGGAAGAAGGCATTATTTAGTATGTGGAGTTAAGGAAGCGTAGAATCTAAGCACAAGGTGCATAAAAACAGTGAGTTGAAATAGAAGTTTGTGAAACAAGATAAAAGTTGAAGAATCAAGTAGTAGGTGCTGAAAAACAGGCCAGCAGTGAACCGAAAAAAGAGGGTCCGTGACAAGACAAAAAAATTTTTATATTTCAACATAAGGAAGGCCTACCTAACCTTTAGCTCAGGCCCTCACAAATTATATAATTACAGACGACAACAGTGATTGAGCCAAAAGCGTAATCACGAAGGCTGAAATGAAAAGCGCGCTTTCTTCTTGATATCAAGCAGAAAATTCGGCGCACCCGCTGCGGGATGCCCATCAAAGTGGGCGGTGAAAAGAAGCCATTCTACGCCCTTCGCATTTTCTATACGCAAACCGAGCCTGGGCATTTGAAACAAACGAAGTTACGTTACGCCCTAGGTCCGATTAGCATTTTGGTCACCTAGAGATTTTCGTGCGTCACTTCAGTCACAGGCTGAAGATAAATTTGTTCGGAGTTGTATAATTCAGTAACCATTAATTTGAAGAACTCGTCAGCAGTCATGGAAACCATTGTAAACCTGCGAAAAACCGAATGGTGTCTCAATCAGAGATATTTACGACACTTATGCAGAAATTATAAGTTGGATATGGTACTCCCATGTACAAAAACATAACAAGCAAAATTTGAAAAAACAGAACATTAGGAAAACGTGCATTCTAAGCATTTAAGAAGAAGTCTAATTAACCTTTTCAGATTAAGATTAAGATTATAAGTTAGTTTAGGCCTCCCTAACCGCTGCAAAAAAAGAGCGTATCGAAAAGAGGAAGGAGGAAGGCACCATTTAGTGTGGAGATAAGAGAATGAGGTATCTATGCAGAAGGGGCATAGAAAAAGCAAGTTGAGAAAGAAGATCAAATAATAAGATAAAGGTTGAAGAAGAAAGTCAGAGGTGCTGAAAAACAGGACAGTAGTGAACCGAAAAAAGATGGTCCTTGACATAACAAAAAAAAAACATTTCATTTCAACAAAAAGAAAGCCTACCTAACTCTCAGCTCGGACCCTTACATTTTCCCCCTGGGAGTGCTAATATCCATTGATGCAGTAGTTGTATCCTCGAGGGGAATTAACCCATTCAAACAAACAGAATCAACTCGGTGTGGTTGGATGTATTTATTCATCACGCTCTCCCTCTATACTTTTCCATGGAATTTGATGACCCAATCGAAAGGCTAAATACCGTTCGAATGAATTTATTCCTCTATAAATACGACATTGCAACAACCATACTCAGAAAACTGTCCGCTGCTATTATGGTCTTATAGCATTATAGCGTGAATTAAATAAAATCAAGTTCTTCTGTCCATGCACGTAACCGATATTTTTGCCCGCTTCAGCAAGTAGAATTAAACTACGAAAATTTTCGAGTGGAAGTGGGGAAAACCACGGGCTTCTGAGCCACAACAGCAATTCGAGATTACTATAGTGCGGTGTCCATAAGTGAGTAGCCCCTCCAACAATATGAAAGCCCTCCGCACTCCTGAGAAATAGCTTCAAGACATGTGACCAAACCACAAACGCAATTTGAGATTCCTAGTGAGGTGTTCAATAGTGAGCAGCTTCTCCAACGAAATGAGGAGTCTCTAGACTCTTTACACTCCTTATAAATGATCTGAGACCACGCGGCACCGGAGCTGTTGACTTCCTAGACACCGGCGAGCGCTTCCCGCCCTGCCGGGACGGGCCTCCACCGGGCCGCACACGCCGGCGTGAGCTGGCTAAGGAAAAGGTTGTCCCCAAATGATCAGGGATCCCAGAGGCGTCTACTGCACAAACTCTTATAAAGGGAAGACAATTTAGCTCCTTTCAAAGTGCTGCAACCAATAAAGGACTGCGCAGCAACGCTCATGTGTAGAAGACAACAAGTCATTTAAGATTCGAACCCATAAAGGACTCCGTATTCCTTAAGGCACAAAGTGTTGAAACACCCTCTATGGCACGCAGCCGAACACATCGATACACAGAATAGAGATGCAAAAATTCAGTAGAAATATTAAATGCAATGGCAATGTACATGAATATAATTTTATAAGTAAGTTCAAGCCTCACTACCCGCGTCAAAGGTGTTCCCAAGAGAGGAAAAAAAAGCCACCTTTTAGAGTGATTTAAGGAACGGAGAATCTATTGACAAGGTGTGTCTTCACACCCTGAGCACAAAAATAGCAAGATAGAAATTCCTTTAAGGAATTTATAAAGCAAGATAAAAGTTGAAGAAGAAAGTGATAGGTACTGAAAAAAGGAACAGCAATGAACAAATATGAAGTCGGTAGAAAAACAAAAAAAAAAACTCTTCTATTCCAACAAAAAGCCTGCTTAACCTTCAATTCGGAACCTCTCATCTTTCACGCGGGAGCGCTTATTTCCACAGGTACAATAGTTGTACCCCACCGTCCAGCCTCCCTCCCCCACAAAGATAACCTGGGCCAAATACATTGCACTGTACACGATTTCGTCTAATTCTCTTAATGGCTACAACAAGACCTTTTGAAGAATAGAAACATCTACAGTAATCATCTTTAATTACCAGAATGCAAAAATATCCCTACTTCAGCCGTCTATTCATTACAATGGCACAGCTCATTAAACCTGACACAATCATCCTACAAATGCTAACCTGAAAACAACCTATAAAGTAATGGCAGGGTCACATATTTTAGCAATGAAAACTTTCTGTTTCTGTGCTATTTAATAATCCAGACACATAATTGAGATACATAATTCATTCAGACCTATTTGAGCGAATCCGAAAGCGTAATTGTCAAGTGCGCAAGTTGATATTACCCAATTTCATTACTAAGATCAGAGGCCTGCGAAATTTCTCACCGGGTTTGCCATGCATTTACGATGTCAAAGGTCTTGAAGGATTCTCTGTGAGAAACAATTACCCCTAATGGTTATAGCCTGAAATAACACAGGTCTGAGTTATCAGATATCAAAAATCAGCAGTACAAGTTATTCAAGGCATGGCGTACGTGGCTAAGAACCTGATGTGAGTGACACCCAGACATCAAGTAGGTCCGTAAGAGGAGTTGTGGGAGTGTGGGTGTGTGTACAGCTCTGAGTGATGTGTTGCTGCAGTGACGCTTTCTGCCGCGCTGGCGTAATGCACATTCCAATGACACGAAACTCACGGTAAATGTTGAGTTATTTGTGAAAGCGACGGAGACCTTCTGGACTCGCCGCCACTCGATCGTGCAGCGCCTTGAGTCGACCGCCGCAGGCGGAGGACTAGCTGCGCCGAGTCATTCTCAACTGTGATCAATAAACTTCACGTAGTTACATGCTAGGCTGGAAAATAGTCCCAATACACAACCGAGATTTGAAAGATACCTTGTCAGATTATTTATTCTACGAATAAAATGAAGCGTGAGATGCTTCAAACACATTTAACAATTCATAAATTTTAGGCTGATCGATTAAGGAACTGTTTATTATAAACTCGAATGGTTCAAGTGAAACTCCATGAATTTTGTGACAAGATATTGCCTTAAATGAAAACGCAAATTTATATTTTACGAACGCTTGTAAACAGGTCAGCTATATTGTCGCCTTATTTGTCCCCGCTGAATGCTTCCTACGCTCGTTTCGGATGCAAAAAAGAACTACGTCCGTTAAAAACTGTGTCGATGAATAAATAAACTTCCTCGAGTTGGAAATGGCTAACTTTTTAATCCCTGATCTATCATTTATTTATTATACATGAAACTCAAAGAAGCAGATGACAATAAAACAGCTAGTACTAGCTCGACAAATGAAATTCTCTATCTACGGAAATACTGAATGGACTCAGTTGAATTCGCCTGGTTAAAACTGTGTTAATAAGCGAGCAGATGAATACCATGCATCTCTAAGAGAACACAGTTTCTGCACGACTGAAGGGACGACAAATGTAGTTTCCGAGCGCCATTGATCGAATTCGGAGTCATTCATTGCCCAGCTTCTCTGCCCGCATGCATATGGCGCTCGCTTAATGACCCCCCACAGAATAGGAAGCTGCGGCAACGCTGTTCATTACACGTCCCCGTGTCACCAGAGCGGCTGCAAGCAATTTTACTCATTTGAAATGATTTATTTTACATTGGCATCACGTTTACTCTGATAAAATCTACAGTATTTTATACATGCGTACAATTGATTTCAAAACCGAACAGAATATGGGATATTTGTCGAAAAAGCGAAAGTTGAAGAAAACATTGCCTGGTTGATGCTATAGAGTTGGCCTCGCGAATGATGTCTAATAAGATCATTGTTGATTAGATTGAATTATTAGTTAGTTTAAGCCTCCCTGTCCGAAACAAATGCGATCCAAAGAGAGGAAGAAGGAAGGCACCATTTTGTATGGAAATAATGGAACGCGGAATCTATGCAGAAAGCGTATAAAAACAGTGAGTTGAGACAGAAGTTCATGAAACAAGACCAAAGTTGAAGAAGAAAGTAGTAGGTGCTGAAGAGCAGGGCAGCAGTGAACCGAAAAACGATGGTCCTTAACATGACAAAAACTTTTTATTTCAACAAAAAGAAGGCCTACCTAACTCTCAGCTCGGGCCCTCACATTTTCCCCATGCGAGAGAACAGTGCGGAGATGACCAGCATCGGTAAGACGCTGGCTGATTTGTGCAGCATTTGATGGACGCCAGGCTATTCAACAGACAGGCTAAAAAATCAATGAAAATCTCAAGAACGATCGCACGCGCTTCCCATGTGTCAAGTTCTCGGCTTAAATCGTAATACAATTAAAAATGGAGTACCGTTTACGGTTGAAAGTAAACTTTCACAATTCAGCTGCACCCTTTCTCATCGTGAATTTTTTTTTTAATTTACTCAACATCTGAAACGGCTAATTTGTAGCCGTTACTATACTTTCTATGCGTAAGCTCGTCATTGCTCTTGGGAACGAACTACACGTTTCAGCAAGCAAGCATTAATTCATGAAGTTCAGCGTTCAGGCGTCATGTAGTTACATAACTCTGCAGCAAACTTATTTTCCTGGCGCATGAGGTAAAAGCGACGTCACCTACTGCGCGATAGACGCATGCGCGAAAGTTACTTAAGACACGCAGAGCGTCGGATGACGGGACACGCAGAGTGTCGGATGACGGGACACGCAGAGTGTCGGATGACGGGACACGCAGAGTGTCGGATGACGGGACACGCGGAGTGTCGGATGACGGGACACGCAGAGTGTCGGATGACGGGACACGTAGAGCGTCGGATGACGGGACACGCAGAGCGTCGGATGACGGGACACGCAGAGCGTCGGATGACGGGACACGCAGAGCGTCGGATGACGGGACACGCAGAGCGTCGGATGACGGGACACGCAGAGCGTCGGATGACGGGACACGCAGAGTGTCGGATGACGGGACACGCAGAGTGTCGGATGACGGGACACGCAGAGTGTCGGATGACGGGACACGCAGAGTGTCGGATGACGGGACACGCAGAGTGTCGGATGACGGGACACGCAGAGTGTCGGATGACGGGACACGCGGAGTGTCGGATGACAGGACACGCGGAGTATCAGATCACTGGCGACGCGTAAGTTAAATCCAATTAAAAGTACAGAAAAGTAAAGAACGCGAGAGCTGTGTGACAAAGTTTAGAAGCCCCACCGCAATGAAATCAGACAGCTCCAAAAAAACGAGTGAATATTCACGACGATGTAGCTTTCAACACTGCTAAAAGATACCTCATTATAATCCGTTAAATGATTTATTTTAAAGAACTTTTAATCTGTTCAAGACTGGGTAAGTTAGTACCTCCCTAACCACACTAAAAGTCTTCTCAAGAGAGGAAGCAAACATTTAATATTGAATCCATTCACCAGCCGTACTTACGAACTTGGCACATAAAACCAACATGATTAAAAAATATATTTTGTATCAAGACATTGCTCGAGATGAAAGCAATAGGCGCTGGAAAAAGAACAGCAGTGAACTCCAAAAAGATGGTCCTTGATGAAACAAAAATAACTGCTCTATTTTAAATAAGTAACTCCTGCCTAACTTTCATTTCAGCACCTCGCATCTTCCCCGTGGGAGTGCTTATTCCCATAGATACAGAAGGTGTATCCCCATGAGAGGCACATAATAAAGAGAGGCGACGAGAAGAATTGCAGCTGTTGCAGCAGTCCTCGTGGAATAATGAAGCCTTCGAGATATCACTGCCGCCGGCTACTGGAGCACAGCGTTTAAGATCGTATCTCGAGATTGCAGTCCATCAAACCAGGGCGAGAGAGCAGCTTCAGGGATCGTCTGAGCGAACTTGCGTGACTTCACGTTTCAGTAAGTCATGCTAACTTACGACTACATATCAATGAAACTAAAACTAAACGAGTTATTGCGTCTGATTTTGCGTTGTGACGGAATCACAGATTTGAATGAAAACATGATAAAAATTTCTCGCATTTGGTATATTAGCTCGGAATGGGTGCAAGTTTTCATCGAGGATGATTATCTTGAAAATTATGAATTACATAAATTTTCTCTCGGAATCAAGACCGAGAATATAAAAAATGAATGTAGAATTCTTCATCATTATGTTTGGATGGTAATTTGGGAAGTGATTGATGCAGAGCTAATTAAACATTTAGAATATGCAAAAGAAAGTCACGAACGAGTAAATAATTAAATTGATGGAAGAATAATTTCGACCCTACCGACAACTTTCAAACCTAGCCTTAGCGAAATTAATTTTTATAGTCACTCTGAAGTTACTCATGGTACTCATCTCCTTTAGCGTCACACAAACGAAAGAATCAAAGCAGGAAATGAGCAACAATGCTTGGCTAATTTTGAGAAGCGTACCTAAATAATACGGTCTATAAATTTCAGACTTGAGCAGCACTGAACGCACGACGGCTAACATCGACTTTAAAGTGAGAAGAAACTCCGCATATTGCAGTTACATACAAGCTTTGACAGACAAAGCAGTGAACAGAAAAGTGAGAAGAAACTCCGCATATTGCAGTTACATTCAAGCTTTGACAGACAAAGCAGTGAACAGAAAAGTGAGAAGAAACTCCGCATATTGCAGTTACATTCAAGCTTTGACAGACAAAGCAGTGAACAGAAAAACCCACCAGAGCTGCGACACTGCGTTGCGTAAGTTGCATATGAACACGCCCCCATTCGTGACTAATCCATCTCACATACTTGCTCCTTTACTCCTAACGCATGCCCAGCGTGTTGCGCAGCGCAGCCACAAAGCTAAAGTTGCGCAAGATTGCCTAGGGCTGCCGCGGCGAGATGTCAGCGATACTCGGGCTAATTTTCCAGCCCCACCCAGCCTGGTTTACTGCCATGGACTCAAAAAGTTCTACCGTATGGAAGACGATAAAGTTTATCGTATAAAGGCACCAAAAATAGGATGCGCTCGAAATTTTCTACAGCAGCGCTCGACACAAGATCACGTCGTGAAGTGAGAAGCTCTCGTAGTGAAACTTATGAAGGTCCTTTGTAGCTGTTTTTCTGGCAACGATAATCAACCGAGAGGCTACAGCCCTAGTTTTTTTCTGTCAGGGTATCAAAAAATGTGATTGTTAATTTTGTAAAATCGTTCATGAGAAACTTGAGTTGATCAGAAGAACAAAATGTGTTTTAAAAACAACTCAAAAATGAATAACAGTCATCAACAGCTATCTATCATATTACTCAAAATTTATTCGCGAGTGTTTTCTTTCGAAAAAGTGAAATGCAATGGCTCATGACATGACACTCTCTATTGTAACAGTCATGAACCACACCCAAATTACAAAAGATTCTTACGAAAAGGAGGACCAACTGAAGGTTGTTTACGGGGCGTGAAATGATGACGTGCGTTACAATGAGAAGTCAGGTACGAGAACACGGTAAGTGAGTATTATCGAGTGGGAGACTCGCGTCACACCCACAGGGGGGCGGAGCTGAGGAGGTAAAGGAAAGTACGATCACGAGGTCATGGCGTTCACGGTCGTCAGGGCAGAAATGGCGGGCGGAGATCAGGGTTTGTTCAATGAGGAAGTTAATATCAACGTATCTAGTCATGCAGTAGCTGGGATTTAAAGGGCACAAAATGCTAAGCCTGTCAACGAACAGGCATAGTAACCTTGCAACTCTAGTAACTGTTTTATATAAAAAATGAAGTATGATTAACAAATTATCACTGCTTTAACGTCAAATTGTTTAGATAAATACTATTCGAATAGGATATAAGAACATTCTTAAACCTAAGTATGGATGTAGTCGCACAAAGTTTATCGCTAAATTTAACACTTTTACCGCGACGTGCGCCACCGGCGGTACACGGAGGTAATTTTCACAATGCTGCTGACCGACCAGTACTCTAAATTCAATTTTCATAAATACTTAAAGCTAAATGAAGGCACGATCCAGTTCATGTTTGGTATTTTCAAAGTAGTTTACTGCAATTGACTCTAAATATAGGTTTGGCATTGAACTTAATATTTAGTTGTCGCAGTCAAAGTGTTAATTCAGATCGTCAAGCATAAAATGAAATTGAGATAAATAGTCCCTGAAAAGAATATTGAAGAAACTTCTCAAGGTCGATCCGCCAAATTTAAAAAAACCCTTGTCAAACACCAACGCATAAACTCGGAATTCTACTCTCTATCCTGAATTATTTTTTCATGACAATACGTGAGCTAAAATCTGAGCAACGTATACTGATCCCTTTGAATCCATTTGTATCTGCGCAGAGATACAGCGAATATCGTATTCTATTTTACTTCGAGAAAGTGACCTATTTGAGCCATCTTGTTTTGAGAAAAGAAATTATACTGGCTTTAGCCTGCATTGTTTAAAGAAAGGAAACTACTGTATATCGAATATCGTGCTTTCAGGAATTTAGCTATTTACGCTATCGTGCTTTGAGGAAGGAAACTATTTACGCTACCGTGATTTGAGGAAGGAAACTATTTTGGCTTTCGTGCTTTGAGGAAGGAAACTATTTGGGTTTTCGTGCTTTGAGGAAGGAAACTATTTAGGCTATCGTGCTTTGAGGAAGGAAACTATTAGGGCTTTCGTGCTTTGAGGAAGGAAACTATTTAGGCTTTCGTGCTTTGAGGAAGGAAACTATTTAGGCTTTCGTGCTTTGAGGAAGGAAACTATTTAGGCTATCGTGCTTTGAGGAAGGAAACTATTTGGGCTATCGTGCTTTGAGGAAGGAAACTATTTGGGCTTTCGTGCTTTGAGGATGGAAACTATTTGGGCTATTGTGCTTTGAGGAAGGAAACTATTTAGGCTATCGTGCTTTGAGGAAGGAAACTATTTGGGCTTTCGTGCTTTGAGGAAGGAAACTATTTAGGCTATCGTGCTTTGAGGAAGGAAACTATTAGGGCTTTCGTGCTTTGAGGAAGGAAACTATTTAGGCTTTCGTGCTTTGAGGAAGGAAACTATTAGGGCTTTCGTGCTTTGAGGAAGGAAACTATTTAGGCTATCGTGCTTTGAGGAAGGAAACTATTAGGGCTTTCGTGCTTTGAGGAAGGAAACTATTTAGGCTTTCGTGCTTTGAGGAAGGAAACTATTTAGGCTTTCGTGCTTTGAGGAAGGAAACTATTTAGGCTATCGTGCTTTGAGGAAGGAAACTATTTGGGCTTTCGTGCTTTGAGGAAGGGACCTATTTGGGCTTTCGTGCTTTGAGGAAGGAAACTATTTGGGCTATCGTGCTTTGAGGAAGGAAACTATTTGGGCTTTCGTGCTTTGAGGAAGGAAACTATTTAGGCTATCGTGCTTTGAGGAAGGAAACTATTTAGACTATCGCACTTTGTGAGAAGAAACCATATAGGCTTTACTCTACATTGATTTAAGAAGGAAACTATTCAGGCTGCACGAAGTAGCCAGCATCAGCAGCCACAGAAACACACCTGAAATGACGCTGTCGATTACGACGCCCGTTCGATGGTGAGCACGCAACATTTTGATGGATTCCACAAAACGTAAAATGATCATCCATCATCAGCCAGTACAAATACTCACAGCTAATAGAATGGATGAAAAATTGCGCACACATGTACGTGGATAGGAAAATGCATTGTTCAATTTTCAGAAATGAAGAACAGCAATTGATTACATTTCTGAATATATTGTATTTTTTTCTAGTTGTAATAATTTCCGATTGCATCGCTGTACAAATGGAGTGTTCTTCATATTTTAAGGATGTCAATCAACAGATAAATATTCGGCTCAGTATTTGGCATTTTAAGAACGCGATGGCGATAGTTTCATGAAAAATGAACACAAATTGTAATCTAAATAAATTAAAATAACGTTGAATAATCGAAATTGTGTAATAAGCCGGCTAAAATATTAATACTTCCATACTTAAACTGACATAAAAATAAGTAATAATTAGAATAAGGATGAAAAATATCATCCCCAAATTATCATGAAGCTTTCAGCCATTCTCGACAGAGATTTCTCTAAACAACGAAAAAAATTTAACCCTGATTGATTTAGATTTGAATGAACTTTATCAATACTTCAGAACACACAACACGCTTTTCCTTCGTCATTTCCATATTGACACGGAAGTGACTTCCCGTCGTCGTGATAGTTAATCAAAGTTTGTCTTCTAAAAACATTACCGATGGGAAACGAGTTTAATCAATATCATTATGATGAAGGCACAAGAAAGGCAAAGAAGCAAGAGAAGGGACAATAGATGGCGACAATAACGCATCATAGACCGTAACATCAAAGGAAGGTTATTCGCACATCCCATTGTTTTTCCTCTGTAAATAAGAGGTTTTTCTGCTTCATTTCAAAAAGACATACACCTTGAAATTATTGCTTATGAACGTAATATGAACGAACATTTATATAAAGGTAATGAACTTTGACTAAGAAAATGATCCTAAAATTTTAACGTGAGAGTGAAGCATAATTCGTCAATTCCGCATTGGACTTATATGCTCACTGGTCTTTCCAATGGATTTAGTTCTTATTCAAAATTTGACAAAGAAATAAATCACCAAATATGAAGATTCATGCGAACTTAGCTAAATCAGGCCCATTACTATCTAACACCAAAAATGTATCGTCCACAACTGTGAACCTGCAATTCGTTTTCAACAACGAATGAAAGAAAACGTGTAGAGCTTTTGAATTCAATCATGAAAAAGTCTTGAACTTGAGTGAAAGTTACGAGCAGGTGCAGGAAGTGCGGTAACGGGCCTGGTTAGCTGCGAGCTATGCAAGTGTTGCGTCACATCTGTACGGCTCACCCTCAGAATACCAAACTCACATCACACACCCATTGTTGTATCCATTTCTTCCCCGTAAATATTGATATCACATAGATATAGAATCGGGTATAGATTATAGATACCTATACCCAATGCATGTATGTGCAACGTTGCTGAAAACGTATGATTTTAACATTTTCTCAGGACATTTTCTTGTACTTCGAAGGAGAACGAACGAGAATTGACACCCATCCATTTTTGGTTACGATAAGCTATATAGTATGCAATTGGAACATGTTTGTAACATATTAAAGATATTTATGTTTCATCTACAATATATGTACCATTAAAGGCAGCTCAATATATAAGAGGAATCAGCCATTGTTTTATTCACCAAGTTAAAACGAATGTAATTAGGTAAGGCGCTACCAAATCCAGTAGGTAAGGCGCTACCAAATCCAGTAGGTAAGGCGCTACCAAATCCAGTAGGTAAAGCGCTACCAAATCCAGTAGGAAAGGCGCTACCAAATCCAGTAGGTAAGGCGCTACCAAATCCAGTAGGTGAGGCGCTACCAAATCCAGTAGGTGAGGCGCTACCAAACCCAGTAGGTGAGGCGCTACCAAACCCAGTAGGTAAGGCGCTACCAAACCCAGTAGGTAAGGCGCTACCAAATCCAGTAGGTAAGGCGCTACCAAATCCAGTAGGTAAGGCGCTACCAAATCCAGTAGGTAAGGCGCTACCAAATCCAGTAGGTAAGGCGCTACCAAATCCAGTAGGTAAGGCGCTACCAAATCCAGTAGGTAAGGCGCTACCAAATCCAGTAGGTAAGGCGCTACCAAATCCAGTAGGTAAGGCGCTACCAAATCCAGTAGGTAAGGCGCTACCAAATCCAGTAGGTAAGGCGCTACCAAATCCAGTAGGTAAGGCGCTACCAAATCCAGTAGGTAAGGCGCTACCAAATCCAGTAGGTAAGGCGCTACCAAATCCAGTAGGTAAGGCGCTACCAAATCCAGTAGGTAAGGCGCTACCAAATCCAGTAGGTAAGGCGCTACCAAATCCAGTAGGTAAGGCGCTACCAAATCCAGTAGGTAAGGCGCTACCAAATCCAGTAGGTAAGGCGCTACCAAATCCAGTAGGTAAGGCGCTACCAAATCCATTAGGTAAGGCGCTACCAAATCCATTAGGTGAGGCGCTACCAAATCCAGTAGGTAGATTAGATTAGATTATAAGTTAGTTTAAGCCTCCCTAACCGCTACAAAAATAGAGCGTATCGAAGAGAGGAAGGAGGAAGGCACCATTTAGTATGGAGATAAGAGAATGAGGAATCTATGCAGAAAGGGCATAGAAACAGTAAGATGAGAAAGAAGTTCATGAAACAAGATAAAAGTTGAAGAAGGAAGTCAGAGGTGCTGAAAAACAGGACAGTAGTGAACCGAAAAAAGGTGGTCCTTAACATAACAAAAAACATTTTATTTCAACAAAAAGAAGGCCTACCTAACTCTCAGCTCGGGCCCTCACATTTTTCCCCTGGGAGCGCTAATTCCCATAGATACAATATCTGTATCCCCCTGAGGGGTCTTACGAGCACAAAGTGCATGGAAACAATAAGTTGGGAAAGAGGTCTATGAGACAAGATAAATGTTGAGGAGAAAAGTCGTGGGTGCTGAAAAGCAGGACAGCAGTAAATCGAAAAAAAGGTTAGCCGTAACCACGCAAAAGACCTATTCAATTGGGCAACAAAAGGAAAGCCTACCTTTAGTTCGGGACCAAGCACATTCCCCCTGAGAGCGTAATTCCCATAAATACGATAGTTGTATACTCTTGAATGGTTCATTTCTCGTTTCAAAATCTTTAGATTTAAATTGAGTTGTATCTTAAATAATTTCTCTGACTTTCCAAAAGCCTATTTAAAATCAATGCGTATTCCTGTAGAAAAGTAAAAGCGGTAAACACTTTGCACAACGCTTCTCATTATTTATCATAGCTCAACCATCATACAAATTCCAGTTCGCTTATTTTTCGAACGTAGAATTGTAAATATCAGAAAAATTTGAGGCGCTGTTCAGTTTTCCGTTTCTTAAGATCCTAAAAAAAGTTCCGCTTAGAAGCGAGCAGTGGACTGCAAGAGAATTTTCGCACGAAAAGCGATGCCTTTTTCAGGCGTGCGAATGTACCGTTGCCCGGAAATGAAGAAAAAACAATATTCTCACTGCACAGTAGCTACGACTGGGCTGCAAAACCGACAGTTTTGAGCTTTTTTACTATTTCATAAGTGCTGACTTCTGTTAGCCTTTCAACACACTGCGTTCCCACACTGCGTAACTGCATTGCAAATTTTATGTCGAACCACAATTCGAGATTATTTTGCTAGTCCACAGTCACGTACGAAGAACCTCCAACTTCTATACCGCGAGTTGCAGCGCACCTCATACCTCACCAAAAATTGCACCAGAAGAATAACAAATGACCCCAGGACTGGCAATGCCGCAACCTGCAGTAATAACCTAGGACCGCATACGGAACGCATTGGAGTTATCCGTCAGCAGTCACCCCGCCTGCGCCCCAAAAGCGGCAATGCAGAGAGCCGTGGGAACGCGCGCCACCTCGTCATTGCCAGGATGGGTGAAAGTTAACGGAGGGTCTTAGAAACGCGAAAAAAACTACCAATCGTCTCTAGTATTTCAAAACAATAGCCCACTTGTTACGTGTACTAAACCATATGTCTTCAACGAGTTCGTTCATTTCATTTCACCTTTGGGAGAGCGCACATTGTGTCAAGTTGTTATTAATATGTCATCTAACATATAAAATAATAAATATACAGCGTACCCGTAAAATCTCTTCGCCATTTGAAACATTTATTACAAATGTAATTGATAGGGTATTTACATGAGATTTGTTCTGTTGTATTCAGCGTTTATTACATTTTTTTTGCCTCATTTTATAGACTTCTACATGGGCACCAATGGTTGCACGAAGCACATAAAGACGAAACTTTATTTCTTGCCATGATCGCTGTGGCATAGCCTCATTAATTGTGGCCATGGCATTATATAGTAATAGTTTCATATAGGTCAGTAATGTCCCGTATCTTTGTTCGACACACGACATCTTTAAGATATCACCATAGAAAGAAGTCCAGGAGAGTGATATCTGGTGAACGTGGTGGCCAAGGAATTGGCCCATCCCTTCCAATCCACAGGTCAGGAAGTATTTAACTGAGGAACCTACGAACATGCGGTCCCCAATGTGGTTGGGCTCCAAGTTGCTGAAAAACGATGGTTGGCTGAAGGTAATTCAGTTGTGGTGCCACATATTCAGTCAAATGGTCAAAGTAAACATCTGCATTAACATTATTTATGAGGCCATGCTACAGCGAATATGGCAACAAACCGAGTCCCGTCTTGATGTGCTTCGTGCAACTAATGGTGCCCATGTAGAAATCTATTAAATAAAGTAAAATAGCTTTAATAAACGCTAAATATAAATGAACAAATCTCTATAAAAATATCCTATCAACTACATTTGTGATAAAAATTTTAAATAGTAAAGACACTTTACGGACTCCATGGATGTTGCTGATTTCAAATAAGATGAGTAAAAATAAAGTTCTTGCATTGGTGCCGGCGGTGAGTGCGCTCTGATAGCTTGGGTATTTACGACGCTACTTTAAGGAAGTATCTCAACTTATTAACAAGTAAATCACACTAATGAGACTTGGAGAGAAAATACTTTTTTATTCGCTTGAATTGGATATTTAAAAAATGGCATTTGAATGAATATAAGTTAGTGTAAGCTTTCATAGCTACAACAAAAGAGCTCCCAAAAGAGGAAGGAGGAGGGAACCATTTCGAATGGCATTTAAGGTAATGGAAGTCTATGCAAGAGGTGCGGCCCCTCACCTAACACGGAGGAACATCAAATTGAAAATAGAAGATGAAGAAATTAATAGCTTTTCAAAAAAGAACAACAGTGAACAGGAAAAAGGTAGTCCACAACAAACACAAAATAATCAATTCTTTTTCAACAAAAGGAAGGCTAATTTAACCCTCAGCTCGGGACCTCACATCTTCCATCTCGATTCCTATAGATACAACAATTTTATCCCTGCGAAGAGCGTCGTACATTTCAGTAATCCAATTTTTTCATCGCACAAAAAAGTTTCTTTCAAGTACCACAACTTTTTCACTGCACCAGAACCTAATCTAATGAGAGACGACGATGACATTCATTACATGTGCATTCAAGTCACAAGAGTTAAACAAAATTCTGTCATTTGCGAGAGGAACTTCTCACCAGCGCACTCCTTGAAATATCTTTGTAATATAATTTTTCACCAGTGCACTTCTTGAAACACCTTTGTTATCTCACCCAATCCTGATGAGACATTTTGCCTCCCGTTGTCATGGTGTCCAAGCTACTGAGATTCACGTCATTCGGTGATGCTCATTAGGAGTCATCTTTGTACAAAGAAAAAGAACCACATGGCAAGACAAAGCCGCGTTCGCTTTCCTTAATTCTGAATGGTCTTTGTCTAGTGACTTAATTTATGCCTCACATCCTCCAAGAGACTTTGATAAAGAAGCGCAAAATATTGTTCTGGGTATCGTAAAGTCGTTTTCTGTTGCAAATTTTGGTGAGCATACACGTCCAACCTACACCTAGCACTTGGTAAGGCCTCGCATGTATTTGTAGGCAGTGTTATGAATCATCTAGCCGCCTTTCATAATAAAATGCCAGATGTCTTTAAATAAATAAATTTAAAAAATTTTTGTGCGTAATTTCTCCTATGTTATTACAATGGGACAGGTGTCAACACTTATACACAGTTTTTGCTTGGTTAATAGGTTGGTTCGTTTCTCTGCCACGCTCATAACACTTTGATTGCAGTGTGCGCCCCCTGTAGCCACGAAGGGGATTATCATAATGCCACTGACCGACCAGTAGTCACAAACTCAATTTTCGTAAGTACTTAATTAAAGCTAAATTAAGCCATGATCCAGTTAATGATTGCTCTTTTCAAAATTGCTTATTAGAATTCACTTTAAATATGAGTTGAATATTGAACTTTTGTTGTATCAATTGCGAGTTGTTGTAGTTGAGTTGTATCAAGTGGTTAGGATGCTGGATTAATGACCGTATCTGTGATACGAAAAATATTTTAATCTCGGTTAAAATTAGGATGGTTTATTCTGTTTGTCATCCACATCTGGAAGATTTATTTAAGAAAAATATCGAATACGTCATTTTTGACCGGTCGTGTACACTAGTCAAAAAGAATTACAACATGTATTACACGTACGTCAGATGCGTTAAAACAAGTAAAATACAATGAATAGGAATGAAAATTCCTGACTGCAATTGTCTACAACTGAAATTATTGCCAAATATTATAACGAGTCATCCAATTAAATTTTCAACCAAACAGAATTAATTACTCATTTTTACACAAAATAACCAGCCTTTCAACTGCATTCATGCTTCGCACTTTGGACAAATTCCCTCTGGAATGAAATGCTAACAAAATAATCCGTTCAGTTCACATTGTCGAGGACGATCAAGGGCATCAACAACTTCCTGGTACTTTTTAAAATCCCCATTAAAATAACTTACTTACAATTTACGCTTATATATATATTTCCGTCTCTCCTGTCTGCACCATTCATAATGATTCATATCCATTTTAATAATATCATCGATACCATTCGAACAATATAAAATGCTTGTCATTCGTTCACTTGTGTTTACAAACCAAAATATACTGCAGCAAAGAAAATCGAATCTATTGTTCAAGAAAATGCAACTCATCGCAAGGTAAAAGGTACAGCATTTTTTTCAAAACTTTTTGGCTAACCTAACCCAATAATACCCGTAGTGTGTTTACTTTTATATTTCTTTCAACATTTATTAATATACTTCTTTGATGTACGCTTCTTAAGAAACATAGGACGTATATTTGTTTGGTATCCGTTACGCTTTCGTCTGAGTTTGCGCTATCATGGATACAGATTTCCTAAGTCTAACGTTAAAAGATCGCCTTTACATGCATTGATATGTTTGACATTTTATCAGGATAGGTTCGGTTATGATGCATGGGTAAGGATAGGAAAGGATAGGATGGGTAAGGATAGGAAAGGATAGGATGGGTAAGGATAGGAAAGGATAGGATGGGTAAGGATAGGAAAGGATAGGATGGGTAAGGATAGGATGGGTAAGGATAGGAAAGGATAGGAAAGGATAGGAAAGGATAGGAAAGGATAGGAAAGGATAGGAAAGGATAGGAAAGGTTAGGATAGGTTAGGTAATGTAGGCGGATTTTTTTCACGGGTCCACCTAGCTTAACGATGACATTGTCCGTGGAATTTCCACGGGTCCTGCTACTACCTAATAATACCCTTGGTTTATTTGTTTGCAGTCCGCTTCTTCCATTTCTCTGTCACGCTCATAAGGAGAGTATAAATGACTGTATCTAGGATACGAGTTTCACAAGTACAAGACATTTTACATCACGGGTACTGTTAGGATAGATATATTTGTTTGTCATCCACACCTGGAAAATTTATTCAAGAAAGATATTGAATTCCGTCATTTTTGACGGGTCGTGCTCACTGGTATACTAATAATACCCTTAGTGTGTTCATTTGTTTATATATTTGTTTGGTATCCGCTTCTTCCTTTTCTCTGGCACGCTCTTAAAGAATACTTAATGACCGTATCTGTGGTACGAGTTTCACCAGTGCAGAAGTATACAAGAATATTTGAATATTTTAATCGCGGCTACTATTAGGATGATATATTTGTGTGTCATCCACATGGGGAAAATTTATTCGTGGAAAATATTGAATACCGCCATTTTTGATGGGCTTCTACACTACATACATACATACACATACATACATATACCAATCTTATCCTCCCTATGGGAGGGTAGCCGACAGCAGGCCACAATCACCACACTTAGTCACTAGGAGGCGAGAGAGGCAGCACTGGCCGCACCTGAACTGCCAGGATCAGCAGCAGCCCAGCACAACCACCTTCCACAGTCAGGCCCGACAGCCACAGCTGGTTTACCCCGACCGCTTCATTGAGTGCAGCCCCTCCCCCCCGCACATGACAGGTCAACCCCATCACACGCGGGCAGCTTCCAGTAACGCGTCAAAAATAAAATTACCTCCTTATACACTGCCCCCACTCACTTCTGTCCGCAGCCATCCCTCTCGCCACGTCCACAGTCAGACCCCTCTCATACAAAGCACGTCGCACCCCATCCATCCAACTCATCCGTGGTCTACCTCGCGCTCGAAGACCACTCACTTCCGACATATATATCTTTTTCACCAGCCGCTCAACATTCATTCTTTCAACATGCCCAAACCATCCAAGCACTCTTTCATCTACTCGCCTGCTCAACTTTTTGATAACACCCGTCTGCCCCCTAACCAACTCATTCCTGATCCTATCTCTTCTAGTTACTCCATACATGCTCCTCAAACACTTCATCTCAAACACATCCAACTTCCTCCTCTCAGCTGCTCTCAACCCCCAGGACTCTGCTCCATACAACAAAACTGGCACAATCAAACTTTCATACAGTCCCCTCTTAACATTCATACTCAAACTCCTGCATTCAAAAACTTTCCTCATTGCACCCAACGTCTTACAACCTTCACTCACTCGATGCTTCACTTCTACTTCCATACTATCCTTAACAGTCACATCCGACCCGAGGTACCTAAAATGCTCTACCTCCTCTAAAACTTCCCCATTCAACCTCACATCCAAAGTTCCAAACACTCCACCTCTTGAACATCTCAACACCTTACTTTTATTCACATTTACCCTCAATTTCCGCCTTTCGCACACTCTACCAAACTCTGTAACCAGTCTCCTCAGTTTTTCCTCTGAATCAGCCACAAACGCTGTATCATCTGCAAACAACAGCTGACACACTTCCCAATACATACCATTTCGTCCCACCAACTGCGCACCTTTTCCCAACACTCTGGCATTCACTTCTCTCACCACACCATCCATAAACAAATTAAACAACCACGGCGACATCACACATCCCTGTCTCACACCTGTCACAACTGGGAACCATTCACTCACCTCATTCCCTACTCTCACACATGCTCTGCTATCAATGTAGAAACTCTTGATCGCATTCAACAGTCTCCCACCCACTCCATACAAACTTACCACTTGCCATAGAGCCTCGCGATCCACTCTGTCATACGCCTTCTCTAGATCCATAAATGCCCAATATACATCTTTTCCCTTTAATAAGTATTTTTCATTCACCTGCCTCACAGCAAACATTTGATCCACACAACCTCTACCACACCTAAAACCACACTGTTCTTCAGCAAGCACACGATCCGTCAACACTCTCACTCTTCCAATTAACACTCTTCCATACAGCTTCCCAACGACACTCAGTAGACTTATACCCCTAGAATTACTGCACTCATACCTGTCACCTTTCCCCTTGTACAACGGAACTACGCACGCGCTACTCCAATCAACCGGCACTTTACTAGCCTCGAAACACACATTTAATAAACGCACCAACCATTCTATAACCACATTTCCTCCTTTCTTTAGACATTCAACCGTGCAGCCATCCAAACCTGGAGCTTTCCCATTTTTCATTTCATCCAACGCACATCTCACCTCTGCACTTCTTATTCGACTTCTATTCACTTCACCAAACACGGGCATTCTAACATCACTTCCAACAGCTACTACTCTCGTAATCCTATCATCCCTCACGTTCAGCAGTTCCTCAAAATACTCCGCCCATCTCTTTCTCACATCACAACTCTCCACTAGCAGCCTACCATTTGTATCCTTCACTCTTGCCTCATTCTCCACCTGACCCTTCCTAATTCTCTTCACTTCCTTCCAGAAAACCTTCCTTCTCTCCATGAAATCCCCTTCCAACTTTCTCCCCCCATTCCTCATCCGCCGCCCTCTTCGCTCTCCTTACCATTCTTTGTACCTCTTTCTTCCTCTCCTTATACTCTTCAAAATTTTGCTGGTTGCCTCGTTGCAACCACCTTTCGAACGCCCCCCGCTTTCTTTTCACAGCCGCTCCTACTTCTCCGTTCCACCATTCACTCCCCATTCACTTACACACTACATAGTAATGAATAATAATACACAGTTGTTGCTTGGTTGGCTGGTCGGTCTCTCCGTCACACCCTTCAGGATGCTTAATGACCGTATCTGTGATACGAGTTTCACCAGTGCACCAATACAAGAATATTTTAATTGCAGGTACTATTAAGATAGACATACTTGTTTTCCATCCCCATCTGGAAGCTTTATTTGATTCATTAATAGGAAAATATCAAATTCAGTCATTATTGAAGGGCTGTGTACACTAGTTTAAATTAATCTCCCTACATAACGTGAGGCCAACATCACGTATTGACTCAAATTACGAGGAGTCAAGGCTGACAATCGGAGACAATTAGCTTCTGAGTTGGTCAACCATGCAATAAGTTGGCGCTATAACTGCTCCTGCAGCAATCACTACCATGGTAGCAGTCTAACGGAGGTCGTTAATAAATAATGAGACGCCAATTCAGTGAAGAAACAGTTGACACTGTGAGTGGACGGTTACTGCTTCGAGTTTATAAGTACTTTTGACCTTTCATTACTAAGTAAGTTCTTCATTTCCAATTCAGAAATGTCTCTTTAATAATCCTTCATGAGCCATTTTAAAATTACATATACACATATTTTCTCACTTCAAAATTAATAGACTATGATCATTGTGACAGACGAGTGCGCACCAATCGCAACTGCCGCACACACACAGGGCAGCGTCTGCGGGAGTTGCAGGAGCGGGCGGGGAGGAAGATTAGAGCTCCTGTTCCGTGTCCATCACGCGCCGCGGTGCTAACGAGGCTCTGTCCGCCATTTCAAGACGAGGTCAAGTAACATTCACCACCAGAAATGATCGTGATTTTTCATGAACAATAGAAAAAAATTGTCGTGTAACTGTTTCCATCCTAACGAAGACAGCAATGCGAGTAATGGGCAATTTCTAAGGTGCACTTAGAATAAGGCACCACTTTTGGTGCAAAAAAGGGAAGAATTCATAAAAATTATTCCGGGGAATTCAGACTGAGTGAGTAATATTCTCATCAGCTGCTTTTCGAGTTGTTCAAGGCGACAAGAAGTATTTTTTCTTGAGCAGTTTCTTCGCCATTTTGATGGACATTTCAAAGCTGTACGGGAGACAGGTGCGAGCGCATAAATGAATGTACAATTTGCATTAATTCTGGGCAAAGAAGAATACGAGAAATCGCCTTGAGCTTTATTCAGTAGTTTGTGACGCTTAGTCTACTGACGCACGTGCAGTTGTACAAACATCTCTATTTCAAGATGGCTCAAAAAACGCCAAAATGTGACAAAAATTATACCAAGTTTAGCACCAAAAGATTAATAGCCTTACTTTTGGTTAAAAAAATCATTGTGTTCCAAAAAAATTTCAGCATTTTGCCTCAATTAAAAAGAACGACGCCGTGCTACACAAACGGAGGGCCCGTGGTTCGCTGGACTGAAAATGAAATGAAACATTTTCCGATAAAAAATTAACGTTGTCAAACCCGTTGAACATTTCCAGGTGTAATTCCACTCACCTCGAAAACAAAGACAGCCCTTAAACTGAACTCGGACCTCGACTACCTCTTCGTCACCTCCATAACAGAACGCCACATCATGATCCAAGTTGGAAAACCATTTCAAAGTTTGTGCTCTAACTCCGCAGTTCTCGCACGCATTTTCATAAAGTAATTCAGAAGCACGACGCGTTGCGTGACCAAGTCTGGACTAAAATGAGCAAACGAGGCATAATTCGCAGGCTTTACCGTTCTTGCATCAGCGTAAATTGCTCAGTGAGATGTCGCTCTTTCTCTCACACGTGCCGACCGACGAGCGGCAGCGAGACAGCGTCGACCGACTCCTGTAGTATGGCGAGAACTTCCTCCAGCCACCGCCTCAGAGAACAATTAAAAAGTTTTCTTCGTTTCACTACGGAAAACTTCGGATTGTGTTCTGCAAACGAAATACTTGATTACACCTTCAAGTTTACGCACCATTTGAGTTTTCTAAGGCATTTGGCTGCTTGGAAAAAAAATTAAGACGAGAAAGGTGTTGGCCGCTTTACAGTTTTAATTAACTTAAATCAAAAAATTATACCGCACTAAAGTGTAGGGGTATTTCAGGGGAAAATAATTACTCAATCATTAATTCATGATTAACACAAATGTTTGTTCATTTTTGACACGAAGCTCTAAGTCGATATAAATCTGTCGGACATTTTGAGCCATAGAATGTTACCCATCGTTTTTAATTAAAAATGAGAGACGAGGTACACCAACATGCATCACTTCAGGGGTCAGGTTGGTCCTATATTGTTTTGCATGGACAATTGTCTGACAATGTGTCATCTCCCGGTCTTGCTGCGTACGCGAGCACCTAGATATAGATGAAGGATCCAGATTAAATTGGGAAGATATTGGAAGAAACATGCCATTCACATAATAAGGTTCATTTGGTACAGACAACCTCAACGTTAACAGTCCAATTATAATGCACCGAATAATTATGCACCCAATAGTCATGCACCCAATAATCATGCACCCGATAATCATGCACCCAATAATCATGCACCCAATAATTATGCACCCAATAATTATGCACCCAATAATTATGCACCCAATAATTATGCACCCAATAATTATGCACCCAATAATTATGCACCCAATAATTATGCTCCCAATAATTATGCACCCAATAATTATGCTCCCAATAATTATGCACCCAATAATTATGCACCCAATAATTATGCACCCAATAATTATGCACCCAATAATTGTGCACCCAATAATTGTGCACCCAATAATTATGCTCCCAATAATTATGCACCCAATAATTATGCACCCAATAATTGTGCACCCAATAATTGTGCACCCAATAATTATGCACCCAATAATTATGCACCCAATAATTATGCACCCAATAATTATGCACCCAATAATAATGCACCCAATAATTATGCACCCAATAATTATGCACCCAATAATTATGCACCTAATAATTGTGCACCCAATAATTGTGCACCCAATAATTGTGCACCCAATAATTGTGCACTCAATTATTATGCATAATAAATTATAAATATAATGCCCGTTATAATTATAGTGTCCACCCAACCAATGGCCCAATAACAATGCATATTATAACAAAACAAGCGCACGCTTGATTTAAAACCACAGGAGCTTACAACATGAAAGCGGGGCAAGTCGACCAAAACCGATAGACGTGGAACGCCTGTTGAATGCCACCATCAGCCACGCATACTGCGGCCACGCCAGCTCTGCAGCGCGATGTGGTGGCCACCCTGCCGGGCGTGCACAGCGGCCCGATGTGGTGGCCACCCTGCCGGGCGTGCACAACGGCGCGATGTGGTGGCCACCCTGCCGGGCGTGCACAACGGCGCGATGTGGTGGCCACCCTGCCGGGCGTGCACAACGGCGCGATGTGGTGGCCACCCTGCCGGGCGTGCACAACGGCGCGATGTGGTGGCCACCCTGCCGGGCGTGCACAACGGCGCGATGTGGTGGCCACCCTGCCGGGCGTGCACAGCGGCGCGATGTGGTGGCCACCCTGCCGGGCGTGCACAACGGCGCGATGTGGTGGCCACCCTGCCGGGCGTGCACAACGGCGCGATGTGGTGGCCACCCTGCCGGGCGTGCACAGCGGCGCGATGTGGTGGCCACCCTGCCGGGCGTGCACAGCGGCGCGATGTGGTGGCCACCCTGCCGGGCTTGCACAACGGCGCGATGTGGTGGCCACCCTGCCGGGCGTGCACAGCGGCGCGATGTGGTGGCCACCCTGCCGGGCGTGCACAACGGCGCGATGTGGTGGCCACCCTGCCGGGCGTGCACAGCGGCGCGATGTGGTGGCCACCCTGCCGGGCGTGCACAGCGGCGCGATGTGGTGGCCACCCTGCCGGGCGTGCACAACGGCGCGATGTGGTGGCCACCCTGCCGGGCGTGCACAACGGCGCGATGTGGTGGCCACCCTGCCGGGCGTGCACAACGGCGCGATGTGGTGGCCACCCTGCCGGGCGTGCACAGCGGCGCGATGTGGTGGCCACCCTGCCGGGCGTGCACAGCGGCGCGATGTGGTGGCCACCCTGCCGGGCGTGCACAGCGGCGCGATGTGGTGGCCACCCTGCCGGGCGTGCACAACGGCGCGATGTGGTGGCCACCCTGCCGGGCGTGCACAGCGGCGCGATGTGGTGGCCACCCTGCCGGGCGTGCACAACGGCGCGATGTGGTGGCCACCCTGCCGGGCGTGCACAACGGCGCGATGTGGTGGCCACCTTGCCGGGCGTGCACAGCGGCGCAGCAGCCCAGAGTGCACAGCGGTGCAACAGCCCAGAGTGCACAGCGGCGCAGCAGCCCAGAGTGCACAGCGGCGCAGCAGCCCAGAGTGCACAGCGGCGCAGCAGCCCAGAGTGCACAGCGGCGCAGCAGCCCAGAGTGCACAGCGGCGCAGCAGCCCAGAGTGCACAGCGGCGCAGCAGCCCAGAGTGCACAGCGGCGCAGCAGCCCAGAGTGCACAGCGGCGCAGCAGCCCAGATTGCACAGCGGCGCAGCAGCCCAGAGTGCACAGCGGCGCAGCAGCCCAGAGTGCACAGCGGCGCAGCAGCCCAGAGTGCACAGCGGCGCAGCAGCCCAGAGTGCACAGCGGCGCAGCAGCCCAGAGTGCACAGCGGCGCAGCAGCCCAGAGTGCACAGCGGCGCAGCAGCCCAGAGTGCACAGCGGCGCAGCAGCCCAGAGTGCACAGCGGCGCAGCAGCCCAGAGTGCACAGCGGCGCAGCAGCCCAGAGTGCACAGCGGCGCAGCAGCCCAGAGTGCACAGCGGCGCAGCAGCCCAGAGTGCACAGCGGCGCAGCAGCCCAGAGTGCACAGCGGTGCAGCAGCCCAGAGTGCACAGCGGCGCAGCAGCCCAGAGTGCACAGCGGCGCAGCAGCCCAGAGTGCACAGCGGCGCAGCAGCCCAGAGTGCACAGCGGCGCAGCAGCCCAGAGTGCACAGCGGCGCAGCAGCCCAGAGTGCACAGCGGCGCAGCAGCCCAGAGTGCACAGATGGCAGTGCTCCGCTGCAGTGCCTGCCCTGAGGTGCCGAGCTACTGAGCCCTGGAGAGACGCCCACGCATTGCCGTCACGGTCATCATCTCGGCCTTTTTTAGGCAGATATATTAACTATGCCAAAATCGACAAAAAATATCCAATTTTGGTTTTTCACGCGTAAACTCAAAATTTGTTTTCTCAACCTATATATGTCTAAATTTAAAAATTTGATCAGAAATGTCAATCTGGTAACTTAGACGTTAGTCATGATAGTCGCTCAAGTCACGGAGCGACATAAACTGATTTACAAAAGCTGATTTAATTTATTCATTTTTATATTGTCGGGTCCTGAGTAAATCATGTCTGTGTTATTTGAATTTTGAATAAATTACCACAATTGAATTACCGCAAATAATTAATTCTTAAAGTAATAACCAACTCTTGCATTTTTACTGATTATTGCGATAATGCATTCACCTATATATTCCGCCCATTAACTTATACTACTCTTGACCATGTCTTCGGAACAAGCTTTCCTCGAAAATCTGATAGAAGACTTTGAATACTTAAAAATACTTCCAGTGTGGAGTTAAAAGAACTAATTTTTTCCAATCGTATTCAGCAAGTTTGGAGTGAACTCAACATTCAAATGTGTATTCACATGTGGAAATTTTCCCTCCAAAAGAACCATGTAGGTACTACTCCACAAGAAATCCATTCCCTATCCAGTCAAGTTCCAATACGCGTCGTGAACGTCTAACGCCACACAACATTACCTAGCTAATTCATTTCTCTACTGATTTCAGCACAAGCACATGCAACCCTCAACTCGCATGAGTATCTGGTTAAAGATAATAACATCCCACAGAAGAACTTTCCCTTAGGATGCCCCTAAAGCCGCAGAACTTACTCGAGCCAACCAACATATAGCCCCAGATAAAACTACCCATTGTAATATTCTCAAGTAATGTTTTTACTGACGTACTCCCTCGTGGAAGACAAATTGCTCAAAATGCAACCAGGCGGCCAACGATCACGCAGCACGCGGCAGCATGTGTCCAGCAACACGTGACTGTCTCCCCCTCCCGCCTGAGAGCAGAGCGACGGCCGTGAGAGCGGCCTTTCTCTCGCCGTGACTCGCGCAATCCGACACAAACAAGCAATGATAACCGTGATCAATTTCAGTGGTAAATTGAGTACGCATGCCGCTCGTCAGATGTTACTTTTGAAAATTGGGTTGAATTTCGATCGTAAAAGTATTTTATCTGCTTGCACAAAGCACAGGGGACTTTGTGACAGGTCTGAAATACGATGGGACTTCGACATTTGTCTATGTCAATGAACGTTCGATCCTTTGTCCCATGATGAAGAGTGCAGGATATTTGACCGTGCGGGAGACATGACTTTGTCATGAGAAACTTATTGTCATTGTGAGGGTCAAGCGTAGTTCGCTTCGTCACTTTGATTCGTTCTTATTCAAGTTCAAACTCATGAATGATGTATTTTGTTACCGCTTCAGGCGTGAACAAGCGAAGAAAGAATTTCCAAATACAAGGGCAAATGAATATGTGCTAATTCCTCTTACACGAATGTAAAAAAAATGACAGGAGAAATTCAATAATCTTGATAAAGTATCAAAAATGCTCCTCGCCTTAATATGGAATCACGCGTCTTACAGAAATGTTGTTTATTACAAGGTGTTGTTATGCAGGAGAGACTGAAGGCACAACCAGCTTCGTAAAAATCAATAATAAAATCATAGACGTAATTGCACTTTCGCGACAGATTTGATGGAATTATACGAAGGGTTACCTCAGCGATAAATATGACTTTAAAATATTTAAATAGCTACAAGAACAGCAAACGAACTAATGAAAATTAAAATTCAAAACCGAAATGCACAAGCTCCTGTCATCTGCAGAGCTGATTTCGAGTTGGGTAACTTATGCTCAACGGGATCAACATCATACGCTTGCTCCTTGTGACCGCTCAACCCTCCTTGCCTCTGATGACTGCAAGTGTTCAACACGTACATTCTCATAAGAGAAATAGCCCTGAACATATCTAATAGATGTATAAATGTAGGACGGCTAACAAACAGTGTTTTTTGTAACCAATGGAAGCCCATAATAGGAAGAACGCTCATCAACAAAGGGAAGAGCAGGTTTAAAGAGTAGTATATCGTCCGTTTTCTTAAACTCGTTTCTGAAACTACGAGCACAAAAGCGTGACACAGAAACACTGAAAACGCTTGCATATGCGACAGGTGCATCACATGCACTGTCTTGCGTGTTGTCGAGGAGAAAAAAGCTCAGTTGTACGGAGTGCGCACGACACTAAATCTACTCATGCTGTTTGAAAAGTAAAGATAACCGAAAAATTGATCCCAAGGCCGACGCACAGTAAGCGAGAGGTTGAAAATAACTTACAAATCTGAGCATTCAAAGTTATAACTTATGAAGCAACCAACTGAAATAAAACTACTGGCGGATGATTCTTAACTTAATAGTTATGTAGTGCGAATGGGTAAATTGCTTATTCATGTACCGGTATCAATGAATGTCATTTTTTCTGATGCGAGAAAAAGTTAAGTTAGATGTGAAGATTAGATTAGATGTTAGTTTAAGCCTCTCTAACCCGTAACATGGGTTATCGAAAGAGAGAAAGCAGGAAGGCACCATTTAGTATGGAGATAAGGAAACGCGGAATCTATACACAAGGCGTGTGTAACCGTAAGTTAAGAAAGAAGTTCATGAAGTAAGATAATAGTTGAAGAAGAAATTAGTAGGTCCTTTAAGACAGGACAGCAGTGAACCGAGAAAAAAGTGGTCCTAAACAAAACAAAAACATTGTTTCAACAAAAAGAACGCCTACCTCTCAGCTCGGGACCTTACATTTTACTCCTGTGAGTCCTATTATTATTATTGTTTAAAAAGTTTTAGCCTCCCTTCATCACGACAAAGATGTTCCAAGAGAGGAAAGAGGAAGGCACCATTTAGTATGGAATTGAGGGAAAGCGGAACCTATGCACAAGGTGCATAGAAACAGTAAGCTAGGAAAGAAGTTCATGAAACAAGAAAAAGTTGAAGAAGAAAGTCGTTGGAGGTGAAAAACAGGACAGCAGTGAACCGGAAAAAAGATGGTCCGTACCAAAACAAAAACCTATTCTATTTTAACAAAAAGAAAGCCTACCTAACCTTTAGCTCGGGCCCTCACATTAATTGCCCCACTGGGAGCGCTAATTCCCATAGATACAATAGTTTTATCCTCCTGAGGGGCCCTGTGAGTCCTAATTCCCATAGATACAATAGTGGTTTTTCCCCTTGAGAGGTGTTAGATCATTAGATGTGAAACAAATTTTATGAAATGCTTGTTTTTTTAAACAAAACGCATCACAACGAAAAAAGTTAGCGTGAATAATTTGCATTGCCTCGATGAATGATGCAGAATAATTCTTGGTAATACTAAACAGACTGAAAAATACTAAAAAATTACATATAGTTCTTGTATACTCCAAGAGCAAGAAGCGACTTTTGTTTACCACTCAAGGAGGCTTTCGTTTAACAAAAGTGAAAGCTTTTATGGTTGTCACAGAGCATCATTTCCAACGCATTTCTGAAAAAATACGCACCAAAAATCAGCAAGTTAATTTCTTAACCTCAGAAACTCAATAAGCAAAACTCAACAAAAACCCTCCTGAAGGCATCACTTTCTATACCAGAAAAAAATGTTCCGTAAATAAAATAAACGAAGAAATGATGCATTATGCTTCGAAAATCCGTCCACCGACCAGGAGCCGATTTTCCAATATTGGCCGAGCAACAAATGCCATCATCCAGCTGACAGCGCGATCGGGGAAAATACATGCAAAAATATATCAGTTGCGCCCGAGTTAGCAACAAGTGGAGGGACTAGCGCTCAAATCGGCAGGCTTGCTCACAATGTTCCAACGACAACACCCACGAACTTCCTTCTTTGGCTGTGAGAAATGTCAGAAAAGTGAAGACCTGAAACACAAACTTGCAGATCACTGTTGCTTACTCTTAGATCCTACAGAAAAAGGCATTCCAGCAGGGATCATTTTGCAGCCGAAAACGCGCTGAGCTGCGCCTTTCCGTTTCGCCTTCTCAGAAAAAGGCAGAGGATAAAAAGACAAACAAGTGTCCCAGAGAACATTCTCCTCAGAACGAATGTTTACAGAAATAATGCAGAATAACACTCCTGTAGAACTGTAATTGGACAAAATTAGATGAGTTAGTTAAAGCCTCCCTAACTACAACATAGAGGTTCCCAAGGGGAGAAAAGCGGAAAGCATTGTTTGGTATCGATTTGAAGGAACGGGGGATCTATGTATCAGGTGTGTTCCCACACAAGATACCCGGCGCAAAGGAACATCCAGGTACGAGGAAAGCTAACGAAAATAAATAAAAGTTGAAGAAGAAACAGGGGCTGAAAAAAAAGAATGGCACTGAGCCGAAAAAACGATGTTCTCTAACAAAACAAAAAAAAATTGTTTTTCAACAAAAGATAAGCCCACTTAACTTTCAGCTCGAGATCGCATATTTTCCTCTGAGAGCAAAAGTATTCCAATATATTTATTTGAATTCATAATAAACGAAAATTAGTTCCAATGACAGTACTTTTACTATAACTCACCAATTTTTGTACTCAAGACAGTACGCCAGCAGCGCACGGAATTTCAGAGATCATTCAGATCTTGAAGCACATGAAACACGAATCTGAGCTACTTACTGCAAGTTGATACGAACTGCAACTTCATAGCATGAAAACAAATTTCCATGATTGAAAATTCTGAAAAATTCTTTTTTCGATGAAACACTATACGTGCTATCTAGTCTTTGATATGCTGTTAAATAAATGGATATGCTATTATTAAATGGATGTTGAGAGGTAGAGAATTTTGCTGTATCTTCCTGATTTTTCCCATCAATTGAGCAAACTTCAGGCACGGAGAACTTTTTTCCATGACATTAAAAATTTTATTGAAAACAAATTAGACTACCTTGAATAAATAATAATTTCGAACCTCATCTTTTTAAGCTTGATCCTGAATTATTTTTCAGCATATACCTCTTCCCTAGCATCAAACATCCGATTTATTTATAGCGCAAAGCGCTGCAAAATTCACGTACTTCAATGACATTCACTTGGGTAACATAACCACGAATAATAAAATAAGTGTCGCTTTTAGAAAGAAACGCGTGCCTTGGACCTCACCCTGTAACAGCAACGCGTTCACTAAACGTCTTCGATAACGATCTCATACATTTAATACTGATTGCAATACAGCTGATGGTTTTAAATTCGAACATTAACTTGGGAAAATTCCATTCAGTGCTCCTCTCTTGGAAGTCCATTCAGATTCACATTGCACATTTCTTTCTCATCGGGAATCTCCTATTGAAGCGATCGTAGAGCGATTAAAATTATTCGACTATGGAATTTCGCATACCAAAATCGTAGAGGGCAAAGCGTCCATAGCAAATCTGAGCGTAAAATACTTCCGAGATCCCAGTAAGTTTTCCCTGCCGGAGTTGACACAAGCAAAGAATGGCTTGCCAAAAACGTTCCCGCAGTCCGCAGGAGAGCCGCAAAAGTCCGAACAATTTGTAAACAAAAATGCGCATGGAAGCGATTTCTTCCATTCAAAGTAAAGAAGGACTTTTGACCACAGCTGAAACCTGCGATTTTTTCCTAGGAAAGTTCAAGCACCTGCAAATAAAAGCGCGGGGCAAACCAACATTCCCACACCAAGCCACGGAGATTTTTCCGGGCAGGGTTTGAACATACTAACCTGAGAATATAATGGAAGGTTTTAGATCGTTTACTCCTGAAAAGGAATGTTGAAAAATTAAGTGATAAGATTTACTTTGTTTTTGTAGCTGTCAACAGTCGAACAGGATGGAGTGTATAGACAAGCTAACAAAGAAGTAACCCTTCAAGCCATGAAATTACGTTGTGTACAAAAGCTCCGCGTCGCTGCGATCTAGAAAGAGTTGGGCAACTAGCAGAAATTTATTCAAAGTAAAATTGCTAAACATATGACGCAGTATTTGGTTTCCTAAATACAAATTATATTGAATTCTTTAGCCTTGTTCAAATGAAAACATAATCATCTTTTCTAGTTTGCTGTTACACAATACCAACATATATTCAAACACTAACGCTCTTCTTAGGCTTTCAAAAAATCCTCTCTGACAAAATTCAACACGATTAAATCATTTTCTTTGTTTAAACTTATCTCGTTTATTTCATTGCTCATTAGGTATTGCCCCATATATAAATTCCCACTATTCAGGTATCATCCCGTCGGTGCTACCATGCACAAAGCTGGGCTGGGTCCAGAAAGTATAAATTTTAGTACGGAAGCCTACACGCCTACTGAAACTTTCTCGGCGATCATTTCCGAATCCCGCACAACTTCTTTTTTCATGCTAATTCAATGTTGAACAGGTTCCGGAAAAATACTCAACAAAATACTTGCAGGACAGTGAAAGCAAGATTAATAATTCAGCCTTTTTATGCATAAAATACGCTCCCTTTACAGGAAAAAAAGGCACCTCTTATGAAATGAAAGGAACAGAGACGATGCACAAGCTTGTGCACAGAATGAAGCGAGATTAAAAGGAGTTCACGCAACAAGGCAGAAATAAAAAAGGAAAGTAATAGGAACTGAAAAACAGAACAGTAATGTGTTTGAAAATATTGTCCGTATCAAAAAATATTTACTATTTCAACAAAAGAATGGTCTACCTAACCTCCACCTCGGAACCTCACATCCTGCCCTGAGAGTGCTCATTTCCTCAGAAACAAGGGAGAGTATAACAATACTGAAATGATAATGAAAACGAACTGCCATGCTTCTTTTTGATCTTTGATACGAGACGAAGGCTGTGTGATACGACACGAAGGCTGTGTGATACGACACGAAGGCTGTGTGATACGACACGAAGGCTGTGTGACACGACACGAAGGCTGTGTGATACGACACGAAGGCTGTGTGATACGACACGAAGGCTGTGTGATGCAAGAATAAGGCTGTGCGTGTGTGGCTGATGAGTGAATTTTAATTTGTCTGAGAATTATGGGCAAGCTTCTAAGAAATTTCAGAAGAAAATTCAAACTGATGTTGTGGAAACTAGTTGATGGAAACTGATATTGAGGAAACTAGTTGATGGAAACTGATATTGAGGAAACTAGTTGATGGAAACTGATATTGAGGAAACTCATTGATGGAAACTGATGTTGAGGAAACTAGTTGATGGAAACTGATATTGAGGAAACTAGTTGAGAGCAAAGTTGGAGAAACAAAACGTCACGCAACACAATTTCCATGAGCTGAGGAAATTTTGGTGTTACTATAGGCGGTGTGAAAGACGCAGCGTTCCATAACACCAAGTCGTCCCTTCCCATTGGCATACGGCGGGAGACTCGCAGCGGTTGTTCCCTTGTTAAGAAGGGACCATTTTCCAATTATATGATGGCAGTGCCGCGCCACGGTTCAGCGGTAAATGAATGTAACATTTACGTTGACATGATGGCAGCTCACACAACGGTTCAGCGATAAATGAATGTAACATTTACGTTGACATGATGGCAGCTCACACGACGGTTCAGCGGTAAATGAATGTAACATTTACGTTGACATGATGGCAGCTCACACGACGGTTCAGCGGTAAATGAATGTAAGCCCTACGTTGATATGATGGCAACTCACAAAACGGTTCAACGGTAAATGAATGTGATCTTGACGTCTCATCAGAACCCTCAATTGTAGATTCCTTGTCCTATGTGGTAACCACTACACCTTTTTCACTTCAAATTAATCTAAGTCAAGTTCAATTTAATCCAAGTCAAGTTCAATATAATCCAAGTCAAGTTCAATTTAATCCAAGTCAAGTTCAATTTAATCCAAGTCAAGTTCAAATCAATCCAAGTCAAGTTCAAATCAATCCAAGTCAAGTTCAAATTAATCCGAGTCAATTTCAAATTAATCCAACCCTCAGTTGAGTTAAAAAATTACATAATAACGTGTTAATTTGAGTTTTTGTGTTAAATATGTATCTATTGGATGTGATGAGCAAAACTGGTTTCGAGGATTTATTTACACTCAGATATTTATATACGTGAAATTCCACTTTACCACATATATGAAATAAAATATATAATCAAGTGCCAAATATTATCATTGGACGATTTGTAGATTTAACCTTTTGAAGAAATATACAAGTGCAATTTACTGAGTACTAATGTACGATTCCGTTTAATTACAATTTATATTTGTACATTACTACCCAGATACATACCTGCATTAGCAATAATCATATTGTCATGAATTCTAATTCCATGTTGGTCAATGTGAAGAAATGTTGGATCCACTTACAATACACAATAATAATAATAAACAAACAAACATCGGCATCTTTGGATGCTTTATTTCCAATCAAGCCTGATACATATGATCTTAAGCATTGGTTTTTTTAAATGTCTTATAACTAACGCTATATATAGGACACAATGACGGTTCCCCTGTAAAGCCGGTACCCATTTCCGACACCTGGGTTGAGTGGGGTATTGTGCTTGAGCTTTACCTTATACACAACGGGGAAAATCTCCGCGCCAGCGCCGGGATACGAACCCTCGTCTCCAACATACAAGGCTGATCCCTTGACCACTGTGCCACGGAGAGCACACAAGAAAATATAGATTATATAGAGATATATAAAATTAATTGATACAAGAAACAATGTTTCTATTGCACTACTGATTTTATTTGTGTGTTTACAATTCAATATATAATACTTTTAAGACTTCAATAAGTTTATAAAAATCATTTAATGAATATTTAAGTCTTTAAAGTATTATAAAATGAATTGTAAACACACACAAATAAAATCAGTAGTGAGTTAGAAACATTGTTTCTTGTATTATTATTATTGTGTATAAGTGGATCCTACATTTCTTCATATTGACTAACACGGAATTAGAATGGAAAGTAATATTTATATTGCTAATACAAGAATGTATCTAGGTAGTAATGTACTTACATGCATAAATTGTAATCAAACGGAATCGTATATTAGTACTCAGTGAATCGCATTTGTATATTTCTTTGAAAGGTTAAATCTACATATCGTCCAATGATAACTTTTTGTATTTGCATGTATATGATTTCATAGATGTCATAAAATGTAATTTCACATATATAAGTACTTATGAGTGTAACTAAATACTCAAAACCAGTCTTGCTTATAACATCTAATAGATACATATTAAACACAAAAACTAACAAATTATTGTCATCTTATAACTCAACTGAGGGTTGGATTAATTTGAACTTGACTTGGATTAAATTGAACTTGACTTGGATTAAATTGAACTTGACTTGGATTAAATTGAACTTGACTTGGATTAAATTGAACTTGACTTGGATTAAATTGAACTTGACTTGGATTAAATTGAACTTGACTTGGATTAAATTGAACTTGACTTGGATTAAATTGAACTTGACTTGGATTAAATTGAACTTGACTTGGATTAAATTGAACTTGACTTGGATTAAATTGAACTTGACTTGGATTAAATTGAACTTGACTTGGATTAAATTGAACTTGACTTGGATTAAATTGAACTTGACTTGGATTAAATTGAACTTGACTTGGATTAATTTGAACTTGACTTGGATTAAATTGAACTTGACTTGGATTAAATTGAACTTGACTTGGATTAAATTGAACTTGACTTAGATTAATTTGAACTTGACTTGGATTAATTTGAACTTGACTCGGATTAAATTGAACTTGACTTGGATTAAATTGAACTTGACTTGGATTAATTTGAACTTGACTCGGATTAAATTGAACTTGACTTGGATTAAATTGAACTTGACTTAGATTAATTTGAAGTGAAAAAGGTGTAGATCTGGAAACATATACTGTATAGTATTGATGACCTCATACCGTCACGTATGTTTTTGAGTATGTTATTATGGTGCTGACTACGGTGTGCGATTCCATGCGCTTGTTGTGATGTTCGTCTATCCATAATATCATCAGTCCAGAATTGTTGAAATGGATATAATGTAGTCTAAAAGACAATAAGAACGCTTGAGATAAACCAAATAAGCCAATAGTATAAGGAACAGAACAATAAGAACTGTAATTCTTTACTGCAATTCAAGTCAGGTTTTCATGAGATCCGGATACATGTGTCCACTTCGAGAACTCAATCATTATTATTTCTAAAACCTCTTACTCCAATGAAGTTTTTATAGTTAAAAACTGAAAATGTGAAGCGCTTCCCGTAACAATAAATTGTCATTTGCGTCCAATTTGATAAAAGAATCTCGAGTTCTCTGGAAATCTAGCAAGGACATTCCGTAGCCGATGCCCAGCATTACGAATTACATTTCATTTCATAAAAGACCAAGTTACTGCGTTCTGTAGGGCATCCTTCTTGTCATAAACAGTTCTGCCTAAGTGGCACAACCGCAGTGAAACTCGGCTTTGCCTTCAAGACAAAAGGCATCTAAGCTGTCAATCGTAAAAGAAAGAATGCAGGGTTGTGTGCATGTTGAAGCCATGATTTACATTACCGGGACAACTAGTTCAGCCGCTATGAAGGCTGAGATAAGATAAGCTGTTAGTTTGTACCTCCTTAACCGCAACAAAGGTGTTCCAAAGAGAGGAAGGAGAAACGTATCACTTAGTATGGACTTAAAGAAACGCGGAATCAATGCACAAGATTTATAAAGACTGCAAGTTAAGAAATAAGTTTATGAAACAAGATAAAAGTTCAAAAATAGAGTAATAAGTGATAAAAAAACAAGACATCAGTGAACCGAGAAAGGATAGTCCAAAACAAAACGAAAAACCTATTCTATTTCAACAAAAGGAAAGGCTTACCTAATCTTTAGCTCGGGACCACGCATATTCCCCTTGGGAGCACTAATTCCCATAGATGTAATAGTTGTATCCCGTGCGGGGTGGAGGCTGACTATTAAATTAGATTCCAAGTAAACAAAAGCTACTCAGACCACCACAAAGGCGGGCCCAAAAGAGGAAGGATAAAAGCACCATTAGTACAGAATCCATGCAGGTAACATTCAAAGAGCCAGAAATTTTAAACAATTTAAACAATTTATTTACCACAGGAGATACAGAGGTAGAATGTTTCTTAAGTCTAGTACAATGGACAAGTTTGAATATAGCTACCTGTGGGCCCGAATAAGTTCAGCGACTTCTGGGGCACCCTACCATCACGTTATTCTAAGGTTTACAATGCTGTTTTACCTAAATCATTTAACCTAATTTCGCATTAGACTGATCAGTGAGATAATTTACTCGATATCAGATATTTCATTTTACAATGTAGGTCATATGGACTGTATTAACAGTACACTCGATAAACGATTTAACAGTAGATTGAATATCGGCGATATTACCCATGGCATATTACAATATTGGAAACAGTCATGTAGGAGACAAGATTTTGACTTGGTGATCTTACACGACTAATATTTCGATAGGAAGTGAAACTCAAGATTTCTTTTGAATACCTTGTAAGAATTACTATCACGGATCTCCGCAGGTATTGAGTTCCAAGTTTTAGTTCCAACGAAGAGGATACTGTGTTGCGACCGGGCCTTCGAATAATAAGGAAGCATGAATTTACTTCTATTTCGGGTTAAATGGTCATGATGACCAGTTTTCGCAGTTAATAATTGTTTTAGGCTATTGTCGCCATCAATTGATAATGTTTTGTAAATGAAATTGCAAATGGAGATTTTGTAGAGATCCGAAAGTTTAAGTATTTGTAAATTTTTGAATGAATCATTTGTGTGAGCATTATATTCTAGATTCTTTACCGCTCTGATGGCTCTTTTTTGCAGAGTAAAAAATGTATTGGTTTTATTTTTATCAGTTCCGTGCCATGCTTCTATTCCGTATTGCAAGTATGGTGAAATTAGCGTTCGTTAGAGAATTCGTAAAGCTGTTTCAGGCAGGTAATTTTTAACATTATTCAGGATTCCGATGGATTTTGATAATTTAGAACTAATATGAGCGATGTGCTCGTTAAAGGTCAGATGTTCATCTATTATGATGCCCAGAAACTTACATGAGTTCGTTTCTTCGATTTCACCTTCGCCAATTTTAATGCGTGGGAGAGATATATTTTTCTTGTATGAGAATGTAATATATTTTGTTTTGTCGATGTTGAGGCTTATTTTATAAGCTTTAAGCCATAATGAAACCTTATGGAGTTCATTATTTATACTCTCCGCAATCATAGCGGGATTTTGGTTCGGAAGGACCGCAGAAAGCGTGCTGTCATCGGCAAAAAGTATGAAATTGAAAAATGATGTAGATTTGATATCATTTATAAATATCAGAAATAGGAGAGACCCAAGGACAGATCACAGTGGAACTCCATGGGTAATTTTCTGTGGGTCTGATTTTGCATTGTCAACGACAACGTATTGTTTCCGGTTTGTTAGGTATGATTTGAACCAAATATGGGCAACTCCTCGAATGCCATAACAGTGTAGTTTCGAGAGTAATATGTTATGGTCCACACAATCGAATGCTTTTCGAAAGTCAAGAAACACAGAAAACAAGCTTTCCTTCATCTATAGTAGAGTAAAGGTACTGTAAATGATTTAAAATAGCTTGTGTCGTTGATTTTTTAGAACGAAAACCGTATTGTTTGCCGTAGAGAAAAGAATTTTGTTCAAAATACGAATAAAATTTTTATACACAATTTATTCAAATATTTTGCTAATAATTGGCAGTACAGAGATAGGTCTATAATTAATAATGCAGTTTTTATCACCATTTTTAAAAATAGGGGTCACTCTGGCAGTTTTGAGAGAGTTGGGGAAGATACCTTGAGAAAGTGAATGGTTGACAATATTAGATATGCACGGTGCTGAAATAGGGCAATCATACAATCACATCACACAATGGATTGGACAATCATGCTCTTCAAGGAGCCTGAAATATTTGACCTTCAGCAATTCTTAGCGTGCCTCCCAAAGTAACCTCGCATCACAGGTAGATCGACTACTTACCCGATAAATTACATGATAGAGAAAAGCACCGCACTACGAGTGGCACGGGTGGACCAGCGACAGCTGCTGGGCCCTCGGGTCAGAGGCAGGACCTCGGACCCGAAAGATGTTAAGTAATTCGGTGGGACCAGCGTAAATATTTTGAATTAGCGTAGACCTCTCAACCGAGGAGGAGGAGGAGGACAGAGTGTACGAATATTTTCACTGAATGACAAGAATTACCTACGACTTGAATTCTGTCACGGCTTTGTTTATTAATTTTCAACCGATTCTATCAGGAAATAGTAATTTCAACATGAACGAGAAAGAATTGAACCAGTAAAACAACGACTTGAACAACGAGTGAAATGAAAAATAAAACAACGAGTGAAATAAAAAATAAAACAACGAGTGAAATTAAAAATGAAACAACGAGTGAAATAAAAAATAAAACAACGAGTGAAATAAAAAATAAAACAACGAGTGAAATAAAAAATAAAACAACGAGTGAAATAAAAAATGAAACAACGAGTGAAATAAAAAATGAAACAACGAGTGAAATAAAAAATAAAACAACGAGTGAAATAAAAAATAAAACAACGAGTAAAATAAAAAATAAAACAACGAGTGAAATGAAAAATAAAACAACGAGTGAAATAAAAAATAAAACAACGAGTGAAATAAAAAATAAAACAACGAGTGAAATAAAAAATAAAACAACGAGTAAAATAAAAAATAAAACAACGAGTGAAATAAAAAATAAAACAACGAGTGAAATAAAAAATAAAACAACGAGTGAAATAAAAAATAAAACAACGAGTGAAATAAAAAATAAAACAACGAGTGAAATAAAAAATAAAACAACGAGTGAAATAAAAAATAAAACAACGAGTGAAATAAAAAATAAAACAACGAGTGAAATCAAAAATAAAACAACGAGTGAAATGAAAAATAAAACAACGAGTGAAACAAAAAATGAACCATTTAGTGAAACAAGAAATGAACCAGTTAGTGAAACAGCGAGTCCAACGAGAGTGAAACAACGAGAGTGTGACACAACGAGAGTGTGACACAACGAGAGTGTGACACAACGAGAGTGTGACACAACGAGAGTGTGACACAACGAGAGTGTGACACAACGAGAGTGTGACACAACGAGAGTGTGACACAACGAGAGTGTGACACAACGAGAGTGTGACACAACGAGAGTGTGACACAACGAGAGTGTGACACAACGAGAGTGTGACACAACGAGATTGTGACACAACGAGAGTGAGCCACAACGAGAGTGTGACACAACGAGAGTGTGACACAACGAGAGTGTGACACAACGAGAGTGTGACACAACGAGAGTGTGACACAACGAGAGTGTGACACAACGAGAGTGTGACACAACGAGAGTGAGACACAACGAGAGTGAGACACAACGAGAGTGAGACACAACGAGAGTGAGACACAACGAGAGTGAGACACGACGAGAGTGTGACACAACGAGAGTGAGACACAACGAGAGTGAGACACAACGAGAGTGAGACACAACGAGAGAGTGACACAACGAGAGAGTGACACAACGAGAGTGAGACACAACGAGAGTGAGACACAACGAGAGTGTGACACAACGAGAGTGTGACACAACGAGAGTGTGACACAACGAGAGTGTGACACGACGAGAGTGAGACACAACGAGAGTGTGACACAACGAGAGAGTGACACAACGAGAGTGTGACACAACGAGAGTGTGACACAACGAGAGTGAGACACAACGAGAGTGAGACACAACGAGAGTGAGACACAACGAGAGTGTGACACAACGAGAGTGTGACACAACGAGAGTGTGACACAACGAGAGTGTGACACAACGAGAGTGAGACACAACGAGAGTGTGACACAACGAGAGTGTGACACAACGAGAGTGTGACACAACGAGAGTGTGACACAACGAGAGTGTGACACAACGAGAGTGTGACACAACGAGAGTGTGACACAACGAGAGTGTGACACAACGAGAGTGAGACACAACGAGAGTGTGACACAACGAGAGTGTGACACAACGAGAGTGTGACACAACGAGAGTGTGACACAACGAGAGTGTGACACAACGAGAGTGTGACACAACGAGAGTGTGACACAACGAGAGTGTGACACAACGAGAGTGTGACACAACGAGAGTGTGACACAACGAGAGTGAGACACAACGAGAGTGTGACACAACGAGAGTGTGACACAACGAGAGTGTGACACAACGAGAGTGTGACACAACGAGAGTGTGACACAACGAGAGTGAGACACAACGAGAGTGAGACACAACGAGAGTGTGACACGACGAGAGTGTGACACAACGAGAGTGTGACACAACGAGAGTGAGACACAACGAGAGTGAGACACAACGAGAGTGAGACACAACGAGAGTGAGACACAACGAGAGTGTGACACAACGAGAGTGAGACACAACGAGAGTGAGACACAACGAGAGTGTGACACAACGAGAGTGAGACACAACGAGAGTGAGACACAACGAGAGTGAGACACAACGAGAGTGAGACACAACGAGAGTGAGACACAACGAGAGTGAGACACAACGAGAGTGAGACACAACGAGAGTGAGACACAACGAGAGTGTGACACGACGAGAGTGTGACACAACGAGAGTGAGACACAACGAGAGTGAGACACAACGAGAGTGAGACACAACGAGAGTGAGACACAACGAGAGTGACACGACGAGAGTGTGACACAACGAGAGTGAGACACAACGAGAGTGAGACGACGAGAGTGTGACACAACGAGAGTGTGACACAACGAGAGTGAGACACAACGAGAGTGAGACACAACGAGAGTGAGACGACGAGAGTGTGACACAACGAGAGTGAGACACAACGAGAGTGAGACGACGAGAGTGTGACACAACGAGAGTGTGACACAACGAGAGTGACACAACGAGAGTGTGACACAACGAGAGTGAGACACAACGAGAGTGACACGACGAGAGTGTGACACAACGAGAGTGAGACACAACGAGAGTGTGACACAACGAGAGTGAGACACAACGAGAGTGAGACACAACGAGAGTGTGACACAACGAGAGTGAGACACAACGAGAGTGTGACACAACGAGAGTGAGACACAACGAGAGTGACACGACGAGAGTGTGACACAACGAGAGTGAGACACAACGAGAGTGAGACACAACGAGAGTGTGACACAACGAGAGTGAGACACAACGAGAGTGAGACACAACGAGAGTGAGACACAACGAGAGTGAGACACAACGAGAGTGAGACACAACGAGAGTGTGACACAACGAGAGTGTGACACAACGAGAGTGAGACACAACGAGAGTGTGACACAACGAGAGTGTGACACAACGAGAGTGTGACACAACGAGAGTGTGACACAACGAGAGTGTGACACAACGAGAGTGTGACACAACGAGAGTGAGACACAACGAGAGTGTGACACAACGAGAGTGTGACACAACGAGAGTGAGACACAACGAGAGTGTGACACAACGAGAGTGTGACACAACGAGAGTGAGACACAACGAGAGTGTGACACAACGAGAGTGTGACACAACGAGAGTGTGACACAACGAGAGTGTGACACAACGAAAGTGAGACACAACGAGAGTGTGACACAACGAGAGTGTGACACAACGAGAGTGTGACACAACGAGAGTGTGACACAACGAGAGTGTGACACAACGAGAGTGTGACACAACGAGAGTGTGACACAACGAGAGTGTGACACAACGAGAGTGTGACACAACGAGAGTGACACGACGAGAGTGACACAACGAGAGTGAGACACAACGAGAGTGACACAACGAGAGTGAGACACAACGAGAGTGAGACACAACGAGAGTGAGACACAACGAGAGTGTGACACAACGAGAGTGAGACACAACGAGAGTGAGACACAACGAGAGTGAAACACAACGAGAGTGACACGACGAGAGTGAGACACAACGAGAGTGTGACACAACGAGAGTGAGACACAACGAGAGTGAGACACAACGAGAGTGAGACACAACGAGAGTGTGACACAACGAGAGTGAGACACAACGAGAGTGAGACACAACGAGAGTGTGACACAACGAGAGTGTGACACAACGAGAGTGTGACACAACGAGAGTGAGACACAACGAGAGTGAGACACAACGAGAGTGAAACACAACGAGAGTGAGACACAACGAGAGTGAGACACAACGAGAGTGAGACACAACGAGAGTGAGACACAACGAGAGTGTGACACAACGAGAGTGAGACACAACGAGAGTGTGACACAACGAGAGTGTGACACAACGAGAGTGTGACACAACGAGAGTGTGACACAACGAGAGTGTGACACAACGAGAGTGAGACACAACGAGAGTGTGACACAACGAGAGTGAGACACAACGAGAGTGAGACACAACGAGAGTGAGACACAACGAGAGTGAGACACAACGAGAGTGAGACACAACGAGAGTGAGACACAACGAGAGTGAGACACAACGAGAGTGAGACACAACGAGAGTGAGACACAACGAGAGTGAGACACAACGAGAGTGAGACACAACGAGAGTGAAACACAACGAGAGTGTGACACAACGAGAGTGAGACACAACGAGAGTGTGACACAACGAGAGTGTGACACAACGAGAGTGAGACACAACGAGAGTGAGACACAACGAGAGTGAGACACAACGAGAGTGAAACACAACGAGAGTGTGACACAACGAGAGTGAGACACAACGAGAGTGTGACACAACGAGAGTGTGACACAACGAGAGTGAGACACAACGAGAGTGTGACACAACGAGAGTGTGACACAACGAGAGTGTGACACAACGAGAGTGTGACACAACGAGAGTGTGACACAACGAGAGTGTGACACAACGAGAGTGTGACACAACGCGAGTGAGACACAACGAGAGTGTGACACAACGAGAGTGTGACACAACGAGAGTGTGACACAACGAGAGTGTGACACAACGAGAGTGTGACACAACGAGAGTGAGACACAACGAGAGTGTGACACAACGAGAGTGTGACACAACGAGAGTGAGACACAACGAGAGTGTGACACAACGAGAGTGAAACACAACGAGAGTGAGACACAACGAGAGTGAGACACAACGAGAGTGAAACACAACGAGAGTGTGACACAACGAGAGTGAGACACAACGAGAGTGTGACACAACGAGAGTGTGACACAACGAGAGTGTGACACAACGAGAGTGAGACACAACGAGAGTGTGACACAACGAGAGTGTGACACAACGAGAGTGTGACACAACGAGAGTGAGACACAACGAGAGTGTGACACAACGAGAGTGAGACACAACGAGAGTGTGACACAACGAGAGTGAGACACAACGAGAGTGTGACACAACGAGAGTGAAACACAACGAGAGTGAGACACAACGAGAGTGTGACACAACGAGAGTGAGACACAACGAGAGTGAGACACAACGAGAGTGTGACACAACGAGAGTGAGACACAACGAGAGTGAGACACAACGAGAGTGAAACACAACGAGAGTGAGACACAACGAGAGTGTGACACAACGAGAGTGTGACACAACGAGAGTGAAACACAACGAGAGTGAGACACAACGAGAGTGTGACACAACGAGAGTGAGACACAACGAGAGTGAGACACAACGAGAGTGTGACACAACGAGAGTGAGACACAACGAGAGTGAGACACAACGAGAGTGAAACACAACGAGAGTGAGACACAACGAGAGTGTGACACAACGAGAGTGTGACACAACGAGAGTGAGACACAACGAGAGTGAGACACAACGAGAGTGTGACACAACGAGAGTGAAACACAACGAGAGTGAAACACAACGAGAGTGAGACACAACGAGAGTGAAACACAACGAGAGTGACACGACGAGAGTGTGACACAACGAGAGTGTGACACAACGAGAGTGTGACACAACGAGAGTGAGACACAACGAGAGTGTGACACAACGAGAGTGAAACACAACGAGAGTGAGACACAACGAGAGTGAGACACAACGAGAGTGTGACACAACGAGAGTGTGACACAACGAGAGTGAAACACAACGAGAGTGTGACACAACGAGAGTGAGACACAACGAGAGTGAGACACAACGAGAGTGTGACACAACGAGAGTGAAACACAACGAGAGTGAGACACAACGAGAGTGAAACACAACGAGAGTGACACGACGAGAGTGTGACACAACGAGAGTGTGACACAACGAGAGTGTGACACAACGAGAGTGAAACACAACGAGAGTGAGACACAACGAGAGTGTGACACAACGAGAGTGAGACACAACGAGAGTGTGACACAACGAGAGTGAGACACAACGAGAGTGTGACACAACGAGAGTGAGACACAACGAGAGTGTGACACAACGAGAGTGTGACACAACGAGAGTGAAACACAACGAGAGTGAGACACAACGAGAGTGTGACACAACGAGAGTGAGACACAACGAGAGTGTGACACAACGAGAGTGTGACACAACGAGAGTGAGACACAACGAGAGTGAAACACAACGAGAGTGTGACACAACGAGAGTGAGACACAACGAGAGTGAGACACAACGAGAGAGTGACACAACGAGAGTGAGACACAACGAGAGTGTGACACAACGAGAGTGTGACACAACGAGAGTGTGACACAACGAGAGTGTGACACAACGAGAGTGTGACACAACGAGAGTGAGACACAACGAGAGTGAGACACAACGAGAGTGTGACACAACGAGAGTGTGACACAACGAGAGTGAAACACAACGAGAGTGTGACACAACGAGAGTGAGACACAACGAGAGTGAGACACAACGAGAGAGTGACACAACGAGAGTGTGACACAACGAGAGTGTGACACAACGAGAGTGTGACACAACGAGAGTGTGACACAACGAGAGTGTGACACAACGAGAGTGAGACACAACGAGAGTGAGACACAACGAGAGTGTGACACAACGAGAGTGTGACACAACGAGAGTGTGACACAACGAGAGTGTGACACAACGAGAGTGAGACACAACGAGAGTGAAACACAACGAGAGTGTGACACAACGAGAGTGAGACACAACGAGAGTGTGACACAACGAGAGTGTGACACAACGAGAGTGTGACACAACGAGAGTGTGACACAACGAGAGTGAGACACAACGAGAGTGAGACACAACGAGAGTGTGACACAACGAGAGTGTGACACAACGAGAGTGAGACACAACGAGAGTGAGACACAACGAGAGTGTGACACAACGAGAGTGAGACACAACGAGAGTGAGACACAACGAGAGTGTGACACAACGAGAGTGAGACACAACGAGAGTGTGACACAACGAGAGTGTGACACAACGAGAGTGAGACACAACGAGAGTGAGACACAACGAGAGTGAGACACAACGAGAGTGTGACACAACGAGAGTGAGACACAACGAGAGTGTGACACAACGAGAGTGTGACACAACGAGAGTGAGACACAACGAGAGTGAGACACAACGAGAGTGAGACACAACGAGAGTGTGACACAACGAGAGTGTGACACAACGAGAGTGTGACACAACGAGAGTGTGACACAACGAGAGTGAGACACAACGAGAGTGAGACACAACGAGAGTGTGACACAACGAGAGTGTGACACAACGAGAGTGAGACACAACGAGAGTGAGACACAACGAGAGTGTGACACAACGAGAGTGAGACACAACGAGAGTGAGACACAACGAGAGTGTGACACAACGAGAGTGAGACACAACGAGAGTGTGACACAACGAGAGTGAGACACAACGAGAGTGAGACACAACGAGAGTGAGACACAACGAGAGTGAGACACAACGAGAGTGAAACACAACGAGAGTGAGACACAACGAGAGTGAGACACAACGAGAGTGTGACACAACGAGAGTGAGACACAACGAGAGTGAGACACAACGAGAGTGTGACACAACGAGAGTGAGACACAACGAGAGTGAGACACAACGAGAGTGAGACACAACGAGAGTGAGACACAACGAGAGTGTGACACAACGAGAGTGTGACACAACGAGAGTGTGACACAACGAGAGTGAGACACAACGAGAGTGTGACACAACGAGAGTGACACAACGAGAGTGAGACACAACGAGAGTGAGACGACGAGAGTGTGACACAACGAGAGTGAGACACAACGAGAGTGAGACGACGAGAGTGTGACACAACGAGAGTGAGACACAACGAGAGTGAGACGACGAGAGTGTGACACAACGAGAGTGAGACACAACGAGAGTGACACGACGAGAGTGAGACACAACGAGAGTGAGACACAACGAGAGTGAGACGACGAGAGTGACACGACGAGAGTGTGACACAACGAGAGTGAGACACAACGAGAGTGAGACGACGAGAGTGACACAACGAGAGTGAGACACAACGAGAGAGAGACGACGAGAGTGACACGACGAGAGTGTGACACAACGAGAGTGAGACGACGAGAGTGACACGACGAGAGTGTGACACAACGAGAGTGAGACACAACGAGAGTGAGACGACGAGAGTGACACAACGAGAGTGAGACACAACGAGAGTGAGACGACGAGAGTGACACGACGAGAGTGTGACACAACGAGAGTGAGACACGACGAGAGTGACACGACGAGAGTGACACAACGAGAGTGACACAACGAGAGTGACACGACGAGAGTGACACAACGAGAGTGACACAACGAGAGTGACACAACGAGAGTGACACAACGAGAGTGACACGACGAGAGTGACACAACGAGAGTGACACGACGAGAGTGACACAACGAGAGTGACACAACGAGAGTGAGACACAACGAGAGTGAGACACAACGAGAATGAGACGACGAGAGTGACACGACGAGAGTGACACAACGAGAGTGAGACACAACGAGAGTGAGACGACGAGAGTGACACAACGAGAGTGAGACACAACGAGAGTGAGACACAACGAGAATGAGACGACGAGAGTGACACAACGAGAGTGAGACACAACGAGAGTGAGACGACGAGAGTGACACAACGAGAGTGAGACACAACGAGAGTGAGACACAACGAGAGTGAGACGACGAGAGTGACACAACGAGAGTGAGACACAACGAGAGTGAGACACAACGAGAGTGAGACACAACGAGAATGAGACGACGAGAGTGACACGACGAGAGTGACACAACGAGAGTGAGACACAACGAGAGTGAGACGACGAGAGTGACACGACGAGAGTGTGACACAACGAGAGTGAGACGACGAGAGTGAGACACAACGAGAGTGAGACACAACGAGAGTGAGACACAACGAGAGTGTGACACAACGAGAGTGAGACACAACGAGAGTGAGACGACGAGAGTGACACGACGAGAGTGACACAACGAGAGTGAGACACAACGAGAGTGAGACACAACGAGAGTGTGACACAACGAGAGTGACACAACGAGAGTGAGACACAACGAGAGTGAGACGACGAGAGTGACACGACGAGAGTGTGACACAACGAGAGTGAGACGACGAGAGTGAGACACAACGAGAGTGAGACACAACGAGAGTGAGACACAACGAGAGTGTGACACAACGAGAGTGACACAACGAGAGTGAGACACAACGAGAGTGAGACGACGAGAGTGACACAACGAGAGTGAGACACAACGAGAGTGAGACGACGAGAGTGACACGACGAGAGTGTGACACAACGAGAGTGAGACACGACGAGAGTGACACGACGAGAGTGACACAACGAGAGTGACACAACGAGAGTGACACGACGAGAGTGACACAACGAGAGTGACACAACGAGAGTGACACGACGAGAGTGACACGACGAGAGTGACACGACGAGAGTGACACGACGAGAGTGACACGACGAGAGTGACACAACGAGAGTGACACGACGAGAGTGACACGACGAGAGTGACACAACGAGAGTGACACAACGAGAGTGACACGACGAGAGTGACACAACGAGAGTGACACAACGAGAGTGACACGACGAGAGTGACACGACGAGAGTGACACGACGAGAGTGACACAACGAGAGTGACACGACGAGAGTGACACGACGAGAGTGACACGACGAGAGTGACACGACGAGAGTGACACGACGAGAGTGACACAACGAGAGTGACACGACGAGAGTGACACAACGAGAGTGACACAACGAGAGTGACACGACGAGAGTGACACAACGAGAGTGACACAACGAGAGTGACACAACGAGAGTGACACAACGAGAGTGACACGACGAGAGTGACACGACGAGAGTGACACAACGAGAGTGACACAACGAGAGTGACACAACGAGAGTGACACAACGAGAGTGACACAACGAGAGTGACACAACGAGAGTGACACAACGAGAGTGACACGACGAGAGTGACACAACGAGAGTGACACAACGAGAGTGACACAACGAGAGTGACACAACGAGAGTGACACAACGAGAGTGACACAACGAGAGTGACACAACGAGAGTGACACAACGAGAGTGACACAACGAGAGTGACACAACGAGAGTGACACGACGAGAGTGACACGACGAGAGTGACACGACGAGAGTGACACAACGAGAGTGACACAACGAGAGTGACACAACGAGTGACACAAGTGACACAACAAGTGACAAAACAAATGACACAACAAGTGACAACAAGTGACAACAAGTGACACAACGAGTGACACAAGTGACAACAAGTGACACAACAAGTACTGGCCCAGAGGTCGGTACATACAATAATCTCTCCGATATAGACACTACTCGCTACATTGGCAGTACGCAACTCACCTGACGGGAAATAGCTCCAAACTTCTTGTTTTGTTTCGTGGTCTTTCCGTCTACCGGGCCAGGGATCTGGAAAATACAATAGCTTTAGTCATTGAAAATAATGACCAAAAATTTTACAAAACTATTGGTAAATAAAATTGTGGACACTCGTATATCTACTCTTCTGATGATATTGCAAGGAGAGCAAATAACTGCTCTTCGGCAGACTTGTTAGCTTCTCAGTTCACTGAACGTTGAAGCGAAGCAGTTCTTCGCTAATCGAATATAATTTTTTCCTGCCAGTTGAAAATACAACTTCAGCGTTCGTTTAAAGAGAGAGGAGCGATTTTAAGACGCAGTTTGAATATTCGTGTTAAAATGCCGCCAATGAAGTAAAAACGAAGATAATTTCTTACAGAAAACATATGAAGTTTTTCGCCGTTTTCCTGACTTATCTTTCACAAGTTCAATGCTCTCCTTTGCAACAATACCATTTTTTATTTCTCACCCGATTTTCTCGGGTTTTTCCACCTACAAATGACAGCCTCAGAGCGATCTTGATTGACATACCAATATCTCGTTTCTTTTTACTCTTCAAAGATCACTTGGGTGTCAGAGATTCAAGGCCAACATGCAGCAGAGCCAATAACAAGCAAAACGCATAACAGGCGTACCGGAAAACTTAAGTAGAAGTAAAATACGAAAGCAAGCTCTATACTGTCGGCAAATAATAAGACAGTATATAGCACGTGACTTTGTCTCTCACTCGTGTCAATCTCCCGACACAGAAACTTTCATGTTCGGTCTTTCTCGGCACCCACATTTTTTATTCTGCCTTGCTTAAATAAAATCAGCTCTCCATAATGAGTTTCAAGAGACGCCGTCAAAAAGACCAACCATTCACCAGAAACGGGCGCTAGCAAGCTCAATTGTAGCGACAAGTTCCCTAGCACGAGTCTCCCATGCGGTTTCAAACCGAGTAGTTAAGGAAATATATGGGATTTACAACGGGCCTCAAATTTTCAACTTGTTCATACTTTTTAGGTGGTCTCGCGTGGTGTCTTCCAGAGAGAAAAGGAATGCAAGCTGACATAGAAATTAGTTCCAAATGTTGAGCAGCGAAGAATTGTTTGTCTCCGCTACCATTTGTAGACAATGGAAGTCAGGAGGGCGTAATGACCCGTCACACACACGCGCATTCTTCGCAGCCCTGGGAACAAGCGTCGATGTTACACTGCGTCCTGAGCCTAAAATAAACATGACTGCGGCCTTGAAACGTCGCGTTTCAAAAACTGAAATGCAAACTCGGAATCCGAAAATAGCATCAAAGGGAAAATATCGAATACCGCACAAGAGAGCAGACAACAGCGGCTCATGTTATCCTTGAAATCTGGTCTTTCACAAAGAATGGCAAAATTCAAGTCAGAAAGGGCAAGACGAAGTGCATTTTATCAGAAAAGGCAAATTATTTATTCTACCTGTACTATGTTTATTACTCTATCAGAAGACATAATGAATAAAACGTAAAAATTTCACATGAGAAACAGATTAACCATGCATCGATAAGTCTCACTTGATGAGCTACTACTTCCTTAGCGGTAGTTTGATGAAACAAACTGAAAAAAACAAAGTTACGAGTGACCAAACTCGATACGAGGTATCAAAAATAACTCAGAAAATCCAAAACAAGGTCGAGTGTGCGGAGGACAAGCGAAACATGGCTGGACTGAAGGAAGACAAGCAAAACTCGCCGTGTTTCCGAGGCAACAGACGCTGCTTATCACGCAAGGACATCGGGAGACAAGTCCTGAGATCAAATAATTGAGGGTCTGGAGCACACACACGACTCGTGGGTTGATACTGCTCACCGGTGGATGCGGGTACACGGACCACAGCAGCAGTTGTACTGACGTTGGCTCAGCAAATTTTCACGTCGTCGAACCGGTACTGGCAGCGCGAGTTTTTTTTAAGTTGACTTAACGACTTTTGGTGCAGGTCTTACCTAGATAAAATGCTTAGGCTTGACCTCTTTCCAATTGAATTCTATTCAGCAAAGCTCACAGTTTTGGAACAAAGCTCAACGTAAAATACCGCGTAGCGGAACCAAGTCTGCCATAAACAACTTACGCTGCCAGCTACAGCGTCACGAAGACGTCAGCTATGAAAATCCGTCTCCTGAGAAGTAGGAGAAGCAGCGGTGGCAGCTCCGGAGATCAGCATGAACAGGTCTCGGGCAGGTCTTTCTTTGCAGGCCAGGCCAATATTTGGCGGCTTAATTGTGTGGCTTGATCAAATTTTGAGCTGGCTCAAGCATTTATCTGGCTCAAATACGTACATGGTTTAACACTTTGACTGCGACTACTAAATAATAAGTTCAATGCCAAACTCAAATTTAAAGTCAATTGTAGTAAACTATTTTGAAAATACCGAACATGAACTGGATCGTGCCTTCATTTAGCTCAGATTAAGTATTCAAGAAAATTGAGTTTGCGACTACTGATCGGTCAGCAGCATTATGAAAATTACCTCCGTGTACCACCGGTGGGTCACTTCGCAGGAAATGTGTTAAATATAAACCTGGCGCATATATTTATACCGCCTTAATGCTTGGCTACCCTAAATATTTCCTGGGTCTGTACGTTTAGAAGACCCAACTATTAGAGCAAACCTAAATATTTAGCTGGTCAAAATATTTTATTTACCTAAATATTTAGCGGGACTTACTATCTAGCTTGGCAAATGGTTAGCAGATCAAAATATTTACCTGGCCCAAATATTTACCTGGCCCAAATATTTACCTGTCCCAAATATTTACCTGTCCCAAATATTTACCTGGCCCAAATATTTACCTGGCCCAAATATTTACCTGGCCCAAATATTTACCTGGCATAAATATTTACCTGGCCCAAATATTTACCTGGCCCAAATATTTACCTGGCCCAAATATTCACCTGGCCCAAATATTCACCTGGCCCAAATATTTACCTGGCCCAAATATTTACCTGGCCCAAATATTTACCTGGCCCAAATATTTACCTGGCCCAAATATTTACCTGGCCCAAATATTTACCTGGCCCAAATATTTACCTGGCATAAATATTTACCTGGCCCAAATATTTACCTGGCCCAAATATTTACCTGGCCCAAATATTCACCTGGCCCAAATATTCACCTGGCCCAAATATTCACCTGGCCCAAATATTTACCTGGCCCAAATATTTACCTGGCCCAAATATTTACCTGGCCCAAATATTTACCTGGCCCAAATATTTACCTGGCCCAAATATTTACCTGGCCCAAATATTTACCTGGCCCAAATATTTACCTGGCCCAAATATTTACCTGGCCCAAATATTTACCTGGCCCAAATATTTACCTGGCCCAAATATTTACCTGGCCCAAATATTTACCTGGCCCAAATATTTACCTGGCCCAAATATTTACCTGGCCCAAATATTTACCAGGCCCAAATATTTACCTAGCCCAAATATTTACCAGGCCCAAATATTTACCAGGCCCAAATATTTACCTGGCCCAAATATTTACCTGGCCCAAATATTTACCTGGCCCAAATATTTATCTGGCCCAACTATTTAACCGGCCCAAACCTTTAGGTGTTGAACATATTTTGCTGGTGCAAATATTTAGCAGGCCCTACTAATTAGGTGCAAGCCGTTAAATGGTCCAGAAAAAATATTGCAAAATATTGCAAGCCGTTAAATGGTCCAGATATTTATGTGGCCTAAATATTTACATGAACAATATATTAATCGGAGCTAAATATTTAGCTGTATTCTAATATTACTTCTTCACAATTAAATATATGAAAAACACACCAGCAAATAACTTTAATTTCATTGTATGCGTTAACACGATCGTATACGCATTGTTTTATTCTTCAACTATTGTACTGCCTGACCAGGTTGCTGTGCGTACGGAGTCTAACTTGGAAAAAAACTGTCTTGACTTAGAAGCGGAACAAAAAACTTGAGAAACCTGGAAAAAACACCTTGTAAATCTGCCTGTATTGACAGAAATCAATTGCGAAAGCCGCAATCTTAGTTTGTGACTGAAATCTTTGTAATGAATGAAAACGAGGATTGATTTTACAGCAAATTCGTGGTCGTTATTGCCTTCACAACGAATTAGATTGATTAGCTCTATTATTTTCCCGTAAACATGAAACAATCCGTCAACAGAGTCTCCGAGCATTGGTTAAGAGACTCTAGAGCAGAAATAAGATCTGGGCAGGGGTGATTCAGTAGGTCCTTTCCATCGTATGTTTAATTTTACAATGAAATTAAATCATATTCGTAGAATAAAAAGAAGAACCAGAGTATAAACGAACATTACATTTAATGCAAACGTTTCGGAATTAAAATTCCATCATCAGTGCTGGAACAAGAGAGAAAAAAAATGAATTGTCTAATTTAAGAACGAAAGTCAAACATATATTCGAACTAAATATGTTTTTTGTTGTTAAAATAGACAATTCATTTTTTTTCTCTTGTTCCAGCACTGATGATGGAATTTTAATTCCAAAACGTTTGCATTAAATGTAATGTTCGTTTTTACTCTGGTTCTTCTTTTTATTCTACGAATAAGATTCTCAAAGAATCGCCCTATTGGAAATATGAAATTAAATCAATTCATAAGTTAGTTAAAGACTCTCTAACCCAAATCAAAATGTTCAAGAAAAAGATAGATGAATGCACCAGTTAGTATGGAGCTACTGGAAACTTCCACTATGAAGTAGGAAAAACAAAAATTAGCTGGAAATTCGTTCCCTATACTGCTTTCCATGGTAAACGCTGCATGCATTTGCAGCGAGTAGCTGCATGGAGACACTGGACGAAAGATGGAAGGAAGGAAGGAAGTTTTACTCACATGATAAAGAAATCAAACATAATTATTAACACACAAAAAGGTCAGTCAGGAATTCAATTTACACCTTCGAATGGCGCGAAGTGATCGAGCTTTGTTAAACAACGCTCACTTTAGTACCAGCCTTCGCTCAAGAGGAAACTTTCCTATCGAGTGTGTCGTGCTTCACGACTACCTACAACGAGCTGCGTCGGTTCAAGTGAATCTCGAAAATTGTGGTTCGTGCAACTTGTCATGTTTCTCGATTGATGAAGTAAAAGTGATGAATTGATGAATAAAAAAGCCGACGCTTTCAGGCCTGGAGCACGCTAATCCATGTTCAGCCGCCTGATATTCGCTAGTGCGTCTGAAGAGACATGTGCGACAGAAACCGGTCATGGGACGTGTTGGTCATGAGACGTGTTCCTGCAAACTTGCCATACAGACCAGCTGCTACCCACCTGCCCCCGGCACGCAAGCGTGTACGCGTCACGCGGGCCGCCCCACACATCGCCAGGCCGGCACACGCGCGCACCTCCCCAGCACGGGAGGGAGCAGCGCAGACGCCAGCAACACTTCGCACGTGCGGCAGAGCTCGGCAGCGATGGCGAGGCAGAGCAAGCGATCATAAGAGACCTCCTCGACACTTGCAAGTCACCGTCAACGCACTACTAGGATCATCCAGATTTTTGAACTTTCTCAATTCCCAGTAGAAATGCAAGTACGGGTCATTTACTCCGTTTATGAGAATTTGATTAAAAACACAGTAGCTTTGTTTCACTTTCCGCTAGATGACTGTATTCTACATTTTTAGGTTGAACTCGTTACCCGGTTTTCGAATCTGCATGCATCAAACCCCGGAAAACACACGCCAATTTTAGCAACCAATTGAAAAGGAAGACCTAAATTAATAATAAATCGCTGTCGGCAACCACATTAAGTGGCAAAAATAACGAAAGTGCATTTCCACGGCGCTCTGATCAAAGGTGAAGGTTCCTCAGGGGACGGACGTCAGGAAAAAGTGACAGCAGCGAAGGCTCAAATTCTTTCACGGCACGAGGCAGGCGAACAAGCAAAGGCCGTTGTAAATGTTGTACATATATCACGGTAAAGAAATTTGATGCAACGCATTCGTTTGTACAAAAAAATGGAAATTAACATAATAACCTGACCGAAGTTTGAGCATTTTAGATTAGATTAGATTATAAGTTAGTTTAAGCCTCCCTAACCGCTGCAAAAATAGAGCGTATTGAAGAGAGGAAGAAGGAAGGCACCATTTAGTATGGAGATAAGAAAATGAGGAATCTATGCAGAAAGGGCATAGAAACAGTAAGATGGGAAAGAAGTTCATGAAATAAGATAAAAGTTGAAGAAGAAAGTCAGAGGTGCTGAAAAACAGGACAGTAGTGAACCGAAATAAGGTGGTCCTTAACATAACAAAAAACATTTTATTTCAACAAAAAAAAAGGCCTACCTAACTCTCAGCTCGGGCCCTCACATTTTTCCCCTGGGAGCGCTAACTCCCATAGATACAATAGTTGCATCCCCCTGAGGGGAGCAAATATTAAAACTGTAGTATCTTCTATAAAAGGTATTCACAACCAAGCCAAGCCATTCACTCAACACAAGGAAGGCTTTTTTTAAATGATTCCAAAATGCAATATAGTTAAGAATGATCAGAATATTTTTTTCCCTTTCACCGCTTCTTTGAGTTAGAAAATGATGAAAGTAACGTATTCGCTAATTTTAAAACAGGATCATAAAATCAGCGTGAGCTACGCTCTTGATGGTTACCAATAATTCATCCCACACCCAAAGATCATCTCTGCTAACACGGATGCTTGCAACAGAAAATAAAATGCACAATCTCGCGATATAAAGCAACAGAATAAATTCACCTCGGCATACAGGAAAGTCGGACAGTTACCGCAGAACTTTCAAGATTAGTAAGCAAAAAAAAAGCCTGGCACAGAACGTGCCGCAAACAAGAGTAGGACTAGAATGGAATAGCAGCAAGGAAAAAACAATTGTGCGTAACTAGCGACTGGAAGTCGGGAGGTAACTATTGTATTCTGCGGACGGTTCAGTTAAAAAAAAATACTTTAAGCAGAAAAAACGGGAATGACAAAAAACGAAAATGAAAGGAGAAAATCACATGAAATGAAGTAAATATTGAATGATACATGTGAAAATGAATGATATGGAATGAAATACACAGCATAAACTAGATTAGGTTAGATTATTAGTTAGTTTAAGCCTCCCTATCCGCAACAAAGGCTATCCAAAGAAGAGAGGAAGGAAGAAGGCACCATTTAGTATGGAGTTGAGGAAACGTGGAATCTATGCAGAAAGGGCACAGAAACAGAAAGCTAAGAAAGAAGACCATGAAACAAGAAAAAGTTGAAGAAGAAAGTAGTAGGTGCTGACAAACAGGACAGCAGTGACCCGAAAAAAGATGGTCCGTAACAGAACAAAAACCTATTCTATTTTAACAAAAAGAAAGCCTACCTAACCTTTAGCTCGGGCCCACACATAGTCCCCCTGGGAGCGCCAATTCCCATAGATACAATAGTTGTATCCCCCTGAGGGGCACAGCATAAACTAAAAAATGAAAAGAGATAAAACTCGAGTGAAACAAATGTGGACTGAAAAAGATGTGGAGAGAAATATTCCGAAATAGTTGCCACAAAATGAAAAGATTAATTCTATTGAAAATATTCTTTCGACCTGTAGAATGTCAATCATTTTGTCGAGTTGAATTTTATTTGCAAAGAAATACCCTAACGTACGCTCAAGATTAGATTAGTCTTTAGTTTTAGCCTCCCTACCCAGCAACAAATGCGATCCAAAGAGAGGAAGGAGGAAGGCACCATTTAGTATGGAGTTAAGGACACGCGGAATCTATGCAGAAAGGCATAGAAACAGTAAGTTGTGAAAGAAGATTATGAAACAAGACCAAAGTTGAAGAAGAAAGTAGTAGGTGTTGAAGAACAGGACAGCAGTGAACCGAAAAAAAGTGGTCCTTAACATAACAAAAAACATTATATTTCCACAAAAAAAGAAGGCCTACCTAACTCTCAGCTCGGGCCCTGACATTGACCCCTGGGAGCGCTAGTTCCTATAGGTACGATAATTGTATCCCCCTGAGGGGGCGTACGCTCAAATGAACATTCACAGAAATACCGTGAGATGCTTTGTAAAAGTTTACCTCTTCGTTAAAACGTGAATATTGAAACGCGCAAATTAAAATCGAAATCTGAAGTTTCCAGAAATTTTCGAGCCTTTCACTTACGCATATAGCGTTTGGAAAAATATCCATTAATAGTATCTGCGTGTAAGTGTGCTTCAAAAGAAATCAGCCTTCATCAACTAACCTGAGGTATCGCTCTCAGCTATCCTGAGGTCTATAGCTCTCAGCTATCCTGAGGTCTATAGCTCTCAGCTATCCTGAGGTCTATAGCTCTCAGCTATCCTGAGGTCTATAGCTCTCAGCTATCCTGAGGTCTATAGCTCTCAGCTATCCTGAGGTCTATAGCTCTCAGCTATCCTGAGGTATATATAGATCTATCCTGATGTCTATAGATCTCAGCTATTCTGAGGTATATAGCTCTGAACTATCCTGAAGTATAGCTCGAACTGTATAAATATAGTCCGTAATATGAAAGGCAATGAGTACCATTCAGAATTTCAGTATTACTTCTGTGTTTTTCATGTAACTCGACGCTGCAACTCGATTACCAAATATGTTAGGAAAACGATGAAGTATTTAGAAACAAAATGTAGTTGATCAACGATTTTTCTTCATAATAAATTTCAGAACGTTTAGTGTAGGACGATAACCTATTTATAAGAGCCATTATAGCAATACAAAAACCGCTGCTAAAAATGAAACACCAGACTAAACAAGCAATCATGCGTTGCATCTCGCCTATTCATGCCATCAAAGCTTATTAAAATTTGCTTCCCACAGCCTTTGCAAAGAATCCTCGGCCCAAGCAAACACATAAGCGCGCAGCAACCTTGGCAAGGAATATAAATTCTCACGCTTCAAGTTTAATATGTGCTTATAAATACCCTCCCAGGCACTTCAAGCTTCACTTTTCTCTTATTCCGCAAGTTTCAACAGGCTTTGCCGTAACAGAGCAACGATGTCTCATGTTTAATGAGTTGGTTAAGCAAGACTGGCAGAAAATAAAAATTTCAGAATAACCACGTTGCCGGCAAAACTCGTCAGCTACTCTACTCTCTGTGAATTTCAAGTAGATCTTGAAGGATAAATTTTGGGATATAATGCCAGTGACTACTTCCCGTGAAGTTGTTCAAATGATCAAGGTACAGCCGTACTGACTAACAAATCACACAAACTGACCTGTAGAACATCAGTCCATCAGAGAAGTTCAAGGAGGCAGCTATTGAAATGCTTGATCGATGTGTCACAGCTTTGTTCGTCATTCAATGGCTTGACTTGAATGAATTTTTATTCTCGTCTGTATAATTCAATTCAAAAAGAAAAATAAATATTCAGAAAGGTCTAGAAGCACATCTTAAGTTTTTTGGGGAAGTTAATGTAGAAAAATTATGAGTACAGCTCAAATTTTGTCTTTCATTAGTCATATGGCCAAAAGCACGTTTCAGCACGATTGAGCTCCGTCACATACAAAAGCCATCACTCCCATGCGTAATTATTTCCAATCTTAAAGTACAGAAAGACAGAAGTGAAATATTCAAAGATAGTTAAAAGTTTTTTATCATACACCCATGCACTTACGAAGGTAACATTAAGATACAACGAAATAATGGAACAATCATTTTATCGGATGAGAACACCACTAAATCAATATTCCTTAGCACAAAATGCATCGAATATGTACACCGTTTATCCCTTACGTCCAAGAAGAACATCGTGGGTTCGATCTCCAGTGCATTTTTTTTATTCGAACCGATGAGTGTTATGCAAATAATAAGATAGGATCGCCATCATCACAAAGCAATAGCGCGAAAACGAACAAGCAGCAAGCCGCTGTGAGTGGTTTGCAAGCATAGAGACATGGTACACCAAGGCATGGTTCACAGAGACATCGTACACAGAGGCATGCATGGTACACAGAGACATCGTACAGAGGCATGGTACACATAGACATGGTACACATAGACATGGTACACAGAGACATTGTACAGAGAGACATTGTACAGAGAGACCTAATACCATTCATCAACATAAGGGTAAATACACTGACGCCTGATACACTGTATCTTAAATTAAAGTACACTTTAAAATAATGTAGTTCTGTCCTGGCGTTTTTTGAAGACGTAAACTTGAAATTAGATTTTAACGCGAAGAAGCCGACAAACGCCGAAGCTCTCGATCACTGTGATGACATGTAGGAACAGCGGGCTGTACTGAGAACTGCAGGCGAGTTGGCAAGGCAAAAGAAATGCAAAGGATAGACATGGAAATTGTTAATAAACGTGAGAAAATGCTTTTGTTTCTACCCTGGTTAAAGTTTCCCATAGAGCGCTTCCTTCTACAAACGAAACCAATTGACTTTATTTTAATGAATTTTCACTAAATTAAAGCTTCAGTTGAGCGACCCTTATATTAGTGATAACTTATGTGCAACTAAATAACACGCACAAAAAAATATAACTACTGAAAGCTTTCGGTTCTAAAATTGCTAGTAGAATTGAACACCCTTATTAGAATTTTTAGAAAATAAAAGATACCCAACATCAAGCCTCGAGAAGTCTTCTTTACTCCAAAATTTGAGCAATTTACAAACTACACTATCATTAAAACTATTCGCCTCATACTCCAAGATGCAAAAAATTTCTCTCAAGTTGACGGCGGCATTAAATAGTAACTTGGCGTAAGTTTTCCTAACGCAAACGCTGACTTTACAATTTTACAAACAACTGCTCGACTGCCTTCGTCAGCATGCAGTTTCAGCTAACCTCTGAATGCCACTGAAAGCTCAATATTGAAGTGAACAATTACTGTAAATATCTACCAACATTCGTTTAAGGGTTCTGACTGCCCAAGACTGCTAGAGCACTTCATGAAAAAAAGACAAATTAAACCTAATGCAAAATAGACAAATGTAATGTAAGAGTAACACATAATTAAACATAAATTTTTAATAACTGCCTACGTATTTGATTTACTAAATTGCTAAAATTGAGCTGACTAGAACAACAGCAGCAGCAGCAGCAGCAGCAGCAGCGCGGACCTTTCAGAGTGAAGCTAAGTAATCCAACGGATCATCTGGAGATTGCTGAGTCCTAAAGGATACGATGTGGAACACGATCCCATTCAGCAAACCCTCCTGTGTGTATCAATAGAGATTACTACCAGAAATGAAATGGTAATGCTGCAGTTAAGATACGTTTAACAAACATGATTACGATCATCCATTGAAATCCGAGCTCTTCCCACGATATTACCAGCCACGGCTACAATACTCGGTGCCGTTCTACGATAGATGCAAGTTGGTCGAGTGCAACAAGGAGAAAAGACGCATGCAACCGTGATCGAAGGTTACTGTACCATCGATCATGCGTAATTTGTAGCATTATAATGATGGTAAACCGCAGGGCTGGAAGTCCGAACTCTAACAGACCAGAGCTCCTTCCCCTACGATAGGTTTCTTGCACCAAGTAATTTTCACGGAACAGGGACTAAGAAAATTTAACTAGGAAGTAAAAATGCTGCTAGAAAGTACGCACATAAAAACACGCCTGCATTACAACAGGTTAACATGACTACAATAACACACAGACCCAATAATTAGTTTTGTATTGCCACTGGATTTGATCTGAGAGGAGCAGAGAAGCACAGCAATTACGAGGCATTACGTCAATAATTAGAGGGCAGGCTTCCAGCAAAGCCGCACGTTAATGAGGATATAGAATGTACGTAAAGAAATAATTCAATACCCAGTATTATCATTGACGGTGATTCTCACTACTCGATATGTCTAAAATCAGTAGAGTTGAAACATGTAAAGTGAAAGAAAGTCGAAATGTCAAAAAACAAAAATTCGACAGTGCTATATGAAATTGTAGACCGACTTAACACAACGACTTCTAAAAGAATAAACCAAAACATGCAAGGACTAAACGAATTTTTTGTTCTGGAAATATTTCACCTGCAATGTAGGTGCATCATGAGAAACAATTCATAACTCACACTCAATTCCACAGCACTCATAGATCATAACGCAAACATTAGGACCTGCACCTGCAGCTATCAAACACACAAATAGAAGAATTTTTCAGGCCTATGACTGTGATGAGAACGTCGATTTTCTGTCATCCGCTCTAAAATACGGAACACGATCGTAAAAACTCAGAAATATCAGGGGTTATCCCACGACAAGCATTTTTGTCCAATTTACCCCGTCGTTGCCTGAATTTTGTAGTAAACCTTCTCTGGTACATTGACTGAAGCCCACTCACATTATACCCGAAAAGTCCTTCACTGGGCAACAATGTTTAGACGCTCCGTGCTTGCGATTATGTCGATGCGTAAATCTCAGATTGAGATCATTTCTCACCCTGTTATCAATTTTCGTGGCTCTACGCTGAGGTTTTTCTACAAATTGCCCAGTCGAAGCTTTCTCGAACATAAAAACTCGAACAGATGTACAAACATGTTTCGATGGAAGGGAGAAAGACGGAAGACGTCGTCTGCCCTCCAAGGTGAGCGTGATGGAAATGACCTTACTGATGTTAGAAGGAAAGTAAAGGCACTGCATGAAATGTCGTCGTCCACGTCTGCAGTGAGTAGGCATAGGCACTATAGGGGGTTTGCATTAGGGTTTACGCAAGATTCTGACTCGTTACATCAGTAATGTGCTGTACGTACAAGCCCTTAGTTTGGGCTTTTGCGTGCACAGTCTAACGCAAGAATTTGACATCGAGCTGTGAGCGACTCTTCTCAAGGGTTTCGCCCAGAAATATGCGCTTTAGTCCACTGGTTTTACAAGAAAAAATTTTGTAACCAGCAACGTTGATGTCAATGGAAAGTTGGTAAATGAAATGGAAAGCAATTGAGTAAAGAAAACAGATGGCAATAATGCGTACGATATAGATGAACTTACGTTCCTCAGTTATTACGACTGTCTCTCGTGATATTATAGCCATTAGAGAGTGTTGCCACATCCAAGCTCAAAACGACAATTCATCAATTACAACTGTATTTGTGTTTTGTTCACTTGTTGGACAAACTCATTTGGAAATTTTTACCTATTACGAGGAAAATCAAACTGGATTTTAGTTTCAGGTTTGTTTCCATTAAGAGTGCTGCTGAATTTTCTAACTTAATGCTCACAACTGACCGTTTCCTAAATGCTTAGAAGCAATATTCAACAAACGTAATGTATCCATCAACAAAAAAAATATCGTATCCATCAACAAACTACTATATCAAGTGATATTTTCACTACGTTAATTTTAAATAACATTCAAAACAGTGGTTTTCATTCAGTGTTAACAATCATTGTAGGGCTGATCGAAAAAAAAATCCATCGCTTTTCGTAGAAACGTTCCGGAGCCTCGGCTGGCTCAGTCCACTGCAGTTGGTAATAAAAACCTACAGTGGAAAAAGGAAAGATCAGGTACAAACATGGGAGTGTGAACGAAAATACACCTGGTAGACTTGGTTTCGATGTCTCGTCTACGAGAGAAACTACGAAAATGAAGGAAAACTGTTCCAACTAACTCCACCATGCCCTGTCACTTCCACCGAGCGTCATGCAAGAACATTAGCGAGTATATCAAGTTAAAATATAAGAAGAAATGCTGGTATTAATTGTTTCAACTCGATGCCAATTGTTAAAACAACGAAAAGCATATTAAATGTTCAAAACACTCTCATACGATTAGATTAGATTATTCGTTAGTTTAAACCTCCCTATCCACAACAAAGGCAATCCAAAGAGAGGAAGGAAGAAGGCACCATTTAGTATGGAGGTAAGGGAACGCGGAATCTATGCAGAAAGGGCATAGAAACAGTAAGATATGAAAGGAGTTCATGAAACAAGATCAAAGTTGAAGAAGAAAGTGGTAGGTGTTGAAAAAACAGGACAGAAGTCAACCGAAAAAAAGATGGTACTTAACATAACAAAAACATTTTATTTCAACAAAACGAAGGCCTATTTAACTCTCAGCTCGGAACCTCACGTTGTCCCCCTGGGAGCGCTAATTCCCATAGATACAATATTTGTATCCCCCTGAGGGGACACTCTCATACGAATTCATGCAGAAGGAGTAAGATAGCTTATTAATGCCTACCTCTATAACAAATGGTAAATCCTCGAAAAGATGATGTACAACCGATTGAAAAAGCTAAATAAGAGGAAAGCTGTATCTAAGTTCAATGAAGTTCTAGAACAATAAAATATTACGTCTAAGAAGATTTCCCGAACGACTCAAAGGTTCTCGGAATAATTGCCGAAAATGTTCTTGAAATCCATTGCGATTTTGTTCCAGTTTGAAACGAGAAAAGAAATAGGCCAAAGTTTTCGTTACAAAATTTGGATGTACAAAGCCGGCCGCTGATGTCTTTTGATTGTTGACGCAATTGCGGGCGGACAAACAGACGCAGTCTTTGTTACAAACGGACCTTGGAAAAGTCGTACTAAAAGCACCGCTCGCCCCTCAGGACTGTTGACACAAAGCTTGTTCTCACGGCAGACTTAAAGCACTTAATTTAGCGGCACTTTGTAAACACTCAAGAAGCCGTACGCAAACAATCGCTAGGGGGAATGAAGTGCCCGTCCGAGGAAAACGGTACAAACAAAAATGTTTCGTCAAGAAGTGCTACGAAGAGCACGTAAAAATTGGTGGGCATAACACGCTTCACGCACGAGGAGATGTAAAGTCTCGAAAAAAACAAGCAGTACTATTTTAAAGAATTTTTCTATGTGGGTTCGTCATAAGTCAGAAATTAATTATCTTTTCTTAAGTTTTTATGCACAGTTGATTATTCATTTCGTAGGACAGTTTATACTGGATAAAAGATTTACTTGGACGTTAATTTGGACCAACAATTATGGATGAAAACTTGGAAATTTAACAACAAAATGCTGACATTAAGACCGAGATAGTTGACAGTCCCAATGAACGTCAATGTAACCAATTTATCTATCTTAATCAACTATGTTGAGAGTCAACTTTAAATAAAGTCTAAGGACATTAAAGCTTAAAGTGCGACGTGACCTCCCGGTGGTCACTGAGGGGATTTTCCTAACACTGCTGACCGACAAGCAATCACTAACTCGATTTCAGTAAATGCTTATTCGGTTTTTTTAAAATTGATCTCTAAAATTAACTCTAATTTGAATTCGAGAAAAGGCTTCAGTTTAACCCGCCTCACCTACTTGTATATGTTAAACTAGATTAGTTGAGAAGTTAGTTTGAGCGTCCCTAACCATAACTGAGGTACTCCAGGAGAGGAAGAAGGGAGGTACCATATAGTACAGAATCAGGGAGACGAGAAATCTATGCACGTAGTGTGTTCTTAGATACCCCGCACGTAGAAACAATAAGATTGAAAGAATAGCATCATGCAAGATAAAAGTTGGAAAATAAAGAGATAGTTGCTGAAACCAAGACAGCAGTGAACTGAAAAAAAAACTGTTCGGTAATAAAACAAAAAGTTTATTCTAATTCAATAAAATAAAGGCTTTCTACTCCGGATCGCCCATCTTCCTCCTCGGAAGATAGAGGCCAATTTCCACATTACTCACTAAAGTCGTAACCCCTGAGAAGGTGGTTTGTCACTTGGCACTAGCGAAGACTGTCCTGGAGAAGCGGTCAACCGCGAACTTTTTGCACACACGATCACCAAAGCTGTCAAAGAAAAAGCTGAAACCCAACGGTAACAAAGAGGGAGATAACCAGAAAAATCAATATAAGTAAGGATGAAACGTCAAAAAATGCTTGAACTTGTCACCAATTGAAGCACGAAAGTGTTGGTATTTTACAGAGCTCCATAAAAAACGACTAGTAAGAGCAAAGGTGATTTTGAGCAAATTTCAAGAGGAAATGCTCACAAAAAAGTCTTTCTTGATGAGAAACTTTTCAAAGTTGAGACGATGTTCAACCGCTAGAACATCAAAGTAGTATAGAAAAAGCGACTCGCAGACCATCTAAATTCTCAAATGACTGTCTGCATTCAATAAAAACCCACTTTAGATCAAGCTCTAGGTTTCGTTACAAAACTTGATTGTCTCTTATTTTTGCTGCAAAAACAAACATACATTCGCACATTAAATATGACTCGTACGCGTCCAGAATTCAAATATTGCTCCAAAACCAATCCGTATAACTGCTACCAGGACAGCTCACTCTCCCAAAGGTAAAAACAACACACATGTTTTGTCTTGAACATTTTCCAAAATTTGAACTTGTAAACATGGACCTCTTCATCGCCTGATCTCAACCAAATACATATTTCTGGTCAGTCTACAGATTAGATTAGTCGTTAGTTTTAGCCTCCCTACCCGCAGCAACAAATGCGATCCTAAGAGAGGAAGGAGGAAGACACCCCTTTGGATAAGATTAGAGTAGATTATAGGTTAGTTTAAGCTTCCTTAATTGCTACAAAAAGAGCGTATCGAAGAGAGGAAGGAGGAAGACACCATTTAGTATGGATATTAGGGAATGCAGAATCTAGAAACAGTAAGTTGGGAAAGAAGTTCATGAAACAAGAAAAAAGTTGAAAAAGAAAGTAGTAGGTGCTGAAAAACAGGACAGCAGTGAACTGAAAAAAGGTTGTCCTTAACATAACAAAAACATTTTATTTCAACAAAATGAAGACCTACCTAACTCTAAGCTCGGGCCCTCACATTGTCCCCCTGGGAGCGCTAATTCCCGTAGATAAAATAATTGTATCCCCCTGAGTGGTGGTCAGTCTACAAAGGACATTGAGGCCTACGCTTTCTTTGAAGCACTCAAGAGGCACAGGATTAAATTATTCCAAGACATGTTACGTTAAGCGACAATTTTCGGGGCAAATTTGAGTTTGTAATTCGGAATATGTTAAATATTGAATTAAAACCGGACCATTGTCCCATAAAAATGTAGCAACTTTTAATTTATTTTACTGACATGAATTACATTTAACATGTTATTTGCACGTAAGGTATGTCGGCAGCCTGCGCGCAGCAAAATGTCTCGTAAAATCAAACGAATTAACTGAGATGCGGACGTTAACAAACTGCGAACTTAATTTAGAAGCTTCTAACCAAAAACATTAAACAAACGCTGAAATAAACACAACTTTCATCTTGTAACATAAGACCACAGTTATCTAGGCAACTGAAAATTTTAGATTGTAGCACAAACAAAAATCAGAAAGTTCTACTATGGTATGCGAGAATAATTTCGAAGATTTTGAATTTTTAATCTAAAATTAAGAAAGAGGAAAGAAACAGATTGACTAGATTAATCGTTAGTTTTAGCCTCCCTAACCGCAGCAACAAATGCGATCCAAAGAGAGGAAGGAGGAAGGCACCATTTAGTATGGAGTTGAGGAAACGCGGAATCTACGCAGAAAGGCATAGAAACAGTAAGTTGTGAAAAAAGATAACTAAACAAGACCAAAGTTGAAGAAGAAAGTAGTAGGAGCTGAAGAACAGGACAGCAGTGAACCGAAAAAAGGTGGTCCTTAACATAACAAAAACATTTTATTTCAACAAAAAGGAAGGCCTACTTAACTCTTAGCTCGGGCCCTCACATTGTCCCCCTGGGAGCGCTAGTTCCCATATATACAATAATTGTATCCCCCTGAGGGGGAGGAAAGAAACATGAATAGATTTTAAACGTCAGCAAAAATAAGCATATGAGATAATGAACATCAGCGAAAATAAACGTACAGTAAGTGATAACAAACAGCAAAAATTAAAGTCAGTGATAATAAAACATCAACGAAAGATAATTGACGAGAAAACGTAACACTTTGGCTGCGACGTGCGCCACCGGTGGCACATGGAGGTAATTTTCCTAATGCTGCTGACCGACCAGTAGTCGAGGAATCAGTTTGTCTCTTGTTGCTGCTGGCACTGCAGACGCCGCGGTGCCCCAGCACAGGCCGCGGTGCCCCAGCACAGGCCGCGGTGCCCCAGCACAGGCCGCGGTGCCCCAGCACAGGCCGCGGTGCCCCAGCACAGGCCGCGGTGCCCCAGCACAGGCCGCGGTGCCCCAGCACAGGCCGCGGTGCCCCAGCACAGGCCGCGGTGCCCCAGCACAGGCCGCGGTGCCCCAGCACAGGCCGCGGTGCCCCAGCACAGGCCGCGGTGCCCCAGCACAGGCCGCGGTGCCCCAGCACAGGCCGCGGTGCCCCAGCACAGGCCGCGGTGCCCCAGCACAGGCCGCGGTGCCCCAGCACAGGCCGCGGTGCCCCAGCACAGGCCGCGGTGCCCCAGCACAGGCCGCGGTGCCCCAGCACAGGCCGCGGTGCCCCAGCACAGGCCGCGGTGCCCCAGCACAGGCCGCGGTGCCCCAGCACAGGCCGCGGTGCCCCAGCACAGGCCGCGGTGCCCCAGCACAGGCCGCGGTGCCCCAGCACAGGCCGCGGTGCCCCAGCACAGGCCGCGGTGCCCCAGCACAGGCCGTGGTGCCCCAGCACAGGCCGTGATGCCCCAGCACAGGCCGTGGTGCCCCAGCACAGGCCGTAGTGCCCCAGCACAGGCCGTGGTGCCCCAGCACAGGCCGTAGTGCCCCAGCACAGGCCGTGGTGCCCCAGCACAGGCCGCGGTGCCCCAGCACAGGCTGCGGTGCCCCAGCACAGGCCGTGGTGCCCCAGCACAGGCCGTGGTGCCCCAGCACAGGCCGCGGTGCCCCAGCACAGGCCGCGGTGCCCCAGCACAGGCCGCGGTGCCCCAGCACAGGCCGTGGTGCCCCAGCACAGGCCGTAGTGCCCCAGCACAGGCGGTAGTGCCCCAGCACAGGCCGTGGTGCCCCAGCACAGGCCGCGGTGCCCCAACAGACTGCAGGGCTGCCCCACAACACCACGCAGGGAGAGAAGACGACACTCGGCCCTGACCTCACCTGCACACGCGCCAGCTAAACAAACCCTGTACATTAACGCAAAAAAACTCAATTGAGATTTGCTGAAAATCTCCGCTGAATTGAGGTAAAAAATCAGGTTCGGATATATAAGTAACATAAGGAAATTTACTTCATGATAAAACAAACTGAAAGGTAATATTCAAACTCACAATTTGTTGCCATCACCACAAATAGATTTATCTCGAGTAACACTACAAGTGACTTGAATTAACGAGTAATTGCGCAATTATCCAGATTGAATTACTGGTGAAAAAAGGCGAACTGGACACTAAATTTTTTCGCATTTTCTGGATTAAGGTCAGTCGTTTATCGTCAGTATTCAAAATCGGAATAAATGGCTATCGTAAAACTAGTCTGAGAGTAGTCGTTTTAGTAAAAAGTAGTCATTTTCACTTAGCCAATATCGACGAGTAATTGGGAGGCATGACACCTACGGAGCCTATTCTGTTATTTACAAATTATGTAAAATGTTTTTTAAACGGGCTAGTTAAGGGTGTCTTCTCTACAGAATATTGAAGGAATCTTTATTAGTTTCAGGAATATTTGATCGTCAAATGATTTCTCTCAACGAAGACGCTTACTGCAGATTGTCCATTCATACATCGTGGCTAATCTTTAAATTGTAAGTTATAAAAAACTGATGAATTAATTAACTAATTTCAGCCGCTAATAAGAATAGCAGTTTTTGCAATTAAACAACCGAGCAGTAGCGTGCACAATTCGAATGTTCGACGCGAATAATAATGTATCAAATTTACTTAGCTTCATAGAGGATTCAGTAGATGAATTAATTTGTCATTTATCAAATTCATTACGTAAACACGGTCAATGCTCAACGAAATATTGCTCACTTCATATTCAGCTAAAGCACCAACGTCCTTGCAAGCGGGTTCCAATCGGGAACTTTTAACCCGTTAAAAGCGTCTCCGGCAGCTTATGAAGCTTTTCGTTTTCTTTCCGCTATCGCACTCGACTGCACATGCCGCTTTCAACTTTAAATACTACTTTCAAGCAATTTGCGACCGCATTTGACGATTATACCTGTATGATTATGATTCTAGTTATAAGTCAGTTTAAGCCTCCCTAACCGCTGCAAAAATAGAGCGTATCGAAGAAACGTAGGAGGAAGGCAAGAACATTTTATTACACAACAAAAAACATTTTATTTCAACAAAAAGAAGGCCTACCTAACTCTCAGCTCGGGCCCTCACATTTTTCCCCTAGGAGCGCTAATTCCCATAGATACAATAGTTGTATCCCCCTGAGGGGGATTATACCTGTAATAACTATACGAACATCATCTGGTAACGTTTTGACACCATCTCGAAATTTGCAGCAACTCTCGCTCGCGATAACGCAGCAAGGAAACGATTTGAGTACGCAGTGAGCGTTCATCATATAAGAAAGTTTGTTATTGTTCTCTTCCTACGCCACCCTTCACGATAGCATACCCAAGAAAATGCGCCTCACGGACACGCACAGAAATACAAGTTATGTTGAGACCGGCTTACAAAGTCATAAATAAATTTCTGTCATAATTGAGCGAGTTCAATTTTTTTAAATACCATAATGTTTATTTGTATTGTATAGCTATACTTCCTTGAGATATCACAAAAAAGAGACAATTACTTTTTCCTAAATTTCTCGTGCATGTTTTTACTCCATTTTTAATTACTTGAATTTAACATTGTTCTGAAATCATACGAAATTAAGTAATTTTTCTTTTCCATGATTTGTTTCTTATTTATACAGCGAGTAAATATAAATATTTATGTAAAAAGCAAATAAATTAAAAAAAAACGTAAATAATTCAAGGGAAACAAATAAGTTCATAAGAAATGAGTGAAGACATAAAAGGCATCCCGAAGCTGAGAGAGTATGTCACTCCTAGAGCGCAAACGGTCGCAGAAGACGACGCTTGACAGGTTAATGAATATTTCCATAATTTAATTCATCGTAGATAAGCTCGCTTGAACACCAGCGTACAGCACTGCTGAAACTGAAAATATAAGAAATATGGAGGTACGTGTGTGAACTATGATCATTTTCATTTTTTTATCCCAAGAAATGATCCCATGGATACTCAAATTCTAGGTATAAAAGCTGAATATTCCCAGAAAATCAACAAATGGTTAAAACATTCCGATAATTGGGCAGCTTTGTGGCAAGGTAATTCTGCTCAGATATTTCAAGATTACTGTAAGTAGAATTAAATGCTACACACCACACACACTCACTTCCTTAACACGCTACACTTACGATACAACGCTGCCTGAGCTGAGCACATGCGCACGACACGAGACACAACACACAAGCATGGAACGCAGCACGCAGATGCGGGTGCCTGCGACCAGAACAAGACGATATCACGCCCTGGTTGGTTCCTCACGCGGAGCGTCACCTTGTGCGGGTTGGCGCAATGCACTGTACTCTTCACGTACAGCATGGGACGGGTTACACAGTAATGTCTCGGCAGACCACAGTGCTGTCTCGGCAGACTACAGTGCTGTCTCGGCAGACCACAGTGCTGTCTCGGCAGACCACAGTGCTGTCTCGGCAGACCACAGTGCTGTCTCGGCAGACCACAGTGCTGTCTCGGCAGACCACAGTGCTGTCTCGGCAGACCACAGTGCTGTCTCGGCAGACCACAGTGCTGTCTCGGCAGACCACAGTGCTGTCTCGGCAGACCACAGTGCTGTCTCGGCAGACCACAGTGCTGTCTCGGCAGACCACAGTGCTGTCTCGGCAGACCACAGTGCTGTCTCGGCAGACCACAGTGCTGTCTCGGCAGACCACAGTGCTGTCTCGGCAGACCACAGTGCTGTCTCGGCAGACCACAGTGCTGTCTCGGCAGACCACAGTGCTGTCTCGGCAGACCACAGTGCTGTCTCGGCAGACCACAGTGCTGTCTCGGCAGACCACAGTGCTGTCTCGGCAGACCACAGTGCTGTCTCGGCAGACCACATTGCTGTCTCGGCAGACCACAGTGCTGTCTCGGCAGACCACAGTGCTGTCTCGGCAGACCACAGTGCTGTCTCGGCAGACCACAGTTCTGTCTCGGCAGACCACAGTGATGTCTCGGCAGACCACAGTGCTGTCTCGGCAGACCACAGTGCTGTCTCGGCAGACCACAGTGCGGTCTCGGCAGACCACAGTGCTGTCTCGGCAGACCACACTGCTGTCTCGGGAGGCCATTGTAGTGTTTTCGTACGCTTTTGTACTGTTTTGGTCAGTTATTGCACAGTTTTTGTCAGTCATTGCACAGTTTTTGTTAGTCATTGCACAGTTTTTGTCAGTCATTGCACAGTTTTTGTCAGTCATTGCTCAGTTCTTGTCAGTCATTGCACAGTTTTGGTCAGTCATTGTACATTTTTGGTCAATCATTGCACAGTTTTGGTCAGTCATTGTACATTTTTGGTCAATCATTGTACATTTTTGGTCAGTCATTGTACAGATTTGGTCAGTCATTGTACAGATTTGGTCAGTCATTGTACAGATTTGGTCAGTCATTGTACAGATTTGGTCAGTCATTGTACAGATTTGATCAGTCATTGTACAGATTTGATCAGTCATTGTACAGATTTGATCAGTCATTGTACAGATTTGGTCAGTCATTGTACAGTTTTAGCACGCCATTGTACAGTTTTAAAAAGCCATTGTACAGTTTTGGCCTGTCGTTGTACAGTTTTAAAAAGCCATTGTACAGTTTTGGCCTGTCGTTGTACAGTTTTAAAAAGCCATTGTACAGTTTGTATAGACCACTATACAGATTTGGCAGGCTGGTTAACAGATTTTACCGATTACTGCAGTGTCGAATTGAACATCAATGATTTTCAAATTTTTTTGTTTAAAAAAGATGTTTGTCCCAGCATAACTTGTCCGACATCTCCACTAATTTTTATTCGAAACTTAAGATCAAAATCTAAGCAATTATTTTATTGATGTGTTATAGCCTATTTTTTTTTTGGCGTACGTATCATTCGCTGGCCGATTTTCAGATGGCAATTCTTTTCTAGTATTATTCATCGTCATTTTCTTTTCGAATTCAGGAATCTCTAGGTCGATGATCGAGACGGAAGGCCTCATTTATTATATTTTCGTAATATCATTAAAGATCGAAATATGCAGTGACTTTTCAATGTCATTAGTCGTTGTGAATAATCATGATATCATAACTAATTAAGCAGAAGGTGAATAATGAGATGAGTGCAACGCACATTTGTTATATTGACGTCTTCAAACTCAATCAGCAAGGGGAATGACACATGTGGAAATAAGAAGCGATTCACGATACACATAGCATATTAGGTTCTAAATGATTACAATGCTATCAGATCTCGGTGATTAAGTCGATTCATATCCATGAGATGACACATATGGTACAAATTATGACATTGAGATAAACTGGTGAAGCCTTTAACGTGAAACAATAGATGAGAATATAGACTATTAATATATAGTGAAGTCTGACAAGGACATCCTACACGAGGTGAGGCCCCGATGTTGTATCATTTAGTAGAGGACTGCATTGATGATAATAATGTACACATCTTAGGTGAGATCAAGCCTCGGCATTGAGTAATTAACAGAGAACGAAGATCGTCTAGGAGTTATCGAATGGAATTAATCTATCCTACACATGTAGTTACGAGGAGCGTTCGACGAAATATAGATGAATACGAAGAGGAATAATATGGGAGTACTTAGCTGATAAAAATCCCGAGTAGCTGTGGGCAATACAGTACAATCTTAATTAACACTTCCTCCGCTTCACCCGCATGGGCGAGCGGAGAGTCACACGTCTTTCTTAGTTGACGGCCCAGGTCCTTCTGCCGTTGTGCACATCTGTCCAGAGGGAGGCTAAGAGACGCTGTCTCGAGTGCGAATAAACGCGTTACCTGTCTTGAAGTTGTTACATGAAAATATCTCAGAAAATAGCAAGCGTTGAGGGATGATTCTAATGGATTAAGCATTATAATTAAATGGCAAGTAATTTATGAAGAATGAACAACATTTTAGGTCTCGCAGGAAGAAGTTTAAATACCCAAGGAAATATGGAAGTGTCTTGAAATAATCTGGAGCACAGGCGTCGTCTACGTAGCAGAGAGTCCGAAGTCCAATGGTGGGGGTTCGTAGAGGGTGTGTGTGGGGTTCGCTGATTGTTTCAGATGATGCCCGGCGGTTAGCGAAGCTTTGTTCGAAGCGTAGGTTGAAGAGCTCAGAGATGCTGTGTTCATTGTCGAGAGCATTTTATTCCACGTCGGGTCTTTTAGAAGATAGTTGCTTGGCCAAAACAACACCTTCTTAACGTTTATATGAACACGACGAAAGTTTGTCCCAGAAGAGTCACGACAAATCCTCGCCGTCCTCATTTAAATTGCGAGCTCCCGCTCGCTGTTATCCTTCTTCTTGATCTGTGCGTGTGCGACTACTGATCAGAAGAAAAGTAGTTCCGAGAAGACAAATACGGAGCTGGACGGGAGTGGTTTGCATTCACTAGGAAGCGTTGAATCGAGACACCATGAGATGACACCATTGCAGTCATCCTTTGGCAGGATATTCCCCTAACAATCGATGTCGGTGATCTCCCACGCCGTCATGACTGCCACATGCAGCAGTCTTGAAGTTGAAAAACTTCATGGAAAATCCTTTTTTTGCCCTACAGTCGCGTAGAGACCGAGGGTGCTCCTGTTCTTCATCTCTCTTGCAGAAAAAACTCCGAGTTATAGAACTCCACGGGATCTAAGATAGAAGTGGACGTGTTCCTTTAATGGCTGGAACCGTCATCTTTTCTTCATCAAAATAATGACGTAAACGTTGCCGTATCATTGGTCGTCTCTTCATTAATCGCAGCACATCGTCGCTCTATTTCCTTCATCGTCGTACCCTCTGTCCTCGATGCTCGCCGAGATTGCATCACGTCATGCGCCAACCAGCTGTGCCTCGCGCGCCAAGTGTGTGTGTGTGAGCAGACGCAAGCGTGTTCGATTACCTCGCGTTGTCATGGAGACAGGGCAAGTCTCTGAGTGACGCGTTGTAGTACGCGAGTGTTCCAGCTGGGACGCTCGCTGCCGCTGTTCCGCCGTTTCCTCGTTTGCCTGATGCTCGCTGCATCAGCCTGTATTGTGCTTCGCACATGTATGTAGCAGAGTGCATCTATGTCGCCGCCGACCGTCGTTACGCCAAGATGTACGCAGTGCACGCGTATGTGAAGCGAGTGTGTGCGGACACTGTTGTGTTGCCTCCCGCATCTCAGTCGAGACGTCCGCTGCTGCTGCTGCTGCGATGTAGTTCTGGTCGCTCACGCACGCAGACGTACGTACGCGCCGACGCCTCAGTGAGACGCTCGCTGCTGTCGCTGCCTCCGTGTGAACGTGTGATGCTCTCTGCCGCTGCTTGGGCCGCAGTGTACGTCCACTCACGCACACAGATGTATGCGAAGCCCGCGCTCACGAAGTCGCTCAGCATAGGCAGAGGCTCTCCGCGCAGTGCGGCTCTCGTGGAGATTGAAGTCGACCCTCACGCCTCCAGCAGCAATTGACTGAAAGGTCCACGATGGTTATTCACTGGTTTTAGAGATCCAAAATTTTTCACTCCTTCCTCCACAGGCGTTCTCGTCATGCATCCACACTCATCTCACTCCTTCGTAACTCCATGTTTACAGTAAAGGACATTCTTCTAACCTACATTTAATTTTATTCCGTTTTTATTCGATACTATGAAGCAATGACAATAATGATTCTCGGAAGGAGAGAATACAATGTTTCCTAATAACGCATTCAATTTGAATTTTTTTTCTAATGGACTGCACGCTATCCAGATTTGAATCGAATTCATTTACATGTATAATTATCATTAAATTCCTCGTTAGGAAATATCAATTTACTCGCACTGAGAGATCATTAACTACTTTACAATTCACGCGACATTTACTTCACAAAGAAAATAATCTAGACATGAAAGAATTATCTCAACATTCAATCGGTAGTCGTAATTTAAATTAGTAATTTGTCGATAATGAAACATAAGTAAGCAGGAATAAAATAAATTTCACTACCACGCTATTTCGTAAAATACATTCAAACATCACACCAAAACATCCTAAACATCGAGCATCATATTTGAATTTTAAATGCTGCCATGTCGTTACATGTTCTATGAGGCTGGAGAGTGAGTCAGCCACGCGTGGGTATGTGGTTAGAGAGTGTGGCTGTGTGGCATTGTAAGCAAGAATGTCCGCAAGAGGTCCGGAGACCCAGGCAGGCGTTCACGTAAGTTTATAAACAGAGCGCCGAGTAGGCAGCTTTCACCACACCTCGCAGCTAGTGTGCTAGACCTCAGCCTTCATTTCATCACATCTCACAAGGTAACATTCACGCACCACAATCTTCTTAAAATGGTTAATTCACACGATGGAATACAATATTGAAATTTAGAAATGGACACGAGAGTAAATTATCCGTAGATCAGGATTTCTCCATTCGTAAATTTTATACGTAAAATCAATTTTTGAGCGTACTTAATGCACGTGATATTGTTATTCCGTAGAAAAGATTTATAATTGAATGGAATACTCATTTTAAATAAACCTCCGCTGATATTTGAGAATACGAAGAAATTTTTTATAAGCACTTTAATTGAAAGTTTTTTTAATAAAATTTTTTTTTTTTTTTTAAACGTTTAGGAGATTTTTCAATTAAATTTCGATGATGTTAATTTTAGAAGTTTAGTTCTTGAACTTTAAGATTCCAAATGAGAAGTTAAGATGATAAAGTGCGGAGCTGTGCGATCGCCGACGTCTTCCTTTGTCTAAAAGAAATTGGCGGCTGGTATCGCGTTGGCAGATGGAAATTTTAACAGCATCCCACTCGAATTAATTATTCTCATACAGAAATTCCGTGCAATAATCAATGGAATGACGCTTGATTTTTATAAATTTTAAATCATTTGGAATTAACTGCTTCATATATTGGGTATTTCAATACACGAACAATCAACACAAAACGACGCAATGAAATAAGAAATTCAGAATAGATTCATTAATTGGGATAAAACATGATTAGAAATGGTTAACCTAAAGCATGATTATTGAGAAAAATTCATAAATCAAACAGAGATTAATACATGATTAGACATATGAATAATTTCACAGTAAATAAACACGATAATGAAAGGTAAATAGATTCACAAAAGTAATAAATTAAAAATATAAAGCATGATTAGACATCCTAATAATTTTAAAGTAAATAAACACAATGAAATGAAAAGCAAATAGGCTTGCAATTGAAATAAAACGGCAGAATATTAGTAAATAATGGGTAAACAGGCACACGAAATAGAAACAATTTAAATGTAAGCGGGATACAACGGTATAGATTACTAAACACCCTGATACAATACTGAGTGTTATGAACAGTCATCCATTACGAATTGAGTTTGCGTCTGGTCAATCAAAATGCAATTTTTACGAAGTATTTGAGGCGAATTTAATTTGATTTGAAATGGTTTTTGGTATTATTTTAATAATTTTGGTAACGTGACAATTATTTCGAGCGGTCTCTTTCGGAGACGATTGAAGTTAAAGATCCGCCACCGCTTGGCACCAAATGTTATAGCCTATTTTTCTTCTTCGGCGTACGTATCATTCGCTGGCCGATTTTCAGATGGCAATTCTTTTCTAGTATTATTCATCGTCATTTTCTTTTCGAATTCAGGAATCTCTAGGTCGATGATCGAGACGGAAGGCCTCATTTATTATATTTTCGTAATATCATTAAAGATCGAAATATGCAGTGACTTTTCAATGTCATTAGTCGTTGTGAATAATCATGATATCATAACTAATTAAGCAGAAGGTGAATAATGAGATGAGTGCAACGCACATTTGTTATATTGACGTCTTCAAACTCAATCAGCAAGGGGAATGACACATGTGGAAATAAGAAGCGATTCACGATACACATAGCATATTAGGTTCTAAATGATTACAATGCTATCAGATCTCGGTGATTAAGTCGATTCATATCCATGAGATGACACATATGGTACAAATTATGACATTGAGATAAACTGGTGAAGCCTTTAACGTGAAACAATAGATGAGAATATAGACTATTAATATATAGTGAAGTCTGACAAGGACATCCTACACGAGGTGAGGCCCCGATGTTGTATCATTTAGTAGAGGACTGCATTGATGATAATAATGTACACATCTTAGGTGAGATCAAGCCTCGGCATTGAGTAATTAACAGAGAACGAAGATCGTCTAGGAGTTATCGAATGGAATTAATCTATCCTACACATGTAGTTACGAGGAGCGTTCGACGAAATATAGATGAATACGAAGAGGAATAATATGGGAGTACTTAGCTGATAAAAATCCCGAGTAGCTGTGGGCAATACAGTACAATCTTAATTAACACTTCCTCCGCTTCACCCGCATGGGCGAGCGGAGAGTCACACGTCTTTCTTAGTTGACGGCCCAGGTCCTTCTGCCGTTGTGCACATCTGTCCAGAGGGAGGCTAAGAGACGCTGTCTCGAGTGCGAATAAACGCGTTACCTGTCTTGAAGTTGTTACATGAAAATATCTCAGAAAATAGCAAGCGTTGAGGGATGATTCTAATGGATTAAGCATTATAATTAAATGGCAAGTAATTTATGAAGAATGAACAACATTTTAGGTCTCGCAGGAAGAAGTTTAAATACCCAAGGAAATATGGAAGTGTCTTGAAATAATCTGGAGCACAGGCGTCGTCTACGTAGCAGAGAGTCCGAAGTCCAATGGTGGGGGTTCGTAGAGGGTGTGTGTGGGGTTCGCTGATTGTTTCAGATGATGCCCGGCGGTTAGCGAAGCTTTGTTCGAAGCGTAGGTTGAAGAGCTCAGAGATGCTGTGTTCATTGTCGAGAGCATTTTATTCCACGTCGGGTCTTTTAGAAGATAGTTGCTTGGCCAAAACAACACCTTCTTAACGTTTATATGAACACGACGAAAGTTTGTCCCAGAAGAGTCACGACAATGTATTTGCACGCAGAAATAAGCTCGTTAGAATTTTAACTACTAACACTTCGACCGCGACATGAGACGCCGATGTAAACTAGGGAATTTTCATAATGTTGCTGGACAGACCAGTATTCACAAACTCAATTTTAATTAACACTTAATATCAAAACTAAATGAAGGCACGATCCAGTTAACATTTGTCATTTTCAAAATTGCTTACTACGATTCACTTTATCTTTGAGTTGAATTCAGAACTTCAGTTTATCCCAGTGCGGTCCACGTGTTAAATTCGGAGGCTACCAGAGCTGGGCTTGCGCACAGTGGGCGCCCAGCACCAGCGGTAGGGAGGCGAGGACCGGGGGCGCTAATGCTGCAGTGTTCGCACGGTGCAAAAGATAAGGTTAAGTCAGGGGATGAATGCCCTTTCAGAACTCTGAAAAAAGTGCGGCAAAAAGCCAGCGGAAATGAATTGATCCTCAGAAGCCATGTAAATTAGAGTTCAATTTTTGATGTTCATATAAGCCAGACCATGCATGAAGAGTTGATGTTTTTACAGAAACGCACGCGCGTTAATACAAGTAATTAACCCAGTTTTTTGATGTATCATTAGTGTAATTTAGAAATACTTAAGGTATAAGAAGTAAATTTATCTGATAGATGTTACAGGTATACGTATACCCAGGATTCCTTATCAGTGTTTACGGGGAAAAAATTCCAGATATTTTCTCTTAATACAAGATATTTTCTGCCGCCCGGATTTGACGAATCTCCAGGGAAGCTTTCGATAACAGGAAGTAGTTCGGCTTCAGAAATAAGATGATTTCGATTGCAATTTTTTAGCGTCCGTGTTTTTCAAAATTCACTCAAGTTAATTTCAAGGACTGATATATCTTTCAGTCCGTTCTTATTTAATGTCGCACTCCTGACTGTTAATGCACGCCAGCCTTTATTGAGGTGCTAATTTCATACACTTCTCTCGCTGCCCTGCAGGCAAGATGAGTAACAGCTCACCGACTAACTCAAAACCGGCAATTTCGTCACTAAAAAACACAGTCACAAGGCGATTTTGACGAACGGCAGAACCACCGACAAGAAGGTTCCTAGCTATGATGATTTTCAACCGTGGAATTACTGACACAGATTTCCTATCATTCAATTCCAATGATTTATCGCACCTCTTGGTGACCGAGCAGTGACGGCTGACAGGTGGAGAACCGAATTTTACCTCCCACCTTGAAAAATGAAAAGCAACCTCAATGGACGACACAACTCCACGAAGCTAATAATATTAAGCAGTCCAGAGCACTGAAGTCAATGCGCGGTGAGCAATTAATCTGAAAGCGAGAAAAACGAAGCGGATAACTTGCCTGGCTTTGCACCGCGTCCGAAATTCACGGAAATGATTCTCTTTGGCTTGCGTCAGGCGCTGCTGTCAGCAGCAGCAGCATCAACTCGCATGTGAACCGTAAACGTAAGAAATTAAGTCACGAGTCAAAATTTATGTCTTGGTAAAGGCATTTAGATTAACTTTTGAACTTGAACGTGAGCGAGCTCTGCATGTGTAGAAAAATATGTTTGAGTTAACGGCCACATGTCACTGTCATAATGTGTTAGTTTTGATGTTAAAATATTGAGTATTCGCATGGAGTATTCGCATGGAGTATTCGCATGGAGTATTCGCTTGGAGTATTCGCTTGGAGTATTCGCTTGGAGTATTCGCTTGGAGTATTCGCTTGGAGTATTCGCTTGGAGTATTCGCTTGGAGTATTCGCATGGAGTATTCGCATGGAGTATTCGCATGGAGTATTCGCTTGGAGTATTCGCATGGAGTATTCGCACGGAGTATTCGCATGGAATATTCGCATGGAGTATTCGCATGGAGTATGCGCATGGAGTATTCGCATGGAGTATTCGCACGGAGTATTCGCACGGAGTATTCGCACGGAGTATTCGCTTGGAATATATGCATGGAGTATTTGCATGGAGTATTCGCTTGGAATATTCGCATGGAGTATTCGCATGGAGTATTCGCATGGAGTATTCGCACGGAGTATTCGCATGGAGTATTCGCATGGAGTATTCGCATGGAGTATTCGCACGGAGTATTCGCATGGAGTATTCGCATGGAGAATTCGCTTGGAATATTCGCATGGAGTATTCGCATGGAGTATTCGCATGGAGTATTCGCATGGAGTATTCGCTTGGAGTATTCGCTTGGAGTATTCGCTTGGAGTATTCGCTTGGAGTATTCGCTTGGAGTATTCGCATGGAGTATTCGCATGGAGTATTCGCTTGGAGTATTCGCATGGAGTATTCGCACGGAGTATTCGCATGGAGTATTCGCTTGGAGTATTCGCATGGAGTATTCGCTTGGAGTATTCGCATGGAGTATTCGCATGGAGTATTCGCTTGGAGTATTCGCATGGAGTATTCGCACGGAGTATTCGCATGGAGTATTCGCATGGAGTATTCGCACGGAGTATTCGCATGGAGTATTCGCATGGAGTATTCGCATGGAGTATTCGCACGGAGTATTCGCATGGAGTATTCGCATGGAGAATTCGCTTGGAATATTCGCATGGAGTATTCGCATGGAGTATTCGCATGGAGTATTCGCATGGAGTATTCGCATGGAGTATTCGCATGGAGTATTCGCATGGAATATTCGCATGGAGTATTCGCATGGAGTATGCGCATGGAGTATTCGCATGGAGTATTCGCACGGAGTATTCGCACGGAGTATTCGCACGGAGTATTCGCTTGGAATATATGCATGGAGTATTTGCATGGAGTATTCGCTTGGAATATTCGCATGGAGTATTCGCATGGAGTATTCGCTTGGAATATTCGCATGGAGTATTCGCATGGAGTATTCGCATGGAATATTCGCATGGAGTATTCGCATGGAGTATTCGCATGGAATATTCGCATGGAGTATTCGCATGGAGTATTCGCATGGAATATTCGCATGGAGTATTCGCATGGAGTATTCGCATGGAGTATTCGCATGGAGTATTCGCATGGAGTATTCGCATGGAATATTCGCATGGAGTATTCGCATGTGTCATGTCCCTAGTACGAACCGTTAAATTCTATCACACAAAGGAGTAAGGACGGTTAAGTGTGAGAGCGACATCTGGCCTGCTATCAGAAGAAAATCGCAGGTTCAGCATAACACAGCACGCCAGAGGGTGGCGCATACACCATACGAGGCGACGATCACGCAGTAACAGCTCAGCGTTTATGAAAAAAGAGGGATCTTAGATGAGGAAAGCGACGCCTACGCTCTCAGAGGCGGCGTGGCAACGGGTATGGCAATGGCATGGCAACGGGTATTGCTACGGCATGGCAACGGGCGGATGGCAACGAGCGGCGCGATCTCGATGGCGGGCGCGATCTCGATGGCGGGCGCTACCTCGAGAGTGCAGCAGGGTCTGGGACGTAGCAATAACAACAGCGTTCAGCTGCGGCATTGCTGCACGCTCAAGATGTAACGGTCACAGCGCGAGGGTACTTAAAGGGTACGACGAGGGTTAGAGGATCATCATTAGACTGCGAAACCCCGTCACTGAAAGGTCTCTTGGTGCCACTTCATTTAACTTGTTTGCATACGGCTGGCACACGGTGTTAGACTCCGATATTGTGGTTATTTCATGTAAATTCAACGTAAATTCCGAGACCTTATTGTCGTACCTCGTCATCGCTGCATACTCAGAGTTACGTAAGACTATTGTAACAATTGTTATTCCTGAATTTGCTAGTTTCATCGATCTCTTGTCATATTTATGTGTTCATCCTTCGTTATAACAAGTAAAACAATGTGGCCGCATTGAAAGAAATGTCTTTTCTTTCGGAAAATAACTCCTTTGATTTGAAGATTAGACTTGAAAAGACGGAAAATTTGAAAACGATAAACCTGGATCCTGAAGGAAAGAAGTAGGATAAAACACATGGAGTATTCGCTTGGAATATTCGCATGGAGTATTCGCATGGAGTATTCGCATGGAGTATTCGCATGGAGTATTCGCATGGAGTATTTGCATGGAGTATTCGCATGGAGTATTCGCATGGAGTATTCGCATGGAGTATTCGCGTGGAAATATCATCGTTGCACGGTATCTGTAGTATTTATGGCGAATGTCAAAGTTTTTAAATTGGCCTCAGAAGTAATTTATTATTATTATTATTATATAAGAAATTTTTAGCCTCCCTTAACCACGACAAAGATGTTCCAAGAGAGGAAAGAGGAAGGCACCATTTAGTATGGAGTTGAGGGAACGCGGAATCTATGCACAAAGTGCACAGAAACAGTAAGCTAGGAAAGAAGTTCATGAAACAAGAAAAAAGTTGAAGATGAAAGTAGTAGGTGCTGAAAAACAGGACAGCAGTGAACCGAAAAAAGATGGTCCGTAACAAAACAAAACCCTATTTTATTACAACAAAAAGGAAGCCTACCTAACCTTACCCTTAGCTCGGGCCCTCACATGGTTCCCCTGGGAGCGCTAATTCCCATAGATACAATAGTTGTATCCCCCTGAGGGGTCAGAAGTAATTTAAATGACATAGCAATGCAGTATATCAATCCTGCAATAATATAACAGAAATAACATTACAAATACTAAGCAGAAAGTTGTTTCAACAATGCTAAACAACATTTTGAAATGATTAAAAATGGACAAACGAAGTTAACAGATTTTGTAGCTGGCTGTCGGCTGCACGATACGTCGCCCTTGACCCCACAAGGCCAGAAGAAAACAGGAAACATGAATCACGTACAACCTTTTGAATCACTGCATTCCTGATAAAGGACAACTAACAGCAAATCAGTCCCATGAAGTCGAAATTCATCAGGTACATAGAACATCTTCGAATTGCTTGACTCTCGGTCGCTCACTACGCGTCGATTCAAATTGAAGGTCGTCCGCGACAACTGTGGCATTAGTGGCATCCCGACGTCTGAAAGCCTCATCGAAGTCACAGCAAAATGCAAAAAAAGCGCAATCACTACATCATCTCCAAATGCGATTACCAGTCTCTTCGGTCACCCGCCATCAGCGGGAGTGGTTTTGCAATCAGGAAAGTGAGACTTGCCGGCGAGACCGAAGGTAATTAGAAAGAGGATTATTGTAGATGAGGGTTTTCAGGGCGAGGGTATTTTGTAACTTTGAACTTCTGTTTTTGGGAGCACAAAAAATGAAGAATTAAGCGCTAGATTGAAACTGGCACGCATGAAAAGGATATTCAGGGACGCTGCACAACAATGAAAGCCTCAATGTAAAAAATAGGGCAAATTAAGTTAAAAATGACACCATGAATCAGTTACAAAGTTTGAAAGCTTGACATGCTAGCAAATAAAGTTAAGAATGTTTAGAGGAAATAAAACGAACTCGCTTCTAAATCTGCGCACTCCAGCACGAAAGTATAAGCTAAAATTTCGCTTCTAATGGTAGGTAGAAGTGAGCCTTTTCTAATGAATGCTTAAAATACAAAGCGTAAATATGAGAATTATCTGAAAGATTTTAGAACCGGCGTCGGTTGAAAAAGAATATACATTTAAAATAATTTTTATAAGAATATTCTTTATTCTTTGATAAACAATAGAATACCGCAATGATTTTAATCATTCTTCCAGAAAAATAATTTTGTCAGGGCTCGTTTATACTTTATTCAATAACACAGTTGAAGGTGCGCAGCTGTTTAGTATTGCAACGCCAACCGTCATTCGGACGGTCACACTCTCAGCAGAGCTCCACACCTACACCGTTATACCGCCTACATTTCTCTACTATTTTTTTTCTTTCTTGAATAATAATGCCGATTGATGGTACGTATAATGCATGCATTTGATTAAGCTTCAGAGTAGAGCTTCAAAGTAGAGCTTCCAAGCATCGCCCGCGCATCATTTTAATGGGAAATAAATCAATTAAAACCCGCTCATTGGATTGCAATCGCTCGACTAGGCTGGTCAGAGATTTATCTCGGCACATCAATGCTAGAATTCAAAGTTCGACTAAAATTGATGAAGAAATAATATGCAGAATGACAACCCTAAGGCTATTTATTACGCTTCGATAACCCAGGTCGGGAAAATCTCGGAAAAACTCATACTTCAAGTCCCGACGCTTAGGACTTCATCGAATGTCTGCAGCAGAGCTGGGGGAAAGAACACCAATAAAACTCGAAACATCTTAAAGCAATTTGTGATTTGTGAATCAATTTTAGCGATACAGTCGCCGCAATGCAAAATTTAGTGACGAGTATACCGGTAATGTTAGCACTGGCAGTCCCTGTGCCGTGCCGACAGTCCCTGTGCCGTGCCGACAGTCCCTGTGCCGTGCCGACAGTCCCTGCGCCGTGCCGACAGTCCCTGTGCCGACAGTCCCTGTGCCGACAGTCCCCGTGCCGGCACTCCCTGTGCCGTGCCGACAGTCCCTGTGCCGTGCCGACAGTCCCTGTGCCGTGCCGACAGTCCCTGTGCCGTGCCGACAGTCCCTGTGCCGTGCCGACAGTCCCTGTGCCGTGCCGACAGTCCCTGTGCCGTGCCGACAGTCCCTGTGCCGTGCCGACAGTCCCTGTGCCGTGCCGACAGTCCCTGTGCCGTGCCGACAGTCCCTGTGCCGTGCCGACAGTCCCTGTGCCGTGCCGACAGTCCCTGTGCCGTGCCGACAGTCCCTGTGCCGTGCCGACAGTCCCTGTGCCGTGCCGACAGTCCCTGTGCCGTGCCGACAGTCCCTGTGCCGTGCCGACAGTCCCTGTGCCGTGCCGACAGTCCCTGTGCCGTGCCGACAGTCCCTGTGCCGTGCCGACAGTCCCTGTGCCGTGCCGACAGTCCCTGTGCCGTGCCGGCAGTCCCTGTGCCGTGCCGGCAGTCCCTGTGCCGTGCCGGCAGTCCCTGTGCCGTGCCGGCAGTCCCTGTGCCGTGCCGGCAGTCCCTGTGCCGGCAGTCCCTGTGCCGGCAGTCCCTGTGCCGGCAGTCCCTGTGCCGGCAGTCCCTGTGCCGGCAGTCCCTGTGCCGGCAGTCCCTGTGCCGGCAGTCCCTGTGCCGGCAGTCCCTGTGCCGGCAGTCCCTGTGCCGGCAGTCCCTGTGCCGGCAGTCCCTGTGCCGGCAGTCCCTGTGCCGACAGTCCCTGTGCCGGCAGTCCCTGTGCCGGCAGTCCCTGTGCCGGCAGTCCCTGTACCGGCAGTCCCTGTGCCGGCAGTCCCTGTGCCGGCAGTCCCCGTGCCGGCAGTCCCTGTGCCGGCAGTCCCTGTGCCGGCAGTCCCTGTGCCGGCAGTCCCTGTGCCGGCAGTCCCTGTGCCGGCAGTCCCCGTGCCGGCAGTCCCCGTGCCGGCAGTCCCCGTGCCGGCAGTCCCTGTGCCGGCAGTCCCTGTGCCGGCAGTCCCTGTGCCGGCAGTCCCTGTGCCGGCAGTCCCTGTGCCGACAGTCCCTGTGCCGGCAGTCCCTGTGCCGGCAGTCCCTGTGCCGGCAGTCCCTGTGCCGGCAGTCCCTGTGCCGGCAGTCCCTGTGCCGGCAGTCCCCGTGCCGGCAGTCCCCGTGCCGGCAGTCCCTGTGCCGGCAGTCCCTGTGCCGGCAGTCCCTGTGCCGGCAGTCCCTGTGCCGGCAGTCCCTGTGCCGGCAGTCCCCGTGCCGGCAGTCCCCGTGCCGGCAGTCCCCGTGCCGGCAGTCCCTGTGCCGGCAGTCCCTGTGCCGGCAGTCCCTGTGCCGGCAGTCCCTGTGCCGGCAGTCCCTGTGCCGGCAGTCCCTGTGCTGGCAGTCCCTGTGCTGGCAGTCCCTGTGCTGGCAGTCCCTGTGCCGGCAGTCCCTGTGCTGGCAGTCCTTGTTCGACTATTTTGTATGAGGCAAACTTTTGTACTATTTTCATATTCGACAAATAGTTCATTTCTGAACTATTTTTCTACTAGATAAAGTATTCGAGTACTATAGATGTGGATAAAGTTTTGGAATATTATGGAATATATTTAGATGTGGTATTGTTCGCTCGCTCGGCGTTCTCGAATTGTACGACGATATAAGGAGCTTGGCCACAATATTCTAAAATTCATATCGGCATGTTTGTAAAATGATTAAATCGTGCAGCGTGCAAATGCTGAGCATGTGGCTCAAGCGATACTGCAGGCCCGGCATCTGCATCAGCTTGTTCGGCCCGCTAGTATCCTGTCTACTATATCTTTTTCCGTCATTCTGCAATGTCAGACAGAAAAAATGAAGTTATTTCGAAAAACTGACAAGTTTCTCACCTCACGAGATGGGCACAAATAATGAGTATCAATATCCTCCATGTAGTGAAAATAACTGTAAATTGTTCAATGGTATTGTTCAGGTGTAAAAAACTAATTAGCATTGCACAGAAAAATATTCAGCAATTGCTTTGTACATTCCATGTAGTCCCTTTGCACATTCCGCATAGTCATTTTCCACACTCCATACAGTCACTTTGCACATTTCACACAGCTATTTTGCACATTCCAAAAGTCACTTTGCACATTCCACATAATCACTCTTCACATTCCAAAAGTCACTTTACTCTTCTCACATTACGACACAATCGCATGCGTCCCGCTAGTGACAAAAGACTGGTACTCATTCACATTATGAATGTTGCAATGTACTATATCCCAGTGCAATTCATGATCATAAAACTAACCAAAGGAGCGCGGAATGCCAAGGTGAAGTTTTGGCAAATAAATTAACTGCGAAAAAAAGCGAAAATAACACGTTAGACCAAGACGGTGTTTTGCGTCGATGGGATTTTTTCCTCGCCTGCAATCGGCTTCTGCAATCTGTACTTTTTAATTACAGTCTCTCTGCCTGTGTTTTGAACCGACCGCCACCGGGAAACTGTCGGCTGTTGTGGAAGGAAATGTACATTTGCATTACATGGGACATAGAATTTTTTCTCATGACCCGCAATTTGACACGGTTATCGGAGAATGTGCAGCATGGAGGTAGGGAAGGTCATTTAAAAAAGCAACATGGTCGCGGAATTATTTCCTTATCACTGCAGCCTCGCATGCAAAGATATAAGGCGTTATGAGCCCATACTGTTGGGTTGAGAACATCAATCCCCACCATAAGCTCAACACGTAACTGCGGCGGGTTAAACTGAAGTTCAATATTCAACTCCACTTAGAGTTAATTTTAGCGACCAATTTTGAAAATAACGAACATTAAATAGATCGTGCCTTCATTTAGTTTCCATTAAGGATTTACGAAAATTGAGTTAGTGACTGCAGGTCGGTCAGCAGCATTATGAAAATCCCCTCAGTGACCACCAGTGGTTGCCTTCACAGGAAAACGTGTTTATTACAAACAAGCTTGGAAAATTTTGGGTGTGCACCAGTCACGTGTATTTCATTCAGAGCGATTGAGTTGCTTCATACAACGGTTCAAAAAGAGAATGAACAGGTGTATGAAATTAGGCCACCATTTGTAATTAGGTAATCATTAATCTCTATGAAAGCGGGTCATTTCAGTAACTTGAGCCTTTTCTCGCAGCCTTAATATCCTCTCCTTTAATGACACGTCGAGAAACGCAAATTGCAATATTCATTTGAAGTTAGCAAGACCGGAGAAAATTAAGCGTGGCTGCTTGATGCTAATGAAATGATATAAATTAGAGCAGCTCGACGGTTTGCTTATTCCGTACTTGCTTTTATTCTCCAAAGGCTAACGCGCTCCATTCGCACCCACGCGTTCCCTCTACAGTGTTAGATTTTAAGCTATTTTACGCTGCATAACCTCAACAAAGGTGTTCCTTAGAGAGGATAGAGGGAACGTTATTTAATGGGAATTTTGCATTAGGTTAGGTAAAAGTTAATTCAAGCCTTCTGAACCACAATAGAGTTAACAAGAAAGTAAGAAAGGAGGCACTATTACGTGTAGAATTAATAGAAAGGGGAATCTATGCAGAAAGTTGGTTTCCTCTCACAAAAGCGGCAATATTGAAGGAAGTTTATGAACAAGATAAAAGTTGAAAGTTTAAGAAGACTAATTTGATTGAAAACCGGAAAAAGATGGGACACATCAAAATAAAAAACTGTCCACTTTAAAAAAAAGACCTACCCAGCCTTCACCTCGAGACCTCACATCTTCTCCTTGAAAGCGTTTTCTGCGGAGGTCTTCAATTTTACTTCAACGTAAGCAAGCCATCTGAGGAAATTTGGAAGCGGTAGCCTAGTATGATCTCAGTGTCGTTCTATAAATTCATCGAACGCATTAAATAGAAACGCATATCTAAATAGAAACTAGCGAATAGGGAAAATCGATACGAATAAAAACCGAGAACTTACGTGGGCAGAATAAGGTCATGAGCTTCAGGCGACGCAGTCTTGTTAAAGAGGCGCGTCAGCTCTGCATCGAACTGGAGAACAGAACAAATCCAAGGAGATCGTTGTGGGGAAATTGAAGGGATTAGCGACCAGGACTGGCTTCAAAAATACTTACAGGGTGTCCCAAAAAATATACTAATTTTCATCCTACCCCGTCCTCCCGTATTTTACTTTGATGTATTTGTTTATGGACGTAGATACTAGTCTAATGAGTTGAACCAACGGTAAGAACATTATTTTCAAGTATATTAAATGTCATAAATGAAGCCTCGATGGTTTCCTCGAGAGAAAACTCAGTAAGACATTTAGTATGGAATTTAGGGAACAAGGAATCTAAGCACAAGGTGTGCCCACACAGGCTCCCTCTCCCTGTGCGCATACAAACAGCAAGTTGAAACAGAAATTTTTGAAACAAGATAGGAGTTAATGAAGGAAGTAAGAGGTGATGGAAAAAGGACAGCAGGGAACCGAAAATAAATTGTTCGTAGCAAACAAAAATCTATTCTTTTTCAATAAAATTTACCTAGCCTTTAGCACGGAACCTCACATCTTTGCTTGGGAGCTATAATTTCACAGGTACAAAAGTTGCATCCTTCTGAGGGGGTTGGAATTTAGGTAACTGGGAGTCTTTGGTCGAAGTGTGCCTCCACACCCTGCGCAAAGAAACTCTAAATTTTAGAGAAGTTCACGTCATGAAATAGAAGTTGAATGAAGGAGCTAAGAAATAAGGACATAGGTGAACTGGAAAAGGCCGTCCGTAACAAATTATCCGCATCAAAAACTTTAATACCACACATGAAGAATCTCAGAGCACCCTTTAGCAAAAACATTGACAATTTAAATGGGTGTAGGTAGTGTAAGAAGTAGTTCGCAAAGAGTTAAGACACTCGAGCAGGTAGCCGGATGTGAACGTCCTGTAAGGCAAAAGTAAATGAGAACAAAACACGTGTTCTTGCTCAACTTCGAAGGCTTAGTTCACAAATGATTTCAGAAAAAAACATTCTCGACGCTCTGGAAGGGCAAAGTTCCCTCAAAGTTTGCCATGTCCCAAGCTGTCCCAGGAGGCCTGAAAACATAGGCAATATGGAAGAGGGTGCAGAACGCCATCGAGAATTACAAAGTTTTTTTTAAAGGCGCCCGAATTTAATCATCGAATGCACACGTTTTTATTTAAAAGCATGGCAGAGTATAATCATCTAAAGCGAATTCCTTGACCTTAAAAATTGTCCGAAGATTTTCAATTCGTCCAGCATTGCATTTTTTACTCTCGCATTCATTGACGAGAGCACTCAAAGAATTAACGAAGTTCCATTGGTCGTTTCCCTTCATTGGTCGCATACCAAAGATTGTCAAATTCACCATTATGTACAGAAAAGAATGAGATGAGAGGCGCCAATAATGTAAATGAAAGCTATTATCTCCGGAATTAAAAAACTTGTTCTCCAATCATGACCAAATTTTGAGTTGCTACTCAAACTCCCACATGGAAACGAGTGAATCAGATACTGACTATTTGTTCTGTTTACATTAAGAAACTTAGCAATTGAACGTCCGTATTTTGTACTCACATTACCGTTATCACAACACCATCATAAACTGGCACCGGCAACATGTAGTCAGCGACAACACAACGAGGAAGTGGCTGCCACTCGACAATGAACTTCGAAGAACATATTAGGGCCCAAATTTCACAAGGAATAAAATATATTAAAGCTGTTTATGAAAGTGAATTTTGAAATCCACTTTGACGATAAAGGGTTAAACAGAAAAAGCCGTTATAATTACGAGGAATGAGCAAATAAACATTATGAAGAATAACGTCACTAATACCTGGACAGCTGTCCCTGCACGGTTATTTAAAATACTCTATAAAAGAAGTTACTAACAACGTATCAAACTAATCATGCACAACCATACATTCATCACGTACGCTTGCAAAAATATTATAAAAAAGAACTCTCGAGAACTTCAACAATGGAACACATCTTACAGTGACATCTCGTGATCATTGTTACCGAACCTGAGGAGGTAGTTTTGACCAGTGACCAAATTAAACTATATCTACACAGCGTAACAATTCATTAAACAGCAATTACAAATGAAGAGAATGACGAACACTCAATAAATTAATTTGACATATTCACTTCCCAGATCTTACGAGATCTCCCATCCCTTTGTTTCTCACAAACCTATACGAAAATCTTTTTCCCCACTATTTTCAAACAGGAACACATTAATAAACATTTCTCTTGTTTTGACAGTTCGCATTACTTTCTGATAACGAAGAAGCCCAAAGACAAGCCGTTTCACTGCAGTATCGAGAGGGCGGCAAGAATCATTTGCATTCGTAAAAAAGTTCCTTTATTGCACGGAGCTGAAACTCTCAGCGGACTGGGGCCGATGAATACTCTGCGAGAAACATAATGTAAATGATCGAACTTTTGACATCGAATGCAGCTGCTCGGACGCATTCCGATCGCATTTGTTTCAGACTGACGCGCAATTTCAATTCACGTTTAAAAATAAAATTAATCAACGGCACACGAACAGCAGGACGAAGAGTTAGCAGAAAAACGCGCAGAACGAATAGAATAAACAACAAAATTAATCGCAGAAACATATTTAAACAGAATAAAACGTAAAACTAACAATAAAACAAACGAACAAACAATAAAACAAACGAACAAACAGTAAAATAAACGAACAAACAGTAAAACAAACGAACAAACAGTAAAACAAACGAACAAACTGTAAAACAAACGAACAAACAGTAAAACAAACGAACAAACTGTAAAACAAACGAACAAACTGTAAAACAAACGAACAAACAGTAAAACAAACGAACAAACAGTAAAACAAACAAACAGTAAAACAAAAAAACAAAAAAACAGTAAAACAAACAAACAGTAAAACAGAAAACAGTAAAACAAACAAACAAACAGTACAACAAACGAAAAAACAGTAAAACAAACGAAAAAACAGTAAAACAAACAAAAAAAACCGTAAAACAAACGAAAAAACAGTAAAACAAACGAAAAAACAGTAAAACAAACGAACAAACAGTAAAACAAACGAACAAACAGTAAAACAAACGAACAAACAGTAAAACAAACGAACAAACAGTAAAACAAACGAACAAACCGTAAAACAAACGAACAAACCGTAAAACAAACGAACAAACAGTTAAACAAACGAACAAACAGTTAAACAAACGAACAAACAGTTAAACAAACGAACAAACAGTTAAACAAACGAACAAACAGTTAAACAAACGAACAAACAGTTAAACAAACGAACAAACAGTAAAACAAACGAACAAACAGTAAAACAAACGAACAAACAGCAAAAAAAACGAACAAACAGTAAAACAAACGAACAAACAGTAAAACAAACAAACAGCAGGGCAAACAAGCCGCAGTGCAAACAAACAGCAGAGCAAACAAACAGAAGAGCAAGCCAACAGCAGAGCAAGCAAACAGCAGAGCAAGCAAACAGCAGAGCAAACAGCAGAGCAAACAGCAGAGCAAACAGCAGAGCAAACAGCAGAGCAAACAGCAGAGCAAACAGCAGAGCAAACAGCAGAGCAAACAGCAGAGCAAACAAACAGCAGAGCAAACAAACAGAAGAGCAAACAAACAGAAGAGCAAACAAACAGCAGAGTAAACAAACAGCAGAGCAAACAAACAGCAGAGCAAACAGCAGAGCAAACAGCAGAGCAAACAGCAGAGCAAACAGCAGAGCAAACAAACAGCAGAGCAAACAAACAGAAGAGCAAACAAACAGAAGAGCAAACAAACAGCAGAGTAAACAAACAGCAGAGCAAACAAACAGCAGAGCAAACAAACAGAAGAGCAAACAAACAGAAGAGCAAACAAACAGCAGAGTAAACAAACAGCAGAGTAAACAAACAACAGAACAAACAGTAGAGCAAACAAACAGCAGAACAAAGGGTAGAACGAACAGCAGCTTTACTTCTTTAAAATGTTCCATTCTTTCTTTATATTGCTGTCATTATAACGCACTACTGGATAAAATATACACTCTCTCAATTACACTTTAGTGTTTATTTCACACGATCTTCAAAGAACCAGCACATCATTAGGCACGAGACATATTCGAGCAACAGCTTTATCATTTTCACGATGCATCACTTGAGCAAAGTAGCTCTGCGTGAGCTAACGCACCTGAAGTATCTGCTAGACGAGAGATGCTCTGTCACGCGCACCACACCATGTCCAGGTGGCTCTTATGAAGATAAAGCGTCCGTTCTAGAAATTCTGACGCGCTGCGTCAAAAACCCACAGAACGTCAGCGGAAGTTACGAGCTTCACTTGACCATCCGAGCGAGAAGAACCGTATTCCGAGAACGTTCACATGCTATTTTTAGAGTTGTTTCAGAATAATGTTCTGCAACTGAGAGCATTGAAGTCAGGCATGACGCTCAAACCCGAGCATTTTTGACCACCTTCAATAGATAATACAATGAATTTATAGATCACAAGTTCCATCTGTGCTCACTCACTGAGCGTTGCAACTTTTTTTGATCAATGTTTTTGTAAAACCATGGGATTCCTGACTAATTGGAGTACAAAAATATCAAAATCTGTCCAGAAACAATGAAAATGAATTAATACCTAATTAAAAATTAATTCCTAATTAAAACCCAACGGTATTTTAAGTTTTGTCCTGAATTAACCCCATCAGTCGGAATTAGATAGAGGGTATGAATCCCCGCTGAATGACATAAATTGCGTTTGCTGTTCTGCAAGAACATTCAGTGAGCTATTTCAATGCTGGAGTATGTTTGCCCTTGTTTACACCTAATTAGCCTTCAGGGAAACATGTAAATAAAAAGTTCACGTGTGCTAAACAAAGAGATAGACAAACAAACAGGCCTTGGAAAAGGGGAAAAATAAATTCACAGGAAATGTGAAGTGAAGCGTAACGTGCAGCAATGAGGAAGTGCACTCTGTGGAACCAAAAACCTTCTGCTGAGTAGTTTCAAACGGAAGTGACGTAATGCTGGTCAAGCGCCTACACCATATTTTCGCCGAAATAAATGTGTATGTATTTTGAGACAACTTCATTTATTAAGCCTCTAACGTTTGGAAAAATGTTTTTTTCGAAGGGAAATTCATCAAGACATACTAAATCAGCATAGAACGTCACACTTTCGATGGAACAAGTTGAAAAAGACTGCTCTTGCATATACTTGAGGGAATACGATCACCTACAGTCAAGCGACTGAGTCCATCGATCCTGGGAACAAATGCATGAAAATATGGCCAAGCTAGAAACTACTCGAATAGAAAAATCATAATTTTAGAGTATCGATTTGGTAACGTTGTCGGTAAATTTTGTTCATTATTTGCTGCCGAATTGAATGCCTCCAGTGGGATGTCTAAATTCTGAAGCGGGTGAAGATGCGGCAGGCTGTGGCGAGAGATATGCTCCACAACACCTGCTCACATAGAAGCCACTCTATTTGCAAAGCGAACGGACAATAACAAATAAGGCCTTATGTCTTAACTTCAACGACACATTACCTGAAGAAACAGAAAATGAAGTTAGCTCCACTGCTCCAAATCTAATTACCGTAGAGGTAATATAAAACAAGCAGCTCACATGTTTTGCCTGCAGCAATGCTACAAAATCTCACTTTGTCAGTTTTTGAACTCCTCGCTGAGGCTCAGATCGCGAAATCGAGTTAAGTTACAAAGCACTCTCCAGGATTTGAATGCATTAAAAATAGACAATGGCTTGCGAGCATTCACGCGGGCCACGCAAAAAGAAAGACTATATATAACATGCGCCCGAGTTTGCTTTCTCTTCCACGGTTGTGGCGCAATATTTCAAGTATGCAAAACTCCCGCAATGAAATCCGGTAAAATAAGTAAAAAAAATTCAGTCTAAGTTAACCGGTGCACAATTTTCTTAGTCATTCATATAGTACACACGAGTGTACACAGGTGGTACACACGAGTGTGCACAGGTGGTACACACGAGTGTGCACAGGTGGTACACACGAGTGTGCACAGGTGGTACACACGAGTGTGCACAGGTGGTACACACGAGTGTGCACAGGTGGTACACACGAGTGTGCACAGGTGGTACACACGAGTGTGCACAGGTGGTACACACGAGTGTGCACAGGTGGTACACACGAGTGTGCACAGGTGGTACACACGAGTGTGCACAGGTGGTACACACGAGTGTGCACAGGTGGTACACACGAGTGTGCACAGGTGGTACACACGAGTGTGCACAGGTGGTACACACGAGTGTGCACAGGTGGTACACACGAGTGTGCACAGGTGGTACACACGAGTGTGCACAGATGGTACACACGAGTGTGCACAGGTGGTACACACGAGTGTGCACAGGTGGTACACACGAGTGTGCACAGGTGGTACACACGAGTGTGCACAGGTGGTACACACGAGTGTGCACAGGTGGTACACACGAGTGTGCACAGGTGGTACACACGAGTGTGCACAGGTGGTACACACGAGTGTGCACAGGTGGTACACACGAGTCAGCACGGGCGGCGCACGCTAGCGTCAGCACAGGCGACGCACGCTAGCGTCAGCACAGGCGGCGCACGCTAGCGTCAGCACAGGCGGCGCACGCTAGCGTCAGCACAGGCGGCGCACGCTAGCGTCAGCACAGGCGGTGCACGCTAGCGTCAGCACAGGCGGCGCACGCTAGCGTCAGCACAGGCGGCGCACGCTAGCGTCAGCACAGGCGACGCACGCTAGCGCCAGCACAGGCGGCGCACGCTGGCGTCAGCAGAGGCAGTTGGTCACAGCGCTACCGCCAGAGCAGCTGACCACAAGCAGCAGCAGGTCGCGGTTTGGCTCACATTTCAGAGACTGTAGCTCACGAACTGTCGACCTCATTTGAAACGAAAGCACAGAATTTCATTTGTTTCAGAAGTAAAACTTCAGAGAAACCGCGAGGTTAGGTATGAAGAAAAACCGACAGCTCTCGTATAAGTGTAGAACCTAGAGTCAAAAAAATAAGTTAGGCTGCCACATAAGTTCAGGTCTCTTTTTCTATGCCCATTCAGCATGTTTCTAAGCTGATCCGCTGAATAAGAAATCAAAAAATGGAATACAAACTAAAATTGTGATGATGCAAAGCCAGGAGAACGTTTCACCCTTGTTTTCCTTCATTATAATGTAATTAACACGTTAGTTGCGATGGGTTAAACTGAAGTTCAATATTCAACTTAAATTTAAAGTCAAAAGCTATAAGCAAATTTGTAAAAATCAAACATTAACTGGGCATGTTAAATACCATTAATTTAGAAAGGTTGTTAGAATTTTTCAAAACGACCCATCGATGGGTCGTTTCGCAGCAGGAAAAACCTAACTACGACCCACCGGTGGGTCATACCGCAATGAATGTGTTAAAAGGATGAAATAGGCTCAACCCAGTTCTCAACTACCCAGGTAGGATGAAGCTGCAAGATTTTCATCTACCGCATACTTAGTCGGTATTATGAAGCCATAGTGGTCTTTCGAGCGTTCAACATTATTGTGATTATAAGTTCTCTTATTATTTTACTTTCTGGTTCATACTATCACTCTCACTCCTCAAAGAATTGGGTGTTTTGGAAAAAAATTAGACTTAACCATGCACATGTGGAGGAAAAGGCGAAACAAGTCCGTAAAATCGAGATCAAAAGCTAAAGTGTCTTCAGTAGCAGTGGAGCTAAATCACTAATAAATTCCACAAAATCATACGATTAAGGTCTTGAACTTTATATTAGGACAAACTTGAAGTATAAAAATATTTTTTGTTATTTTGATTTTTTTTAACGTTAGCAGTTAACAAACGAGACGTTCATACAAACCACACCAATTTAAAAGAGTTAAGCAGATCAGTGAGAGCACTTTGCTGGAACACAACTGGCCACGTAGCGCCCAAAATACACGAATATATTGTCAATTCAGTAAGATTCGTCCATGGATTTTCTGCAAGACTCCGTTCTAATGCGCTTCATCAGCCCACGTAGTCAAATGTTTTTGTTAAGAACTAAACATAGAATTAAGCAAGGAAATTATCAATTCCTTGGCAGAAAATGTATGACAATACCACTAACTCGCAAAACTTACATTTGAACGTATTTCATGAATGTTTTTATCGAGTCAAATACTCCAACCTAATGTTATGAAGTGCACCGAATGTTTCATCTCACCATAAAAAATAGAAACTAGAGATTCTAGGCATTCTATCATTAGCTTACAGAAACAGTTATAAATTAATCATGATGAAAGACAGCAGGTATAATTTACACAAATACATTCAAAACGAACGGCATTTTGAGATTCACGCGGAGTTGAATTTCACCCCTCCAGTATTAAATGCCTAACTTCCGACATCATGGCACGAGGAATACGTTCAGCAAGTTTTTCAAGAGAAAGCCACGATGGAACTGAAGGAAAAACGAATACTACGACAATGAGGAATGACCGCGAGGCACCCCACTAAGTCGCAGCGTAATCGTGTCACGCGCCAGCTGCGCAGACTGACGGCGTACGTTGCATCAGTTGAGTGGAGCAGCTGCTGTTCATTCATTCACACGATGAGCTGTAAAATTCTGTAGTCCAAGTAACAAAATCCGTTTATTTCAAACTTTTCCTCCACAACGAGTAAGCGTAAAAGAACCGTAGCACAACAGGTGCGAAAGATGTCCTATCTATTCATTCAGTTCCATGAACAGTATATTGTACAAAATATGCATTTGGAAGTATGTTTACAGCAAAGAATTAGACAAATCAAAATATTCCGAGCCACTCCTACTACCTCAGCTCTCATATTGAGATAAGCAGGACTTGTTTGAACGGCTGTTCGGTTCCTTCTACCGACTACAGACTACACTACTTGCGCAGTTCGCACGAACTCCCAGCGCCTGCAACCACAGTCGACACAGTGCCGCAGCGTCTGTAGCTGGACGGGTGCTGTGCTTTCGCTACTAGCACGTTGACTGCGATGGGTTAAACTGAAGTTCAATCTCCAACTCGAATTTAAAGTCAGTTGTTAAGCATTATGCAAATACCTAACATTATCTGGATCGAGCCTTCATTCAGCTTTCATTAAGTGTTTATGAAAATTGAGTTTGTGACTCCTGATCGGTCAGTAGTATTATGAAAATTCTCCCCGTGTACACGAGCACCTTGCATCGTGACCAACGCGTTAAGGGGATGTAATTGGGGCAGATCGTTAACGACTAGCAAAGTGCAAAATAATTCTAGTTCGTAATTTGATTAGATAAATTAGTTGAAGTTTCTCCAACAACAACAACAACAACAAAGGTGTTCCAAAGAGAGAAAGGAGGAAGGCACTATTCAATATGGAGTTAAGGGAACGAGGAATCTATGCACAAGGTGTGTTCTCTCGCAAGACCCTATGTGCATAGAAGTTATGAAATGAAAAAGTTGTATAAGAAAATAGATTAGATGTTGGTTTGCGCTTCCCTAACCGCAACAAAGGCATTCCAAAGAGGGGATGGAGGAAGGCACCATTTAGTATGGACTTTAAGGAAACACACATTCTATGCACGGGGTGCATAGAATGAGTAAGTTGAAAAAGAAGTTTATGAAACAAGATATAATTTGAACATGAAAGTACGTAGATGCTGAAAAACTGGACAGCAATGAACTGAAAAAAGATTTTTCATAACCAAACAAAAAAACTTTTTTTTCAACAGAAGTAAGGCCTACCTAACTCTTGGCTCGGAATCCCTGATTTACCTGAAAGAATCTTTATTCATGCATGTAAATGTAAGCTCCTAGATCAAATGCTGATATATAATCATATGCAGTTTTCCTAAGACGTAGTTGTCTCATTTGCAGCTGAAGGGGACGTAAAAGTACGATCCCATAATAATGATAATGACCAGAAATTTTCCCATGTTACGACATTGTTGCATTTGTTATGTTGTTGCGTGAGATGAGCAGTCTGATGTTGTACATTTACAAAACCAGTTTCATTCCATTCAGAAATGTCAGGTATACACTCATTCATATTCAATTAAAGTGGTTTACGGTGAGCAGATGAGTATAACCTATGGGAAGTTATTAGAAGAAGTTGGGAATTATGACACACAGTGCAAACGATGTCACCCTTCCGAGCGTAGGCATTGCCGTGCCCCAATTATTGAGGCAGCGTACGGAGAGGAGGTGCGTTCTCTCTTCATTTAACAGTACGAATTGAGATTAACTGTCGTAACGATGCATTTCAGAGCCCTATTTTATTCTCGAAACCAAATTAATTTGTAAAATGCTGAAAATTTATGATTCTCAAGTAGTTGACTTTACGGTCGAGTTTCAAGGATTTGCATCTGATCAGATGGAAAAACGAAACGACTTAAGAAATGAACAATTACATTTTCCTACTTTTGAAAAAAGTAACTAACACATTTCAAGCCCTCGACGTTTTTTTCTTACCCGTTATCGCGTATCGCTATTGACCCTGGCTTCCAAGTAACCATAATCAAGGTTTCCATAACCTGTTCATTTCCACCGCTCCTTCACTAGTATATATTACTTTCTGTGCATGATGTTAATTCCGTAAAATGATTGTGTACTTAATTAAAATGCACACTAAGAACTTCTTCTAGAAACCACCTTGAACCCCAAAAAAGACTACGCATATCAATTGTTTTCCCAGCGCAGTTTTAGCGGACACGTGTTATATGTTGCGCATTCGTAATATAATCACTTATGAGAAATACAAACTTTGTCGCTAGTCCATCAAAACAAAAAATATTGCAGCACTATAATAAAAAATAGGACGGTCGTATTCGCATTCTAGGATTGCGACGAGAATAAGTGTCATTTGCGGTAAGAAATTACGACATTCAGCCAAGAAGTGCAACACAGCCTGGCGAGGCTGACCTGATTAGCTCGGCGCGTGTGTCGGGCGGGGCGGGGAGTGGAGGAGAGGACGGCTCAGCAGCCGCGCGCTGCCACCAGCGGTGGAGAGCAAACTTTTGCGATGTACTAGCCATTTCTTCATGGCGCAAATGGACCAATTTTAAAAACAGCCTAAACATGAGTTGGATATTATGTTTGTTCAAGCCTCCCTAACCGAAACAAAGGTTATCCAAGGAGAGGAAGAATGAAACTACCTTTTAGAGGGGAATTAAGGGAACGCGGAATTTATGCACAAACTGTGTTCCCAAATAAAATCCCAGCGCATAAAAACGCAAACTTGTGAGAAAATTTTATGAAAAAATTTATGAAAGTTATATGTACTGAAAAGTAGGACAGCAGTGAACAAAAAAAAACATGTCTGGGCAAGAAGAAAGCCTACCTAACTCTCAACTCGGGACTTCATTTTTTCGCCATGGGAGGGCTACTTCCCCGTAGATAACAATAATTGTATCTACCTGAGGCGCTAGCGTTAGAGGGAAAACTTCTGCGGTGTTCTAGCTTATATCTTGAAGGCCCAAAAGTACCACATGGTCGTCTTTTATAAAACATCTTCACATGTATATCTTATTTCTTGTATAATTTGCCCTGCGTTGTGTTCTTCGAAGTTCCTACGGAGAGAAATTCCTCGTCTAGACCTCGGTGACTAATGCCAATGTCAGGTGAATGACGGTGGTTGTAGCACCGGTAATATGAAAAGTTTAAACGCCATGGGGAGATTGATTTCATCTAAGGAAGTACATGAAATTGATACAAAAATTTCACTGTAGGTCATCAAGAATTTAACGCGCAAATCGGTAGAGATGAGCCTACAAGAAAATTTACTAGGACTTCAAAAATTTTAATGTCATTTAACTCACTTTATACGAAATCGTTTCAGTCCAACAACATAGTAATTATTGCCTCATGTTTTATATCAATTTGAAGAAATAAGATAACTCAAGTCCATAGCAAACGTCGAACTTAACAGAATTTTCGTAAGTTTGCCGTAGGAGCACTAAATATCTGCAGAAACTTGCCTTACTCTCACTCCTTCCATAGCTCAAACCAGTGGAAATAAAGTTGGCATTCATCAAAAATCTAAATAAAGAATTAACAATAACTAAAATCCTTTTATGGTATATTAGTAAACTTGAAACATAAAATAAAATAAAAATGTTATTTAATGCAAGAGAAGCTCGATAAAAACTTCTTACGTCCATTATAATTATGTCAAGCATTTATCTCTGGTCTTCGGTATCAGTAGTCATTAATACTCGGCAATACCTGCTCTGAAGAATTTTAAAGCCACTTAACTTTTCTCAAAGACTGCTTCTCAGTATTAATTAAGGAACGGTTGCGTGTTCATCGTTGCAACAATAGGAAAATGAATAAAATTTGTTGATGCTGAAATTTATGCAATTCAGTGATAACACAATGAAAAACTGTTCATGCTGCAATTCATGCCATTCACTATTAAAGCGGCCTATAGACGATCAATTTTATTGTCAATATAATTCTCAATAATGAATATTGACAATTAAATTGATCATCTGTGGGCTTCATTGACGACCGTCAATTAATTGACTTAGCGGGCAAAAAAAATCTCAATATACCGAGTCAATGATATTGACAGTTAAATTGATCGTCTATGGGCAATAAAATACTGAAGACAATAAACGAAAGACCGTTTATGCTGATCGTCATGTCTTCCAGTAGTAAGACGATAAATGAAAAATTCCATGATGAAATTTAAAGCAGGTAACTAGACTACGAGGCAATACTCGTAAAAGCGCAGCCACAAGGTCAAGTCAATTGGTCCAGCCTGGAAATGCGATCAGGAGACTCGTGAGGTCAGCAGCTCAGTATAGTTCATGGGAAGCGGACGTCTTGTGCTTCCGAGTTGAAAAAACCCTTTCACTCCTGCAGCTGGAATATAACTCCTAATACACCAAAGTAAAAATTATTAAAACTAAGAGCAAAAACCCCCGAGTATGATGGAGGGAAATTTGCTGAGCGCTGCGACACTAAAGCTGCCTCGTAATATAGGTACTCGCTGTGAACTCCAGTACGAACAATTTTCCATTCCATTCACCCCTCATCACTGCTTTGAACGCATATGAACTTCCCTGTTCAAAGAATCTTTGTGTCTGTAAATTGTTAGTGCTAACAGAGATTTTAGAGTGTGAGATTGGTACTGAAAAGAGCCCACGAGAAAAGATAAAGAATATTGGTTTACATTGCTACTAAAAAATGCGTCCCTGCACGAAATCTTGCAATATTTTTTCCACTAAGTTTTTATTTTTCACTCATGCTGAAATGATATCAAAATGATGAAAAAAATACTACACGGGCACGCTACAACTCAAATATTTAGCATTCACGCGCAAGAAAAATGGAAATCAAATATTTCACAGAATCTGCCAATTATAAACGGTAGAGGAAATAAGGTAGGGTCATTTCTATGGGAGAAAATACACATCCTCTTGTTCGGCTAGCAAACAGAAAGGCTTTATTATTATTATTATTATTATATAAAAAAGTTTTAGCCTCCCTTAACCACGACAAAGATGTTCCAAGAGAGGAAAAAGGAAGGCACCATTTAGTATGGAGTTGAGGGAACGTGGAATCTATGCACAAGGTGCACAGAAACAGTAAGCTAGAAAAGAAGTTCATGAAACAAGAAAAAAGTTGAAGAAGAAAGTAGTAGGTGCTGAAAAACAGGACAGCAGTGAACCGAAATAAGATGGTCCGTAACAAAACAAAAACCTATTTTATTACAACAAAAAGGAAGCCTACCTAACCTTTAGCTCAGGCCCACACATGGTTCCCCTGGGAGTGCTAATTCCCATAGATACAATAGTTGTATCCCCCTGAGGGGGAGAAAGGCTTTATTTCAAACAAACTTTATGACGTCACCAAAACGCCATGTCGTTAGGCCAATAGTTGAGCCAGATTTTGGGGTAGCAGTGCTACTAGATACAATATGAGCGCTGCTATTGGTTCGTTGCCGTGACGTCAGCAAAACCACACCGTCAACGAAAAAAATGACTGGTTTGAACCTACCTTGTTTCCTCTACCGTGATAAACATGAACGTTAACTACAAGTAAAAAACAATCGCACTCTAACGTTCAACATAACAGAAGCTTACTCGAAATCGAAACGAAATTGAAAATGAATATGAAACTAATGCAATCGCTGCTTTTTCGTCAGCGTCCAAACCAAGTAGCTCTAAATAACAAAATATTGGTTTCCACCCAGCACATACGCAAAAGAGGTGATCTCGATCTCCTAGACTGCAGACCTCTACAAATAGTGAGGTCAAAAAGAGTCAAGTTATGAGCCAGATAGCCTGCACAGTGAGTTTGCGTAGAGGGCGCTTTTGGACGACCCACATTGGAATTCACTGCTTTGGGTACAGTGGTTTTTTTCCCACAAAGATAATTTGCTGGAATTTTACTGCTTCAAATTGCGGTTGAGTTGATAAGAGAAATCGCATCTAATTCAAGTTGTCGAACCAGAATTTTGGGTCAACAGCCTTCAAACCTGTATTATTGAGACGTCAAATTTCAAACACAAAATAAGAACCTTAATTCCAACTCTAGAGATTCCCTACACACGCGTTTACTTATACACCTTATTTGGAGACGAGCCCATGACGCTCTCGAATTAAATCCAAAAGGTAAATCAAATCGAATTTAAAGCTAGTGGAGGCAACTTTAAAATCATTCCAAAAATCTCTATAGTTGAACCTCTCAGTATCAAAGGGAAAAACATGGAAATGAAAGAAAACGAAAGGTGCGTCCCTAGGTGCGTCGGTGTCCCACTTCGAAGGGGACTTGTGACTGAGACGCAAATTTACGAAAATATTCCCACCTGCGTGGCTTTGAAAGCATTGAATATCAGTTTTTAGAAGAATTCCAACCTATTTATTTCATGCAGCTATCAGCCAAAAATCTTCTTACCTTTTTAATTTCTTGCGGAAAGTATGAAAACATTTCGTAGGAAATACTCGTGACCAAAAGGCATATTTTCCTAAAATCCTGTTTGTTAGAAATTTTCAACGAAGAATCTACAGGCAGATAATCAAAAGCGAACACTAGCAGATAAAAATACCATGCTTTATCCTACAATTAAGTTCATCATAGTTCCGTAATGACACGTGAAAAATTTTTGAAGATTGTACAATGTTGTCGGAACCCAACGGAAGTCAAAAATGAAGGAATTAAAAAAAATGAGCGAATGCGCCATTTCTTAATTATAAAAAAATTCAGAATATAAATTTTTTCAGAGTTATGATGGTTTAGTCATTTTGGCAATTTTAATTTTTCGACGCTACTCAGAAATAAATTTAAGGGGTACAGTTTTAACGTGTAAAATTAAATTAGAGCCAGCTAATAATACCAATTCCCCTTGTCAAGGTAGGCCGCATACATCAATAAATTGAATGAAAAAGCATGAAATGTTTTTTAGATAGAGAACCAATAAAATACTGTTCACAATCGGTGCACCTGGATGCATAAAAATTCTCCTTCAAGGAAAAACAAACGAAAATACACACAACAGAAGCGCTTCAATTGCAAATCAATTGTAGAACTGAAATTGAGCTAGATATTGAAATAAGAGGCAATGTGGACTACGATTTACAGGGAAAGGTAATTTCGTATGTGTAGGGAACAAATTACACTCAGAAATACAAGCAAAGGTCCACTCGTCTAGAGAACAAACCACGGACAGAGAACAAGCCACGGACAGAGAACAAACCACGGACAGAGAACAAGCCACGGACAGAGAACAAGCCACGGACAGAGAACAAACCACGGACAGAGAACAAGCCACGGACAGAGAACAAGCCACGGACAGAGAACAAGCCACGGACAGAGAACAAACCACGGACAGAGAACAAACCACGGACAGAGAACAAACCACGGACAGAGAACAAACCACGGACAGAGAACAAACCACGGACAGAGAACAAACCACGGACAGAGAACAAACCACGGACAGAGAACAAACCACGGACAGAGAACAAACCACGGACAGAGAACAAACCACGGACAGAGAACAAACCACGGACAGAGAACAAACCACGGACAGAGAACAAGCCACGGACAGAGAACAAACCACGGACAGAGAACAAGCCACGGACAGAGAACAAACCACGGACAGAGAACAAGCCACGGACAGAGAACAAACCACGGACAGAGAACAAACCACGGACAGAGAACAAACCACGGACAGAGAACAAACCACGGACAGAGAACAAACCACGGACAGAGAACAAGCCACGGACAGAGAACAAGCCACGGACAGAGAACAAACCACGGACAGAGAACAAATCACAGACAGAGAACAAACCACGGACAGAGAACAAACCACGGACAGAGAACAAACCACGGACAGAGAACAAGCCACGGACAGAGAACAAGGCACGGACAGAGAACAAACCACGGACAGAGAACAAACCACGGACAGAGAACAAACCACGGACAGAGAACAAACCACGGACAGAGAACAAACCACGGACAGAGAACAAACCACGGACACAGAACAAACCACGGACAGAGAACAAACCACGGACAGAGAACAAACCACGGACAGAGAACAAACCACGGGCAGAGAACAAACCACGGACAGAGAACAGACCACGGACAGAGAACAAACCACGGGCAGAGAACAAACCACGCACAGAGAACAAACCACGGACAGAGAACAAACCACGGACAGAGAACAAACCACGGACTGTTACGATCCTCCTTTTTCAAGATCGAACGAAGTGACTAAATTTTCTCCTTTTGGATAAATCGTTCAAATGAAATAAATCTCTTTTCTCATTCTCAGTGGAATCTCATGGCCGGCATCCTAATTTAAGGCGCAACTATGGCAGGCATTGAAACACACGTTATATGTGGCCACACAATTTACTGTTATAAACGGATATCACCAATATGCCGGGGATTTGTTAAAACCCGCAAACGTATATAGCTACAAAGAGGTAATCTTACGCACACTCGTGTGAAGCGCTGGTGCAGGTTTCGTTGGATTCGAAGTAGCCTCGTTTACTTTATTTGAATAACCAGTTGATTTAAGCGTTAAGTCACAGTTGAAATTTATACAATAACAATACCCAGCACGCCGGACTGGATTCTATCACAAAACTCAAGTAAAACGGCGTGTACGAGGACCTTCGACGATAGTGACACGTAGGGTAGTGAGAGCTCTTTACCTTAGGGACAACCCTTTATAGATGCAGTTACCGCCGCTACTTTCCGCGACGGTTGGCATCAGTAACGGCCGTGAAATCGACTTTCGTGACTTTTTTTGGTATGGCCCCGTCGTTGCCGGGCTGGCGTCGCTCGGAGCTGCTGATGTAGCTTTCGCTGAGCTACGCAGAATCTTGCAACCGTCTCCGGTGCACTGAGTACGAAACTCCCTTGCTGGCGAAAACGTTGTTCGTGTATGGCATGTCGTTACATAGAGGGTACACAACAATCCTCCCCAGGTCGTTTTTGGTAATATCCTCCTGGATATTGTCGCAATTGGAAGTATCCGTCTACTTGAAGTTGTGAGAAATCTCATCCTTCATTGCAAGGGAAGATTCAGACAAGCCGACGAGATTTGTGCTTCTGACGCACGCTGAAACGAAGATCTTAAACAAGCAATGACGAAAAGTTGATATCGGGATATCCTTATCCTTCTCCATCATCGAAGACCTTCTCCCGCGACTGATGATATTCCTTGGAGGCCAATCCGAGGATATCTGGAGGTGAATACCGCCCAAAATATAAATATGTCGAGTGTAAACTCGATTTTGTCATTACTTCCGCATGCATGTAGTTATTTTGAACGTATTAGTGTTCAACGGTATCTTCTTAATTTTTCCGCCTTAGCCGAATCCATGCTTTGGCGTATATCGAAATGGGGGGGGAGCCTCACCCTCGTTGTGATGTCACGCCACTCTCCAAATTGCAGTTCCGCCGATAGTAGATTGCGCCACGTTCTCGTAGTCGAAGTAACCCTCACGCGTTGCATCCAGTCGCTCAGCCCTTTAACTCGCGTCGACCCTGTTGGTCGTAGTATTTACGTCCGAGTGAGTGCGCTGTCTAGCCATGCCATATCAATGGAGCGCGGTGTTGCCAGATTTCTCGTAGACCGCGCGAACAGTGCGGTCCTGCCAGACCCGTGCCATGCACACGTCCCAGCCTGAGCGTAGCGCTTGCTCGCAGCAGCCGCTGGGAGCCTGCCATGACCTTGAGTCAGAGCAGCTGGGATGCTGGAGCAGCCACTGTTGTGTTCACGCACGCCTCTGTAGTGCTGGTGTCGCTGTGCAGCCGTGTCACAACAGCCTTACGTATAGCTGCAACAACCGTATTGAATTAGTTTCTGGACATGGTAATTATCTCCCATGGATTCCTTCAAGATTTCCCCCCTTGCAGCCCGTCTACTTGCTTTAACTTCATCCACCGACATGTACATTTGGTATATCATTTTATTACTAACTCAAAAGGAATCCATTCGGAGAATATTATAACTAATACATAATGAAATAAATGCAAGGTAAATGAAATTAATGAGAAATACATAACATGACATTCAATATCTCGGATAGTTAGCGGGCTGTAAAGGAAAGTTCCTACGTATTAGCACGCATTCCTGGGGAAGGGCTATGAAAAGACATACGAACGGGTTACAAATTTGACATCGAGTAAAATTTTTATCTGATTGATGAGCATCATCAAGGTAAATACATAAATTGATTTATAAATCGACATTGATCATGTAATACATCCTATCTGCATTTTGCTGGAGAAATCACTTAAATTTAATTCGAAACACTTATCCTAAAATTGGAATATGAAAGAAAAGTTAAACACAAGGGAAATGATTAGAAAACATTCTTAAAATTAAACATAACACGTTTGGAAATGAAATGAGATAATCATTATTGAAGTTTTGGGACGTGGAAAATCAGTTAATTCCAAGCCAAAGCACATATCCTAAACTTGTATTACGAAAGAAATGTTAAACACGAGGGAAATGATTAGAAAACATTTTTAATATTAAGCACAGTACATTTGAGAAAGAGATGAGGCAATCAGGTCAAAGTTTTTGGGACGTCCTCGTGAGACATAAGTAATCACACATAGTTTGGGCGTCTCGTCCGATTCCTGAGGGGATATCTGGGAGTCGTCCCCTCTTCTTGTCGGTTAGCGCTCGGTATTGTTGGTCGGGGTTTCGCGTTCGGTGTTGCTGGGATGTCGTTCGTCTCTGCCCCTTGAAGTTCGTCATTTTCTTCGTCGTTGTTGAAAGGGAAGGCCATAGCGTCGTCCAAGTATGCTCGCTTGATTCGATTGAGGTGAACGGTTTGTTCCTTGCGATCCGAGTACACACCCTTGATGGTGATGTTATTTTCCCGTCGAGAAGTCACACGGTAGGGGCCCCTGAACCTCGTTGGCCAAGCACGATCCACATCGGTGCGACCTGCCATATTTCTAAGCATGACTAATGCTCCAGGTTGAATATCACATTCCTTGGCCGTCCGATTATAGATCTTCGCTGCAGCTTGCCTGGCCGCCTCAGAATTTCTTTTAACAGCAGCAAATGCTTTGGACAGTCGGAGAGAAACTTCTGTTGAATACTCTTGGTCACACGCGTAATTGACGGGCTGTTCCTTGAAAATGTCGTGATAAGGGAGGTTTGCATCTCTGCCGTAAAACAAAAAGAACGGCGTGTCTTTAATTGCAGTCTGGTAGGAAGTATTTACAGCTAGGGTGACGAAAGGAATGCTCTGGTCCCACGTGAATCTATCTTCAGCAGCTAAGTGGGAGATTGCAGTTTTCAAGACACCGTTCATTCTCTCGCAACAACCGTTCGCCATAGCATGATAAGCCGTCGTAGTCTGTGACCTCGCTTTAAGATTTTTGCAGACATCTTGAAATAATTTATTGGTAAATTCGCTGCCTCTGTCACTGACGATCGTACTTGGGGCAGAGAATTTTCCAACGTACTGGACGAACGCTCGGGTGACGGTATCGGCAGACTTATCTGGGAGAGGATAGGCATCGACATATCTAGTAAAATGATCAACTATTGTTAGAAGGTATTTGTTGCCCTCGTAACTCACAGGTAATTCAACAAGGTCAACAGCAACTCTTTCAAGGGGGTATGAGGTCTCGGGGAATTTTCCTAAGGGGACTTTAAATTGGCCCTGCCATTTCATTCGCTGGCACTGTAAACATTTCTTCACATGGTCTTTGACGTCACGAATTTGATTAATCCAGAAGAATTTATCTCTGGCACGTTCAAGAGTTCTCAGGAAACCCATATGAGCGGACAAATCATTGTCATGGCTCAGCTTTAAAGCTACCTTAACTAAAGACTTAGGAATGACTATCTGTACATTACTTCTACCGTTTCTGCGTTTCTTTCTCGACAACCTGCATAGAACATCGTTATCATCAATGAAATATTCGTCAATATTAGAAATCTTACAGTTACCTCTATCATTATTATTTATTACATCTCTAACAGAAGACCAATATGGGTCCAAGCTCTGCTCCAAAGCTACATCATCCAAACTCAGTGGCTGGGCGGTCTCGGCAGCAACACCTGGCTGCTCGCTTGACGTGGGTCGAGAGCACACATCGTTGACAGAAGCACCTGTCGCGTCATTATCAGAACATGGCTTAATTCTAGAAGGAACATCAGCATTAATTTTAGGATCATTCTTATTACTACAATTGGACTCAGCAGTGTCTACGACAGCATTGACAATTCTTTCCGACCTAGACAAATAGTCGGGCAAGTGGTGTTGTGCTCCCGGCTTGTATCGAACAGAGAAATTATACTCCTGAAGAAGCAAAGCCCATCGGGAGATGCGATGGTTACCTGTCTTGTTTGCGAAAATAAACGTCAGGGGGCGGTGATCTGTTACTACGACGAATTCATTTAAGTACAGGTACGCATCATAATGTTTGATTGAATCATGAATAGCGAGTGCTTCGAGTTCAGTTGCAGAGTATTTAAGTTCGTTTCCTTTTAATTTACGACTATAATATGCTACTGGTAACTCGATGCCGTCGTGCATCTGGAGCAGTGCTCCTCCGATTGCAATGCCCGAGGCATCAGTGTGCAGCACGAACTCTTTCTGAAAGTCGGGAAACTTAAGTATTGGCGCAGACACAAGTTTATCTTTTAAATCATCAAAAGCTCGCTGATGGATGTCAGTCCACTTAAACGAGTTCGTTTTCTTTGTAAGCTCAGTAAGAGGTGCCGCGATATGTGCGTAATTTTGAATGAATTTTCTGAAAAATCCGGTTGAGCCTAAGAATCTCTTCACCTCTTTAGTACTCCTAGGTCTCAAAGCATCGGCTAGAGCTCGCACCTTGTCAGGTCTGGGAGTTAGTCCCTCTGAACTGACTTTGATACCAAGGAAAGTCACGCTACTGGCCGCAAATTGGCATTTCTTGAGACTCAATTTGAAGCCTGAAGCAGCTGTTTGAAGTAACGCCTTATCCAAATGTTCGACATGAGTCTCGAAATTTTTTGAATAGATGATGATGTCGTCAACGTAACAGAACAGAAATTTTGAAATGAATGGAGAAAAAGCCATGTTGACTGCTCTTTGAAGTGCGGCTGCGGATGTGATAAGACCTTGGGGTGACCGGCAGTACCTGTAACTACCTGTAGGCGTTCTGAAAGCGGTAATGTCTCTGCTCTCTGGGGACAATTCGATCTGATGATAGGAGCTTCTCATATCAAGGGTCGTGAATAAATTTGAGTCCTTTAGACTTTCGAGGGTGTCAGTCATATGCGGAATAGGGAAAGTGTCTTTCTTAACTATTTTGTTGATAAGACGAAAATCGACAACTATCCTATGAGTTCCATCGTTTTTTCTGACTGTCAAAATAGGTGACGACCATGGGGAGTAAGCTGGCTCTATAACTTTCTGTTTCAGCATCTCTTGGACATGCTCTTCAACTAATTGTTTTGTAGCGTGAGGAACTCGATATTGGGGCGTATTGATTGGCTCATGACCCTGAATGTCTAATCTATGTACAGCATTTCGCGCATGACCAATCTCGTCTCCAACCGCGAACGCATTCCTGTGTTTGTTAACCAAATTTACAAGGGTCGTTCTCTGATCTAAATTCAAATGTGACAAGTCAACATCGTCAATCATCCGGTTGAATTCAGGTTCATTTCGTTTCTCTGCGACTGGCAACAGTTCACTGTTAGGCAGTAACTCAGGGTTGCACTGATTCAAGGGGCTTTCAGTCAGAGCGGGAGCTCGTCTGGCGTCATGCACCGTCGCCACGGCATCATAGGCCTTGCGCTGTGCCTGAGCTCGAGCATCACTCTCGCTTTCGTCTGAGCCAGGCTCTGGGTCCTCAATGGCAACATCTAAACTAGCACAAATTTTATTTCTAGGCACAAGAACATTCTTATCATTATAATTTACAAAAACTACTGGTACGGCGCCATCACGGACTGTTGCTAACGTGCGAGGTACTGCTATTCCTTTGCATGTAACGCTCTGCTTTAGAACGACTGTCTTCCCATTCATGTGCTTGGGAACTCTCAAATAGGAATGGCACAACGTGCCTCCCTCAATAGTAAGATCATGTGACATTCTTGCGACACTGAATGATGCATCCTCAGATTGTTTCACAAAATTTACTGAATTAGAAGCAGCAACTGATAGAAATGGGTAAACTTTATTGTTAATTCTCACGTGACCTTTCTCATTCTGGCTGTATTTTATTTCAACGCCGAACCTCTTAAGGAAATCTCGGCCTATCAAGACAGCTCCGGGGAAGTAAGAATCTTCCACAATTATAGCAGAATGGCAATACTCAACATCACCTAGTTTAAATTTCAGGTCAATCGTGCCTCGAGTGTGGAGATTATCTCCATTAACAGAACAAAGAACTTTAGTGCATCGTTTAATTCGGGGAAGAGTTTTGAATAATTTGTTAATTACACAAGATTTCACAAGAGTCACGGAAGAGCCTGAATCAACGAATGTGGAGCATTTTTTCTGTTCAACATTTAGCAAAATCACGGGGGAAAAGCTTTTCGGTTGCCGTGGAAGTTTTTTGACTTTACTGCGGCGATGTCACCATTCTGACTCGGGTGGCCATTGAATTTGCGTTGATAATTATTAAACGGACGAGCATTTTTGTGTGAAGCACTCTGCCATTTAAATGGGTTCTTAGGCTGGTACGCTCGCTTTTGTGGTGAATTGTATTGGTATTTCTCCACCACTACATCACTCTCGTGGGCACGCCTTTTGCGACTCAACAAAGATCTTTCTTCGATCAAAGATTCCTCAATTGACCTCGCTTTGTCTAGGAGTTTTGTCACACTCTCAGGGTCGAAATCATGAGATAATTTTTCACTGATCTTGGGGTTCATATTTTTAATGATAGTCGGGATTAGAATTTTTTGTGCATTGGCATCCTCGTAGTGCCATTCTTGGCCGAACACGTCTTTCCAGCTAGCTAGAACGCGAGTTGCAAATGCATTGACACTCTCATCATTCTCTTGACGCAGACTAAATAGGATTTTATGAACAGTTTTTCTATAATTTACAGCCCCCTTGTACACAGAAATAAGCCAAGTTTTAACATCTTCCAGAGTGACTAATTGGTCCGATTTAAGAACGTAAGAATCCCAAGCCTTCCCGGTAAGAGCATTTTTCAAATAACGACATTGCAAATCTTTATCATTAGTGTAAATGTCAACTCGAGTCTGGAAGTGTTTTAAAAATGAAGTTACACAGCCTTCGCCGTTAAATTTAGGCAGATCAATTGCATGGTTTAAAGTGACAAAGCTATTTTGACTATTCTCACCATTGTTACTTTGATTACTTTCATTATCGTCCCCAGCCATAGTTTCAACAGTTAATTAGTACAAAATTGGCGAAGCAAATAGATTCACAATGAACACTGATAGCAATTTTAGAGTTTCAAACTAGGAGTTTAAATGCAATGTTTCGTACAATATGTTTCCAAATACACAGACATAATTGAATCTTTCGCACAATAAGCTTCCAAATGCACAGAAATAATTGGATAGATCCGACAAAAGCAATGCACATAGACACGAAATATCAAAAATAGAACAAAACGGATCAAATCAATAGGAAAACGGGTTAAATCACTTAATAAAACGGGTTAAATCAATGAATAAAACAACACACATTAATACAATGGCATCAAAATAAAGAGCACAATAATCTTATTACAGAGGCGGTCTTGCATGGATTAATACACGTCATAAGGAAATAAATCAAGAGGGCTAAATTAATAAAACGGATTAAATGGATTAACACACACGGTAAGGAAATAAATGAATTAATACACACGGTAAAGAAATAAATCAATACGCAAATAAAGTGACATGAGGACATACACATTTCTAGTGAAATATTACAAATTATAAATGAGATGAATGGATTTTAAACAATTACTTGGGCCATTTAATTTATGTTACAAAAAGTGTTTTTTTTTTTTACAGGTAGCGTGGCAACAGCGGTCTCTCACAGAGGCGTGGAACCGGCAAGATCAAATTAAATTATACCAAATTCAATATTAAATCCTGCGCCGCTGCCAACCAATTGTTACGATCCTCCTTTTTCAAGATCGAACGAAGTGACTAAATTTTCTCCTTTTGGATAAATCGTTCAAATGAAATAAATCTCTTTTCTCATTCTCAGTGGAATCTCATGGCCGGCATCCTAATTTAAGGCGCAACTATGGCAGGCATTGAAACACACGTTATATGTGGCCACACAATTTACTGTTATAAACGGATATCACCAATATGCCGGGGATTTGTTAAAACCCGCAAACGTATATAGCTACAAAGAGGTAATCTTACGCACACTCGTGTGAAGCGCTGGTGCAGGTTTCGTTGGATTCGAAGTAGCCTCGTTTACTTTATTTGAATAACCAGTTGATTTAAGCGTTAAGTCACAGTTGAAATTTATACAATAACAATACCCAGCACGCCGGACTGGATTCTATCACAAAACTCAAGTAAAACGGCGTGTACGAGGACCTTCGACGATAGTGACACGTAGGGTAGTGAGAGCTCTTTACCTTAGGGACAACCCTTTATAGATGCAGTTACCGCCGCTACTTTCCGCGACGGTTGGCATCAGTAACGGCCGTGAAATCGACTTTCGTGACTTTTTTTGGTATGGCCCCGTCGTTGCCGGGCTGGCGTCGCTCGGAGCTGCTGATGTAGCTTTCGCTGAGCTACGCAGAATCTTGCAACCGTCTCCGGTGCACTGAGTACGAAACTCCCTTGCTGGCGAAAACGTTGTTCGTGTATGGCATGTCGTTACATAGAGGGTACACAACAGACAGAGAACAAACCACGGACAGAGAACAAACCACGGACAGAGAACAAACCACGGACAGAGAACAAACCACGGACAGAGAACAAACCACGGACAAAGAACAAACCACGGACAAAGAACAAACCACGGATAGATAACAGGGTGAATCACAAATGTCGTTTAACCGTAAAAAATATGTAGGGGTCCCAAAGAACACAGACTTGAACGACGAAGGATACACATAAGAACTGCAATACATCGACGATAAAACTAGTCGGACAGAACGAAGCAGCATCGACCTACTCTTTTTTCGTTGAAACAATGAAGTCTTACGATATTTTGACGAATTTTCTACCGTCAATTCACTATGGACTTTTGTACATGTAACTCGCGTTTTGAGATAGACCAAAAGAACTGACGAATTAACAAGTAATAAAAATACAAGGAGTAATCGTGTCACTTTTTCTCTTACTGGTTCCAGCAATCAGCGATAAAATCCGTTGGTCCAAATACCCAAAATTGAGCACGTTTTAAATCCACTAACTCAGAATTTATGGCACGTGAGACAGACACAAGCATCTGCAACGGCACTCTGAGTAAGTTGAACGCGAGGCTTTTCCACGCCCCTGACTTTATTCATGAGACCAAAAACTTACTCAAGAACAATGAGTAGTAGGTAACAAAAAAATGGATGCAACAATGGACAATTGATATTATCAATTAATCAATGATCGTACGAAGCCAATGATGACGTGGCTATCGCCAGAGAATTAAGTGCTATTTACCTCCATTAATCATGAGGTCATCAACCGCAAGATGCAGGCTCACAGTTCCCATACATCAAAGTCATCAAGCGAACTGATGGCAACTACGAGAGTTTTATTGACTGTCTGGAAGTGAGTGATGAAGCAATTAAACATCTCATAACCTTGAGAACCTCGCATCAGCGAGTTAAGCCCTGAATAAGCACTACACAAGTCTCTCGGCCGGTGTTCAGTTCACTGAACGAGTTTCACGACCTGCTTAGCTCGTTAGAATATATTGTAAACAAGTTTAAGCCGCTTTAAAAAAAAACTGCTCCCAAGAAACGAAGGAGGAAAGCACCACTTATCATGGAATTGAGGGAATGGGGCTGCACAAGAGTCCCCACACCCTGCGCACAAAAACAACGAAATTGAAAGAGAATAACACAACCATCTATGAGTTAAAGAAGAAAGTAATAGCTGCTGAAAGAATATACAGTTGTGAACTAAAAAACAGAAAGCAAAGAATTTATCCTATTTTTACGAAAAAAGGCGCCTACACAACCATCAGCTCGGCATCTCACGTAAGACAAATTAGGGAAGGAGATACGATACAAAAAATTACAATTAGGGGAACGAAATGACAAAACCAAACGATAGGTTTGGTACAAAGCCAAAGTTGCAAGTGCTTACATCTAAGGAAAAATGGTTAAGAGAGACACCAGTCTCACCCCCCGGCAGCTGCGAGACGTGACCTCGTGAGACGAGACCTGGCTTAACCGGAACGTGGTTGCAAAGAGACGCTGCTTCACGAGACGAAAGCTCAACCTCAACCCACAGTACCAAATGCGGGATAATGTGAGACGAGACCTCACCCCACGGCGTCAAATGTCGCCGCCAAGTGAGACGAGACCTCACCCCACGATATCAAATACGTGACATCGTGAGACGTGACCTCACCTTACGGTTACAGAGAGACGTGACATGAGACAAGGACATAGCCTTAGACATGACCTCGTGAGACGAGACCTCAGCTCTGGGAAACAGACGTGATCTTCGCATGAGACTGTCCTCTCAAGACTCAAAGCAAAAAAAAGACGAAAAATAACTTTGTCCGATGTTGTTAATGCGAAATTGAGCTGCAAGTGTTGAGCTTTTTTCGCTATCTGTGGACGACTTTGAGCTTTCGTGTTCCGCAAGCTCGACGTTTAAGCACACTGCACGCTCCCGAGACGCCGCAGCCCGAAGTCGTAATTGAAGACCAATCTTCGTGAAATCAACTGAGCACACCGCAATAATGGAAGGATAATCAAGCGTGACCGTCAGAAATAATGAGGTGACCGATACGGCCGGTGGAGTAGCGGTAATAAAACACTTTATTATACTGGTAATTATTGGTCTGTAATGATATATACCGCGCAAAGAACGCTGCCGTACACGCGTCTCTCCAAAACAAAAAATTAAGAGACGCGTCTTTCCTAAAAAAAAGGTACGCTTCTTTGAGAAGAAAGGAATATGAAAGTCAAAAAATACCGTCCGGCAGAAACAGTTATTCCGCATTTTCCGCCCTGGAAAATAGAGCGAAAGAAATTTAATCATAAGATAAAAACGCACATTCAGCAAGGTGGATTCCAAGCATAAAAATATAAATTAAAAGAAAACTTTCAGCAAAAATTACTTTCAATGAATAAGAAATCTAATGAAAAGGGGTTTCAAAAAACAAAGCTACAATTTGTTAAAGAATTTATGCGTTTTATCGCGAAAATCAACTAGCGCTGTCAACTTCATCAGCGATAGAAAATTTTTCAAGTAAATATTTACGACTTGCATTCTTAATTAACCTGATCATTCGACTGTAATTCATTCATTAATTTAAACTCGAGAGACAGCGCAACTTAACGCACAATCAATTACCGAAATACAGTTTAAAATTTCCGCAAAAATAACGAGGTTCAACGTCTACAGTTCTTTTAGTCACGCCCAAACAGTTTGGTTTAATCCTATTCTCATAACAGCCACCTGCTTTGGTAGCAACATCCGAAATTTCCAAACAGGTATTCACCTCTCAACCTGAATAATAATTTCCATATTGACCTGGAAGCCAGCGCATCGCGAAGCATATGAACATAAAATCGGACGTTGAATTATTGACGATATGACAAGTACACTTGAGCTGCAACGACTCAACACGTTGACTAAGTGTTGAGACAGATGTATGCCCTTAGGTTAATGGTTCATTTACGTACCGGTATCATGAATAACATTGTAATTATTTCACTCGCTTTTTTTAAATAATTTGTAGCGTATAAGTCAAAAATGTTGTCGTGCAATGATATTTTGCAATTTTTACGAAGGGATAAAAATATAATTGGGCTGTAAAGACGGTTTTTCAATGCTGCTACTGCCAACCAAAATTTACCTTTAAAAGTAAACCTTCTTTCTACTTACGAGCTAATCGTTCGCACAAACAATTTTCCCTTGCATTCCTACAGAGCTCATACGAGTTCCGACGCTCAGCGAAAAGTGGAAGAGCATCGACGTTCATGAACAGCTCAAGTCTACACAAGAAAGTAAATACCCATAAAGCAATCTCCATGCGTGAGAATGCTTAGCGCTACATTGTAACGCAGCATGTGTATAAGAGCGAATCTGACTCTACTTCGAAGAAAAGGCAGTTTATGAAAAATTACTGTGGGAAAAAGTTGGACTTTTCATTGCAAGCGCTAACTTCGGGAAGAGAGCAGGACGCGCTACGTACAGTGTTGGTGTACTGGATAATGTGAAGTTAATTTTTGGTTCAAATATTTTAAATTAATTTCAATACAATCAGCTGCAATTTTCTTCCTCGGAAACACTTTCACACAAGTTTCTTACAAGTCCTTCCCGATCATTTTCACAATGACGTAGAAATTAACCTTCACATCTGAGGAGAAAACATAAATTTACCCGCTCACCTTCAAAACAAATATTTTATTCATTACCCGATGAGCACGCTTGAATTGACATATGACAAACTGCAGCAATCAACAAACCTATCACTTCGGGCTGCCTAAACAAGTGCGTGTCCAGAACCTTACGAAACTGAACAGAGGACGCAAAGACATCCTTCACGAGGATGATGTCCTATAAGGAGGCCGACCTAACTGCAAAACAAAACCAGGACCAGACCGTCATTATCAGCGGTGCTGCATCTGCGGTAGCGGTACTCAACGCAGCACACGCCCACACTCTGTCACCTGGCCAACAATAAGCTGTCAAGGACAGAACCTCAACAACTTCGTCAGCCCCAGAACGCAAACGCGGGTCCATTGTCAGTGGTAACCTGAGACCAAATTCTGTAAACTCAACACCTCAATTGCCGCGCGACGCGCTTTTGATCACTGAGGGAACTTTCACACTGCGACTGACCAACCGGTCGTCACAAACGCAACCTTTATTAATTTTTAATCTGAAGTAATTGAATGCACGATCTGTTTAATGTCTATCAATATTTCACTATTGGATGCTGAAATTAACTTTAATTTTAGTTGAACATTGAACTTCAGTTTAACTCGCGGCATTGGCAGCGTTAAGGAGTTGTCTTTACAGTCACCTCTACACTGTTTCACTGTTCAAGTAACTTCGTTTAAGAAAAAATGAGTACGAAGGAGTGTTATTTTCCAGGTAGTCTTGTACATGCTAAGTTATTGTTTTGCTGCTAAGCAGATATGTTTCTCATTATTTTCAGAAAATGGAGTATATTTACCGTATATTTATGATTGTGTATTTCTGAAATTGTGTTTTGAAATTAAAAACAGAGTCATCTAAGAGAAGCAACAAGCAGACTCGTCCCCAATGCGAAAACCAAATTAATGAACATCTTAGAACAACAATGTCATTGTAATCTTGTGGATGAGAGCGGAGATTGTCCCCTTAAAGTCATTTTAGAACTACAGTATATGACTGAAAAAAATTCAGTAAACACCGTTCCTGCTCGGACTGGTGTTAATTATCAGAGATTAAGAGTTAGTGTAAACCTCCCAAACCGAGACAAAGGCATTCCAAAGAGAGAAAGGAGGAAGACATTATTTAGTATGGACTTAGGAAACGAGGAATACATGCCCAAGGTTCATAGAAACAGGAAGTTGAGAAAGAAGATCATGAAACGAGATAAAAGTTGAGGAAGTAGTAGATGCTGAAAAACACCACAGCAGTGAACCGAAAAAAGATGGTCCATGACAAAACAAAAACCTTGTTCTATTTCAACAAAGAAAAACCTACCAAACCTATAGCTCGGGACCTCACGTATTCCTTCTGGAAGCGCATTTCTCATAAATACTCTAGTTGTATTCCGCTGAAGGGGACTGGTGCTAGCAAATATCTTCAAAAAGTACCATACAACAAAACCTGCGTACAGACAATAGAAGCAGCTAGAATGCAACAGAAGGGCTAATGGTCCGACAAAGGAACCGGCTTATCACAATTATCGCAGAGCCAGCACAACAATAGAGCGGGGCCCTTCTAACAGCAGACCAGTTAAACGGCGCTACAGCAAACTTGCAACGGAGGTGATGCAACCGCTTGGTGGACCTTGCATTGTTGCGGTATTTGCGGCATCAGCTTTGTTTTGGTGCTCCTCAGTAACGTAACGTGCGCCGTGTCTGATTGAGTGCTAGGTGCCAATGATCTATCCGTTGTTCCTTAATTATCGCTTAGGGTTACTAGCTGAATGTGCTTTCTCGCATATCGCCGATCGTGTTTGGAGGAATTGCTTCAATATAACTGTGGTTTTCCAGAACGACTATTCCTCACATTCCATGCAACCTAAAGAGTTGAAAGAAAAACGTCCATAGGAAGCCCAATCGCTCAAGACCCTTGGTTGCGATGTGTTGTTACAGCAGGACGATGAAGAGCACATCTGACAAGCAAAGGAAGGTCCACTGCATCTGGTAAGTTTTATTTTTCGGGTGCATTTATTTTATTTGTTGTCCCAACCGCAAGGGAAGGCAGATATTACCCTGATGAGAATACAATTATTTTCCCACGATGCTATTCAGACTAGGATATGGCTAACTTTAAGATTCCCTCACAGCATAAAATGTGTTCCCAAGAGATTAGATTATGAGTTAGTTAAGCCTCCATCACCACAGTATAGGTGTTTCCATAAGAAGAAATAAGAAGGTGTCATTAAGTATGGAATTAAGCGAACGGAGAATCTTTGTGCAAGGTCTGTCTCCATCTCCTTCACATAGAAACAGGAAGATTAAATGAATTTTATGAAACGAGATAAAGCTTTCAGAAAAAAGTAGTAGCTGCTGAATAAAAGGAGAGCATAGAACCGAAAAAAAGATGGTCTACAAAGAAATAAAAATAACCATACCGCTCCAATAATTCACCTCAAGGCCTCGCAACTTTTCCCTGGGAATGCTAATTTAATTCCCCTAGATACAATAATTGTACTCGCTTAAGGAATTTTACAAGATGCAATATATGTGGAAAAATGCCTACCTTCACTTCGAGTTCGGCAAACTTATTTGGGGGTAAGGTCGACTCAATTAAGCTCGAGAGATAATATGCTTGCGGGAGTATGTGTACTATTCTGTAATAGAGGTAGTACTCGAAATAGCATTAGGTAATTGTTCAGCTTTATTGCTAAATAATATACTTGGAGTCAATGATAACGTTTTGCTTGGTAAGTACGAATGCACACATTGCGTCATAAGCCTAAGAATATATTTACGAGCTTGATTCAACTGAATTGATTTAAATAAGTGTAGTACAGTTATTCTCATTTGTATGACGAACTCATATGCAAAATGAATCGCGAGTATTTTTCTGGAGGCGTCACAACCGAGGTTTGCACATCAACGCGAGACCTCGCACCTCTCACCAACGCATCAGTTTCATATGGAAAAAATTCAATTCATGGACCGTGACGAGATCAAATGTTAAGCCTCAGAGACCAGGAAAAGTGACGTCAGTGAAGTAAAAGAAGGAAGGTACGGAGTCCGAGGCCACTGGCATGAGCAAGGTGTTAAAATTTGTTCATTTAGTAGTATAAAATTCATTACTTCTCGCCCGAATATTTTGTGGTCAAGATTGATCAAATTCACGCAAAATACTCGGAAGGTTGGATTAGATGTTAGTTTAAACCTATCTAACCGCAACAAGGGCGATCTAAAGAGAGAAAGAAGAAGGCACCATTTAGTATGGGTATAAGGGAATGCGGAATCGATGCACAAGTTGCATAGAAACAGTAAGTTGAAAAAAAGCTCATGAAACAAAATAAAAGTTGAAGAAAAAAGTTATATGAGCTGAAAAATAGAAAAGCAGTGAACCGAAAAAAGAAAGTCCTTAACGTAACAGAGAACATTTTATTCCAACAAAACTAAGGCCTACCTAACTCTCAGCTCGTGATCTCACGATTTCCTCCTAGGGGTTGCTAATTCCTATAGGTACAATAGTTGTATCCCCCTGACGGTAAATGTTCGAAAGATTATATGCACCACTCTATACTATTATATACTAATATATAAATCATAAATCAGGTCTATTATTTTATATCCAAAATTAAAATCTTCTGGGGGTCGTCTTAGAATGCATTTCATTCCTTTATATCAAATCTAGCGGAACTGAATGATACGAGTATTTTGACAAATTTCCAGTAAGGACAACTGCTCAATACGAATGTATGCTAACTAAATCCAGCTATTAAGATGAACTAAGCTCTCTGACGTGAATAAAATGGGAATAATTAAAATCCTACGGTAACTTGAGCTACTCAGATCCCAACTGGGAACACTTGAACACTTGATGAAAGGGAACACTTTTTTACTACTCCGATGATTGTGATTCCACGAATTCAGTGTCAATTAAGTAAAAATGATCCACACATAGTAAATAGTAGCACAACGTAACCATAACGAATAAAGTTCTGTTTCGCTATCTTTATCCACTTGTTCACTTGAAATTCATTTCTACGGAACAAAACCAACTCGTCTTTGAAAAATTTTCTAACAGAGCTCACTGCTTCTGTCTATTCTTAGGAAAGTATACGAGTGAAGTGGAAAATTTTTATCTCACCGACCAATTTAATAAGACGGGTATCTGCTCTCAGTTTGGAGACAAAAACAAGTCTATAAGGTGAGCTGAACGGTGTACGTAGGAGGGTATAACTAATGCGTCCCATATCTCAGACAAATGTATATAGCCCATCCGTATCGAGAAGGCAGCCGTCGGATGTGTTTCTAGGGTGCGAAATCACACGTTCGTTTTTTTGAGGATCGACAAATTACTCTCGAAAGAACAAAGACCCGTTCACGTGTAATAGTACACGAAACAAAATCACGTTAGGGCTCGACATCTATCGGTGCAGCTGCCCCAGTTTCCACGTTTTCAAGTCTGGCTACACAACCACGTTGCTCGAGTAAGCAAGAAAGCAAGCAAGGCCTCGTAGGATGAACTGTAACGCACAACCGATCGTGTGAAAGTGAAAAGTGCGTCTTGACACCACTACGCCAAATGTGTTTTTATCAAGTAAATCTCACCGGCCATAATATTTCACGGATTGCTGAAAATTTTGCAGTAAAAATCAGCACAAGAACGTCTTATAATACTTGAAGCGGGCTAGCAATAATGGAACTGATATATAACTCGTTGAAAAAAATATTTTACTAAAAGACCTATAAACTGGTACAAATTCTAATAGAAATTGGCTAAAACTACACCAACCTCAGCCTATATATATAGTTCATCACAGGTCTATTTTTTTATTGCCAGCCACGAAGTGCCCTAGTATTTCGATCACGCTTTAATTTACTGAGAAAATTAAAAATTACACATTTCAGACACTAGTTCTCACCAAGTGTAAACAAGAAACACGATGTCGAAGCAGTGGTTCAAAATTTTTGGGGCATTTGAGATACACATAGAAGATGAATGTGAGCAAAAACACAAACGACCGAGATAGAGTCGAGTAAAAACGGAAACACCCTCTAAGAAATTTAGCAACGTGGAGCAGAGAAACTAAGAGGAGTCTCAACAAAACGAATAACGCGAAGTTTCAAGCGGTCAGCTCCAGCTCAGAAATTCTGGCAAGAAAAAGCAAGGGAGTTTGTTCGTTATCACGTTTTGCGGTAGCAGCAACTTTTCGAAAGCGCTCCGACGCCAGATTTCATTTGCCGAAAAATTTGTGAGATGTTGGTACAACATGTCCAAACACGAGCTATGAAGTATTGCGGAGGCATGAACACTTCTTGAGGCATTGAACTTTTCGATAAATTGTTAAGTTTGATTACCCTGAAAAAATATGATGCCCCGTGAGCAAAAAGCAATTCAGATTTCATGAAGAAATTATCCAGACGCTCTGAGCTCCGTGATCCACTTTCTGATGCTGTTCAGTTACAACGCTATCGACATGCTGTCGAAAGATATTCAACGAAAGTGGAAAAATTCAGTCAATTTAAATCGATTAAATAAATTAGAGCCCTCGATTTAGTAATAACATTTCACGCTAATAATAAAATTCGATAACTTTTGTGCTTAAAAATGTATTAATGGTGTTAATTTGATTAGTAAATGACCTGGTGAAGTATATCAGTCGATAAAAAAAGTTCATAAAATATATCATATCTCTAGAAAACGCAGAACCGTCATTCATGGCGTAAATCCTATACTACCCACTAATTGAATTCTAGTGAAGTAATAAAAAGGCTTTCTCTCGTGAAATTCTAACTCATTAAACGACTAACTCGCGAATTTTTACAAATGGAGCGTCATTGAGCTCTGACAACAACAACGGCAAAAATAATAACAGGAGCCGTAACAACTATCCTACATATTAGGTTATCAGTTAGTTTGAGCCTCCCTAACCGCAACAAAGGGGTTTCGAAGAGAGGAAAATAGAAGGCTTTATTTAGAATGGAATTTAGGGCACAGCTATGGGGAATCTGTGCATAAGGTGCGTCCCCACCCTCTGTGCATAAAAAACATTACGATTGAAAGAAGTTAATGAAACATGGCAGTTGGAGAAGAAAGTAACAGATGCTGGAAACAAACACTAGCGAACATAAAAATATTGTCAAAACAAAACAGAGACACATTTTCTAATCCAACGAAGGGAAGCCCTGCATAACCTGCAGCTCGGACCTCTCATCTTTCTCCCCATGAGCAATACAATACAAGGGATACAATATTTGTATCCCTTGTGCGGACAACTGTCCCATATATCATTTAGCTAAGTTGAGCCGATCGATTTCTCCAGTCGGGTGGATGGACACCGCTGAAGAGCACTAGTTCTCCAGTTAATTTTGAGTTGTGCTGACCTTCATAGCATAACCCGGTGCCACCCTCGACATAGGCGATCCCAAATTTTCCCAACGAGGAGCAACTCAAATCCGCGCCATCAATGAACGACAATCTCCTCTGTGCACCGCCATGTAGGAACAAAACACGCTATAACCTATTGCTCATATTACAAATTTTCCAAAGGGAATCATAGGTACAAAGTTTTAAAATGACTTTTTAAAAATCTTATATACGTGTACATCACAGCCTTTCAAACTTAGAGCAATCGAAAACAAAAGAGCGAAGCTTCAAAGTCGTATAAAAAATGAACTTCATTCGAGTGGTTCACTTGAGAACGAAACGAGCGCAAGGAAAAACTTCACAGCCTATTTTCTTGCTGAAGGAAACGCGGCGAGAAACTTGCAGGATCGAGACGTGATCTTGTCTCCAACGTATCAAGTCACTGGGGGTCAAATGAGCGGCGTGGGAGGGCTAGACGAGCTAACTCAACACCACCTCTACATTTTTGGGGGGAAAATGATCTTCTACGCCGGGCCTACCACAGCTCACAAGAAATATTTTTCGGCGAAATTTGATTTCGGTGGCGATTATTATCTATTTCGCTGGTGTGGTTTTTTCTAGTAATGTTTTTCAGTTCGCTACCGTCAACTGTACCTACATCGGCTATCAATGAACTGAAGTTCGCCTGAAGTTCCACTGAGGTGCTGTTCAGCATTGAGCTTCAAGTTGAAAAGTTTAAGCTGCGTTTCTGCCAGGGCAGCGCGCCTGCAGAACAGCAACACCGTTTAGGCGGAAGCCCTGACAGAACGATTATTCCTAAAGGAGATCGTGAGGCGACTGCTGACTAGAGGCGACCAGATGTCTGACTTTTGTTCATTACGAAGCCACCGACTTGCGCATACATAAACAGGCTCAGGCATGTTAACGCGGTTTCCCTGATCTGCACGCGCGATGGAGCAAAAGAAAATTGCATTACTTGGAAAAATAATATTCTCGCGACGACCAAAGAGTACACTCGAACATCTCCTCCTTTGAATGATTTTAAAACAGAAACGTCTCCACCAGACAGCATTATGCCAAGCCAAACTTAAAGTTAAAGGATGGCTCCACAGAGAAAGTTGCGAGTTAAAGCAAAACCTACGATACATTTATCTAAAAAATATACCAGAAGAGATTACTTTTTGTGAGAAATTTTCACTACTCCGATTCTTAAGCAAAAACGTGAACACGCGAGCTGTACATGTAACTGAACTCCAAATGTTTTTCTTGGCATATACCAAGTTCCTGATATTTTCATTACCTGTCACAACTCTCACAACCATTAATTACCAAGCTTCGTTAATTTTCAAGTTTTAAGAATATTTCAATGTAAAATGAAACATTGCAACGAGTACGTGTGATAATCGTAACATAATAGTACCAGCATATGTAAGATTGGACCAAACGTGCCAGAAGCCCGACCACTCTCTTGATAGGTCAAAAGGTCGGGGCAGCATGAACTTTGAAATTAACCCATCTAGCATATCATTATTGACACTTAATTTATTAATCGTCATGTTCCTAACACAACTACAACAATAAACATCAAATGATCTTAATTCCACTGCAAGTATAAGCACGATATGAAAACTCTGATATATTCATTTCTTTCACTGAATTTACGGAAGTGCATTTAAGAGAATTTATTAAGACTAACTCCACCAGGCAGAGGGTCAAAAGTCAAAACAGTGACGCTCAATGCCGCAATTATGGCCATTTTTGAGGGCGTGTAAGGCGACAAGTTTGTTAAGAGGGCGAGCGCTAGCGTCCTTGTTATACTCGTCCTTTCTTCTGTGAACGTCTTACGAGAACTTGCCGCATTTTCACTTGGAGAATTTTCTGTGATGGCTTCAAAACGCTTTGAACTTCTGGGATAAATTTTCTCATGTCGAAAATTTCACACAGAAAAACATTCAATATAGTCGTTGAATGTTCCTAATCATTAATCACCTTTCGTGAAAGTTGTACATCTTCACGCATTTTGCCACATCTACGTATTTGTAAATCATTAGGAATTTTTCATAAATACCTTTTCTACATTGTTCAGCACTTCTTCATACCGACGCATTTTTCCATGCCTCCGCATTTTTCCATGCCTCCGCATTTTTCCATGCCTCCGCATTTTTCCATGCCTCCGCATTTTTCCATGCCTCCGCATTTTTCCATGCCTCCGCGTTTTTCCATGCCTCCGCGTTTTTCCATGCCTCCGCATTTTTCCACGCCTCCGCATTTTTCCACGCCTCCGCATTTTTCCACGCCTCCGCATTTTTCCACGCCTCCGCATTTTTCCACGCCTCCGCATTTTTCCACGCCTCCGCATTTTTCCACGCCTCCGCATTTTTCCACGCCTCCGCATTTTTCCACGCCTCCGCATTTTTCCACGCCTCCGCATTTTTCCACGCCTCCGCATTTTTCCACGCCTCCGCATTTTTCCACGCCTCCGCATTTTTCCACGCCTCCGCATTTTTCCACGCCTCCGCATTTTTCCACGCCTCCGCATTTTTCCACGCCTCCGCATTTTTCCACGCCTCCGCATTTTTCCACGCCTCCGCATTTTTCCACGCCTCCGCATTTTTCCACGCCTCCGCATTTTTCCACGCCTCCGCATTTTTCCACGCCTCCGCACTTTTCCATGCCTCCGCATTTTTCCATGCCTCCGCATTTTTCCATGCCTCCGCATTTTTCCATGCCTCCGCATTTTTCCATGCCTCCGCATTTTTCCATGCCTCCGCATTTTTCCATGCCTCCGCATTTTTCCATGCCTCCGCATTTTTCCATGCCTCCGCATTTTTCCATGCCTCCGCATTTTTCCATGCCTCCGCATTTTTCCATGCCTCCGCATTTTTCCATGCCTCCGCATTTTTCCATGCCTCCGCATTTTTCCATGCCTCCGCATTTTTCCATGCCTCCGCATTTTTCCATGCCTCCGCATTTTTCCATGCCTCCGCATTTTTCTATGCCTCCGCATTTTTCCATGCCTCCGCATTTTTCCATGCCTCCGCGTTTTTGCATGCCTCCGCATTTTTACATGCCTCTTCATTTCTCCATACTTCTAGACTTCTACATCTGCATTTTTACATATCTACGCATTTTAACATACCTACGCATTTTGACATACCTACGCATTTCTGCATACCTAAGCATTTTACCATACCTTCACGTTTCTGTATACTTACTCGTTTTGCATACCTAAGCATGTTCTTCATTTGTATTCATTGTTGTATCCCGACCTAATTTCTGCATCTCTTCGCATTTTTGCAAGCGTTGATGTTCCCGAGATTGTTCAAAAGAATACAAGTGTGAATTTCAGTGAAAAAAAATTTGTGAAAGATTCACTGAAAATGGTCGAGATGAGAAAGCAAATTATGATACGAATCCCGGAACTTGAAAGATAGCTAATGAAAGTGCTACTGAGCATCGGTTCTTTTACACCTAATTTTCTCTCAAAGTATGACGTGATAAAAAAGGAGAGCAGCAGTTTGAACCACCTACATTAAATACTCATCTTCCTACTTTTTTCTTATTTCCACAGAATGTAAAATGAAGTCGGAGTAAAGGTTAACACTGGAAAGTAAAACGCGGATCACTATAATACAAACACTTTCCAATGTTTTCAGAAAACGTCGGAAATGGAAGCTGGAAATGCCGCCAGCGAGGCGCGCGCGAGCTGTAATCAGACATGACCTTTAGCAGAGCTGCTGCAAGTGAAAAACGTCGGAGAGCGAATGATCGCGATGGCCTTCCACTGTTAAATGTCTCGGGCCCACATGCCCCCACCCTCTTCTGCTCATGGCATTGAATAACCTGTGCAGAAGGCGGGCAATATCACAAGACGTAAAGCCCGACGTGCCTTCACTTAAGGGCTAAATTGCTTATAAAGAATGCATTTTAGCGTGTACAACGGTCACCTCAGACTGCTTAAACCGCTGTACCCAAGATAAGGTTAGCATAAAATGTGTTGACTATTCTTCACCGAGTTATATACTGGAAAACATAGTTGGAGCATAGTTGGAGCACTTATTCAAAGTAAAATCAACACTGCAATGTAGACGTCAAGTTGTGCATTTCTTTAAATGTTTTTTACGTTCCTAAGCAGTTTTTACCGTTCAATATTCCTGATACGAACTTTAATGATGCAGTTAATTCATGTTTCACGAGAGCGATTAGAGTATAAGGAATTGTTCATTTTGTTATTTAAATAGTTATGATTTTTTTTAAAGTCATTATGCTCCGTGGTATTTCAGACTTCGAAGAAATCTGTACATATCTTGAGAAACATCATAGATCTTGAATTTTTACATGTTATAATGCACATCACATCACATATTACACAACTGGGTGCTCATTCATAAATATAATACTTTTGGAGAAGAACAACGAAATCATCAGAAATTAAATTAACGACGACTACGAAGTCTATCCCAAGACCAAGTAGAAGCCAAACAATCCCTCGATAGGTAAAGGTATGGAAGCGTATCAGAAAATTTTTACTATATTGTGTGTTGAATAAGATGAGTAAAATGCTTACTGCAATTACATTTTTTGTTCGTTTTCATTAAAATTAAGTTATGTTGAGTGATGGCTATCCCCAAAAAAACTGTACCCAAATTTGAAGCGCTAATAATGTCCTAATATTATTACTGAAGAGCAAGAAAGAGACTCACACTCTCTTCTATTCTTCTTTGCATTAGATTACTTTAACCTCTTTTCCAAGACGCTACCACGCGAATGGCAGTGATTAATGCTGAGGAATTTGTAACCATTGCAAAAATCAGCCAACATTTGCCTGTCAACAAAGTATGAAGCCATACAGTAATTACTCAAAGTCTCTGAATTACAGCCATAGAGCTGTATGTCGGTCATAAGAACTGAAAGAATGTTTTGTTTCCCGATTACTTGAAAGTTGAACTTGTGGAATTTAACACGTTGACTGCGACACGACCCACCGGTGGGTCGTGCTTAGGTTTTTCCTGCTGCGAAACGACCCATCGATGGGTCGTTTTGAAAAATTCTAACAACCTTTCTAAATTAGTGGTATTTAACAGGTCCAGTTAATGTTTGATATTTACAAATTTGCTTATCACTTTTGACTTTAAATTCAAGTTGAATATTGAACTTCGGTTTAACCCATCGCAACTAACGTGTTAAAAACACCGAGCTCAATATAGTTCTTGTGATCTTATACAACGAAATATTTGAATATTTTCAAATTTACCCCGTTTTCATTGCTATATGATAATGTTACTATATGATGGTCATTTTCAGGAAAGGTTAAAAGGCTATCACCGCTAGTAATAAATGAAAAATCAGTAATATCATGAACTGCTAACTAAAAATTAAAATATTTTCTGTGAACGCGTAAGAAAAAACACTCATCATTGAAAGCCTTCAATTGCAGGGTAAAAAATCATTGAAATCAATCTTAAACCTAAGTCACAGGACAAGCAAGCCTAATAGCGAGGCGTGCTCGAGCCTGCAACCACAACATGAAGCCATTGACAGACTCTGGAAAGCGTGAATTTTACCCGACTTCCGTAACGGCGGAATGACCCACATTCTATATCGGTCGGCAGAGCAACCACTTGGCCGAAAGTGACCCAAACACTCATACAAATGATCTTCCTTCTCCAGAACCCGGCTCGTGCATGTCTGTCATGCTTCCATAGCTCGTTTGATGGGCTCTGAAAAGTGGTAAGGATAAGGGGAACAGCTTTCACATCCTAGCTCCAATATTGTGCTAGTTCAGAGCACGCGATTCAAGATAAAGCAGTAGAGATGTGTGGTATCGAAGAGCCCGAATCTATCATAATTAACGTTTAATATCAAATTGCTCCACTTTCAGCAACAATGCCCCATTAAAATGAGAAACGCGTCAAAAACTTTTGAAAGCTCTCCAAATAAAGTACTCACATTTTGAAGAATTAAGGGAACCATTTTGACAAAATGGTCAACTTTGGTTCTATTGGACGTACGTCTATGAAAATTTGCAGACTACTAGATCTCCACATTTGTAACAACTTATCTTAAACAAAAATTTTTCATAAGGCCATAGAAAATTTTTTATTTGAAAAAAAAAAAAATTATATATATACATATATTATTTGCTAAGGCTTTTTTATTTACAAAGCTAGAGCAATGCGGTTTGTTGCATTTGAAAGTCAAACGTGCGCTCTATCCATAATACGGGGGGAATTTTTGATTTATTTCATTCTGAATTTATATGAATTTTTTTGTCAGAGTCTCAATGCAAAAGTTATAATTTTAGGGTAAAAAGTCTATGGAAAGCTTTACAGAAACAATTTGGAAAATCGCCCCGTATTATAGGTAGAACACACATTTCACTTTCAAATGCAACAAACCGCATTGCTCTAGCTTTGTAAATAAAAAAGCCTTAGCGACAAACGTCTTGATAAGTTACTTTTTTTATAAAACCTATTTTTAAGAAACAAAATGCTTCTCCTCCTACATTTTTTGAGCTACAGTAATGATTTTAGTATCATTGGATGCAGAAAAACAAGGGCTTTACAATGTATTGAGAAGTTTTTCAAAATTCATTCTTGTTTCAAAGTTATGACGTCATAAATTTGAATTTTCTTGAGAATATTTTGATTTTTTTTCTTTTTAATTTTTTAAATTTTTATATTGGAAATTTGAGGAAAAGCATTCAAGTTTTTGGAATGTCCACGTTATTCTGCATCCAATGATACCAAAATCATTACTGTAGCTCAAAAACTATCAGAGAAAAAGCATTTAGAAACCCCCCCCCCAAATGTCGTTTTCTATGATTTCCCATTTTCTTTTCAAGAAAATCGCATTTTGTCATGAATGATAAATGATTCTAAATTGTATTTCCTATCAGTATACCAAATTTCATTGCTCTAAATTCAATAATAAAAAAAATATTCAGATGGGGATGAGGAATATGAATGATAAAATATATAAAAAAATGAAATGGAAAAAAATTGAAAATATCAGATTTTTTTTTTTTTTTTTTTTTTTTGTCCACGTTATTCTGCATTCAATGATACCTAAATCACTACTGTAGCTCAAAAACTGTAGGAGGAGAAGCATTTAGAAAACCCCCCCAAAAATGTCGTTTTCTATGATTTCCCATTTTCTTTTCAAGAAAATCGCATTTTGTCATTGATGATAAATGATTCAAAATTGCATTTCCTATCAGTATACCAAATTTCATTGCTTTAGGTTCAAAAATGAAGAAAAAGGTCCGTAAGAGGGATGCCCTCCCCCCCCCGGGAGGGACGTTAGCTCTGGGGTAGGTTCCTGATATTTTCACAGACATTCGGGGACATGTCTCTAACTCATTTAAAGCAATAAAAACAAAAATCGGGAGAATCGACCTTTGGACTCAGATGCCCCCAGATGCCCCCCAAAATGGTTCCCTTAAATTTATAGCAGCCGGATTATTATTAAATATTAGGCCTCAAATTACTCTCAAGTCCTTTCTCACGTTAAACCTATATTGCTTCTGAAAGGGAAAGGGATGAAGACTCTACATTTCATGCGCATGTGAACATGCAACGCAATGAAGACCGACCCAGTCACAGGTGTACGAGAAATTCTTCCTCGCCCCCTCTCTCTCTCTCTCTCTCTCTCTCGCAATGAAGGAAGTCAAGCCGAGTTGCACGCATGCAACGATCTCATACTTTCACGCAGGAACCGTACGATAACACGGACGGGTCGTGTGACACCAACCACGTGCGAATGTTATGTCATCAGGCCTACTGTGAGGTTATGAAGAGCTGACGAAACTGGTCCGTATCGTTCTCAAAATGGCCCAACACGGTAAAAAGGAAGCTAAGAAACGCCACACAAGAATAGTTTACCGTTGGCTTCAAGGTTTTCGTTCATGTATTTATGCAAATTAATGTATAACTGGAGAGCTATGTACTTCGTTAGATCCTACTTAATTTAAATTTTTATTCTTCTAATGTCAAGCTGATACAACTCATGTACAACCTTTTTATTCGACTTGCACGAAAATAACTCTTACGAACTCTGTCTAACCACTTCCAGCGCGTCATTTTCAAACCAATTGCGGAAAGCCTTCCGCTAGATTGCTCCTCCTTCCGGACGCCTTTCTCTCTTCGCAGCATTACCTCCGTATACTCGTTCTAGAGCTAAAGTTAACTCAGCCAACCTCTGAAGGAACATCTTCAAGTCCCTGTCGAAAACAACACCACCAAAAGCCTTCAAATAACTATGACTGGATAATATAAATGCAAATTCCTCATCCCCATAGCTCTTGAAATGTATGCACTCAAAGCACATATGTTCTCCATAATCACAACCTCAATCACCTACAGCTACTACAGCTACTTTTTGAATCTCCAGAAAACTTCGTTATCTATCTCGAGCAAACTTCAGAGTCAATGATAAGACAAAGCATTATCAATGATCAGAAAACTGAACTATTTACCTACAGGAAACTATATCATTATCTCCAGAAAATTACAGCTGTTTCTCCTCACCAAGATGCACCTTTCCTCACAATACAACAACGCCTTACATCTCCAGAGGGCCTAATCCCCCATTTCCAGACGTTTCTTCTTCTACTTTCTGGGAACGACGACAGCCAGCTCCAGGAAACCACCTCCAAGAAACCAGCTCCAAGAAACCAGCTCCAAGAAACCAGCTCCAAGAAACCAGCTCCAAGAAACCAGCTCCAAGAAACCAGCTCCAAGAAACCAGCTCCAAGAAACCAGCTCCAAGAAACCAGCTCCAAGAAACCAGCTCCAAGAAACCAGCTCCAAGAAACCAGCTCCAAGAAACCAGCTCCAAGAAACCAGCTCCAAGAAACCAGCTCCAAGAAACCAGCTCCAAGAAACCAGCTCCAAGAAACCAGCTCCAAGAAACCAGCTCCAAGAAACCAGCTCCAAGAAACCAGCTCCAAGAAACCAGCTCCAAGAAACCAGCTCCAAGAAACCAGCTCCAAGAAACCAGCTCCAAGAAACCAGCTCCAAGAAACCAGCTCCAAGAAACCAGCTCCAAGAAACCAGCTCCAAGAAACCAGCTCCAAGAAACCAGCTCCAAGAAACCAGCTCCAAGAAACCAGCTCCAAGAAACCAGCTCCAAGAAACCAGCTCCAAGAAACCAGCTCCAAGAAACCAGCTCCAAGAAACCAGCTCCAAGAAACCAGCTCCAAGAAACCAGCTCCAAGAAACCAGCTCCAAGAAACCAGCTCCAAGAAACCAGCTCCAAGAAACCAGCTCCAAGAAACCAGCTCCAAGAAACCAGCTCCAAGAAACCAGCTCCAAGAAACCAGCTCCAAGAAACCAGCTCCAAGAAACCAGCTCCAAGAAACCAGCTCCAAGAAACCAGCTCCAAGAAACCAGCTCCAGGAAACCAGCTCCAGGAAACCAGCTCCAGGAAACCAGCTCCAGGAAACCAGCTCCAGGAAACCAGCTCCAGGAAACCAGCTCCAGGAAACCAGCTCCAGGAAACCAGCTCCAGGAAACCAGCTCCAGGAAACCAGCTCCAGGAAGCCAGCTCCAGTGCACCAGCTCCAGTGCACCAGCTCCAGTGCACCAGCTCCAGTGCACCAGCTCCAGAGCACCAGCTCCAGAGCACCAGCTCCAAAACTCGGCAACGCACACAACTCCAGGGATCAGGCGGGCCAAGAAGCGACCGTTGCCCCTGACCAGCTAACGGTCACCAGGCTGCGTGGGTCGGCCCAGCGAGCAATGCAAAGCGGGCAAACATCGACGCGGGCTCAAGGACCCGGTAATTGCCTAAAAAAATGTAAAAAACGCTTCCACGCAAAATAATGTTTTTGCACAAAAAATTGATTACGATGAGTCATTTGTATGATGATGGTAACTCGAGAGTGTATTTTTCTCACAAGTGAAATGAAACCGAAGTAAATAACAACAAACAACAAAGATCAAACATTGGCATCATTGGGATGCTTTATTTCCAATGAAGCCTGATACATATGATCTCAAGCATTGGTTTTTCAAATGTCTTATAACTAACACTATATATATAGGACACCATGACGGTTCCCCCGTAAAGCCGGTACCCATTTCCGACACCTGGGTTGAGTAGGGTATTGTACTTGAGCTTTCCCTTATACCCAACGGGGAAAATCTCCGCGCCAGCGCCGGGATACGAACCCTCGTCTCCAGCATACAAGGCTGATCCCTTAACCACTGTGCCACGGAGAGCACAATAAGGAAAGATGGTATGAGCTTTCCGACGGTATAAGAAGAAATATTTTATGTGATCAACTCATCGCTCACGGCGCCGATTCATTCACACTAAAGGTAAATCTTGAACTCAATTCTTTCTTGTATGCCATCTTCTTTTTGCTTTACTGAAGGCGAGCGTCCCCCTTATGAATCCTTGTTTGTGAGATTTCTTGAGAAACTTGGATTTTCGCTGTTATAAGAAGTGTAAGAGGTCAGGTATATACTGTGAAAAAATGAGACTCGTACGTCCACTCGTTCGCCCGCTACGGGGGTTTAAAGAATGGGGGGGAGGGGAGGGAGAAGTGGTATTTTATCATGTTACACCTCCCCCATGGCACTTTCTTCACGGCGCGAAGTTGCTATGTCATCTCCTATGTCTCTCGATTACTCTATAATGATTTCAGGGGTCTAACTTGAACCAAAAATTAAAAAAAAATTTTATTTGAATTGTTTATGTTTCTTTGTTTTGCTTATAATGTAAACAATGGACTTTGGGGTTTCAAAATGTTTCTTCTCCAACAGTTTTTGAGCTACAGTCATGATTTTGGCATCATTGGATGCGGGAAGACACGGGGGCTTTATGAAAGCTAAAATTTGTTTCCTCAAGCGTTCATTTTCAATATGAAAAAGTGTAAAAATTGGAAAAAAAATCCTGTTTCGAAAATGTGCAGCTTAATGACGTCATAACTTATGAGCAATAAATAATTTTGGAATGAATTTTAGCTCCCATAAAAGCCCGTGTCTTCCCGCATCCAACGATACCAACACCATCACTCTACCTCAAAAACTGTAGGAGGAGAAGATTTTTGAACCCCCCCTCAAATTTCGTTTTCTTCGATTTCCCATTTTCTTTTCAAGAAAATCGAACTTTTGCTCTAAGCAAAAACGATTCCAAATTCAATTTCCTATCAGTATACCGAATTTTATTGTTCTAGGTTCAATAATAAAGAAAAAAGTCTGGATGGGGGACGCTCTCCCTGAAGGTAAGATAGAACATACGAAGAAACTTCTAGATGAATTAATGCGATCAGTGAGAAAATTTCGTGTACTGATTACCTACCCGAGCATAATGAAAACACAATCACTCGACGGTGACAAGTGAAATGGAAACCTATAAGAATAAGGGAGTGAACGAGTGAGTGAAAACTTGAGATTCTCCAAGTGTCTTAACATTATTTCAAGAAGGCATCCCAAATTAACGTTCTATACCATACTCGCATGAGCGGATAATACCAACCTTAATTGGTCAATAACTAATATTAAATCAATGCAGAGGTGCTTTACAGCTTCGGGGCTGCCTAGTTGCGCACAAGCTTATTGTTAGAAGTCAATTTAAACATTGGATAGCACAGTGAGCTTAATAGCCGATCAGTGTCGGAAGTCAGTTTGTATAGCATTGAGACATCTTCTGGTTCAGTTTGTGCGAAATTTAGCCTACAAATTAAGAAATAAACTGCACTCATCCAATTAATCGGCTCCTCCTCCGTGTACACAAAAGCGCTTGATTAAGCATATTAAATTCGCCCGCCGATTATGGCTAAAATATGAAAGCACAGATGTGACATCGGCCAAAGCGAGCACTATCTGAACGTCGAGGTTCCGTCTGGAGAAACTGCACGTAGGAGTTGTGGTCTGGATCACACTTGATGCATGGAAGCACAAACACGAAAGCTGCGTAGGATTATCTTAACAGGAAAAATAAAAACTATCGCTGCGGAGGTGCTAATTTACAAAAGGTGAATGCCATAGTCACAGATTTTGCTTATACACACACACTACGTATCGCTTTTTACAATATACTTTTTCGGGAACTATATCTAATTTTTTGAAGGTGAACCAAGTTTGAGTTGCTTTAAACTTGAGAAAGCATTTCACCAGTTTACAACATCGAAATCGAAGACATGTTTTTGATGTGTTGAACAAATTGTGAGAGTTTATAGACAAAAAATTCGACCTAAAAGCCAAAGTCAGCATATTTCTCAAATCATGAAATTAAGTGGTAAGAAATTACATAATCTGCTGATGGGGAGACGAACTGACAGTAAATAGACTTAGAAAAAGAGTACTCAACAGTAAATCTTTGGTGATTATAAGATACGCAATACATGACGCTTTGAAAAACTGACAATAGTAGAGTAAGAGCTTAAAGAAGAAACAAGTTTAAATTTCATTTAAAAATATTTTAAAAAGTATTTTCAAAATTTAAATGTAAATGAGTTCAAAAATGAGGTACTAAAATGCAGATTTGTATTCCAAGTAGCAGTATCATTTTCTCCGGCACTTGACTAAACAAAATTAGACCATTTGATGAAGAAAATTGTTACGAAGACGACCATTTGATGAGAAAAACAATTGACCTATGAGACAGCTGCCCTTCACCATCAGTTCTAACGAGCGACAACTCACCACTACTCCAACGCCAAACTGGAAATCAAGAAAGAAAAGAAGGAGGAGCCACACACAACTAATTACTTCCCTCCGAAATTCATTCCTTGAGCAGTTGCTACGCAGGTGCTATCTCACCACGGATGGGATTGAGGCTTCTTCTTTCCCAACGCAGAGATCATCGAGCATTAGCTGACAGAGTGACCTATGGTGACTCATGTACTGTTAGAGTATTAGAGTAGGGTAATTTCAAAACCAAAAAAAAACATTACGTGCACCGCAAAGAACTGGGTATCAATCGAGCATCTGTATTTCTACAAAAAGCCAGGAAATTTCATTTTACAAGTCAATACTCCGATCCTTATTTTTCCTATTATTGGATTTATTATAATAGGTTATGGCTCCCTAGGCGCAAAAAAAGGCAATCCCGCGAGTGCGAAGTGTACGGGACATTTAGGATGGACCACAGAAAACGAAGAATCTGCGCACAAAATGTGTTCCCATTCAGGATACCCTGCTCATAGAAACAGCAAGTCAGAGAAGAATAATCAGAAGATGATGAAGAAAAGACAAACAGATTTGATAATATGTTAGCTTAAGCCTCCCTAACCACAACAAAGGCGTTCCAAAGAGAGAAAGAAAGCAAGGCCTACTAACTCTCAGCTCGGGACCTCACATATTCCCTCCTGAGAGCGATTAATTGAGTATAATTTAGTTTTATTTAGCCTCCCTTTACCACAACGAAGATGTTCGAAGGGAGTTCGGATGAAGGCATCATTTAGTATGGAGTAAATGTAATGTGGAATCTATGCACAAAAGGTGTTTCTGCAAAGAATCCCGTGCGCATAGACAGTAAGAAGAAAGGTTGTAAATTATTATTATTATTATAATTATTATTACTATCACTATTATTATTATATAAGAAAGTTTTAACCTCCCTTAACCACGACAAAGATGTTCTAAGAGAGGAGAGAGGAAGGCACCGTTTAGTATGGAGTTGAGGGAACGCGGAATCTATGCACAAGGTGCACAGAAACAGTAAGCTAGGAAAGAAGTTCATGACACAAGAAAAAAGTTGAAGAAGAAAATAGAAGGTGCTGAAAAACAGGACAGCAGTGAACTGGAAAAAGGTGGTCCTAACATGAAAAAAACATTTTATTTCAACAAAAAGAAAGCTTACCTAACTCTCAGCTCGGGCCCTCATATTGCCCCCCTGGGAGCGCTAATTCCCATAGATACAATAATTGTATCCTCCTGAGGGGTAACAAAACAAAAAAATTATTTCAACACAAAGAAAGCCTATCTAAATTTCAGCTCAGCATCTCACATTTTCTCCCTGGGAGCGCTAATTCCCATAGATACAATAGTTGTATCCCCCAGAGGGGAGAAAAAATACATAAGAAAACAGGAAAGCATAAAGAAGCAAACTGGGCACGAAAGATCAAGTCCCACCGGCCAATCAAACAAAAGCTATAGGTTATAACCTAACAGCATCTTCCCTTGCGAGCTCAAGTCCCCATGACGTAGGACAGACAAACAAACCTAGATAACCTTAGCCTATTGCCTAACCCATGCCTCCTGAGGGGTACTGGCCTCTACAATCTATCAGTGAACTTTTTTTTAGCAAGCAGAGTTGCATGGGATGTACGAGCAACTAAGTTCGTGTGCACAAAATCATTAGAAAATTTTCAGCGATACGAAACCTCAAGATATTGCTCCTCAATTCTTTTCCCGGAGTTGTGAAATTGATTATAAATTGTAATATTTTCGTGAAGGGTTGTGTGATATTTTCAGTTTTCCCCACACAATCATTGAAGAAAAAACATAGTTGAGAAAAAGTTAATTGGAATCATACTTTTTACTTTATTGACAAACGGTAGCAGTATTAGTCAACACATCTTTCGATGCCACAGATATCGTACGAAATTACTTTTAAGAAGACGAATAATCTTATTTGCGACCGCCAGCTAATTCACGGCCACTATAAAGTTTGGAACGCATTAACAGTGCGTAGAAGAACTCAAACAGACCTTACGGGAAATTTAAATCTCAAAGCATAGCAACGACGACATTTAACTTAGCTTTAATGTTCTTTAGTATCTACGATTCTTTATTAGTTTCAAAATCTATTCCTTCGCCGGAAGGGTTCGAGGTTAGGAGGTGAGATAGGTCGGTTGCCAGTCGACAGCATCGGTCGGAAAGTTTACGAGAAAATCAAAATTCTGGCTCACTAAAAGTCTCACTTAAAGTTCAATCTCAAAAGCCAACTCCAACTGAAAAATAATAATAGAATCCTAGATAGACACTGACAATGCCCCAAGATCGTATATGATCGAATATAATCAAACATAGGGCAAATTAAGGAAAATTACCTAGTTAAACACCATCGCCAAGCCAAACTCTGCAACAGTTCCGAAAATAGAAATCAAAGGAGACAGACTGCGTTAAGACGATTTTGAGGATACTACGGAAGAAATCACGATATTAATCTCGCATCGAAAGATCCCACCGAATTTTATTACCTTCCCATCTATACCGTTCTACCCTATTGAAAATCGAGGACGGTGCACCGGTGGAATATGGTTGACAGGGCTTATTATCCGCGATTTATTGGTCATTCGGCCATCCGACCGATAAAACAACGGTACACCGCCCAATTTACGAGCATGTTATGATTGGCACTGCCATCCGTGGCCTCCCGTCCATACACCGTCTTTAATTCGCGGCATCTAGTAGCGATTCGAGGTTGACTTGGCCAAGGACGGCCATCTGGCTCAGAATCGCTGATACCGTGTTTTTCTGACACTTGTTTCTCATGCCCTCTCCCATTCAATAATTACTGCTCTGCATTTGTGGTTAATTCTCAATTGCATAAATTAATCCTTATCGCAGATCGTCAGTAGCTGCAGCAACTGGTTCTAAATGTGCACCCAAACCAAATACGGTAAATATGACTCATGCCAAGAGTTTACTTCCCGTTTTAAAATATGATCAACTCTATGGTCGAGTGAAAGTGCATCAAATTGCCGAGGTGTATTGTGGAACGTTTCAATTATATTTAACTTGTTGGGATATAAATGCACAGGCGTAGCCAAATACATTTCAACAATATCATAAAATTATTATTTATGTAACGGAGGTGAATACTGTATTTCATGCTGTGATTATACATGATGGGGTTCAACAATACATGGAGAAATATTAATTCTAAACACTTCAACTGTTTGTCGTTTCATTTAAAATGATAAACATACCCAGGTAGCAAGAAATTATTAGGTCAATATTGGGTTGATAATTATTTATTGGCCTGATATTGGAATCTTGGATTACAATAATAGGCTAATAGTAAGACAAAATAAAAAAAGATATATTTATTTATTATATCAACTTGTAATTGGGACAATGTAGTAAATAGTTTTATTTCTAATAATGAACTAACAGTGTATGTATCTATGTACGATATTCACAAAAGTGGAACTATCTCATATGAATTAAAATATCGTAATTTAATGAAATTTGTAAAAATATAAATTATCATTGCCCAAACATTGGGTTGATATCGTACGCCAAGAAAACGGAGTAATTTGCATAAAATGTACCAATTAAGTTAATGAATAGTTATTTCAGTCATTAATGAGTGCAGATATATATGACAGATATCAAGAAATATGAATACGTTACAATAATATGTATATTCAGAATTACTGTATTCGCAGGTTCACAGTTCTAGTTTTTTCAGTCGTTCAATGAGTTTCGAAGGGCTAGTTTTTACAAAAAAAAATGCTAACATCGTTTGTCATATGTTACTATAGCAATAAATGTCTATATGTATATTGAATTAAGAGGATATAAAGATATAAAGTTATTTATAAAGTTATTTATATAGATGATAGAAATGACTTAATTTCGTAATGATGGTATTGAATAGGCCTATTCCTACCATATAACCCATTTGGCATGCATCATTCTTTGAGTAAAGCGTTTCGTGCAATTTTTCAAGCACGCATATACAGTATCTGCTGCTCAGATGAACGTAGCGTATGTGGTTGTTTGGTCTGATTTCACAATCCGGTATTGACATCAATCAACTGAAAGAAATCACAAATTATAGTTTTATTCAGCAAAAATAATTCAGTTGTGTGAAAAACCTATTTAAATTGTCAAAAACACATATAAAACTATTTTTGAGGGGGAATTTTAACGACAAATCGATCTATTGCTGATGCAGGATGCAGCCCTTGAGTCGGACGTCTTGTGTGCGATACGTTAAGCTCGGCCGCAGCCACGGTGCAGCATGAGTCAGGCGTGCATCGCGGTAGTTTGAATTTTGTGACTGTCTGAAGTGAAGTAGTTGATGTGCTCTTCATGTTTAGGACATTCATTGCTTAGCTATCAGCAGCAAGAGGGCAGTTAATGTGAATTTGAATACATTTAAGTAACTGAAGCAAACGTGTTACCATTTTTTTGTTTCATTAGGTTTTGAACAACTATATTTTTGAAACGAAAACGTTCCCTGCGTTTCAAATTTAACCGAACTACGCGTAGATAAACAGCCTCCATACTCCTAACACACAACGTAGTCATAATTTGTGGTACAACTCATTGTAATTCAGTTGTTCGTGAATTAATGTTCCATAGAAATCTATATTAAGCATTCGTCATATTCGAGTTACTTAGCAGTGAAGGGCATGAATAATAACGTGACAAACCTTGTTCTAAACGTTTTGATGACAATGGTGACCTGACACGATTGGTACAATTGCAAGTGTGGGAAGCATTGAAGAATTTATTTTTTCCAATTATTGATGTAAATGAAGTAATAAATATCGTTTATCCAGCAAGACATGGAAAATATTTGTGAAACGATTTTTTTTTCAACATGACAAAAGTTTTACAAGGGTGACAAAAAAAGTAGTATTTGCTTGGAAGGCTTCTCATTTGAAGTGTATTTTATTGAAAGTTTTCAATTTTACAATGTGTGTAAATAACTGAAATAGTGATAGCTTTTTGAGTGATGCAGTGTGATCTCAGCGCACATATGTGAGTTCTGACTATTACATTATTTTGAGAAAACATCAATATTATTTCTTTAATTTTCTTATTTCATTAGCTAATTGATACAAGTTTTTTCAATTCTTACAAATTTTTTGATATAATAGCTTTATGTATTATACATATGTATTCTTAATTGTTGATGATAAGTGATATTAATGGTTATTCAACTATTATTCTCTATATTTTTAACAGTACTTCTATTTTCTTTTTTATTGTCCAGAACAGCTGATTAACGGTTCATTCATTCAAATACTGCGCAAATACTACAAAAATGAAAAATAATTAATATGTCTTTGACAAAATTGTGAAGGAAAGATATACATCCAAGCTAGCAGAAACACTATTCAATGACTCACAACATTGTCATCATTCCTCCCTTTGGAACGTTTTTGCTGTGTGGTTAGGGCTGCCTAAGCTCACTTATAATCTAATTTTTCCTTTCGGCATTTTGGTAAGCATCAATGTTAGTGCCTGTTAGTGAATGGCATGTATTGTACCATATTAAATTTAACACCATAAGTTATTCATTAAGGAAGTCAGCCACAATGAGTGGGCCATGGCACCCATGATACCCTTCCGTAATACTCATTTGCAAGTGACAAAACTTTATTTGCTTACGTTCAATAAATTATATTTGCATGAACATATTGCTCTTTACAGCACTTTTCAATGTAGAAATTAAATTCTTGCAAATGGGGGGACTGACATTCAGAAATCTACCCATTGGATAAGGTTGCGCAATTGATCCATATATCCAAAATAAGGGTATATGATATTTAATATTGGTGTGCGGTTAGCATGGTATGTTAATATTGTTGCTTCTTCACCCTAGCAAAATCAGAATCACAGGTGATCTCTGTACGATGGATAAGAAACGCTCCCAGCTGCCAGTGTATGATGTCACAACCATATGTATATATGCTCGTGACGTCATACACTGGCAGCTGGGAGCATTTTTTAAGCGATTGCGTAGAGGTGGCCACCCGTGATTTGGAGTTGATTAAGGTTGCGAAGTGAGCGATTCATTGGATGTAGAGTTGGGTTGAGGTTGATTTGAAGCTGTTCACCGACCAAAGTTGGTCGCAGTATGGGCGTATTGAGGGCGCGGTATGGTCGCGGAGACTGGACATTTGACCCTCAAATAGACGGTAAACCAACCTCAAATCGTCCATGTTTCCACTCATATTCCACCGGTGCACCGCCCTCGATTTTCAATAGGGTACCTCAGACAAATGAAGTATATTCATTGCCAATATACACCTAGCTTATGCATGGCACACCTCAGTGTAATAACGTTTGGAGCAATGAAAAAAGTGAAATTTAGAGGAAAATAGGGGGACAATAAAATTCGATTTAAAGTTTGAATTAAGAAAAAAATTTATAGTTCAAGGTTTAAAGCAGATGTTTAAAGTTTAATATTTACTCTAGAAGGGAACCACATCAGAGTATGGAGACACGCCAATCAGGTGGAACATTTAAGTTAAGATTTTGACTAGCAGGCTGACTTAAAGGTTGAATAATTCTGGAGCACTTGGTAGAGGGACAACCTTGAGAAAGCAACTAAAAGCTAAGTTATGAAAACCAACACACACGCTCCCACAGAAAGCTTAGTAAAAGATAGAACTCGATTGAGGCTGACGCAGAGGTGAAGATGGAGCGATTGTTCGTTTGTTTCTCAGAGCTTGATAAGGTCAGTAAATTTGTATTTCAATCTATTTCAGTTTTAAAAGAAAATACTATTTCATCAGTTTTAAAGTAACTGAAATTTATCACCTGTGAAAGGTGCCGACTTCATCCTCGCAATATGAATTAAAAGATAGTTTGAGCCTCCCTAACCACAAGGATATTATTCCCAAGAGAGGAAGTAGAGAGCCACCATTCAGGATGGAATTAAGGGAATGGATAATTATAATTTATGCATAAGGTGTTTCCCCACACTCTGGGCATAGAAACAGTAAGATTAATAAAAGTTTATGAAACAAGAATTACGTTCAGGAAGGAAGTAATAGATGTTGAAAAAACACAGGAGTGAATGAAAAATATGGTCCGTAACAAAGCAAACCAATTCTATTTGAACGAAAGCAAACAACCCTCACCTTGGGACAACACATTTTCCTTCTAGGAGCGCTAATTCGCATATACATTATGGTTATATCCTCTGTGTGAAGGATATATGTAAGAAAGCCGCCTAAAATTTATAACGTTTACATTTACATACACACCTATGATGCGGTTAGGGAAGCTTAAAACTAACTTAAGACTAATCGAAAACTACACATGCACAGAAACCGTGAATAAAGACAGCTGGAGATTCAACATCAAAATAACAATAACAAGAAAACTGGCTGCGAAATACAGGCAACGAATTCCAATTATCCACCTTTATTAGCACTAATTAAACTTTTGGTTGTGCACGAGAAAGGGGTATTGAGGAAATCCATAAAGAGCAGGGGTTTCTAATTCAGAGGGACGTGACATCCACTCGTGAAACTTCAATTAGCAAATCATTGCAAGTTTCGTCGCCCCACCCTGCAACCAAGTCGCGCACATTAATTACGAAAGTTTTTCCGTCCTCACAAGTGTGGTTGACAAGCCCTCCGGTCCTCGCTCTCCTTGAGGCCTGCTCATAAATATCAAAACCAGACTTTCCCATACCACAAGAACGAATTAAGCGCCCGAATTTAACACTCTGAGCACGGCTACAAAGCCGAGCCGTAGCTCGTGGTCAGCAGCACGGAAATTAAACTAACCCCCAAGACAAAAGGGCACGAATTTCATTTCTCTTTGCAGAAAGACCCATTATTGAGTAAGAAATGTCATCCGTGTTAGCTTTGCAGTACAGGTCAACACGTGGAGATGTGAAGCGTTTGAAATTTGTTACTTTGTTCCGACTAAAATAGCATACACCGAAGAAAAGCGCCAATACGAGGAAAGAAATATGGACGCTGCTCCTCGCCTTCCTGCAATGGCCAGAAATAAAAGACAAAAACAAAGAATGAAAAAAATGAAGGGATGCACTTCGCTCTCACGACACCGAACACAAGAAAAGAAAGAAATAAAATACGGAAAGTATCGCTTATCGAAAACAGAACGGGGCAAAGCGTTCATTATTGAAAAAATTAAAAGTATTCGATGAACAGGCTTACTACCAGCCATGTTGTGGAGGTTGAGAGCGACGGAAAGAAAAGGGAAAGACCGAAAAAAGAAGACGATGTCCTGCCTCGGCTCGGAGCGCAACTTTCTCCGCTGGCACGCCCGACACAGCGGGGCCTGAACTCGGATCCGACTCGCTGTCATGACGCAACTGCAGCACCGCACATCCGCAAAATTCCCAAATTGGTGCTTCAATGATCGCTCAATTCCATTGCGCGTACGGAAGCCAGTGACTAAGCCTCATTACTCAGAAAAATCATCCAATGATGTGAATGAAAATCTAGCATCGTAAAGGTGAAATCAGCGTGCATTGAATATAGGTTTCCTTCACACAGTAGTACGGCATAGAAACCAGTGAGCAAACTGATTTCTGAAAGCGTCTATTTCACTTCTGTACTTGGTAATACCCCGCAAAATATAGGAAAAGCGCATCACGTATTAATTTTAATCTGACACTAATACCTTTCTCCAGAGGTTCTAAAGAAGCGAGCTGAAAGAGACCAAGGGCTGGAGGTGCGATGTCTCGAGAAGGCGGCATACCAGCCACATGACTCGACAGACGGAGATGCTTTGCTTGGGATGAAGATTGAGAAAGTTTAAGGACGAAACCGAAAAGGAATGCTAGTCATTGAAAAGTATCATGAGACGAAGATGCATCCTTTAATCTACTTATGTAGTTCTAGCTATGAAGATGATTTAACAAGAAAAGTATCATGAGACGAAGATGCATCCTTTAATCTCTTGATGTAGTTCTAGCTATGGAGATGCTTTAACTAGAAAATCCTGAAATATGTACCGCATGCACGCTAATTTTCTAAGACGATGAAAATTCCAGTTTTTCTAGCATGTTTGTTTATCTGAAGGCTTTAAAATATTTTTCAGCCCCGAGTTAGAACCTTCTTTCACTCGTAATTTATGAGTGACTAGAATAGATGGAATTATAATGATCTGAACAATAAAAATACAAAAAGACGAGAGATGAAAATGTGTTTGCTAAAAATATCAATGATCCCCATCACACAAACGTTCCAAGGTAACTTTCACAGCACTTCGAAGAATGAACATCGCTCATTGTGCGGTGGCAATTATTTCACATAGTGAAGAAATAGATAACTTTAAACTTATTTCTAGCAAGTGAAATGACTTCCGTCACTCCACTTCTCAGCAAGATGTTCACTTCAGCTCCCAGCAAGGTGTTCACTTCAGCTCCCAGCAGGGTGTTCACTTCAGCTCCCAGCAGGGTGTTCACTTCAGCTCCCAGCAAGGTGTTCACTTCAGCTCCCAGCAGGGTGTTCACTTCAGCTCCCAGCAGGGTGTTCACTTCAGCTCCCAGCAGGGTGTTCACTTCAGCTCCCAGCAAGGTGTTCACTTCAGCTCCCAGCAAGGTGTTCACTTCAGCTCCCAGCAAGGTGTTCACTTCAGCTCCCAGCAAGGTGTTCACTTCAGCTCCCAGCAAGGTGTTCACTTCAGCTCCCAGCAGGGTGTTCACTTCAGCTCCCAGCAGGGTGTTCACTTCAGCTCCCAGCAGGGTGTTCACTTCAGCTCCCAGCAAGATGTTCACTTCAGCTCCCAGCAGGGTGTTCACTTCAGCTCCCAGCAGGGTGTTCACTTCAGCTCCCAGCAGGGTGTTCACTTCAGCTCCCAGCAGGGTGTTCACTTCAGCTCCCAGCAGGGTGTTCACTTCAGCTCCCAGCAAGATGTTCACTTCAGCTCCCAGCAGGGTGTTCACTTCAGCTCCCAGCAAGGTGTTCACTTCAGCTCCCAGCAAGGTGTTCACTTCAGCTCCCAGCAGGGTGTTCACTTCAGCTCCCAGCAAGGTGTTCACTTCAGCTCCCAGCAGGGTGTTCACTTCAGCTCCCAGCAGGGTGTTCACTTCAGCTCCCAGCAGGGTGTTCACTTCAGCTCCCAGCAGGGTGTTCACTTCAGCTCCCAGCAGGGTGTTCACTTCAGCTCCCAGCAGGGTGTTCACTTCAGCTCCCAGCAGGGTGTTCACTTCAGCTCCCAGCAGGGTGTTCACTTCAGCTCCCAGCAGGGTGTTCACTTCAGCTCCCAGCAGGGTGTTCACTTCAGCTCCCAGCAGGGTGTTCACTTCAGCTCCCAGCAGGGTGTTCACTTCAGCTCCCAGCAGGGTGTTCACTTCAGCTCCCAGCAGGGTGTTCACTTCAGCTCCCAGCAGGGTGTTCACTTCAGCTCCCAGCAGGGTGTTCACTTCAGCTCCCAGCAGGGTGTTCACTTCAGCTCCCAGCAGGGTGTTCACTTCAGCTCCCAGCAGGGTGTTCACTTCAGCTCCCAGCAGGGTGTTCACTTCAGCTCCCAGCAGGGTGTTCACTTCAGCTCCCAGCAGGGTGTTCACTTCAGCTCCCAGCAGGGTGTTCACTTCAGCTCCCAGCAGGGTGTTCACTTCAGCTCCCAGCAGGGTGTTCACTTCAGCTCCCAGCAGGGTGTTCACTTCAGCTCCCAGCAGGGTGTTCACTTCAGCTCCCAGCAGGGTGTTCACTTCAGCTCCCAGCAGGGTGTTCACTTCAGCTCCCAGCAGGGTGTTCACTTCAGCTCCCAGCAGGGTGTTCACTTCAGCTCCCAGCAGGGTGTTCACTTCAGCTCCCAGCAGGGTGTTCACTTCAGCTCCCAGCAGGGTGTTCACTTCAGCTCCCAGCAGGGTGTTCACTTCAGCTCCCAGCAGGGTGTTCACTTCAGCTCCCAGCAGGGTGTTCACTTCAGCTCCCAGCAGGGTGTTCACTTCAGCTCCCAGCAGGGTGTTCACTTCAGCTCCCAGCAGGGTGTTCACTTCAGCTCCCAGCAGGGTGTTCACTTCAGCTCCCAGCAGGGTGTTCACTTCAGCTCCCAGCAGGGTGTTCACTTCAGCTCCCAGCAGGGTGTTCACTTCAGCTCCCAGCAGGGTGTTCACTTCAGCTCCCAGCAGGGTGTTCACTTCAGCTCCCAGCAGGGTGTTCACTTCAGCTCCCAGCAGGGTGTTCACTTCAGCTCCCAGCAGGGTGTTCACTTCAGCTCCCAGCAGGGTGTTCACTTCAGCTCCCAGCAGGGTGTTCACTTCAGCTCCCAGCAGGGTGTTCACTTCAGCTCCCAGCAGGGTGTTCACTTCAGCTCCCAGCAGGGTGTTCACTTCAGCTCCCAGCAGGGTGTTCACTTCAGCTCCCAGCAGGGTGTTCACTTCAGCTCCCAGCAGGGTGTTCACTTCAGCTCCCAGCAGGGTGTTCACTTCAGCTCCCAGCAGGGTGTTCACTTCAGCTCCCAGCAGGGTGTTCACTTCAGCTCCCAGCAGGGTGTTCACTTCAGCTCCCAGCAGGGTGTTCACTTCAGCTCCCAGCAGGGTGTTCACTTCAGCTCCCAGCAGGGTGTTCACTTCAGCTCCCAGCAGGGTGTTCACTTCAGCTCCCAGCAGGGTGTTCACTTCAGCTCCCAGCAGGGTGTTCACTTCAGCTCCCAGCAGGGTGTTCACTTCAGCTCCCAGCAGGGTGTTCACTTCAGCTCCCAGCAGGGTGTTCACTTCAGCTCCCAGCAGGGTGTTCACTTCAGCTCCCAGCAGGGTGTTCACTTCAGCTCCCAGCAAGATGTTCACTTCAGCTCCCAGCAGGGTGTTCACTTCAGCTCCCAGCAGGGTGTTCACTTCAGCTCCCAGCAGGGTGTTCACTTCAGCTCCCAGCAGGGTGTTCACTTCAGCTCCCAGCAGGGTGTTCACTTCAGCTCCCAGCAGGGTGTTCACTTCAGCTCCCAGCAGGGTGTTCACTTCAGCTCCCAGCAAGGTGTTCACTTCAGCTCCCAGCAAGGTGTTCACTTCAGCTCCCAGCAAGATGTTCACTTCAGCTCCCAGCAAGATGTTCACTTCGCCCCTCAGCAAGATGTTCACTTCGCCCCTCAGCAAGATGTTCACTTCGCCCCTCAGCAAGATGTTCACTTCGCCCCTCAGCAAGATGTTCACTTCGCCCCTCAGCAAGATGTTCACTTCGCCCCTCAGCAAGATGTTCACTTCGCCCCTCAGCAAGATGTTCACTTCGCCCCTCAGCAAGATGTTCACTTCGCCTCGCAGCAAGATGTTCACTTCGCCTCGCAGCAAGATGTTCACTTCGCCCCTCAGCAAGATGTTCACTTCGCCCCTCAGCAAGATGTTCACTTCGTTCCTCAGCAAGATGTTCACTTCGCCTCGCAGCAAGATGTTCACTTCGCCCCTCAGCAAGATGTTCACTTCGCCCCTCAGCAAGATGTTCACTTCGCCCCTCAGCAAGATGTTCACTTCGCCCCTCAGCAAGATGTTCACTTCGCCCCTCAGCAAGATGTTCACTTCGCCCCTCAGCAAGATGTTCACTTCGCCCCTCAGCAAGATGTTCACTTCGCCCCTCAGCAAGATGTTCACTTCGCCCCTCAGCAAGATGTTCACTTCGCCCCTCAGCAAGATGTTCACTTCGCCCCTCAGCAAGATGTTCACTTCGCCCCTCAGCAAGATGTTCACTTCGCCCCTCAGCAAGATGTTCACTTCGCCCCTCAGCAAGATGTTCACTTCGCCCCTCAGCAAGATGTTCACTTCGCCCCTCAGCAAGATGTTCACTTCGCCCCTCAGCAAGATGTTCACTTCGCCCCTCAGCAAGATGTTCACTTCGTTCCTCAGCAAGATGTTCACTTCGCCCCTCAGCAAGATGTTCACTTCGCCTCGCAGCAAGATGTTCACTTCGCCCCTCAGCAAGATGTTCACTTCGTTCCTCAGCAAGATGTTCACTTCGCCCCTCAGCAAGATGTTCACTTCGCCTCGCAGCAAGATGTTCACTTCGCCCCTCAGCAAGATGTTCACTTCGCCCCTCAGCAAGATGTTCACTTCGCCCCTCAGCAAGATGTTCACTTCGTTCCTCAGCAAGATGTTCACTTCGCCCCTCAGCAAGATGTTCACTTCGCCCCTCAGCAAGATGTTCACTTCGCCTCGCAGCAAGATGTTCACTTCGCCCCTCAGCAAGATGTTCACTTCGCCTCGCAGCAAGATGTTCACTTCGCCCCTCAGCAAGATGTTCACTTCGCCTCGCAGCAAGATGTTCACTTCGCCCCTCAGCAAGATGTTCACTTCGCCCCTCAGCAAGATGTTCACTTCGCCTCGCAGCAAGATGTTCACTTCGCCCCTCAGCAAGATGTTCACTTCGCCCCTCAGCAAGATGTTCACTTCGCCCCTCAGCAAGATGTTCACTTCGCCCCTCAGCAAGATGTTCACTTCGCCTCGCAGCAAGATGTTCACTTCGCCCCTCAGCAAGATGTTCACTTCGCCCCTCAGCAAGATGTTCACTTCGCCCCTCAGCAAGATGTTCACTTCGCCCCTCAGCAAGATGTTCACTTCGCCCCTCAGCAAGATGTTCACTTCGCCTCGCAGCAAGATGTTCACTTCGCCCCTCAGCAAGATGTTCACTTCGCCCCTCAGCAAGATGTTCACTTCGCCCCTCAGCAAGATGTTCACTTCGCCCCTCAGCAAGATGTTCACTTCGCCCCTCAGCAAGATGTTCACTTCGCCCCTCAGCAAGATGTTCACTTCGCCCCTCAGCAAGATGTTCACTTCGCCTCGCAGCAAGATGTTCACTTCGCCCCTCAGCAAGATGTTCACTTCGCCCCTCAGCAAGATGTTCACTTCGCCTCGCAGCAAGATGTTCACTTCGCCCCTCAGCAAGATGTTCACTTCGCCCCTCAGCAAGATGTTCACTTCGCCTCGCAGCAAGATGTTCACTTCGCCCCTCAGCAAGATGTTCACTTCGCCCCTCAGCAAGATGTTCACTTCGCCCCTCAGCAAGATGTTCACTTCGCCCCTCAGCAAGATGTTCACTTCGTTCCTCAGCAAGATGTTCACTTCAACTCTCAGCATGAACGTGTGTTTTATCGCAGAAAAATGTTGCATCTCAAAAGAAGCATGCGGACAAAATAGAGTTTGCAGAAATAGATGAGCAGGGAACATGAGCCTAAACTTTTTAGTAAGTTTGATCACCATGACGCAGGCCAGCCATATTAAATTACGCAACAATTTGTTTCTTGCGTCTATGTTTCAAATCTAAAGGCAGGCGTGCTATGGCAGTATACAACCCACAGCCCTCGTGAGAGCTCAAAAGTGTAGGGAACTGTTTTTTTTCTAGAGTACAGCTCAGGTACAAATCTCATCCCTCTAGAAAATGCGAGATCAAAAGAAATTTACTCAACATCCCTGGTGATGGATGGTCGAAAAGATAACTTTCGTTTGAAGTTACGTCTTCATCTGTCCTATGACTCACAACTCGAAATTGTCGTTTAAAACATACAATAGTGAGAACAATCCTTAAAAATCCCTTCACGTATGAAAAGTCTATATCACCCTATGAATCAATTGTGAACTTTTTCTGCTTCAGAAGAACCAGTCCTCGATGACAGGTGCTTCTGTTTAGTATACTGAACAATTAATCGACTTCTGTAGAAGCTAAACGGCTAATAACTTCTAAATAGATAGAACTGTCAATGAACGTCTACACATGCACTTACGAGCCAATGGACTCCCATATAATTTTACAACAGTCATACGACTGATGGAATAAATAGTCAACAAACTCACATATACTCGTAAATAAATTGGCCAATAAATCATCGCCCAAAACACTGCATCACAACCTCTGAGAAGGTTAGCGTCGAGCCAGTAAGCTTCACGTGACGCAAGCCAGCCAAGTCTCGGAACATAACGTCACGTTCCATGTTTTCCATGTTGACAGGGGCCACGACGTCGTAACAATTATTCTACCATTTCAATGCTCGTTTTTCTTTTTTTACAAGTTTCTTCACAAAAATCGACAGCAAGCAAAAAACATCCTGCCACTAATATGACATGCTTGAATTGACTAGGAAAAGGGGCATAAATAGCATTGTCCATATTTACTAAGATGAAATTAATTTAATGACCATTTAAACCGTACGTATCCGCAAGTCTTACGAATGTTCTTGAGAGCGTATAATGGTGAGCGGGCTGAAAACCATAATTCTACTCGAATTCACATCGACCTTATTAGCTTATAATCCTCTTTCATCAATCACGAAATTCAGAAGACAACAGGATGGTTATCCTTCAGAGTTGGAACGTATTCAGAACTGCCTCAAATCTATCACAGGCCATCGAGAGCTTATGTACAAAATCGCCTTTCAATTAGAATCGTGCGATTTCTAACTGAAATATAAAGACTAGATCAGAAGCTTTCAGGGAGAGTAATCTTGTTTCGCTTACAATGATTCTAAATCCGTCCATCTTTTATAACCGACCATTTAATCCCTTTATAAAATGGTGTATAAAAAGGATTGATTATTACCAAGTTTTAGCTTCACTTTACCACAACAAAAACGTTCAAAGAGAGGAGGGATGAAAGCACCATTTAGTATGGAGTTAAGGAAACGTGGAAACTATGCACAAAGGGTGTTCCCGCATGGGATCCCGTGCGCAAAGAAACAGTGAGATAAGAAGGAAAGTTATGAAACAAGATAAAAATTAAAGAAGTTAAAAATGCTGAAAAACAGGACAGCAGTGAACTGAAAAAAGATGGTCCTTAACCAAACAAGAAACATTATATTTCAACAAAAAGAAGGCCTACCTGATTCTCAGGTCAGGACATCACATTTTTCCCCTAGGATCGTAAATTCCCATAGATAATGGTACGTAAAAATCAATAGATTCACGTACACTTCAGAATGTAGCCCTTGAACGAAGAAATCTCGTAATTGTGAGTCTACAATCGGGTTTTAAATTATTAATGCATCTAACAAAATTATTTCTCCGATTGAAGTTAAAGCTGGACACTCAATAATTGAAAACAAAGTACTGACTTGACAAAAGAAAATGAAATGTGACCTGCATGAAGTCCGACTTACCAGCACACCTTTACCAAGTAACGGAAGTGTATCCCTCGTGACACTCAACTGTGACTCCAACGACCTCTATGAGACTCGTTTGTGATTCCTTGACCTAATTCCAGACACTTTTATCGCACTTGACTACGCATACGGGAAGATTACAGCACACGACCAAGGAAAAATAAGTAAAAAGATCCCATGATGTCGGGGGTTATCGATTCTCTGACAGAGCTACATGGCACCCATTCTTCCGGTTGTGGGAAAACAGCGATGTAGACCTAGTATATCGCTCTGATATACTGACCTGGAGAGATGTTTCGGGTAAGTATTGGTATTTAACCTCTCTTGACAGGGACGTTAAATGAACTACTCACAAAAAACTGTCAAATTTCAAGCTTATCGCAAAATAGGCAATGCGGCATGCATTATAATTATGTCGCAATTAAGAAATCAAAAAATTACTTAAGAGTATGTACAAAATTGTGCAGTGAGAATGCCTGAAAAAATTATGTAAATCTTGTTACATGATTCCATTTCCAAGATAAATATTCAGCCTTTCAGTTGAAGTTCGTGAAACACATTTAAAATTATTCCAGAGGACTAAACTTCAATGTTCAAAATTTAGGAAATTAAAATCAATCAGAATATTATCAATTCTAAATTTTTGACATGGCTACTACAAGTGTCAGTTATTCTGATTTCAATTCCTCAAGTCCAGATGATCGAGGAACATAATTTAATCTCTACGTAGCAATGTTCATCATTCAGATCGATATATTTAAGTTCCCTGAAGAAGACTTGGCTTTAATATTAATAGGGGGAAGTTTCCCTTGTGTTAAAAACTTGAAAAAATCCGAAGGCACTCACACTTTGTCATTTAAATTAAAAACACGACTATTACCTTTAAATTAAGCACAAAGCTTCTTCGATCATAATGATAAATTGCCTAAGTTAGTTCAAACATCTCCATCATTGAATGATTTTCTCAAATATAATGTAAATAATATACAGCCATTCTAACAACCAGCACGCGCAGATGACGAAGATCACTTTCTTGTGCGCATTGAAGTTACTTGAACAAATTTCTTGGAGAAAAGAAACTAATTCTTAGCTACTCTCAACCAAGAAAAACCCTTAATCAAATACCGCAATTTCCAGTTCATTGAAATTTCATAGTCAACATCCTGAAAAATGGAATCAGTAATCGAATAATTTGGTCCTGGAGTGAATGCTTGGGCATAATTTATAAATCTTCCCGACACTTGAATTTTCCATGTCTACTGAGGTAGGAATAAAAATCGACGCATGTCGCTAATGATAAACAACAGATGTCGTGGGACTCGAATGAGCAATGCACAATAGCTCGGCCATGCACCTGCTGCAGACCGGCTAGGGGTTAATATACCGTTCGAGGCCTGCCTTAGAGTTCAACATTCTTCATAGAACACTTTCGCAAAAACTTAAAATCTATCACTTACTCACTTCCGAGGTGCAGTCAACACCAATGACGATGCAGAAAAGCTTGTTATTTCTGTCCTATCTCAAGAACTTGTGTTCAAGAAAGTCATAAATGCACTAGATGCAAGCACAGGTGAGGAGAGAGAGTTAACTAACACGGCACGAACGTCACAACGTCACTTCTCCAGCTCTTGTACACAACTGGCGTGTTGACACCCGCAGGCCGTAGTCACCTGCGTCGCACCGAAGCATTCCGGGTGGATTTTGTGCAAGAGTGGCAACGCACCTATTCGGTGGCCTGCGTTACTACTACAGCCAAAACCGCTCCGAAACGTGTTCTTTTATATTTAATGAATTATGCTTCATTAGTCGCACCTCTTGATTTGTCAGTTTTAGAATTTTAGAAGTATTTATTCAATCCTGAAATTTCCTCTAATAATCTTAAATAATCATCTTAACTCCACTCGAAGAATTGTAATTTACTATTCCACGTAATTTTACTTCTCAGGTAATAGTACTTTTGTCAGTTATCCTAAATCTTGCTACAATATTACTCCTGTTTTTTTTTGTAACATGAGACGCAATTGCTAAAGAACATCACCGAAATTTTTCAGCCAATTTCTGTAGGTGCAGTATTAAAATCTGTGACACTTAGAGTTTTGAGAAGTCCAAGGTAAAGCTGCATCCAATTTCTTTTATCCAGACTAATTCCCATGTCTGGTCAGCAGACATTAGCTTAAGTAGAAATCATCTAAAATCAAACACCAAAATGTGTGTTGGCGAATTCAATAATTATGCAACTAAAGTTATTGGCACATTTGTATAGATCGAAGAATTAATGATAGTAAATTGCGTTCAATGTCATTAATTCAACTTTTGTGCGCAGGTTCAATTTACCCGCAAAATTTTCTTATAAATTGTTAACCAATTTTGTCCTCCAAAAAGAAACTCCTATACACTTCCAGAACTAAACTAAACCTTCCACGAATAGAATTGAAAACCAATCGTGAAACCGTTAGTTGAACATGTTCAAATTGCAGGTTGCTTCAGAAATGCGAACCACAAATTTTCCAAATATAGACACAACCCAAATGCAAAACGGTCAAAAATACAGTAGTTCTTCATGGAAATATAGTTGGAAATTGAACAAATTCATCTCTGACTGCTCTGCACTACCTGGGGATGAAAAGGATGTGCTCGTTTTGTGAACCCAAAAGATAAAAGACTGATGAGTTATTGAAAACACTCGGACAATTTTAAATTCTTTATCAATATTTGCATAACATGAACGATATTCAACAAAAACGTTGACCATTTTGTCTCACAAGTGCAGGTCAAGTCTCTTATTGGGACCGTGAAAATCGATCTGCCACGCCATCTGGTGGACAGGGACTCACTCTCGAGCAGGTCAGGGAGCAGGTCACGAAACGGACCTTCATAACCCTTTATGGAAAGGGCAAGCTGTATTTTATAGGAGAAGGAAAGAACACGCGACGAAGGAATTTTTTTTTTGTAGGGAGAGACGCCTAAAAAAGAAAACAGTCTTATGACAATGAGCAAATCTTCATTCTCATAAAATTTGTTTAACCTTACCTCTTTGCACCCAACATTTAAAATCGTCAGATTAGTTAACCACTGAAGATATCAACTGAGTTAAAAGAAGCCGTTACCATTCGGCATTTTATTACACGTCCTGCAATGAACTTTGTAAATGTCTGACATCGCTCTGTAATATAAGAATTCAAAGTTACATCTCTACTTTCGTTGACATGATTTACAATGAGTTTTTGAACTTTTTCGACTGTTATTAAAAAGAGATTATGTAAAGTTTTTATTACTTTCTTTATTCATTGAATACAATTTTTTCACAAGAACTTTACGAGTGAAATAAAAAGGGAAAATAATAAAACATAGCTTAGAACGTTTATTTTTGACACCTTATTGTTTAAAAATAAAACTTATTTGGTAGTAAAGGCTGCATATTACAGTCGTAGTTGACAGCATGCTTATAATTCGAAGTTTTAAGCATGAATTGCTAGTATCAGATGAAAAGCAGCAAAAAAATCTCAAACGTGAGTTTTTATTCCAGAAATCTACATACAGATTGAATAAGTAATAAGTAAATACTAATGAAGGAAAACTCATTAGTAAGGTCCCTTCGTACCTCATACTTACAGATTCCCGTAAAATAAAGCTCATCACTGTTTTTCTGTGCAAAAGCTCACAATATAGAGTGTGTTTGATGAACGTCACACCAGCAATAACACTTTAGATACAAGCTCGTTCGCACTACGACCTGTAAAATCATCTTGGTACCTACACGCATTGATAGCCTAAGGTTCCCAAATTGTTTTCTAACCAAAATCATCATTCCTCAAATAAAATTTAGGCAAGACGGTGGATTTTGTTTAGTAAGGAACTGCAGTAAAAAGTTAAGGGCAAAATCTAAATAAATGCACATTGTTAAAATTGTATGTAGTCAATAGTAAAACATACACTTCGAGCCTTGACCCATCGTCAGCTGTAAATCTGTAAATTTAAACAGATAATTTAAAAATACTGACTATATTGTTGCTTACGTTAAACATAACTAGCGAGGTTTAAGCACCGGTAATTGTGAGCAGACTGCCATACCCTCTAGGCTTGTTGCTAGTAAGCTTTAGTCTTTTAGGGTATGGCAGTTTGCTCACAGTTACCGGTGCTTCAACGTCTTTCGTTATGTATTAGTCAGTATTTTTAAATTCTCTGTTTTTATTTGCAGATTTACAGCTGATGATGGGTGAAGGCCCGAAATGTTCGTTTTAGTATTGACAACATACAATTTTAACTATGTAGACTTCTATGGTTTTTGCCCTTAATTTTTGTTAAAACTTGGAAAAATTAAAAAGTATTAGTCAGTAAGAGCCAATCTGTCGCACCTGTACTGATTGAGAGAATGAAAACGCTTCCGCCACAGAAGGCAATACGAGAGCGTCGATCTTCGGGGGACATGAGCGTAGCTCCTTCTTCTATATTTAAATTTTAGTTCGCACCGTGATTTCAATCTGACATTAAACAGCTGGTAGTGCCAGAGGGTTTAGTCCCTTAAATCGTCTTCCTTCCAAACTGAACACTAGTCTTTTCCATATAATATAATTTTCGTTGCTTGCCTCATTTCCTTAGGAGTGTGTTCTGAGTACAAATATTACCTAGTATCTGAAAAGTCTTCAAAACAGGCAAAGAAACGGTATTCAAGTGATGAGTGAAAAAATCTTTTGAATCCATAGCTCAAAAGCACTAGCGTTCTTAACTTTTACCTGCACCTCGTGGAAACTGTCTTTAAATCATGTCGTGAAAACTAAGCTAAAACTCGACTGCACTCATGGAGCAGATTTATTCGCTATTTATATGTATGCCTTAAAGAAATAAAAGGTAGTAACAAAATACTTCACTCTAAAATAAGTCTTTATTACTTACTTAATGCAGCAGCATAAATGTTAAATGGAATTACTTCAGGATTTAGGAAAACAAGACACAAAATTGTTTTCAAAAGAAATAGACTCATTCATGTACCGAAGGACTTTTTCAACGAAACCCAAGTATATATATATTAAAGATTTGATTTTGAATGAAAATTTTAAAGCTTGAAGTCATCTATGAAAAAGGACAACTCGTTTAAGGAATATATCTTTTGAATCAGTTTATAACTATCAGTGGAATGGACTTTCTACATTCCGTATAAAACTCGCGAACTACTAACTAAGAATAAATTTATTATTTTTAAGTTATCACATGTTCCCACTCTTCGTGGGAAAACCCACAAAATCTTTCACCCTTATTGCACACCTAGTTAATTTTGTCATTAAACAGAGAGAACTGTTCGAGCAAAACCAGCGGAGGAAATTTCAAATAACATCATGTGAGTTTTGCCTTTATTTATAAAATATGATAAAACCTCGCGTACATGTCGTCACTAATTCGAAATAAGCCAGCTAGTTATGGTGGATGAAATGATTGAGGTACACTAAATACTTCTGGCACGCCTTGCAGACAAGCACTACCTACAGGTCGCCGTGCACCGCTTGAGTCCCGCTGTAGAAGTCCCCGTGAAGGAGCGCTGCGGCGCCCTGGGAGTAAACCTCGTCTGGACTGAGCTGCAGCCTCTTCATGCACAGCACATCGATCTGGAAGTTGAACAGCAACTTGATTTAATCGAAAGTTTCCTTTTGAGTGAATAACATGTGCTGCTATAGCATGGATAATCGTTAAGGTAAATAAAAATTATGAGTTGCGCGTACACATACGTACAGCCAAGTAATTGTTTCCCTACACTCTTATTTCGTCTACTTACACCTTTGTATTTCATTGTTTAACATAATACAAATGCAAATCGTTTAGCTACATGTTACGGATTGAAAACAATTTTATGGGCAGAGTAGAATGAACTTTATGGCATCTTGGACTCAGGATATCTCTTCGTTTAGAAGTTCAAGCATTTTTTAGAAAAAATTGTTATGTTAGTTATATTTCCTTCAGAAAACAACTGTTCCTAAAAAACTTACGCAGTGGCTAATTTAACGTTCTACAAACACTGTGAAATAAGAATATTTTATCAATTCTATGATATATGATGATAGCATGCTGCTTGTAATTACGACGGTTTTTCAGCTCTTAGCCAAACCGGATAAAAAACATTCAACATAGAAAGTGACGAGTAACGATGATAATGTACGATTTACCACATTCAAAATATCGGGTTTAATATCAAATTCACGATTCTAGTGTGTCCTGAGCCAAGCCTGAAACTATATTGGACTATTTGAATTCATTTCTTTATCACCTCCTTCCCTCGCCCACTATAATGGCACTAATCATGTACATATGACATTGGAGGTGTAAATGATACAACTCACCTTGGCTTGCACACACTCCATGACGACCTGCACCTGCCTGTACTTGTAACATATAGGAGGTGACAATGATACAACTCACCTTTGCTTGCACACACTCCATGACGACCTGCACCTGCCTGTACTTGTAACATATAGGAGGTGACAATGATACAACTCACCTTGGCTTGCACACACTCCATGACGACCTGCACCTGCCTGTACTTGTAACATATAGGAGGTGACAATGATACAACTCACCTTGGCTTGCACACACTCCATGACGACCTGCACCAGCCTGTACGGCACGACGGTAGCACCTCCGGAGCACCTCTCAACCATAGCGTGCAACAGAGGCAAGTCTGGGCTAGAAGGGGTACTAAACATCTGCAAACAGAACAGTTCCATAAAGAGACATTAAACAAAGAAAATACAATATATTTTGATAGAAAAGTAAAAAATGGAGTCTAGACTATGCCGGGTGTTTTGGTTCAAAAAGTTTCGTAATTAAAACAAAATTGATGGCTTAGAGAATCCTGTGAAAGAAACGTGGAGCTTTTAAAAGAAAGCTTTTCAGATTCAGCTTCACAATAATAGCATCTTTATGAAGAATGCATTTTAAATTGTTTAGTTAAAATAATATCAATGAGAATTATATATTGAAACAAGAATTCATTTGAAACGATATGAATGAATCCGAGTTGGCTTTTCAGGTAGTATTCTAACTAAACAATATTTAAATTTCCTCAGACAAAAATATGGTTATTACAAGGAAAGGAATGTATGAACAGTTCCTCATAGTGAGAGTAAAAATTTTGCCAATCGAAATTTAAGAGGAAAAATCTTTTTTGATGCGTTTATTTTGCTGACTTTAACTAAAATTAGCCTAGCAAAATAAATCCGCCACTTCACTTCAAATAACTCTATTAGTTCTCCCGTCTTGTCGTGCACAACCTTTCCTGACTGAACAAAATTTTGCCAGCAAATGAGTTGAAATTTGCAGGAAAACATTTCGAGTAGAAATGCTCTTTCCGAAAATTGACGTCATGTAAAAACATCCTAAAAACGAACTGAACTGTAATAAATAAACTGGATAATTACGTGACCCTACACTGCATTAACAATCATATGAGTAGGACATAACCTTGTACTTGCACCTGAGAACACCTTGTACCTACGAATTAAGGTGGGGTTTGTCGATGAATTGATCAATGCTCGTAAAGCAGAGTTCTATGCTAGTCGACTGATTCATATATGAGAGTCGGGCAGTAGGAGGCAAGAGTAAGAAGATCTGAAACCTATTCCCGCTGACTAAATGTTATCTACAGCACATGAAAACATGGGAACTTTTCTACTCTCAGATTTCGCAAAGTTCTCTTAAAAAGTCTAACCCTCTTGATCGAGAGGAAAAATAAATATTTTCACCGTCAAATTTTGGATCTCCAAATTAACGCATTTAAAAAAATTGGATACCTCGATAGGTGTGTGTTCACCTCAGACGAGAAAAGTCCTTCTTTCCTCTTACCTTGCTGACCAAAGCCTTGAAGCTGGCCACCTCCAGGCCGGAGTCAAGCGTGAGCAGATTGAGGGACGACATCAGGCAAGTACTCAGAAGCTGACGAAATTTTTCCTGGAGCTTGCAGCGAAAATGTAGAGAATTTTAAATAAATATTTAGCAGAACTTTTTTATTTATACAACAATTTATTGAGTTTTGAAACGGTATTCATCAACAGAGTTTTGAAACTAGGCAATTTCGAACAAGCAAATTGCGAAATTTTCCTGAAAAAAAGTTTGCGATGGAAAATTATCAGAAATTTATCATTCGCTAGCTAGCGGAAAACAAAATATTGGTTTTTCGAAACTGAAAAGCTGAATTTGAAAGGTTTTTAGTTTATTTTAGGTAAAATAATTCCTGTGGAGCTGAAACCTATTTCTGAATGAATTACTTTACGGATTATTGTAACGTTAACGTTCAACAGGTTATCATCCTTTAGGAAAATACAAAGATTCAACAAACTGTGTCATGATGAAATATTTAGCAAGACCAAGACCATAAAATTATAATCGTGAAAATAAGAGAAAAAATTTTTTCATAACACAACCTTAGGAAATAGTTTGCAATGCAGAGTTTGGAAATCGTTTTTACTCATTCATGACAACTAAAGTGATGATCAGTGTTCATGATGCCCAGTTTTCATAACACAACCTTAGGAAATAGTTTGCAATGCAGAGTTTGGAAATCGTTTTTACTCATTCATGACAACTAAAGTGATGATCAGTGTTCATGATGCCCGGTTTCGCAAGAGCTACAGAAAGTTCAAGGTATCGCATAAAAACAGCCCGTTGCAGCTAACAAAAAAACATGCGTTATAATAAAATATGAAAGCGAAGAAAGAAAAAAGAAAACAGCATTGAAACCAGGTCGGTCGCCTTAGGAAACAGCAAGAATGATGGACGTCAACTAAACCCTCCACCGACTCCACTTTAAACGAAGAGTATTTTGTTGTCAATGGCTAGAGAAGTTTGCAAGAAACTTATATGAAATAATTAGGAGAAGAGACATACGGAGCATGAATGCCATGGCAAGCTCAGGAATCTTACATATTCCTTTTTTGGAAGGGAATCCCCGAATTACGGCAACGGATTTACTTCTCCAACTCATCTTTTAAGTGGTGTAACAATTGAAAGCCTCGATTCGAAAAAAAAATTAGAAGTAAGTTGAGATTTGAATAAGCCATGCGCACTTTAACAGTTTTTCAAATGTTTCGTATAAATTTTGGCCGTACAAGTAAGTAATAACATCCAACACTGATATTTCATAGTGTTACTACTTCAAGCGATGTTTTCTTGGGTATTGAGCGAACAACCTTCAGTGAGGTATGAGACGCTCAAGAAACATGCGAACAAATACGAGGAATCTGGGACTGTTTCGAAACGGAAAAATTATCACCTTCTATCTCGGTGTAAATGGTCAATTTTCTCTGGGAGGTTAAAATATCTTAGAAGGATTCCCAACGAGCAACACTCACTCACCAAGTACTGGAACATAACTTTCATGCTTTCCTTCACCAAGAAGCTGGAGGGCACAGGAGGCAGCAGGAGAGGTAGAGATCCTGCAACACAGGTAATCGTGGTCACTAGAACAGCTCAGACCTCAAGGTGGTCTTGAGTCTTCAGAAAAGAGTGTAAAGGCTGGAGATCAATCAATGGAATATTCCATGTCAAAATTTAACAGTAACTCATTCTGAGACGTTGCTTCCTTTTAGTTTTTATCAACTCCAGGAGTTGTTAACAGGGCATGTTAGTTAAAATAATTAATATTACTATTAGTAAATACATTCAAAAACTGTCTTTAAGATGGAATCTCGGTGATGTCTGTTACATTAGAAGAAAACCTGGTGATGTGCATCATCACTGGTGGGAATTGCACAGGCTATCGCCCCTGCGCGTCCCTGGTCCACAAGTGCTGACGTTGGCTCTCACGTAGCAGGGTAAGCTCGATAAATTACTTCCTAACATCAATCCCCTCAGAGGCATACAACCATTTAATCTATGGGAATTAGCACTCTGAGGATGAGAATGTGAGGTCCCAAGGTAGAAATTAGGTAGGTCTTCTTTTTGTTGAAAAAGAATGAGATTTTTGTTCTGTTTAAGACCATCTTTTTTCAGCTCACTGCGGTCTTGTTTTTCAGCCTCTCTGACTTGCTTCTTCAACTTTTAACTTGCTTCATAACCTCCCGTCTCAACTTACTGTTTCTATACGCAGGGGATCTAGCGTGGGAACATCCCTTGTGCATTGATTCCGCGTTCCCTAAACTCATTATTAAATGGTGCCCTCATCTTTCCACTCTTTGGAAAATCTTTGTTGTGGTTAGAGAGGCTGATACTCACTCGAAATTGAATCGAATCTAATCCTAGCATCAATCGCTCACCTGTAGGCCTGTGTGCCCGTTGCTTCTCATTGGAGTTCTGAAGTAAAATAGAGTAAATGAAAAGGTATTTCAAACGAATGATTTGTGTTGCATAACTTGAATTATATAGAGATTTAGGGAGATTATTTCACAACTTTAGGAGTGCGTCGTTCACGATGAGAGACTAATGAGAATTTTGCATTAAATGCGAGATCGTTTGGATCAGTGTTCGGCAATGTTTTCACCTTTTAGCTAAAATAAAGTTTGGTGTTCACCTGTACATCCAAAACGTCTCCAAAGGCTGGAAGAAGAAATCTCAACGGTTTACTGACTATTGAATCGCTGACATCCTTCCTTTGATTTTGAGTGGATGGTATTAGGAATCTTCTGTTTTCCTCTCCACCAGCAACAGAGTCGGGAAAGACACCCGCCTTGGAAAAGTGCGCGGTACTGTGGAAAGTTGATATTTTAGGCAGGTTCAATTTTTCTTGGTTCTCGCTGTCTACGAACTTAGTTCGGGCAGTATCAAAGAATGCTGAACTATTCACAATACTTTTGCTTTGCACGAATTTTTCCTCCCCTTCAGGTATATAATGTTCGGTTTTTTTCTTCCCTGAGAGAATGTCACTACCTCTATTCGCATCGGGTACAAGAGATGGATCAAAAAACCGGCTAACTTCATCAGGCCCGGGCCGAGCTTTTGGTATTGATATTGACTCTCCTGATTTGTTTCCGTCGCCAGACGATAATCCACTTGCGAAAACGTGCACAACCTCAGCATCTTGGTTACGTTGCAGCACCGGACGGAGGGTAGGCACAACAATCGCTGAGCTGCTGAAAACGTCGACTTCTGGAAGTAGGCTCTGGTACGAGCTGTGCCGAGGGGGACGTCCTGAGAGGCAAAGAGTTTTCAAATGTTCAAAATGTTTTCAACAGTACAACTACTTCACCTAAAAACTTATACTATATATTATTCTTAAAACACCGAATAAATTCATCTTAATTCTATTCGATGAGGAATGGAACTAAGAGATGCTGCCTTATTATCGTACTTGTAAACGACTACGAGGGCTTGAATTCAAACCACGAGTCAGGACCAACAAGCATCAGAACTGTGTGAATTTCGGAACAATATTCACTCTTTGTCCCTCATTTAGAAATTTGAAGCGTGATTTATAATGTTAAAGTTGAGCCTAAAATTATACTACTTAAGTTCCAATCTCAAAATAATTAACTTCAAAGAAAACTTTCACCAGGCGTTCTCACGATTAACCAATATGTTACTTCTTTCGTGTCACTAATGATTTCCCCACCTAAAGTTTCATTTTGTTAAAGATATATTTTTCCTCTCTAATTGAAATACGAGGCTTATCCGTAAAATAAGTTCCACGGGCTGCCGCTGGCGCTAGGATCGTTTCTATGCGCGGCCAAGCAACAGAGGCAGGTTGTTTGGTTCCCCCACTCCAATCCCTTACCAAGCCAGCGTCGCTGCGACGTTTTAAGCTGGCCACACACTAGCATATCTGCTCGGTCATGACCAACAGATATGGAATGCTGCAGATGAAATCTGTCGCTCTACTCGCCACTAACTGCAGCGACTATAACTGCAACTCAAGTGCGTGTTCAGCAGTGGTAGCTGGCGGATGTGAGACAACCAGTCATGGACGACAAGAAAAAAGCTTTAGCAAGCTTTGTGCTATTAGGTGCAATGAAGCCCAGAAAGCGGAAACGATCGCGTTGGTCAAAGGAATGGCTTAAAAAAAGAGAAGAATTTTCTCATATGACACTTCTAAAAGAATTAAAAGAAAATAACCAAGATGATTTTAAAAATTATTTGCGAATGTCCGATGAGGTATTCCAAGAAATTAATGCCACTATTGCCCCATTCATACAAAAGCAAGATGCTATGCTCAGAAAGGCAATAAGTTATGTGGTAGAGGGAAAGAACTGTCACATTTGTCCATACACTGGGCGATAAAATCTGCAGGCGGGTAAGGAATTCCGACATGATGGAAGATCAAAATGAGTGATTTGATATGCCAGACTTTATCTGTATCACCCCACACACTGGCAGATATTTGAGGGATTTGGTCTGTACAGATCAAATCGGCAGAAACTAACCGATCAGATATGCTAGTGTGTGGCCAGCCTTAGTAAGTTAGTCTTGGTTCAGCAGCCGTCGGCGATGGAGCTTCCTCTTGCGTCTCCCGCCAGCTGCGAGTTGCGGTCTGTTATTCGTTTCCTGGCCGCTAAGAAGAAATCGGCGAAGGAAATTCATGGAGAACTTTGTCAAGTGTATTGAGAAGAGTGTATGAGCTCCGGGAGGGTGCGCAGATAGGCCAGGGACTTTAAAAATGGCCGAACATACGTCCACAACGAAGCCCGTGCAGGGCGGCCATCGTTTTCCGACGAAACAGTTGCCAAAGTCGAAGCGGCAATGCTTGAAGATCGACGGGTTACAGTTCGGGAGCTTTACGAAAAGATTCTGGAGGTCAACAAAACCACAATTGACAAGATTTTGACTGAACATTTAGGCTATTCAAAGGTCTGCGCAAGATGGGTACCAAACAAGCAGCTGGCGGGAGAGGAAGCTCCATCGCTGACGGCTGCTGAGCCAAGACTAAACGTCGCAGCGACGCTGGCTTGGTAAGGGATTGGAGTGGGGAACCAAACAACCTGCCTCTGTTGTCTGGCCGCGCATAGAAACGATCCTAGCGCCAGCGGCAGCCCATGGAACTTATTTTACGAACACGCCTCGTATATCCCTCCACATGTATAGTATCTTCTGACCTTTGCGTACAATCAATGCTGTCTGGTACGTTTACACTTCGTTTGTGTACGTAGAATTGACAATAGACATGTTCTGTGCTCTCCGTGGTACAGTGGTTAAGGGATCGGGCTCGTACGATGGAGTCGCGGGTTCGTATCCCGGCGCTGGCGCAGAGATTTTCCCCGTTGGGTATAAGGGAAGGCTCAAGCACAATACCCCACTCAACCCAGTTGTCGGAAATGGGTACCGGCTTTACGGGGGAACCGTCATGGTGTCCTATATATAGGGTTAGTTATAAGACATTTGAAAAACCAATGCTAAGATCATATGTATCAGGCTTGATTGGAAATAAAGCATCCCAAAGATGCCGATGTTAACCTTTAACCTGTGAATCACTGTTGCGCTTCAGGAAAAAATTATTTTTTATGAGAGGACTATGAAAAATAAGCATTATTTCTATTTTTAGATTAGATTATTAGTTAGTTTAGGCCTCCCTAACCACAGCAAAGATGTTTCCGAGAGAAAAGGAGGAAGGTTCCACTTAGCATGGAATAACGGGAACAAATATCTACGCAGAGAATGTGTTCCCACACAAGGACACCCGCGCTTACAAACAGCCAGTTAAGTAGGAATTGAAGAAGAAAGTAGTGGATGCCTTAAAGAAGGACAGTGAACCGAAAAAAGAGAGTCTGTAACAAAATAAAATTCTTTTCAATTTCAACTATAAAAAGATTCGCCTAAACTTCAGTTCAGGACCTGACAACTTTCCCCTGAGAGGGTTAATTCCCATAAATGCAATAGTTGTATCTCCCTGAGGGGTTATTTCAGTTGTTTCGTTCATCCAAATTTGTGCTGTGATCAATTTAAAAAAATAAATACAGGAATAGTCTAAAGTAAAAACGTATCACTCGTTGTTTAGGCTAAACATAACTGCTAAACCGAGTCCTAATATTTTTGGGGATGAGACGAAATGATAAACTAAACTCAGGTATACATGTATCAGAATGGCTCACAAACTAGTTACGAACGTTCCACATCAATTCTTCAAGGAACTCTGATATTTGCAACACAAACCTCGGGCTTATATTTCATCCCAAATCCTCACGTTGAATATTGTACAAGACTGAAAAGCAGCCAATTAAAGTAAGAGAAACATCTGAAAAATAGACGTAAAAATATAATAATACATACTCTAAAAAGTCAAATATTGCTACCCACCCTTGCGTTCAGGTTTCGTATTCAATTTCGTCGCAATGCAGAGTAAATTTTTCAAGTATTAAAAAGAAACTTTTTCTATTCTATTGTAGAAGTAAAATGTAAACGTATATATGATTATATACGCGCATTTCTAGTTTGGTATACAGATTGAAAAATGAAAATATGTTCATTAAGCTACGCACGTTTTCCAGCATCTCGGAGGTCAGCTTTTTCCGTAGAGTCGTCGACAAGGCTATCGAGAAACAACTGGAAGAGAACAAGCGTCGAGTTATTTATAGCAACTTCAGGTAAACTCTACCAACTTGAGACTTCAGTATGAAGCCAGATTTCAGGCGACGAACGTAGCGAAAAATTTATACAATATTTTACATCAACTTAGAAAAAAGCAAGTAGGATTATTTTTCTCGCAATTCTATTCCAACCTCTGAAAGAAAGATGCTACATTAGAAAAAACAATTCTCTGAAATATTTTATGGAAGACCCCTCTCATTTGGCTTGTTATTATTCCATAAGAAAACTATCGATGAGGCATCCATGAAAATTTTGTACATGAAATCTAACTTTTTTTGGACTCATCACCTACTTTCTCATGAGCGTCGCGCTAGCAATACTTCTCTAACACCTCCATTATTTAATTTTGTTGTGACTCTCATAATTTCTTAGACAAAACCAAACAACCCTACCCACAAGAACTCGTTCTTCATATTCTAGAAAATTTTCCAAGTCTTACATTCATTCCTCCTCTCGGGACTCATATCCGTCTCTGTTAACAGCCGAACGAGACATGTAGTAAAACACCCTAAAATATAAACTCAAACGATATAAAAGAGGGAGACATTCAAACATAGTCACCAGTAGCTATCACTTAGCTTCATCACTTTTCTGTAATTTCAGGCTGTCTCATTCTCCTGTTCCCTAATCGATTTCACGTATTGCAGGTATCTTCCTATGGCTTTCACCTTATTCCTCTTACATCCCTATACTAAACAAATACAATTTGTTTAGGGTCCAGACGTGTCGGTCGAACGCAACAGTCAGCGACATATCTTAGCTCTGATGAGTGTCTTTCTACGAGAAGCATTCTAATTCGCGAGGCGGCGCCCACCCACAAAAGATATACTACACCCCCGAAAGACATCTCCGAAGAGAACAAATTCACAAGACAGCCATCACTCAACTAACCTGCCTCAACTCGGAGCAGGGTAGCGTCTCCCTGAAGATCTCGAGCTTCTGTTCGGCTTGTCTCACACACCGTCGGGCGCTGCGGGTCATCTCCTCCACCACCTGACAGATGAATGTCAGTAAACGTATTAGCGCGAGTGCCTGCCGGTATACTCGTATGTTCCGTAAATAGCTGTCTAACATGAGGTACTCTGGCTTACTTTTTATCCTAGCCAAAGGGTGTCAATTTTTTTTATTCTCTTCCAAAGCCAAGCTTTTTTGCGTTGAATATAGAGGGTATATACTCAAATCCTCAAGAAAATATGCAATAATTAGTACCATTCTCGAGGATTAAAAACAATTTACCAGGTATTTATTGCTAAATTGCAAATGCATTGAAGCTGAAAAACTGAAGTTTAGCATGAGCACAAAATTTTGATAACCATGCGATAACTTGACTTTTGAAGAATATGTGTTCGTTTCATTATTACAAGTTAAAAAATTCGAACCCAAAAATAAAAATACAGTACCTACTTCTTTTCTCTTACCTAATATTTTTGCGGAATATAATTGCAGAGGGAATTTTTCAAGTATTAAAAGAAACTTTTTCTTTTCCATAGTAGAAATTAACTATAAACTATAAGCAAGAGGTATGATACTGCTCTTGTTAGAGAATGTGGTGTCATAGAGAATATTATTATGGTCTAAATCCAACAATGCTCTGGCGATTCCGTTTCTAAGCCTCACCTCTTTCGGCGTGCTGAGATCTGGGAAACAGCTTTCTGCAGCCGGGCCTGAAATGAAAATTTTGTTGAAGGCCCGCAGCTATTAATCATTAAAGGTAGGTACTAAATTTCAGTTGCTACTTGAGCTCTGATAACCATTAATCGCTAAAAAAGTACTAAATTCCACATGTTACCAGAATCAAATAGAGCTAGTTTTTCCAATGATCTTCTTTCAAAAGAATGTTACCATTAAATGGTAATGTATGAGTTTGAAATAACTAATTGAAATAAACGGAATAAAGGATTTTAGATTATAAAAATGTTCACAGGGTTTACCATTCCCCATTCTGCATAGATCAGAGTTAGGAAATGATTAAATTTCTTTTTGATTCCAATGTGTTTTATTAGAACATGTTATTATCGGCAATTATCCAAAATGCAATACTGATGCGTGCAATATGAAGCAATCAAAATATAAAAATTTAACGATACTTATCCTTTCTAAAGGAAAACTTGAAAAATCTACGAACAGCAGATTGGTGAGGGGAAGAGAGTAACTGTTTAGTTCGAAAACTCCTGCCGGAATACGTGGGTTCGACCATTCGAGCCCTGGATATTCGTGTGGCTGAGCATGCCGGCAGGAGTTTTCGAACTAAACAGTTACTCTCTTCCCCTCACCAATCTGCTGTTCGCTCTCATGCAGAGAGTTGTGACCTTCAAATTCGGTTAGACGATTTTAAAATAGTTTCTTCTACATCCGGTACAATTAACCTTTGCATTTTAGAATCGCTGTTCATTTTAAAAGATAAACCTACCTTGAACAATACGCATTCGGCTTTCCCTCTGCAATTAGTGTAGTCTGTCTCTTTTTTCCTTTTTTCTTTTTCAATGTCATATTTTAATGTCATAATGTCACTGATGTATGTATATTGAACTCGTTATAACGCGGTGTTTTTGTATTTTTTCAGATGGTTGAAAATGACCAAAAATTGATCGAAACGTTCCTTTTTATTGAATTGTTGTTTTTTTAAAGAAATATGATTTCTATTAAAGCGATTTTCTTTGCTCTTTTATTCATTCTTGAATTTACCTCTGCATACTGCCTCGGCAGCGCAATTCATACATTTTTTGTAACTCTCTTTGAAGATATCAAGGAAAATTTCCCCATTCGAGGCTACAATAACGAATAGGTGAAAAAACTAAATACTGAATCGATAATAATCTAGATTTTTCGTCGAGTATAATTTTTACGTAATGAAAAAACGTCAAGATTCTGTAAATTTTGTTGCAAGTTTTCTCAACATGAGATTTGAAGAACATGTTTTGATCGAACTAAATGCTGAAATTTTTAACATTGTCCAATAGCTTAGTTTCATCATTTCCGAGATTTTGAATTTTTTAATGTCATTTTTGGATCCAAAAATAATGAATTGTGTTTTATTCGCATTTAGTTTAAGCCCATTTCGATCAAGCCATGATTTCAGGTTACTCAATAGGGTTTCAGCTTGTTTTTGCGTCTGCAGTAGACAATGCAGAATAGCAGACAAGGATAGATCCTGGAGGAACGCCAAAATATTTTTTTGAATAAATGGGAATGATTTGTTACAAAAGCGGATTGCATGATATCGATTTGACAGAATAAAAACTATGAAATTTATAGATATGAGTTCCATTTTTCACTATCAATTGTAGACAAATTCATGATGCAAGAGACACGTATATCACCATGAATAATTGGGATTAATATTTCGTCGGTTAAGTTCGACAGTCAGAGCTCAACTCGTACGACATTCACGACGTCGCAAATTAGCATCGACTGTCACGTCGCTGCTGGACGGAGATAACAAAAACAACATTAAAAACACTTTTTCTTGAATAGAACCCTATTCTCTCTAAAGAACCAAATTTAAGACCTTTAATTCAATCTCCTTGCATCATGAGATGTAATAGAATAAAATTTTACCACTTTTTTTGAGGCTCCTACACTCTTGGCTTAATTACAGGGCCGTCCATTCAATTGCATGAATAAGAACAAAAGATTAGGGTCTCTATTGGTGCAGCTACTCCAGCCACATAAAAAACGGAGTAAATATCAATCAAATTACGTTGAAAAAAGAGAAATAAAAACAAAGATTCTTGCATTAAACATAGCTTGTACGATACATCGGCTTCTTTCAATGGCAAAGAAGAGAAAGTAGAAGATTAATTTCACTAGAAAAATCCACAATAGACTCTTTCGAAAATCAAGATAATCTTACCATGAGCAGCTAGAAAAGAGGCACCTAATTTGAATAGGGTAAAATTAAACGCAATTTCCACAAGATACTCCTTTGGCAATGTAGTCAGTTGAAGGCAGTGGTGTCATGGGTGAGCTACCGTTAATTAAGTTAGAAGCAAATATTTACTGATGTAACAAAATTTTCAAATTTTTGGCTCCGAATCCACTGAGTGTAGAAACAGTTACACTTAACATTGGAATAATTACACATATCAATCCACTGCTCGCTAAGTAACAAAAGAAAGCGTAAGCATCTTAATGAGACAAGAAAATGAATAAGGACAGAAATAAAAGACAAAAATACTCTTGCAGTGGTGTAGAGGTCGTTTGCACTGTACGCTGTCCTTCTCTTCAACAGATATAGAAGAGTTAAGAATGAATTAGTCTTACCTCACTATGTATCTAAATTCACGTTAGACTCGTGCCACTCGTGTCGTTGATTCTGCGATAAGTAGCTTGGGTAGCCTTAGCTTCCCCAAGGAGCACTGACGCCGACAGACACTATAAGTAGACTTCCCTGAGGGTAGCTCACATATCCTACATGTTCTCGAGAAACGCTACGTCCAAAAGGCGCGTTGGAGGACAACCCACTTCAGCGCAACCCTCTGAGGGCTAGAAAAGGTAAAGCAGAAACTTTACGCAGTAGACGAATTTCAGCGCTAATGTTTTTATGAAAGCTTCAAGTTGTCAGAGTACAAATACTTTTCTGTATTCTCTTGTTCGACGTCTTACAGCATTTTTTACATGAGAAGTCCTGCGTCGCTCTCTTTCGACCTTGGCATTCGTAAGGAAGATAGCGAGTATAGAGCACACAAACGTCGATTCGTAGCGGATTTAATATTTATTCATTTATTACAGCATTTATTTATCCCAACCTTAATGAATTGAGATGTTCTATAACTTCAATAAGTGAATACTCCAGGCTGTTCTTGACTAACAATCGTGGAGTAATCTACTTACTTTAACTACCATCTGCGTATAACTTATTTTCCATTGCTCGAATAATGTGGTAAATATTTGTTTTTAGATGTACTGAAATACAACCAAATTTATGGTCTTGATTCACACTTTCAAATAATAACCTTCATAATGCAAACTATCAAAATTTAGGACACGTAAATGATCTTTGTTCCATTCTGAAGGTATAGAAATAATGACATTGAAGAATAGATCACCTGGTTTTCGCCACGTCGGATCCTTTACTGGAACTTTTACTTCGTCAACTTCAAGCGAATCGTTTTGGAAAGCCGCTGTCGCTTGCCTCTGGGCCTTGAGATTGTTACTCCTGCGTATTTCTCCAGTCTTAAGGTTCTCATTGCTTTCTAAAATTGTTATTTTGTCCATGGGGTTAGACACACCAATTATATCCTCCGTTTCGCGTTGCATGGTCGGTGATTTTTGTTTGGAAACTGGTAATTTTTTTCCTGAAGGTTGATTCAGGTCTTCCGTCCTCCTGGAGTTGAGTGTTGCTTCTACGGTTTGTCGGCGAGGAAAATCAAATTCGTGGACCATATCTGCAATAGACAAGACGGACTCGAACTTTTGTTCAAGGCCGTGATCTGAATCGGAGAGAGGCAGGTGAGCCTCAGACTTCATGTTTGTATACTCAGACTTTTTAACGTCACTGATGCTACTGGGAAATTGTTCGGCGTAATCGGATTCGCTGCTTATGATTTTTTCTCGGAAGCTTCCGAATAGTTTATCGAGCGCATACAGCTTGCGAGCTTCTCTTGTCGAAACAACTTCATCGTAAATATTCAGGATTGTTGCCAGCGAGTCCAAGCGAGGGTTTCGAATGATTGGACTAGAATCGGAACTTCCAGTCGGAGTGGGGAAAAAACACAAGAACGTTATGGAAAGCCCCCAGTGCGTGCGAAATCGAGAGATTGCAAAGGTCCTCATCGCCTTCGGAATTTGATTTGAGCTCAAAGTTTACGGCAAACTATTTCGTGGGAAAATCGTGAACACGAACGATAATACAAAATTTAATTTTTTTTCTATGAAATTAACAATTTTCAGAGAAGCCGAGGAACCATTATTTTTAGAATAGTCATCCAAACCTAGAAAAAACAGTAGAAAAAATCAACCGTTAAAATTAATTTCACTTGGGCGATGACCGGGTGCACTTCCAGCACGCATAATTGTATTTTATATTACATTTAAGTCACGTTTCATTTATTCCATCCAGGATAAATAAGAAAAAATGTATGCTTCACATTAAAAAATGGAATTACTGAAGAAAATTACGAAAAAAAAAAATTCAAGCGTAGAAGAAAAATATCAGCTCGGTGGTGGAGATATTTTCTTACTGTCAAAAAAGTTATTTTAAAATCCACTTTAGTGGAAATCAATCAGTAAAATATTGCAATGTAAACCGATATGCTTCGTAAACGACAACAAACTCGACGATATCGATCTCAGCTCCTCTATAAACTGTTTTCTTTCGTTACGTGAACAAACAATTCAAAAATTTAAAAATATAAACGATCATCAGTTCTAATGAACGAACAGGCTGCAACATGCTTCATCCTCTTCGAGCAAACAAACAAACATCGGCATCTTTGGGATGCTTTACTTCCAATCAAGCCTGATACATATGATCTTGAGCATTGGTTTTTCAAATGTCTTATAACTAACACTATATATGGGACACCATGACGGTTCCCCCGTAGAGCCGGTACCCATTTCCGACACCTGGGTTGAGTGGGGTATTGTGCTTGAGCTTTCCCTTATACCCAACGGGGAAAATCGCCGCGCCAGCGCCGGGATACGAACCCTCGTCTCCAACATACATGGCCGATCCCTTAACCACTGTGCCACGGCGGGCAAAAAAAATATTTCTGTCAAAATATATATTTGACGCAAATAAGTCTTAGTTAGGCCCTTACAATGGCCCTTTAAAATGTAGATACCTGTAAATGGCAAGAGGAAATGAAACACTAGTTAGCCTCAAAATGAAATCAATACCAACAATTTTTAACCAGTGCATCTGGATTAGACAAAAGCAAAAGAGAACACTTCCTTAGAGTACTAGCAGTCTCGTACATGTAAAGACAAGGACAGTCTGTACGCGCATATCCACTTAAACGAAAGATCGTAAACATGATCATCTAAAAAAGTTGAAGTTTTGAGAAGAGCAGCGTGGAATGTACACCATGCTGTCTCGTTTACTGTAACCTCGATGCCACACAATCTTCTGAAAGCCTTTCAGGTTTTACCTAAGTATCTACAGTATGTACAATAATTGAGGTCAAGCACAACGTGATTTTGTTTTCAACTAACTCACAGGAAATTTTTGCACTTGAATGTATTGCAATTTTAGTTTAGCCATAGCGTTTGTTTGCCGAAGGCACATACTTTTGATCATTTTAAAGATAATGTTTTTTAGTAATTTCATTTCTTTACACTATTTAGTTTATCCATAACGTTTGTTTTCTGAAGGCTTATACTTTTAATCGTTCTAAAAACAATGTTTAGTCTAGCATTTTCATTTCTTTACAATGTTTAGTTTAGCATAATGTTTTGAAGCCCAAGGCTCATACCTTTGACCATTTCAAAAGCAAATGAATTGAATTGGGAATAGTCGATAAAACAATTAAAACACTATAGAAGTAATAAAGTCAATTTCTCCACTAAGAAATGGTTAAGACCCGTTATTGCCGTCGGTTTTGAGGCTTTCGGTACGAAATTCTTAGGAAAAAAATTATTTGTTCAAAACAAGCGCTAAGCTAGGTAATGCCACGAGAGTAATCCATACTTTTTAACTTTCGTATTCGACGCCGTCTCGGCCTATTTTATTATTCGAATGTTTAATTTTATTCATATTTTACTTTACACAAAGTAAGGGTTAGAGTGGAGCAAAAATTGTATGAAATATCGGCGACAATTATGCGGAAAAAGTAGAAACAAATGCAGTTCAGAATTTTACAACCTACTGGGCCAGATTACCACAAAAATTTAAATTTACAATTTTCTTTGAATAAGAACAGCAACTATAATTTTTCAGTGATTGTTACGCACTATTGACTTCACAGTAAAGCACTTATACCTTCTTTGAATTTTTATGAAATACACACGTTCTCAATCATTTACAACATCTACACTTCCCCATTTTCATTGATCACTTATAACGCAAATGCTACAGCCCTAAACTTTAGTCCACTCTATCAACTTATCTTCAGTTGTACACTATAATTTCGCTCATAGTAAATGAAGATATTTTCATTACTCCTGCAGAACTCAAATTACAAAACTGAACAGTTCAAGAGCACCTGTCAACTAACATTGTACTGTGATTAAATTTTCGATTGTCAGTAAACGACCTGGCAACACCCACGCTCCCGCCGCACTAGACCAGCAGCTCACTATACAGAATGTAGGTGCGGAAGCCACGGTGCCGCCACACCGGGTGTCGCCCTGTTCGATGCAAGGAAAAAACGACGGCGCACCGGAAGCTATCGCTGCAGGCAATCAATGTTATTGCATTAGCTCCGATTTAAATTCTCTTTGAGTCCCACATGAACGTACACATTCAAATTTGCCCAAGCATCACAGAAAAAGTAACATAAGTCTTCTCCTCCCTGCGTGCTTGTATGTCACGCGGTGTCTTTGGTGACAAGATTTCGTTCATACATAGTCTCAGAAAATTTATGCAATGCAGCCTATAAATTCAAATGTTGATACGACATATCGCCAGTTCTGCATTCTACTCATGATCCCCGCTTGAGGAGGCCAAGAGACACACAAACTTTTAATTTAAGCATATCAGTTGTCTTGCTATGATCATTTTCGTTCATGCAACTTCTTGTTCACTACCAGGCTTCCCCAGGACTTTAGTTTTCATAAGCGCAGACCCAACAATTTCTTTATCCACACAAAATCATGGAATGTAACAAAATTGTCAGTGATGTACCTAGCATATTGTTTGTAGAGCCCTTCCTGGTAACACGAATTTATTTTGGACTCGACCGTAGAAGTATGTAGGGGGAATCAAATATACAATATACGAAGTACATTGTGAGGCCACAAAAGAATAACAACACCAAGTTACGCTTCACTGGGTCAGTATCATTGATAGTTGCAACCTTAATTTTGATCTGACAAAATCCTAACGAGATGCCCATCTCAGGAAATGATGGTAGAGGCAACTTAAGAAGTGTCTGCTCTCAACACAGCAAAGGAAATAACTGAAAAGTTCGAAGTTGTGGTGCATTTGAATAAGTTTTCAATAAACATACTTAATTGGCTTGAAAAAACGAATGAATTGTTAATAGCACATGCGAATAAGACAACTGATAAAAATGTTTTCAAAGTGTGATAACGTAGTCATCAAATTTTCGCAATTAAAAGAAAAAAGAACAACTGTATATTTTCGAAAAAGTTGATACATGAAATGTATAAAATTTTGGGTTGTAAAAATTTCTTGTCATAAAGCTCCTTTAATGATGGACGAACCCAACGAGGTGGACAATAGCCGGGTCACGGATTAATTATGTTGCTAAGAGAAACAATTGGAATATTTTCTCTTGGATATTATATCCAAGACAAGATGACTGAAAGCTTATAAATACTTGAATGGAATGTAGAACGCCTTTGAGGTTCTTCGCTATAATTTAAACTGAAAGAAAAAAAGACATGAAACTCTACTAAAACAAGCTGAAATAACATCCCAAATAAAATTCAAGCAGTGAGTAAACGTTTGCCAAAAGTAATTGATGAAAAAACAGAGCACAGAACGCACTTCTGAAACAAATAAACATGCAAGCAAAAAGGAAGTTCAGAACTTGTTTCTCATACGATGAGTGAGATGATTTGTTTATGAATCCTAAGGTTAGATTACGCTTTTCTATATTTATCTATTTACATTTTGTAACCCAGGAACGTGCGAAGCTCCCTGGGGTAGCAATAGATCTCTTTTTGAAACAGAGAGCCAGTGAACTAATTTTATTTATTGAAATTTCGAGTTATTTCTGATTAACAGTTCAGTGCCAACTGGTCGCAGAGCGTTAAGCGAATGTAATCATCATGACTCAGTTTTTTTTTCGAAAAGTAAGTGAAAATAAAAAATAGTAAAATTGAAGAAATAATAAAATAAAAAACACTTCATCCTGCCACATCAGCACTGGCAACTCTACAGCTCAGTGCGGTTGAAAGAGATAATTTTAAGAAAAATAATTGAGGAAACAAATTATACAAATAATGTAGGAAACGCAAAAATATAGCTAACTACAAATTTTCAGACGAAAATTTCAGAAAAATCTTTCCAGTCCAAAAAAATAACAGAAAAACATTGTAAGTTTCTCACTCTTACGGTTTTACCTATAATAACATTCAGACATGGGTACATGAGATGAAATAGTGACACGATGATAGTTTGGTAAAGCTTTTAGTAACAAATAGCTACAATATTTCAACACATAGATTATAAATTAACCGAACGAACTATGTAGTCCATCTCCCTTTATATGAAATAAGAGAGAAGGCAAAATAAAAGAAAGGCCGTAAGAAATAAAAAAATTCAAGTGCACACGGCCCGTCAAAAATGTATAAAAATGTTCGACAACTCATATAACACACGTTCCTATTTCCTAAAAATTTAGTTGGTATTCATTTCTACTTGAATATGATGGGTTAATGCACTGGAAATTATGGAGTTGAATAAGCTTGTATCACAGATACGAAATTGGGGAGTTGATAAAGCTTGAATCACTAGTACGCTCATCACACACTTTCGGCTGGTTTCGGACAGACGGACACCCCTCTTCTTATAGTATAGACTACACCTTTTTTACTTTAAATCAATCTAAGTCAAGCTCAATTTAATCCAATTCAAGTTCAATTTAATCCAAGTCAAGTTCAAATTAATCCGAGTCAAGTTCAAATTAATCCATCCCTCAGCTGAATTATAAAATGACATAGTAATTGGTTAATTTGAGTTTTTTTGTGTTTAATATGTATCTATTGGATGTGATGAGCAAGACAGGTTTCGAGGATTTATTTACACTCATAGATATTTATATACGTGAAATTCCACTTTATCACATCTATGAAATCATATACATGCAAATAAAAAGGTTATCATTGAACGATATGTAGATTTAATCTTTAAAAGAAATATACAGATGCGATTCACTGAGTACTAATGTACGATTCCGTTTGATTACAATTTATACTTGTACGTTACTACCCAGATACATTCCTACATTAGCAATATAAATGTTACCATTCATTCTAATTCCGTGTTAGTCAATGTGAAGAAATGCAGGGTCCACTTACAATACACAATAATAATACAAGAAACCATGATTGTAACTTAATACTGATTTTATTTGTGTGTGTTCACAATTCAATATTTAATACCTTTAAGACTTGAATATTCGTAAAATGATTATTATAAAAGTTATTGAAGTCTTAAAAGTATTATATATTGAATTGTAAACACACAAATAAAATCAGTAGTGAATTAGAAACATTGTTTCTTGTATTATTATTGTGTATTGTAAGTGGATCTTACATTTCTTCACATTGACTAACACGGAACTAGAATGGATGGCAACATTTTATTGCTAATGCAGGAATGTATCTGTGTAGTAATGTTCAAATATAAATTGTAATTAAACGGAATCTTACATTAGTGCTCAGTGAATTGCACTTGTATATTTCTTTTAAAGATTAAATATACATATTGTTCAATGATTATATTTTGTACTTGCATGTATTTGATTTCATACATGTGGTACAGTGGAAATTCACGTATATAAATATCTATGAGTTTAAATAAATCTTCGAAACCAGTTTTGCTCATCACATCCAATAGATACATATTTAACACAAAAAACTCAACTTAACAAATTATGTCATTTTTTAACTCATCTGAGGGTTGGATTAAATTGAACTTGACTTAGATTAATTTGAAGTGAAAAAGGTGTAGTACACCCCCCTTTATTTGATATAAGAAAAAAGAGGGCGAAATGAGAGAAAAGCCGTAAGAAATTAAAAAATACAATCTCTTGAGAGTTGATGAGGCCACGTGAACACGGCCCGTTAATTAAAATTTATAGGGCTGGAGCTTGTATCACAGATACGCTCATCACACACTGTAGGCTGGCTTCGAACGGACCGATCGACGGACGGACGCGGCTCTTATTATAGTATAGATTGTGGTGTCATAATCGACTGCGCTTTCCAGGCTAAGTGTGAGGTCTTCGCTGTAGGGATAACAAGAAATTTTCAAAATTTACTCGTACAAGTGTGGGAATTTCAGCCTCACTGAGTTTGCAATGCTGACCCCACAGTAGCAGTTTTCACATTACGGCAAACTGCAGTTCTTTTTGTTTGCGTTTGCAGTGAAATGTTGCAGTACGTTATTCCATATAACAGAGATGTGAAATGACGTGACACGTTTGCCTTGAATTCTTTCCCAGTATGAGAGTTTTTCACGCGCTGGGGATGCATATTCCACAAAAGAGCTTCAGAAACTGAAAGAGCTTTCTACCCCAAGTCAGATGAACGGTAACTACGAGATCATTCCTCCGATTTTTTTTTGTTGTTTTTCAGAATATTGGATGTAAGAAATCTTGCAACGTCTGCATTACCCTGAGGAAGGTAGGGAGCTGAGAACACTTATCGAACTTTATGAATGAGAAATCTTTCTGGTGTTGGGGCCCAACCAAGTTTTCTTAAAGGAGTTTCATGATCGCATTTCTTGAAATTGCCTTTGCACACCAATTTGGCTGTGAGGTTCATAGATTTTTGCGATTCTTTTTGAAGATATTAAGGTATGTCTCCCAGATTAGACTGCAATACATAGTCCAAACGCGATAATACTGAAGACTGATTCCCCAATAATTTAGATTTTTTGTCAAGTGTGTTCTTGAAACGATGAAAAAACTTTAAGGTTCGCCTAGTTTTCCTGTAAATGATTTGGTTTTAAAGTCATATTTTTTGTCAAGCCAAACACCAAGGTTTTTCACTTTGTCGACTGTTCGATTTTATCGTCTACAAATTTTTGGGATTTTCTAACCGCAGTCTTTGATCTAAAAATAATGCATCACTTTTTAGGTGCGTTAAGTTTAATGCCATTTTGATCATCCCACAATTTCAGGCTCTTCAGAAGGCTTTCTGCGTTGACTTGTGTTTCTTTCAAGTCTGCTATCGATTGTCATGGCAATTTGGACATCATCAGCATACATTGGAATCACTTAGGGAGGAATGATTGAAGAAAACAGAAAAAAAGGAGCGGGCCAATAATTTAAACTTGGGGAACTCCTAAGTTATTTTGAATGAATGATGACATTTTGTTATTTAAGCACATTGATGAGAGCTGTTTGTAAAAAATTTGAAACAATTTATTTATCACAGGCGATATAGAAGTAGATTGTTTCTTAAGTCTAGTGCAATGGTCAAATTTGAGTTATAGGTACATGCCTGTGGGGAATAGTTCTGTGACTTCTAGTGCATCCTACCACCAAAGCTATTCTAAGGAGTAAATTAACATTTAACCTAATTCACTTAATCTAGTTGCGCACTTGCCTGATCGAAGAAGTATTCATTCGAGATTCGAATGTTAATTTTGCAAAGTAGTTTATATGGGCTAGATGTTAACAAAATACTATAGAAACGACGTGAGAACAGACTGAAAATCATTGATATTAACCATGGCAAATTACCGTCAGGATGGGTCATTTTGGAGAAAAAATTTGACTTGGTTATCTTACATGATTAATATTCCGATAGGAAAAGGGATTCTGGACTTATTTTGAATACTTTGTAAGAAATGCTTTGACGGATCACCGCAGGGATTGAGTTCCAAGCAGGTAGCTTTCAAACCACTGGGAGTGTTTATTTTGAGGTTCAATAATTTTTACTGGAGTTTTATATGCTCGACACTATCGAACGCATTAGAGAGATCAAGCAGTATAGGAGAGTTATTTTTTTTTTGTCTGCATCATTGTACATATTTTCTGTGATGTTAAGCAAAGCCTCTTGAGCACTGGTGTTTCTCCTTTGAGCATGTTGATTGCAGTGAAGTAGATGCGATTCATTCATGCGAGACGAAAGCTGGTTTGTTATAACGTTTTCTAATATTTTGGACATAACAGGTAGAAGAAACTGATTGGTCTGTAATTAGACGCTTTATTGATATCACCAGTTTTTCGCAATGGCTTTAATGATGGTTTGTTTTCATTGATGAGGAAATATATTTGTGGCTATTGATGCATTTATCAAACAAATCAGAGGTGCTGTAACAAGGAAGCTGTCTTTTTCATAATGAAGGCTAATGCCATCATGTCCAACTGCCAAAGATGGGCAGTAGCGCGCTACATGTAGCGGCCTCTGCATTTTCAGGCGCGGTAGCAGCTCTACATTTTGAACGCTATATTTTAAACAATGTATCGGTAGCACACCTTACACATTCAAGTAGCGACACGAGGTTTTGCCGCTACATTTACAATATAGTGATATAGATTTTAAAATCAAACTGTAAGAAGGATTTCGGCGTAGCGCTGTTAACTTGTTGCCACTGAAAAATCGTAGGCTATAGGCAACTGCCTGCCATTTCACAGGCTGATTGAACCTCTCGGATCACCATGCAATGCTGCCACAGATCCTTTACTGGAGAAGATTAGTAACTTTTCGCTTTATGGCTTTCAGCTGGGTGGATTTTGACATAACCTAAAGCTTTTGTATACTACAACACGCCAATCCCCTCTAGTACTGTTGTGGAGACGATGTTTCCCTTATGAAAGGAAATCCTGAAACTAAAGCCAGCAAGCGTGTCAGATAAAAATTTTGAAATTCTGGTGTTTCTGAAAGGAAATTTTTGGTAACAAAATAAAAACATTATTCCGTGTAGTTTGCATGCGACCACTATATCTCATATGCCGTCTATCTTGAAGTTGAAATGGAGCTGGTTGTATCTCTGAATTTTTAAACGTAAATGTTGATAATTTTCCGATCGATTGAAATAGATGTCCATGTAGGGATGGTGAAGTAAAATACTAATAAAAATAGTGGCAACACTTATTTAACCCATACTAGTTAAGTTAGGTTAATTGCTATAAGGTTGCATTAACATGCTTTCAAGATGATCTTAATATCATGAAACGTTTACAATTAATGGCAATAGACGGACAATAAATATTTCGAGTTTTTTAATCATTTTTGCCTTTGTAGCGCCTTATGTAGCGGTAGTGGTAGCACCCGCGATTACAGCGTGTAGCGGAAGCGCCCACTGCATTTCAAATTAGCGCCGCCCAGCTCGGCCAACTTATTTAGTATTTTCAAGCGAGTACAAATTTTACGTATCTCTTTAATACTATATAACTGATTTTGGTCTCCATTAATTTTTCGCAATAGGGGAAGAAACATAGTTTGTATTTGCACCTGTAGGTGTGAAACTAGCCTAGACACTTTACTGAAGACTTCTCCAACTTTTGAGAAGAAAGTACTGAAATTCGCTGTTATTGAGGGGTTCTCAAAATTCTTTATATAGTCTGAGTTTTTACACTGAGTAACTTCTCTAACGATTTCAAACGTTCGTTTTGGATTGCATTTTCCCGTACAAAGGACAAACTCGAACAGATCCAACTTTCTTTGCAAAAACCTAAGCATGTTGGTATTAGTTCACAGGCACAAGTTGAGTAATCAACATCTTTGCAGGAACTTCAAACTTGCCCGCAAAATGTAATAGTTTTTCCAAATTGATGAAGAATTTAGTGTTATGTGTCCACTAGGATCTTCAGCTATTTGTAACTATAGACCCCTCTAACTTAGGCTAGGTAAATACCAATTGTCGTAGGAATAACGGGTATCAAAGTTCACTAATTGGGTCCCCGAAGCAGGGCACAACTGGAAAGTGATGAGCTCCCACGTACATTTGAGCCTCAAATGAACGAGTCTCAGGTTTATGGAATTATCAAATTTAATCCTTCGATTTGCTGATACGTTTCATAATTTTACAGTACTATTACTTGTCATGATACTGAGCATAGCAATTGTGATTACTGTGTAACTATTCCAAATTTAATTTATCATTACACCATTTCTTCGGAAAATAAAAATGCACATTTCCAAGGCTTTATTTAATAAATAGATCTCCGCTATAAACTTGCAAATTCTGCTGCTCAGTAACTACAACAATTGATATTTTAACAGTAAAAATCTTACGCTACACTACATACGAGTATACTGCAAGCCATACCCTAATAACAGACGTATGACAGTAAAGAAGCATGAGACGCACACACGTCAGCTTCCGCTGACAATAAAAGAGCCAATGCCTCAAATCTTCATTGCCTTTATAGTCAATTTGCTACACAAAAAAAATAGTATTGTCAAAACAGTTATTGCTGAAGGGATGGTTCACACGTAGTTTCACAAGTCCCATGGTTATATGAATAATTACCAGCTTGTCATTACCATCGATCAAAGTAGTGAAAAAGAAATTAGTTTCCTTCCTCATATGAGGTGCCAGATTAAAATAAAAAGAAAGGGGGAAAATTGTTAGTTGTATGAATGGCAACAGGTTCCAGAAAATACAAATCATCTTAAGGAAAATTATCCCTCGTTTCCGAACGATGAATCGAAAAGTAGAGTGCGCAGCACTCAGGAAGAATACACTTATCTGTAACATGATGAGATGAAAAGTAGACGAAAGATGCCAAAAAAAAAATTCTGCAGCATCAAATTTTTATAGCATGACTGACTTTGATTGAATAAGCAAACTAAACTGCTGAAACTTTGCCTAACATCAAACAAACAGCCAGAACAAAATAAACATCGGCTACAAAACAAATAACGACGTTGAGCAGAAGTGTCTACGAAGAGTCCTTGTAATTGCGGCAGTTGGTAAGCTGGCCTGCTTTGTTTTCCATCAAACCCGTCAGATTAGTGTAAATGATATTCAGAATAAGCACTACAAAATCCGCTGTGATAGTTTTTATTGTAAAATAAACGTTCTCAATTCAAAGCGAGATGAAATTGGCCGATTTGCGAACACAATGGACACGATAAATTGGTTTCTCAGGTGGTAGTACGAACTATTCTTGATGCCGAGATAAGTCTGATGATCGAATTGTAGCTCAGGACAGATCACTCTGAGCGAGCTAACGTTTAGCGCACCCTTAATTTATCCCTACATTTCCTCTCCAATGACAATAAACATAACTAAGTTAAATAGCTAGACGAGTTCACAGCTATAATCTTACTTTCTTACTGAAAATGAAAAACATTGCTAACTAATATGCTCACAATGTATCTGGGCAATTTCTAGAAGTTTTGCTTGCTATGTTGCCATTAAAACGTTTTCGCACACAATAAATCATTGAGAAGAAAAAAATTAGTCATGGGGTAACAACTGAACTCTAACGAAATCAGTAATCGTATGTATTTACACGTATTCTAAACTAAATCTAGGACTAAAGTAAGACCGACAAATTACAGATGCCCGACAACGGTCTATAGAGGAATGTGAGATTCAGCAAAATGATCCTCACGTACAATCGATATCAACATCCCTAAGACAGAAAATATAAATTGTTCTAATAGACAAGACTAATAAAGTTTAATAAAGCTAAAATACTGTAGCTTGAAAACTGAAGCAGGATGCACAAAAAATTTTCGCGTTAAAATGAGGAAGTGTTAGCAGTTTCCATATATTTGGTGCTATAGCTAAAAGAACACAAACGCTGGATATCAAAGTACGTCGCTAACATTATCATTAGCGTTTGAACCATAATTGACACTTCCCTTTCGCACAGTAGCATCACTGCTCGACATAGCATGATCAACTAGGCGGGTTTTGTCATCGAAATTCTCTGTCAAAGCAGGTTGGCCTCCGTCCTTTGCCGGTTGGTCAGTTACCGAATGCCGTCGAAGAGAAGAAGGCAAATTGGCGCCGCTTGTTGCCTGCTCATGAATTGCCGAAGGACTATAGAAACCTTCACTGATCTGCGTGAACCTGTGAGTGTTGGCGTGTTGACTACTGGCAGGGATAAGTTTTCCTGCAATGGAAAAATGAACAACGATTATCCACTATCGATACAAAAACTGTAAGTATTTCGGTGTGAAATCAACACCGTGTTCAATTCACAACAACAATGGACTATATCGGATGCCGCGGAAAAATACCACGTGTGAACATTCGGTTCTCAAGACAAACGCGGAATTGAATATGCAAAAATGAAAGGTGACATTTAACACTGCTTAGTATTACACCGAAATGAATGCAAACAACGTCAATCGATAAGTTCTCTGCGAAGTGTAAATAACACGATTACAATCAAAAATATGAAACAACAAATTAAACCCACACACCCACTGGAAGAACTTAGGAAGTGGAGCCAGTTTAAAAATGTAATACAGCACAAATCAACGCTACTCAAAGGGAAATAAAAAATTTTATCTTTGTTATCAAGGAAACATTGAAGAAAATTAGCCTCCTTAATCGTTTCCTGAGAAACCGAAAGAACTGAGCGGGAGAAAAATTAAAAACAAAACATGACACGAAGGCAGAAGTCAATTTGAAGACGGCAAGATTTGTACAGTGTTGAAAGCTTAAAACGACCAAAAAAATTTCATTAGTAAACAGACACCGTTAGAAGAATTATGAGCAGTCAATAACGCATCAGCTCACTGAAGAACTTGAGGATGTAAAGCTGTAGAAAATAGTGCACAACAAACAATTTGATAACCAAGACTAAAACGGTGTCCCCGTGACGCCAAGAGCCGCGACACCTGCGTTACTACACTTGGAGCTCAGTCTATTGCCACCACTGGGTGAACTGCCAGTGGGAAAACGTCCATTGGTGTAAACTGCCACAAGGAAAATGTCCATGTATAAGAAATGCAATTGCGTAAATGCCCATATTTGCAAACTGCCAGTGGAAAAATGGCTATGCGAGCGATCTGTTCCGGAGAAATTTGAAGCATGAAAAAATTTGAGGCAAAACTTGGATTTGTTGTTTGGAGATAAGCAGCATTGATTACTAGCCTAACCCAACTTAATCTAAGTTAATCCAAGCAAACGTAACCTTCATACAGTGACCTAACTTGATAAAATCCTTCACACGAGCATTTCTCTCCCATAGGCAGTTCACTGGGCAATACTTCTCAAAATAATAGATCACCGCATGTGTCGACATTCATAGCAAAATACAGCAATTAAATTAACCCAACTCAGAAATTGTAGAAAAAACACAACGCTCAAGACTACTGGGTGATAACTCAGTTTATATACACAGCTTTCCCGCCTCTTAGACGATGCACTCAATTAAACATCTCCTTCGAGGCGATTTTTTAGAAGTAAAGTTGAAGAAATAGAAGGCGAGGTCAAATTAGCACGATAAAATGATGAAAATGATGCAAGTAGAAATTGTTCCAACCAAAAGTGTGAGAATACGAGGCGAAATTTAATAATTTGAGGAGCAAAAAAAAGAACATACCACAAGATTAAAAATATCATTTATAGTCGGAGAATCAACATGAACTGTACATGACTAGTGTTTATACAAAAAAAACACCGAAGAGAATAGAGAACAGTATTATGAAGTAGAGATTTTACACCAGGGATGCCCAAAGCGAGCGCACTAGTCGAAGAGTGCAATATACTGCGAATTTCCACAGGGCAAACCAGAGGGACGGGGGCACGGTAAGTACCGTCACTGGTGCTTGGCATGGCAGCCAATTTGGAGATCATGTGGGGCGCTTAGCACGCCATCCTTTGGTGCTGTAGCTTTGCTGTCGTTATTGCTACTGTAGTGGGCGGTGGAAGCGAGGCTGGGCTTCAAGGGAGGGAATGGAGGGGGAGTGGCTTGGCAACCTAAAAAATACAACATCCGATGTGATAGAAAACGGTGGTGTTCAGGTGCAGGTTTCCATGCTCAACGAAGTCTTTGCTTGATTTGGACTTGTCAGGCGAACAGCAGTGTGATAGCTCTACTATTGTTAGAGAGACCAGCTCTCAATGTAACAGAAAACGGGGGCGATATAGTGCAGGTTTCCGTGTTTAAGTAAGCCTTTGCTTTTGTTCGACTAGTCAGGCGAATAGCAACGAGATAGCTCTTCTACCACTGTTAACGCTCCCGATACGCGCTGATAGATGAGAGAAAAGTGTCATGTCTATTTTAATTCAATTGCCACTTGCCATACATAATCACGGTCATTTTTGTACCAAAATATAACGTGGTGGTCAAAATTTCATAACTAATTCTATATTTATTGATGAACTTCAAAATTTGTCTGCTCGGCAAGTAAATCATGCATGCAAATCAAGAGTTTTCAAAACTTCAACCTATAAGAATATTGACTCGTTCACTTTTCAAAAGCACTCGGTATTTATGAATAAAAAATCAACCAGCAATTCGTTTCAGTCAAATCTTAGTTTCAGCTCTTGGATGAACGGGAATTTCTACGTAAACAGTTCACTGAAGGGAAAATGTACGGAGTATCCACACAAAACTTTTCCATCGGTTATGCACATCTACGACATAATATCAACTCCTTTTAATTATGGTGCATTTTGAAACGATAAAAGCCCAAGAATATTTCGGAACTAAACAGCTGTTCGGTACCATTAATATTTAAAATCAGTGGATACATTTTTCGTCAACTCCAAGTTTAGCGTAGCAAGGTGGTTGAGATGACCGAATGAAGGTCTCGTAGACATTCGTTGTAGATCATGTCATGAATCATGTATAACAAGGACATACATTCAATTAAAGGATGAGGGGAATAAAAACACAACCAACCAGTAGTCCTAAAATTAAAAATGCTACAAGCGCATTGAAGACGGAATGTTACAAGGATATTGTCAAGAGCTTAGCACAAAATAAATTGAAATACGTGGTAGCTAGCAAGTAGGGGATCAAAAGGCTACGAAGAATTAAATTGCTTGGAAAATACAGAATTTTTGGAAATAAAATCAGTATAAGCTTGCCCTATAATAACTTTGAAGCAATGAATACAAGAGGCAGAGAGAGAACAAGTCTGGTCAATAACTTAAAGCAAAGTAGTTAGTGGTGAGTGTCAGATAACTAAACATTAGATGAGTAACATGGTCAACAACCAAACGGAACGAAGCACGGACGACTCCAATCTACTCGACATCCTTTCAAAAATATCCCACATAAGACTGCAAATTCAAGATGGACGAGAATCAGAGTCAATTGAAACACGAAATTGAAACCCATTTATAAAAGTTGTATGATTGTAAAAATGAAACACGAGAACAAATTAGCTCTAAAAAAAAATACTGAATCAGAAGTAGGAAGTCAGACGTTTCTACTTGGGTTGAATCGTTAATTTTTAATAAAATAAACAACAGGTCTCTCTCTCTCCATTAAGAAATTTGTGGCGGGCGGAACATATATAAAGTTTTGAGCAACGCACTCCAACACTAGAGAACAGTGGTCGAATTTTCAATCTATTAGCGCCTTCGTTGTCGTAGTCGAATTGGCTACGCTACGTAATCTCCGCATGAAGCGTATCCGAGTCGACTAACCGTGAATTACTGACCCAGTCACAATAACACATCAAGGACCCTGCGGCAGAACAGCAATAGTGAAGATCTTCCCTTCACTGACTGCCAAGGGTGCTGTTCTCTCCACTGAACGCAGACTCTTTAACACTTTGACTGCGGCGGGTAAAACTGAAGTTCGATATTCAACTAAACTTTAAAGTCAATTGTAGTAAGCAATTTTGAAAATAGCAAACATTAACATGATCGTGCCTTCATTTAGTTTTGATTAAGTATTTATGGAAATTGAGCTTGTTACTGCTGGTCGGTCAGCGTTATTGAAATTCCCTCTGTGTGTCACCGTGGCTTACGTCGTAGTGAAAGTGTTAAATTAAAAGACTAGCAGTAGCGAGACAAAGCTTGATTACGGTGAGGTAGGACACAGTGGCCACCGTCATTTATTTGAAACGTGGCTTTACACTTCTTTTACCGAGCCATACCTACGGCCCCATCAACGTCAAACAAACCCATCTCTCAATTTGAAAATTAATTGGTAGACCTGAGAGCGATCCAAGTCGTTTCAATGGTGCGTCACCTGAGCAACACAGAATTAAACTTGTCCTACTTAGCGCACTTTTAAACCAACATTTTCGAAGCGTAGCACTTTATACAATAAATAAGGATTGATCAGGTGTGTCAAGGGCAACTGGCCATCTAAGCAATTGAACACACACAAAAAAGAATGGACATTTAACTGAACCCACATGCATTGTGGTAACGTCGCCAAACTCCCGTTTCAAAATATCATAATAATCTTTCAAGCGAGGAAATTAGTCTTGGGGGGAAAAAAATGGTATGCAGTAACAGCCAGTAGTTGGGTTCACTTCCAGTAAGAAGACATTCCTAAACAAAAGGCGACACGAAAATAATATTCAGGTGACCCAAAAAATACGCTTTTAAACTTCGAGAACAGTTTCCGAGGAGAGATACCGACACAGAGAGCCATAATAAAGCATGTAAAGGAAAGGATCTTTTCCAGGTGAGCCCCGCCACTAATGCAACGTATAAGTTCACCCACTTGTAACTTTGGAAATAATGCACCTATCGACTTCAAATTGTAATTGCAACGAAAGATTAAAACATTCTTTCGTTTGACACATTATTTGAAGTCGATGGGTGCATTATTTCCAAAGTTACAAATGGCGGGGCTTATTTGGAAACGATCCAAAGAATTAAAAGAGGAAGGAAAACTGTTATGGAAAGAACGACCATCGCGAAAGAAGTCGGTTTGTAAAACTTGATAACCTTTCTATAAAGAGAGAATGTAGAAAAAACGGCTAACCTACCAGTTGGCCTCTGCAACAAGAATTGCTGGGTCCGTTGCGAGGAGCTATGACATCTCGATGAACGCTTATAAACGAAGTCATACTTCTAATGACAGAAAGTAAACTCTGACTAGAAATCAGGAATATCAAGCTTCATCTGGGGGATCAAGCCCATTAGGCATCTCTAAAGCGTCTCCTATAGATTTGTAGTGCTGCTAAGTAGAATGATACGTGAGATATCGCGAATCTCCTATAGCAATTTTGAACTTCACAGATACGAAGTATAGCCATTCGAGCAGTCAAAATAACTAAACAAAGGTCACAGTAAAGTCATCAATATTAGAACAGAGTTAACAAGCCTCTGGAGGAGTCACAGGGATCCAAACAACAAAAAGCCTTGACCGCGCCACGACTTACCGAGGATGGAGAGAAGCACAGGCATCCAGATGAGGCCGTGGGCAGCCCCCAGCACGATGATGAAGAGGTACATGCGGAAGTAGAACACCTGGAAGATCTGAGAGTGCGCGAACGCGAGCACGCTCACTCCAACGATCTTGGTCATCGTGATGCCCGCCAAAACCTGACCAAGCAACGTCATACTTTTCATTTGTTCTGTCCAAAATTAACGGTTTGTTGTCACGAATAGAAACTAGCCCTTCATCAACGTCACTCTACCTTGAAAATGGGATTCAGAAACATGATGTTGATAACTTCATAGTGATAAAATCGTGGGCTACAACCGTGCTTGAGCCAACTTAAAGAGATTAGAAATAGATGGATGAGAAATGGATGGGAAACAGACACATGGAAAATCGCTATTCCGTCAAAAAAAGCGTATCTCGCTAACAACCCTTTCAAGACTTAGGAAATACAATCCTGATGATGAATTTGCGCCAAAATGTTTGCATAAAATGTTTCAACTTTAACCGTCGTCTCTGACACTTTTCCTTGGATCTTCTAAGAAACGCAATAGAGCACAGCGAGTCATTTGGCCTTTGCTATAATCCTATACAAACATTTTTCACAACCATAAAGGTTAAAGCTATGTCCAGGACCCAGATATCCAAAAAAATTATGTGCTTTAAGTAGTCATGGTGGTGAGGCAGACAGTGTAAGTTCTTCTAACTTAGTTATGCTACATGCCGCAGCACGCAGCATAGCCCAGACGACAGAAAAGCACTTGACACTGCAGGCTGCACCGCTACGACGATAACAAGTCTCATAAATCCAGCGCTAGAAGCAGACACAGACGACCTCAGCACTCACAGAAGTGCCGGTGTCAGCAAGTGCCACAATCATCCTGTGGTTGGGGTCGGGGTGGTCCACGTGGGCGTAAGCAAACACCAGGTGACTCAAGAACTCCACAAAGATGCCAATCGACTGCGTTGAAAGTAAATAAAGAAGAAAATTATAACAAAATAAATGAGCCTTTGTCTATCAATTTGCTCCCCACGCCATAGACCTAGAAGAAATTTTAAAAATTTCCTAGAAAATTGCTTTGAAATTATGAACAATTCGGAACTACGTAGGTATCTTCAATAGTAGTAGTAGTAGTATTTGCATCGATTTGCTAGCGCTTCAGTAATTCGTACTATATTGCGCCGTAGGTCTCACAGTTCAAAAAATACAACATTCACATCATTTCAGCAAAAGCACATTATATAATCTCTATTCAAAGTTTATCACAATTACCATTATGGAGACATAGCAACATCCATCGCAAAAACCGTTTTAACTTCCACCCACATTTTGTCATCTTATAAGAGCCCTAGTTGATCTTTGAAGAGATCATCTACAGATTCACGCACAATAATATCAGACCAAAAGTTCCAGATTAATTGGACAAACGAAACACAAAAATAAATTAATTGGGTAAAATTCTACTCAATTTTGGACCTTAGAGTTTCAATACCCTTATCATCGGTATAAATAGGCTTATCCGGGGAGGAGACAAAAAAATTATTCCTAGTTCCCAAAATAGTCTAGAAGTAACAGACAAGTTATTGTCATATTAATAATATAATGAATCGTTCTATTATCTCGTCAATAACGATGCTCAAGATTTTCCTCGCTACTGAAATACACAAAAAAATAACACAAGAAACCATCATTTCACCAACACATATTTTCTTCAAAATCCAAACGAGGATAAAACTAGCCTACCATACTCGTTGATGAAGTAAGAATAATTTCAAATAATTAAAATATTGTAATAAATTCGAAAGCGTAGAAGGAAAATACACTTTCTCACACTGAAAAAGGGGCGCATAAACGCTATCATAGCCACCGTTCACACCACGCTAGGAGAAACTCAATTGAAACGTCAGTTGAAGAAGCTAAATAAAGAGAAGTTTATTAAGAGGAAGTAAACAAAAACTCTCAGTAAAGTAATCAAATGATGTCAGTTAGAAAATGTTGATGGACAGAAGTCCAGAGGAAGAAGTCAAAGCCTAAGAACTCGCCATGATGATGTTGACTAGAGACACGGCGTTGAGGGAGACGTTGAACCAGAACATGCAGCCCGCCATGTTGATGAGCAGGACGATGAGCCCCACAGATACGATCATGGAGGAGTAGAAGTCGAAGCCGCTGAACACGAGCATCACGACGAACACAGTGCCCACCGAAACGAACGCCGAGAATGCGGCCTCTTCAAAGATGGTGAGGTACTGCTCATAAAATACGTAGAACACACTGTACGGGAACACTTCGATGGTGGAGGAATTCTCAGGGCGACCTTGGTTGACCTCGATGGTGATATTTTTAGCGACGTCCCTGGCGTGAGAGAGGGCCGTGTAGTAGTCGTACGAGGTGCGCAGTATCGTGTGGTAGGTCATGAAGTAGCTCGCACCCACACTCTGTACGCAAAGCAACATTCTTAAAATATACATAAAAACCAAAAATAAAAGTATGCATAAGAAGATCGCGATTGTTCAGTATGCCCATATCAATTCACTAACACTGACATACGAGGGTTAGTCAAAAAGTTCTCAGACAAATGTCATAATTTTGAACTGAACAGAGATTTACAATTTTTTACAATTTGAAACCTGTCCTTAGAGCTTCCTTGATAACTTACAGCTGTCTCGTCAGTCTGTGCTATGTCAGGTCAACATCAAGAGAGGTTGCATCTCAAAATACTCGTAGTAATTTTCAACAATTCAAATGGCAAATTTTGAGATCAGAGCTAACATCAAATTTTTAACTAAACTAAACTGGAAACCTGTTAAGATCATCGAAGCTTTACAGCAGGTTTATGGAGACTCTGCACCATGTAAAGCGGTCGTTTATGATTGGATTAAACGCTTTAAAGAGGGAAGAGTTCAACTTGATGACAAACCACGAGGAGGAAGACACACCACAGCAACAAATGAAGAAAGCATCTCTCTTACACAGAACCTAGTGGAACAAGCCCGCCCCATGCCAGAAATACGCTTTGAGTCAAATTAACTAGTGGCTGATGAGTATTTTCTATCTTTTCGAATCCTAGCAGTCTACATTGCTCGTATAATATTACTCTTGCATTGTCTATAAGCGTACATGCTATACTACCAACTGCTGATCTGATAACCAAATTAACCTCGTTTTTTGAGTTCCGACAGTGATGCCGTGCCTGTAAATAGTTCCAACTCGTGCTGAGCGAGTTACAGAGGGAAGTTAAGCACTGCGTTATATTTCAAAGTGCTGGTATAATATCTATAAATAGCGCGCTCAAAGGATCCGTGAGCAATTCTTGACACTAAAGAATAGTGGTACACAATGCAGATTGGAGCAACAAGCTGAGTACTATATATGCAGCATGTTTTGATTAAAATGTAACGCATGTTTTGATTCAAATGCTACGTAATGTTTGAGCCTGTCATGGATGCGTCACAATGGTTTGTACTCATTTACACTAGCGTCATTGGTATTTTACACATTGAAGTTAACTAATAACTCAGCGAATTCACTAAAAAGCATCCCGCGCTTCACCGGCACAAAAATATTTGAGTTCCTGTTCACATGAGCCCAAATCTAACAAGAAGGTGCTTCAAACAAACTCCACTAACTAACATAACGCGACTCACAGAGTCAGACTCGTTGTCACCCGGCACAACGTTGACCGCGTTGCCATAGGCTGCGTGGCCCGCCTTGGGACACGACATGGACGGGATGTCCTCCAAGAAGAACGAGATGTACTTGTTGAAGCTCTCAGGCGTGGGCCGCAGGCCGTCCTGTTGAAGCACGAGTCATTTACAATCGATCCTTTACGTGGGTCATTCTAACAATGAAGCCACATTACAGCTGCAGAATTTGTAACATCGAAATTGGTAGCATGCAAATGAAGTTCAGCCTGTGTCCAAAGAGGCATGCTCAAGATAATAGGATCAGTATTTCAATTACCACCATACAATACAAAAGGAGGCGGGCCACCATACCATCTTTGACTAGAGAATAGTACCTACTAGGCATACGAAAATTACAGTAATTACATTCAGAGAAATAAGAAATATATCAAAGAAGACTAAATAAGGATTAAAATTTAACTTGTGCTATTGAACTTAACTATAAATAAACTGTCTTGGAATTATTTAAAATTATAATAATATAGAGTTAAAACTTGATACTGAGAGAAAAATAAGCAATTTGGTGATGTTAAAAATTAAAAATACAAAATCATTTTGCTTTGAGAGCAGTAAAACTTAGTATGCATATCAAAAGAGAGCAAGGATTGTGAATTAAGTATATATTTGAGTATTCCTACACTATCTGTTTACAACACAGGCAAAACTACAATTGGTATATATTGGTATATACCAAGGCTTTTCCTCTTTTTAGTAGAAGGTGGCTAGCATCATTGACATGATACTTTACAGGGGATGTACATGATAGGGGTTCCCCAGGCCCCTAGTCACGCCCGAGCTTTAAGGCCTTATTTTCCTCTCGCTTAGTGCCCAAGTAACATTCCTTGAGGACAGTGACCACACTGCAGGCAACGGCCTTGATTTGCCGCGTCAGCGTTTTTCACGCAAACTGCCGCGTACAGGGCTCGAACCCGTGCATGAAGCACAGGACGCAAGCGCTCAGTACACTCGGCCGCTACAAGTGTTCAGAGAGGCAAAACTACAATAACATCATAAAATTGAGAGGCAAATCGCTCGGAAAAAAGAATCTAAATTACAGTCGACCTACAAGTAAAACTGTTATGAAGTCTATGAAAATGGTTATTAAATACTGACATCGGCAATTTGGATGTCGCAGTTGTCACAGTTCTCATAGTAGTCGGTGGAGGGACAGAAGGAGCCGTTCTGGTAGACGCGACAGCAGGGGCTCTCGTAGGAGTTCTCGTCCATGTTGTAGATGGACCAGGACATGTAGTCGTCTATCCAAGACGAGGCGGGGCGCGCTATGCCGCTTCTGCTCACCGCCGTGATGGGGATGAGATCGAAATAGGATAGTTGAACGGGGTAAAACTATGAACAAATTGAAAATCTGATAGGAAAATTGCTTAAAATATGCGGAACATAAAATTCAAAATATGTTGGTCTTAAATACATACCTACCATTTAAATGTCATGAACATATGATACATGATTTAAAGTACCATAAAACAGTGATTACAAGCTCGAAGCAACTCTAAAATAGGTGTCAACAGTAATAGGGTGTCACAGTGGATATTAATATTCAGCTGTTATGCATAGTATAATATTGGAACTGGAGTGAAGACATCCAAAGGCTGAGTGGTATTTTTAAACACAGAAATATTCGAGAAGCAGCTAAAAGAAAAAGACTTAAAAATAACTTTTCTAAAATGAGCAATAAAAATTGAAACTATCACGATAACTGGCCGCAGAAAATAAGGCCTTAACCCTTTAACGACCGAATTTTTGTACTCATATTACCGTTAACACAACCACCGTCACTAAACTGGCGCTGGCATCAGGCAGTCACCAATATCAGGATGGGAAAGGAACTGCCACTTGGCAGAGAACTTCAAAGAACACATTAGGGAACTAATTGAATAAGAAATACAATATATTGAGGGTATTTTTGAAAGAGGACACTGGTGTCCTCTGGGGCGTTAAAGGGTTAACAATAACTGTTGCTTGAGAAATTTTCCATTGATCAATACTTGCACTCAACAAGTGATGTATCACTAACTTTCACATAAAAAACTAGAAGAAAACTAGTCATGATGATTCAATCATCTGCAAAATGTTTAAAACAAAGTAAATAAATATTAGGAAATTTTCAAAGCAAGGAAACATTTTCAGATACTTAAAATATCATTACATTTAAACAACTTAAAGTTTTAGACTGGAAAACAAATAGAAGACTTGGTAATATCAAATTTCATGTACTCCAAGTCCAAAGTATGAGCTCATTAGCACGAGAAGAAATGGTTCGCACCTGTTAGCAATACGCGATGCCATGTAGAGCTGCATCACGAGCGACTCCTTGGCGCAGTCGGCCGTGCCACAGACTCTATTCTGCTCCTCCAAACTCTCGCTGAAGTCGAGGCCGGGCTTGAGCACGTAGTAGACAGGAGGTCCCACGCTCAGGTACTCGCCGAGGTTGTGGAAATACTTGAGCAGGTACGAGTCTTCGGGCATCGACAGCTCTTGGTCCAGTCCAATCTGGAATTGGGCTCGGTGGTATAAATAATAGCTACATTCCAGAGAACACGTACATTGTGCTAAAATAAATCAAATTTTGATCTTATTCTCGGGTTGTGCATGCATTTGGCTATAATTTGATCAGGAGCAATATCAAGCTAAGTGAAAGTAAAGAACTTGGGGAAAAGTATAAGGCACCGATTATGGACTAAAACCTCTCATATTATGAGCCTTGTCGTTGACTTGGTTGTTCTCGGACAAAATGAATTATTGAAATGCCGAAGTGAATGATACTCTGGCGTTTTCTGCATAAAAAATTCCAACCCTTCTTTTCACATAGCAACAGCTTCTGTTACTAAACCCCTCATTCACTAATAAATACAAGAAAAATTTGCATTTCGATATTTATTCAATTCATGTATAGGCACAAAACCACTTCTCTAAAATTAGTTTTTTTTTTACCAGATCCACATCCATTCCAAGAGGTATCATTTTTATCATTTCTCCAAAGGCATCATTTTTATCCTTTCCCCAAAGGCATCATTTTTATTATTTCCCCAAAGGCATCATTTTTATCCTTTCCCCAAAGGCATCATTTTCATCATTTCCCCAAAGGCATCATTTTCATCATTTCCCCAAAGGCATCATTTTTGTCATTTCCCCAAAGGTATCATTTTTGTCATTTCCCCAAAGGTATCATTTTAATCATTTCCCCAAAGGTATCATTTTTGTCATTTCCCCAAAGGTATCATTTTAATCATTTCCCCAAAGGTATCATTTTTGTCATTTCCCCAAAGGTATCATTTTTGTCATTTCCCCAAAGGTATCATTTTAATCATTTCCCCAAAGGTATCATTTTAATCATTTCCCCAAAGGTATCATTTTAATCATTTCCCCAAAGGTATCATTTTTGTCATTTCCCCAAAGGTATCATTTTAATCATTTCCCCAAAGGTATCATTTTAATCATTTCCCCAAAGGTATCATTTTTGTCATTTCCCCAAAGGTATCATTTTAATCATTTCCCCAAAGGTATCATTTTTGTCATTTCCCCAAAGGTATCATTTTAATCATTTCCCCAAAGGTATCATTTTAATCATTTCCCCAAAGGTATCATTTTTGTCATTTCCCCAAAGGTATCATTTTAATCATTTCCCCAAAGGTATCATTTTAATCATTTCCCCAAAGGTATCATTTTTGTCATTTCCCCAAAGGTATCATTTTAATCATTTCCCCAAAGGTATCATTTTAATCATTTCCCCAAAGGTATCATTTTTGTCATTTCCCCAAAGGTATCATTTTAATCATTTCCCCAAAGGTATCATTTTAATCATTTCCCCAAAGGTATCATTTTAATCATTTCCCCAAAGGTATCATTTTTGTCATTTCCCCAAAGGTATCATTTTAATCATTTCCCCAAAGGTATCATTTTAATCATTTCCCCAAAGGTATCATTTTAATCATTTCCCCAGAGGTATCGTTCTTATAATTTACTCAAAGGTATCATTATTATTGCGCAAAACGCCTCACCTCAACACTGCTGAGGAAGGGCAGGCTGGTCATGCTCCAGGCAGAGAAGGCAATAATGACGAAGGCCTTGACGCCCCGCCTGGAGAGGAAGGGTCCGTAGCAGTCCCGCATGAAGCGGTAGAGCAGGCCCTCGCTCTTGGGCGTCGGGGCTGGAGTGCTCAGCTTCACGCAGCAGAACACGTCCACGCGGTTACTCTGCAACGGCAAATTGCTCTCAACACTCACGTCGATTCATCAAATACAATAAAACGTGGAAGAAATAGAGAATATTTACACCCATCGTATTGGATACTTTTTTAAAACAGACAATAGAAGCCAACAACAACGAGGTGTGTCATACAGCACATCCATGAGACGAAACATGAGTCGTTAGGTTTGATGAAAACTGCCTATGTATAACTGAAGTTGTTTTCTTTGAATACATTTACTCAAGGTAACTAAATCAAATGAAGAGGACCCAAAAGGAGGGAGGCCCGAAAAAAAAAATGAGGCAAACGTATTCAGAAATTAGAGTGGGATAAAGAAACAACAAAATGAGGGTGCAAATAAATAATGAACTTAAGTACTTAGACACTAAAACTCAATGATAAGAATACATCAATCGAAAGGTCACGGTAGTGTAGGGAGAAAGGTCACGCTAGTGTAGGGAGAAAGGATCACGCTAGTGTAAGGAGAAAGGTCACGCTAGTGTAAGGAGAAAGGTCACGCTAGTGTAAGGAGAAAGGTCACGCTAGTGTAGGGGGAAAGGTCACGCTAGTGTAGGGGGAAAGGTCACGCTAGTGTAAGGAGAAAGGTCACGCTAGTGTAAGGAGAAAGGTCACGCTAGTGTAAGGAGAAAGGTCACGCTAGTGTAGGGAGAAAGGATCACGCTAGTGTAGGGAGAAAGGATCACGCTAGTGTAAGGAGAAAGGATCACGCTAGTGTAGGGAGAAAGGTCACGCTAGTGTAGGGAGAAAGGTCACGCTAGTGTAGGGAGAAAGGTCACGCTAGTGTAGGGAGAAAGGTCACGCTAGTGTAGGGAGAAAGGATCACGCTAGTGTAGGGAGAAAGGATCACGCTAGTGTAGGGAGAAAGGTCACGCTAGTGTAGGGAGAAAGGTCACGCTAGTGTAGGGAGAAAGGATCACGCTAGTGTAGGGAGAAAGGTCACGCTAGTGTAGGGAGAAAGGATCACGCTAGTGTAGGGAGAAAGGTCACGCTAGTGTAGGGAGAAAGGATCACGCTAGTGTAGGGAGAAAGGTCACGCTAGTGTAGGGAGAAAGGATCACGCTAGTGTAGGGAGAAAGGAACACGCTAGTGTAGGGAGAAAGGATCACGCTAGTGTAGGGAGAAAGGTCACGCTAGTGTAGGGAGAAAGGTCACGCTAGTGTAAGGAGAAAGGATCACGCTAGTGTAGGGAGAAAGGATCACGCTAGTGTAGGGAGAAAGGTCACGCTAGTGTAGGGAGAAAGGATCACGCTAGTGTAGGGAGAAAGGATCACGCTAGTGTAAGGAGAAAGGTCACGCTAGTGTAGGGCGAAAGGATCACGCTAGTGTAAGGAGAAAGGTCACGCTAGTGTAGGGAGAAAGGTCACGCTAGTGTAGGGAGAAAGGATCACGCTAGTGTAAGGAGAAAGGATCACGCTAGTGTAGGGAGAAAGGATCACGCTAGTGTAGGGAGAAAGGTCACGCTAGTGTAGGGAGAAAGGTCACGCTAGTGTAGGGAGAAAGGTCACGCTAGTGTAGGGAGAAAGGTCACGCTAGTGTAGGGAGAAAGGTCACGCTAGTGTAGGGAGAAAGGTCACGCTAGTGTAGGGAGAAAGGATCACGCTAGTGTAGGGAGAAAGGATCACGCTAGTGTAGGGAGAAAGGTCACGCTAGTGTAGGGAGAAAGGTCACGCTAGTGTAGGGAGAAAGGATCACGCTAGTGTAGGGAGAAAGGTCACGCTAGTGTAGGGAGAAAGGATCACGCTAGTGTAGGGAGAAAGGTCACGCTAGTGTAGGGAGAAAGGATCACGCTAGTGTAGGGAGAAAGGTCACGCTAGTGTAGGGAGAAAGGATCACGCTAGTGTAGGGAGAAAGGATCACGCTAGTGTAGGGAGAAAGGATCACGCTAGTGTAGGGAGAAAGGTCACGCTAGTGTAGGGAGAAAGGTCACGCTAGTGTAGGGAGAAAGGTCACGCTAGTGTAAGGAGAAAGGATCACGCTAGTGTAGGGAGAAAGGATCACGCTAGTGTAGGGAGAAAGGTCACGCTAGTGTAGGGAGAAAGGATCACGCTAGTGTAGGGAGAAAGGATCACGCTAGTGTAAGGAGAAAGGTCACGCTAGTGTAGGGCGAAAGGATCACGCTAGTGTAAGGAGAAAGGTCACGCTAGTGTAGGGAGAAAGGTCACGCTAGTGTAGGGAGAAAGGATCACGCTAGTGTAGGGAGAAAGGTCACGCTAGTGTAGGGAGAAAGGTCACGCTAGTGTAAGGAGAAAGGTCACGCTAGTGTAGGGAGAAAGGATCACGCTAGTGTAGGGAGAAAGGATCACGCTAGTGTAGGGAGAAAGGATCACGCTAGTGTAGGGAGAAAGGATCACGCTAGTGTAGGGAGAAAGGTCACGCTAGTGTAAGGAGAAAGGTCACGCTAGTGTAGGGAGAAAGGTCACGCTAGTGTAGGGAGAAAGGATCACGCTAGTGTAGGGAGAAAGGTCACGCTAGTGTAAGGAGAAAGGTCACGCTAGTGTAGGGAGAAAGGATCACGCTAGTGTAAGGAGAAAGGTCACGCTAGTGTAGGGAGAAAGGTCACGCTAGTGTAGGGAGAAAGGATCACGCTAGTGTAGGGAGAAAGGTCACGCTAGTGTAGGGAGAAAGGATCACGCTAGTGTAAGGAGAAAGGTCACGCTAGTGTAGGGAGAAAGGATCACGCTAGTGTAGGGAGAAAGGTCACGCTAGTGTAGGGAGAAAGGATCACGCTAGTGTAGGGAGAAAGGATCACGCTAGTGTAAGGAGAAAGGTCACGCTAGTGTAGGGAGAAAGGATCACGCTAGTGTAGGGAGAAAGGTCACGCTAGTGTAGGGAGAAAGGATCACGCTAGTGTAAGGAGAAAGGATCACGCTAGTGTAGGGAGAAAGGATCACGCTAGTGTAGGGAGAAAGGTCACGCTAGTGTAGGGAGAAAGAATCACGCTAGTGTAGGGAGAAAGGATCACGCTAGTGTAGGGAGAAAGGTCACGCTAGTGTAGGGAGAAAGGTCACGCTAGTGTAGGGAGAAAGGTCACGCTAGTGTAGGGAGAAAGGTCACGCTAGTGTAGGGAGAAAGGTCACGCTAGTGTAGGGAGAAAGGATCACGCTAGTGTAAGGAGAAAGGATCACGCTAGTGTAGGGAGAAAGGTCACGCTAGTGTAGGGAGAAAGGATCACGCTAGTGTAGGGAGAAAGGTCACGCTAGTGTAGGGAGAAAGGATCACGCTAGTGAAGGGAGAAAGGTCACGCTAGTGTAGGGAGAAAGGATCACGCTAGTGTAGGGAGAAAGGATCACGCTAGTGTAGGGAGAAAGGATCACGCTAGTGTAGGGAGAAAGGATCACGCTAGTGTAGGGAGAAAGGATCACGCTAGTGTAGGGAGAAAGGATCACGCTAGTGTAGGGAGAAAGGATCACGCTAGTGTAGGGAGAAAGGATCACGCTAGTGTAGGGAGAAAGGTCACGCTAGTGTAAGGAGAAAGGATCACGCTAGTGTAGGGAGAAAGGATCACGCTAGTGTAAGGAGAAAGGATCACGCTAGTGTAAGGAGAAAGGATCACGCTAGTGTAGGGAGAAAGGTCACGCTAGTGTAGGGAGAAAGGATCACGCTAGTGTAAGGAGAAAGGATCACGCTAGTGTAGGGAGAAAGGATCACGCAAGTGTAGGGAGAAAGGTCACGCTAGTGTAGGGGGAAAGGTCACGCTAGTGTAGGGAGAAACGTCAAACTAGTGTAGGGAGAAAGGATCACGCTAGTGTAGGGAGAAAGGATCACGCTAGTGTAGGGAGAAAGGTCACGCTAGTGTAGGGAGAAAGGTCACGCTAGTGTAGGGAGAAAGGATCACGCTAGTGTAGGGAGAAAGGATCACGCTAGTGTAGGGAGAAAGGTCACGCTAGTGTAGGGAGAAAGGTCACGCTAGTGTAGGGAGAAAGGTCACGCTAGTGTAGGGAGAAAGGATCACGCTAGTGTAAGGAGAAAGGTCACGCTAGTGTAGGGAGAAAGGATCACGCTAGTGTAAGGAGAAAGGTCACGCTAGTGTAGGGAGAAAGGATCACGCTAGTGTAAGGAGAAAGGATCACGCTAGTGTAAGGAGAAAGGATCACGCTAGTGTAGGGAGAAAGGATCACGCTAGTGTAGGGAGAAAGGTCACGCTAGTGTAGGGAGAAAGGATCACGCTAGTGTAGGGAGAAAGGATCACGCTAGTGTAAGGAGAAAGGTCACGCTAGTGTAGGGAGAAAGGTCACGCTAGTGTAAGGAGAAAGGTCACGCTAGTGTAGGGAGAAAGGATCACGCTAGTGTAAGGAGAAAGGTCACGCTAGTGTAGGGAGAAAGGATCACGCTAGTGTAAGGAGAAAGGTCACGCTAGTGTAGGGAGAAAGGATCACGCTAGTGTAGGGAGAAAGGTCACGCTAGTGTAAGGAGAAAGGTCACGCTAGTGTAGGGAGAAAGGATCACGCTAGTGTAAGGAGAAAGGTCACGCTAGTGTAGGGAGAAAGGATCACGCTAGTGTAAGGAGAAAGGTCACGCTAGTGTAGGGAGAAAGGATCACGCTAGTGTAGGGAGAAAGGTCACGCTAGTGTAAGGAGAAAGGTCACGCTAGTGTAGGGAGAAAGGATCACGCTAGTGTAGGGAGAAAGGATCACGCTAGTGTAAGGAGAAAGGTCACGCTAGTGTAGGGAGAAAGGTCACGCTAGTGTAGGGAGAAAGGATCACGCTAGTGTAAGGAGAAAGGTCACGCTAGTGTAGGGAGAAAGGTCACGCTAGTGTAAGGAGAAAGGTCACGCTAGTGTAGGGAGAAAGGATCACGCTAGTGTAGGGAGAAAGGTCACGCTAGTGTAGGGAGAAAGGTCACGCTAGTGTAGGGAGAAAGGATCACGCTAGTGTAAGGAGAAAGGATCACGCTAGTGTAAGGAGAAAGGTCACGCTAGTGTAAGGAGAAAGGTCACGCTAGTGTAGGGAGAAAGGTCACGCTAGTGTAAGGAGAAAGGTCACGCTAGTGTAGGGAGAAAGGATCACGCTAGTGTAAGGAGAAAGGTCACGCTAGTGTAGGGAGAAAGGATCACGCTAGTGTAAGGAGAAAGGTCACGCTAGTGTAAGGAGAAAGGTCACGCTAGTGTAAGGAGAAAGGTCACGCTAGTGTAGGGAGAAAGGTCACGCTAGTGTAGGGAGAAAGGTCACGCTAGTGTAGGGAGAAAGGTCACGCTAGTGTAGGGAGAAAGGATCACGCTAGTGTAAGGAGAAAGGTCACGCTAGTGTAGGGAGAAAGGATCACGCTAGTGTAAGGAGAAAGGTCACGCTAGTGTAGGGAGAAAGGATCACGCTAGTGTAAGGAGAAAGGTCACGCTAGTGTAGGGAGAAAGGATCACGCTAGTGTAAGGAGAAAGGTCACGCTAGTGTAGGGAGAAAGGTCACGCTAGTGTAGGGAGAAAGGTCACGCTAGTGTAGGGAGAAAGGATCACGCTAGTGTAGGGAGAAAGGATCACGCTAGTGTAAGGAGAAAGGTCACGCTAGTGTAGGGAGAAAGGTCACGCTAGTGTAGGGAGAAAGGATCACGCTAGTGTAGGGAGAAAGGTCACGCTAGTGTAGGGAGAAAGGATCACGCTAGTGTAAGGAGAAAGGTCACGCTAGTGTAGGGAGAAAGGATCACGCTAGTGTAGGGAGAAAGGATCACGCTAGTGTAAGGAGAAAGGTCACGCTAGTGTAGGGCGAAAGGATCACGCTAGTGTAAGGAGAAAGGTCACGCTAGTGTAGGGAGAAAGGTCACGCTAGTGTAGGGAGAAAGGATCACGCTAGTGTAGGGAGAAAGGTCACGCTAGTGTAGGGAGAAAGGTCACGCTAGTGTAAGGAGAAAGGTCACGCTAGTGTAGGGAGAAAGGATCACGCTAGTGTAGGGAGAAAGGATCACGCTAGTGTAGGGAGAAAGGATCACGCTAGTGTAGGGAGAAAGGATCACGCTAGTGTAGGGAGAAAGGTCACGCTAGTGTAAGGAGAAAGGTCACGCTAGTGTAGGGAGAAAGGTCACGCTAGTGTAGGGAGAAAGGATCACGCTAGTGTAGGGAGAAAGGTCACGCTAGTGTAAGGAGAAAGGTCACGCTAGTGTAGGGAGAAAGGATCACGCTAGTGTAAGGAGAAAGGTCACGCTAGTGTAGGGAGAAAGGTCACGCTAGTGTAGGGAGAAAGGATCACGCTAGTGTAGGGAGAAAGGTCACGCTAGTGTAGGGAGAAAGGATCACGCTAGTGTAAGGAGAAAGGTCACGCTAGTGTAGGGAGAAAGGATCACGCTAGTGTAGGGAGAAAGGTCACGCTAGTGTAGGGAGAAAGGATCACGCTAGTGTAGGGAGAAAGGATCACGCTAGTGTAAGGAGAAAGGTCACGCTAGTGTAGGGAGAAAGGATCACGCTAGTGTAGGGAGAAAGGTCACGCTAGTGTAGGGAGAAAGGTCACGCTAGTGTAGGGAGAAAGGATCACGCTAGTGTAAGGAGAAAGGATCACGCTAGTGTAGGGAGAAAGGATCACGCTAGTGTAGGGAGAAAGGGTCACGCTAGTGTAGGGAGAAAGAATCACGCTAGTGTAGGGAGAAAGGATCACGCTAGTGTAGGGAGAAAGGATCACGCTAGTGTAGGGAGAAAGGTCACGCTAGTGTAGGGAGAAAGGTCACGCTAGTGTAGGGAGAAAGGTCACGCTAGTGTAGGGAGAAAGGTCACGCTAGTGTAGGGAGAAAGGTCACGCTAGTGTAGGGAGAAAGGATCACGCTAGTGTAAGGAGAAAGGATCACGCTAGTGTAGGGAGAAAGGTCACGCTAGTGTAGGGAGAAAGGATCACGCTAGTGTAGGGAGAAAGGTCACGCTAGTGTAGGGAGAAAGGATCACGCTAGTGAAGGGAGAAAGGTCACGCTAGTGTAGGGAGAAAGGATCACGCTAGTGTAGGGAGAAAGGATCACGCTAGTGTAGGGAGAAAGGATCACGCTAGTGTAGGGAGAAAGGATCACGCTAGTGTAGGGAGAAAGGATCACGCTAGTGTAGGGAGAAAGGATCACGCTAGTGTAGGGAGAAAGGTCACGCTAGTGTAAGGAGAAAGGATCACGCTAGTGTAGGGAGAAAGGATCACGCTAGTGTAAGGAGAAAGGATCACGCTAGTGTAAGGAGAAAGGATCACGCTAGTGTAGGGAGAAAGGTCACGCTAGTGTAGGGAGAAAGGATCACGCTAGTGTAAGGAGAAAGGATCACGCTAGTGTAGGGAGAAAGGATCACGCAAGTGTAGGGAGAAAGGTCACGCTAGTGTAGGGGGAAAGGTCACGCTAGTGTAGGGAGAAACGTCAAACTAGTGTAGGGAGAAAGGATCACGCTAGTGTAGGGAGAAAGGATCACGCTAGTGTAGGGAGAAAGGTCACGCTAGTGTAGGGAGAAAGGTCACGCTAGTGTAGGGAGAAAGGATCACGCTAGTGTAGGGAGAAAGGATCACGCTAGTGTAGGGAGAAAGGTCACGCTAGTGTAGGGAGAAAGGTCACGCTAGTGTAGGGAGAAAGGTCACGCTAGTGTAGGGAGAAAGGTCACGCTAGTGTAGGGAGAAAGGATCACGCTAGTGTAAGGAGAAAGGTCACGCTAGTGTAGGGAGAAAGGATCACGCTAGTGTAAGGAGAAAGGTCACGCTAGTGTAGGGAGAAAGGATCACGCTAGTGTAAGGAGAAAGGATCACGCTAGTGTAAGGAGAAAGGATCACGCTAGTGTAGGGAGAAAGGATCACGCTAGTGTAGGGAGAAAGGTCACGCTAGTGTAGGGAGAAAGGATCACGCTAGTGTAGGGAGAAAGGATCACGCTAGTGTAAGGAGAAAGGTCACGCTAGTGTAGGGAGAAAGGTCACGCTAGTGTAAGGAGAAAGGTCACGCTAGTGTAGGGAGAAAGGATCACGCTAGTGTAAGGAGAAAGGTCACGCTAGTGTAGGGAGAAAGGATCACGCTAGTGTAAGGAGAAAGGTCACGCTAGTGTAGGGAGAAAGGATCACGCTAGTGTAGGGAGAAAGGTCACGCTAGTGTAAGGAGAAAGGTCACGCTAGTGTAGGGAGAAAGGATCACGCTAGTGTAAGGAGAAAGGTCACGCTAGTGTAGGGAGAAAGGATCACGCTAGTGTAAGGAGAAAGGTCACGCTAGTGTAGGGAGAAAGGATCACGCTAGTGTAGGGAGAAAGGTCACGCTAGTGTAAGGAGAAAGGTCACGCTAGTGTAGGGAGAAAGGATCACGCTAGTGTAGGGAGAAAGGATCACGCTAGTGTAAGGAGAAAGGTCACGCTAGTGTAGGGAGAAAGGTCACGCTAGTGTAGGGAGAAAGGATCACGCTAGTGTAAGGAGAAAGGTCACGCTAGTGTAGGGAGAAAGGTCACGCTAGTGTAAGGAGAAAGGTCACGCTAGTGTAGGGAGAAAGGATCACGCTAGTGTAGGGAGAAAGGTCACGCTAGTGTAGGGAGAAAGGTCACGCTAGTGTAGGGAGAAAGGATCACGCTAGTGTAGGGAGAAAGGATCACGCTAGTGTAAGGAGAAAGGATCACGCTAGTGTAAGGAGAAAGGTCACGCTAGTGTAAGGAGAAAGGTCACGCTAGTGTAGGGAGAAAGGTCACGCTAGTGTAAGGAGAAAGGTCACGCTAGTGTAGGGAGAAAGGATCACGCTAGTGTAAGGAGAAAGGTCACGCTAGTGTAGGGAGAAAGGATCACGCTAGTGTAAGGAGAAAGGTCACGCTAGTGTAAGGAGAAAGGTCACGCTAGTGTAGGGAGAAAGGTCACGCTAGTGTAGGGAGAAAGGTCACGCTAGTGTAGGGAGAAAGGTCACGCTAGTGTAGGGAGAAAGGTCACGCTAGTGTAGGGAGAAAGGATCACGCTAGTGTAAGGAGAAAGGTCACGCTAGTGTAGGGAGAAAGGATCACGCTAGTGTAAGGAGAAAGGTCACGCTAGTGTAGGGAGAAAGGATCACGCTAGTGTAAGGAGAAAGGTCACGCTAGTGTAGGGAGAAAGGATCACGCTAGTGTAAGGAGAAAGGTCACGCTAGTGTAGGGAGAAAGGTCACGCTAGTGTAGGGAGAAAGGTCACGCTAGTGTAGGGAGAAAGGATCACGCTAGTGTAGGGAGAAAGGATCACGCTAGTGTAAGGAGAAAGGTCACGCTAGTGTAGGGAGAAAGGTCACGCTAGTGTAGGGAGAAAGGATCACGCTAGTGTAGGGAGAAAGGTCACGCTAGTGTAGGGAGAAAGGATCACGCTAGTGTAAGGAGAAAGGTCACGCTAGTGTAGGGAGAAAGGTCACGCTAGTGTAGGGAGAAAGGATCACGCTAGTGTAGGGAGAAAGGTCACGCTAGTGTAGGGGGAAAGGTCACGCTAGTGTAGGGGGAAAGGTCACGCTAGTGTAGGGAGAAAGGTCACGCTAGTGTAGGGAGAAAGGTCACGCTAGTGTAGGGAGAAAGGATCACGCTAGTGTAGGGAGAAAGGATCACGCTAGTGTAGGGAGAAAGGTCACGCTAGTGTAGGGAGAAAGGTCACGCTAGTGTAGGGAGAAAGGATCACGCTAGTGTAAGGAGAAAGGTCACGCTAGTGTAGGGAGAAAGGATCACGCTAGTGTAAGGAGAAAGGATCACGCTAGTGTAGGGAGAAAGGATCACGCTAGTGTAGGGAGAAAGGTCACGCTGGTGTAGGGAGAAAGGATCACGCTAGTGTAAGGAGAAAGGATCACGCTAGTGTAAGGAGAAAGGTCACGCTAGTGTAGGGAGAAAGGTCACGCTAGTGTAAGGAGAAAGGTCACGCTAGTGTAGGGAGAAAGGATCACGCTAGTGTAAGGAGAAAGGTCACGCTAGTGTAGGGAGAAAGGATCACGCTAGTGTAAGGAGAAAGGTCACGCTAGTGTAGGGAGAAAGGATCACGCTAGTGTAGGGAGAAAGGTCACGCGAGTGTAGGGAGAAAGGTCACGCTAGTGTAGGGAGAAAGGATCACGCTAGTGTAGGGAGAAAGGATCACGCTAGTGTAGGGAGAAAGGTCACGCTAGTGTAGGGAGAAAGGTCACGCTAGTGTAGGGAGAAAGGATCACGCTAGTGTAGGGAGAAAGGTCACGCTAGTGTAAGGAGAAAGGTCACGCTAGTGTAGGGAGAAAGGTCACGCTAGTGTAGGGAGAAAGGTCACGCTAGTGTAGGGAGAAAGGTCACGCTAGTGTAGGGAGAAAGGTCACGCTAGTGTAGGGAGAAAGGATCACGCTAGTGTAGGGAGAAAGGTCACGCTAGTGTAAGGAGAAAGGTCACGCTAGTGTAGGGAGAAAGGTCACGCTAGTGTAGGGAGAAAGGTCACGCTAGTGTAGGGAGAAAGGTCACGCTAGTGTAGGGAGAAAGGTCACGCTAGTGTAGGGAGAAAGGTCACGCTAGTGTAGGGAGAAAGGTCACGCTAGTGTAGGAAGAAAGGTCACGCTAGTGTAGGGAGAAAGGTCACGCTAGTGTAGGGAGAAAGGTCACGCTAGTGTAGGGAGAAAGGTCACGCTAGTGTAGGGAGAAAGGTCACGCTAGTGTAGGGAGAAAGGATCACGCAAGTGTAGGGAGAAAGGATCACGCTAGTGTAGGGAGAAAGGATCACGCTAGTGTAGGGAGAAAGGATCACGCTAGTGTAGGGAGAAAGGATCACGCTAGTGTAAGGAGAAAGGATCACGCTAGTGTAGGGAGAAAGGTCACGCTAGTGTAGGGAGAAAGGTCACGCTAGTGTAGGGAGAAAGGTCACGCTAGTGTAAGGAGAAAGGATCACGCTAGTGTAAGGAGAAAGGATCACGCTAGTGTAGGGAGAAAGGATCACGCTATTGTAGGGAGAAAGGATCACGCTAGTGTAAGGAGAAAGGATCACGCTAGTGTAGGGAGAAAGGTCACGCTAGTGTAGGGAGAAAGGATCACGCTAGTGTAAGGAGAAAGGATCACGCTAGTGTAAGGAGAAAGGATCACGCTAGTGTAGGGAGAAAGGTCACGCTAGTGTAGGGAGAAAGGATCACGCTAGTGTAAGGAGAAAGGATCACGCTAGTGTAGGGAGAAAGGATCACGCAAGTGTAGGGAGAAAGGTCACGCTAGTGTAGGGGGAAAGGTCACGCTAGTGTAAGGAGAAAGGTCACGCTAGTGTAGGGAGAAAGGATCACGCTAGTGTAGGGAGAAAGGATCACGCTAGTGTAGGGAGAAAGGTCACGCTAGTGTAGGGAGAAAGGTCACGCTAGTGTAGGGAGAAAGGATCACGCTAGTGTAGGGAGAAAGGATCACGCTAGTGTAGGGAGAAAGGTCACGCTAGTGTAGGGAGAAAGGTCACGCTAGTGTAGGGAGAAAGGTCACGCTAGTGTAGGGAGAAAGGATCACGCTAGTGTAAGGAGAAAGGTCACGCTAGTGTAGGGAGAAAGGATCACGCTAGTGTAAGGAGAAAGGTCACGCTAGTGTAGGGAGAAAGGTCACGCTAGTGTAGGGAGAAAGGATCACGCTAGTGTAAGGAGAAAGGATCACGCTAGTGTAAGGAGAAAGGATCACGCTAGTGTAAGGAGAAAGGATCACGCTAGTGTAGGGAGAAAGGATCACGCTAGTGTAGGGAGAAAGGTCACGCTAGTGTAGGGAGAAAGGATCACGCTAGTGTAAGGAGAAAGGATCACGCTAGTGTAAGGAGAAAGGTCACGCTAGTGTAGGGAGAAAGGTCACGCTAGTGTAAGGAGAAAGGTCACGCTAGTGTAGGGAGAAAGGATCACGCTAGTGTAGGGAGAAAGGTCACGCTAGTGTAGGGAGAAAGGATCACGCTAGTGTAAGGAGAAAGGTCACGCTAGTGTAGGGAGAAAGGATCACGCTAGTGTAGGGAGAAAGGTCACGCTAGTGTAAGGAGAAAGGTCACGCTAGTGTAGGGAGAAAGGATCACGCTAGTGTAAGGAGAAAGGTCACGCTAGTGTAGGGAGAAAGGATCACGCTAGTGTAAGGAGAAAGGTCACGCTAGTGTAGGGAGAAAGGTCACGCTAGTGTAGGGAGAAAGGTCACGCTAGTGTAAGGAGAAAGGTCACGCTAGTGTAGGGAGAAAGGTCACGCTAGTGTAGGGAGAAAGGTCACGCTAGTGTAGGGAGAAAGGTCACGCTAGTGTAAGGAGAAAGGTCACGCTAGTGTAGGGAGAAAGGATCACGCTAGTGTAAGGAGAAAGGTCACGCTAGTGTAGGGAGAAAGGATCACGCTAGTGTAGGGAGAAAGGTCACGCTAGTGTAGGGAGAAAGGATCACGCTAGTGTAAGGAGAAAGGTCACGCTAGTGTAGGGAGAAAGGTCACGCTAGTGTAGGGAGAAAGGTCACGCTAGTGTAGGGAGAAAGGATCACGCTAGTGTAAGGAGAAAGGTCACGCTAGTGTAGGGAGAAAGGATCACGCTAGTGTAAGGAGAAAGGATCACGCTAGTGTAGGGAGAAAGGATCACGCTAGTGTAGGGAGAAAGGATCACGCTAGTGTAGGGAGAAAGGTCACGCTGGTGTAGGGAGAAAGGATCACGCTAGTGTAAGGAGAAAGGATCACGCTAGTGTAAGGAGAAAGGTCACGCTAGTGTAGGGAGAAAGGTCACGCTAGTGTAAGGAGAAAGGTCACGCTAGTGTAGGGAGAAAGGATCACGCTAGTGTAAGGAGAAAGGTCACGCTAGTGTAGGGAGAAAGGATCACGCTAGTGTAAGGAGAAAGGTCACGCTAGTGTAGGGAGAAAGGATCACGCTAGTGTAGGGAGAAAGGTCACGCTAGTGTAGGGAGAAAGGTCACGCTAGTGTAGGGAGAAAGGATCACGCTAGTGTAGGGAGAAAGGATCACGCTAGTGTAGGGAGAAAGGTCACGCTAGTGTAGGGAGAAAGGATCACGCTAGTGTAGGGAGAAAGGATCACGCTAGTGTAGGGAGAAAGGTCACGCTAGTGTAGGGAGAAAGGTCACGCTAGTGTAGGGAGAAAGGTCACGCTAGTGTAGGGAGAAAGGTCACGCTAGTGTAGGGAGAAAGGTCACGCTAGTGTAAGGAGAAAGGTCACGCTAGTGTAGGGAGAAAGGATCACGCTAGTGTAAGGAGAAAGGTCACGCTAGTGTAGGGAGAAAGGATCACGCTAGTGTAAGGAGAAAGGTCACGCTAGTGTAGGGAGAAAGGATCACGCTAGTGTAAGGAGAAAGGTCACGCTAGTGTAGGGAGAAAGGTCACGCTAGTGTAGGGAGAAAGGTCACGCTAGTGTAGGGAGAAAGGATCACGCTAGTGTAGGGAGAAAGGATCACGCTAGTGTAAGGAGAAAGGTCACGCTAGTGTAGGGAGAAAGGTCACGCTAGTGTAGGGAGAAAGGATCACGCTAGTGTAGGGAGAAAGGTCACGCTAGTGTAGGGAGAAAGGATCACGCTAGTGTAAGGAGAAAGGTCACGCTAGTGTAGGGAGAAAGGTCACGCTAGTGTAGGGAGAAAGGATCACGCTAGTGTAGGGAGAAAGGTCACGCTAGTGTAGGGGGAAAGGTCACGCTAGTGTAGGGGGAAAGGTCACGCTAGTGTAGGGAGAAAGGTCATGCTAGTGTAGGGAGAAAGGTCACGCTAGTGTAGGGAGAAAGGATCACGCTAGTGTAGGGAGAAAGGATCACGCTAGTGTAGGGAGAAAGGTCACGCTAGTGTAGGGAGAAAGGTCACGCTAGTGTAGGGAGAAAGGTCACGCTAGTGTAGGGAGAAAGGATCACGCTAGTGTAAGGAGAAAGGTCACGCTAGTGTAGGGAGAAAGGATCACGCTAGTGTAAGGAGAAAGGTCACGCTAGTGTAGGGAGAAAGGATCACGCTAGTGTAAGGAGAAAGGATCACGCTAGTGTAGGGAGAAAGGATCACGCTAGTGTAGGGAGAAAGGTCACGCTGGTGTAGGGAGAAAGGATCACGCTAGTGTAAGGAGAAAGGATCACGCTAGTGTAAGGAGAAAGGTCACGCTAGTGTAGGGAGAAAGGTCACGCTAGTGTAAGGAGAAAGGTCACGCTAGTGTAGGGAGAAAGGATCACGCTAGTGTAAGGAGAAAGGTCACGCTAGTGTAGGGAGAAAGGATCACGCTAGTGTAAGGAGAAAGGTCACGCTAGTGTAGGGAGAAAGGATCACGCTAGTGTAGGGAGAAAGGTCACGCTAGTGTAGGGAAAAAGGATCACGCTAGTGTAGGGAGAAAGGATCACGCTAGTGTAGGGAGAAAGGTCACGCTAGTGTAGGGAGAAAGGTCACGCTAGTGTAGGGAGAAAGGTCACGCTAGTGTAGGGAGAAAGGATCACGCTAGTGTAGGGAGAAAGGTCACGCTAGTGTAAGGAGAAAGGTCACGCTAGTGTAGGGAGAAAGGTCACGCTAGTGTAGGGAGAAAGGTCACGCTAGTGTAGGGAGAAAGGTCACGCTAGTGTAGGGAGAAAGGTCACGCTAGTGTAGGGAGAAAGGATCACGCTAGTGTAGGGAGAAAGGTCACGCTAGTGTAGGGAGAAAGGTCACGCTAGTGTAGGGAGAAAGGTCACGCTAGTGTAGGGAGAAAGGTCACGCTAGTGTAGGGAGAAAGGTCACGCTGGTGTAGGGAGAAAGGTCACGCTAGTGTAGGGAGAAAGGTCACGCTAGTGTAGGGAGAAAGGTCACGCTAGTGTAGGAAGAAAGGTCACGCTAGTGTAGGGAGAAAGGTCACGCTAGTGTAGGGAGAAAGGTCACGCTAGTGTAGGGAGAAAGGTCACGCTAGTGTAGGGAGAAAGGTCACGCTAGTGTAGGGAGAAAGGATCACGCAAGTGTAGGGAGAAAGGATCACGCTAGTGTAGGGAGAAAGGATCACGCTAGTGTAGGGAGAAAGGATCACGCTAGTGTAGGGAGAAAGGATCACGCTAGTGTAGGGAGAAAGGATCACGCTAGTGTAAGGAGAAAGGATCACGCTAGTGTAGGGAGAAAGGTCACGCTAGTGTAGGGAGAAAGGTCACGCTAGTGTAGGGAGAAAGGTCACGCTAGTGTAAGGAGAAAGGATCACGCTAGTGTAAGGAGAAAGGATCACGCTAGTGTAGGGAGAAAGGATCACGCTATTGTAGGGAGAAAGGATCACGCTAGTGTAAGGAGAAAGGATCACGCTAGTGTAGGGAGAAAGGTCACGCTAGTGTAGGGAGAAAGGATCACGCTAGTGTAAGGAGAAAGGATCACGCTAGTGTAAGGAGAAAGGATCACGCTAGTGTAAGGAGAAAGGATCACGCTAGTGTAGGGAGAAAGGTCACGCTAGTGTAGGGAGAAAGGATCACGCTGGTGTAAGGAGAAAGGATCACGCTAGTGTAGGGAGAAAGGATCACGCAAGTGTAGGGAGAAAGGTCACGCTAGTGTAGGGGGAAAGGTCACGCTAGTGTAGGGAGAAAGGTCACGCTAGTGTAGGGAGAAAGGATCACGCTAGTGTAGGGAGAAAGGATCACGCTAGTGTAGGGAGAAAGGTCACGCTAGTGTAGGGAGAAAGGTCACGCTAGTGTAGGGAGAAAGGATCACGCTAGTGTAGGGAGAAAGGATCACGCTAGTGTAGGGAGAAAGGTCACGCTAGTGTAGGGAGAAAGGTCACGCTAGTGTAGGGAGAAAGGTCACGCTAGTGTAGGGAGAAAGGATCACGCTAGTGTAAGGAGAAAGGTCACGCTAGTGTAGGGAGAAAGGATCACGCTAGTGTAAGGAGAAAGGTCACGCTAGTGTAGGGAGAAAGGTCACGCTAGTGTAGGGAGAAAGGATCACGCTAGTGTAAGGAGAAAGGATCACGCTAGTGTAAGGAGAAAGGATCACGCTAGTGTAGGGAGAAAGGATCACGCTAGTGTAGGGAGAAAGGTCACGCTAGTGTAGGGAGAAAGGATCACGCTAGTGTAAGGAGAAAGGATCACGCTAGTGTAAGGAGAAAGGTCACGCTAGTGTAGGGAGAAAGGTCACGCTAGTGTAAGGAGAAAGGTCACGCTAGTGTAGGGAGAAAGGATCACGCTAGTGTAAGGAGAAAGGTCACGCTAGTGTAGGGAGAAAGGATCACGCTAGTGTAAGGAGAAAGGTCACGCTAGTGTAGGGAGAAAGGATCACGCTAGTGTAGGGAGAAAGGTCACGCTAGTGTAAGGAGAAAGGTCACGCTAGTGTAGGGAGAAAGGATCACGCTAGTGTAAGGAGAAAGGTCACGCTAGTGTAGGGAGAAAGGATCACGCTAGTGTAAGGAGAAAGGTCACGCTAGTGTAGGGAGAAAGGATCACGCTAGTGTAGGGAGAAAGGTCACGCTAGTGTAAGGAGAAAGGTCACGCTAGTGTAGGGAGAAAGGATCACGCTAGTGTAAGGAGAAAGGTCACGCTAGTGTAGGGAGAAAGGTCACGCTAGTGTAGGGAGAAAGGATCACGCTAGTGTAAGGAGAAAGGTCACGCTAGTGTAGGGAGAAAGGTCACGCTAGTGTAAGGAGAAAGGTCACGCTAGTGTAGGGAGAAAGGATCACGCTAGTGTAAGGAGAAAGGTCACGCTAGTGTAGGGAGAAAGGACCACGCTAGTGTAAGGAGAAAGGTCACGCTAGTGTAGGGAGAAAGGACCACGCTAGTGTAAGGAGAAAGGTCACGCTAGTGTAGGGAGAAAGGTCACGCTAGTGTAGGGAGAAAGGTCACGCTAGTGTAAGGAGAAAGGTCACGCTAGTGTAGGGAGAAAGGTCACGCTAGTGTAGGGAGAAAGGTCACGCTAGTGTAAGGAGAAAGGTCACGCTAGTGTAGGGAGAAAGGATCACGCTAGTGTAAGGAGAAAGGTCACGCTAGTGTAGGGAGAAAGGATCACGCTGGTGTAGGGAGAAAGGTCACGCTAGTGTAGGGAGAAAGGATCACGCTAGTGTAAGGAGAAAGGTCACGCTAGTGTAGGGAGAAAGGTCACGCTAGTGTAGGGAGAAAGGTCACGCTAGTGTAAGGAGAAAGGTCACGCTAGTGTAGGGAGAAAGGATCACGCTAGTGTAAGGAGAAAGGTCACGCTAGTGTAGGGAGAAAGGATCACGCTAGTGTAAGGAGAAAGGATCACGCTAGTGTAGGGAGAAAGGATCACGCTAGTGTAGGGAGAAAGGTCACGCTGGTGTAGGGAGAAAGGATCACGCTAGTGTAAGGAGAAAGGATCACGCTAGTGTAAGGAGAAAGGTCACGCTAGTGTAGGGAGAAAGGTCACGCTAGTGTAAGGAGAAAGGTCACGCTAGTGTAGGGAGAAAGGATCACGCTAGTGTAAGGAGAAAGGTCACGCTAGTGTAGGGAGAAAGGATCACGCTAGTGTAAGGAGAAAGGTCACGCTAGTGTAGGGAGAAAGGATCACGCTAGTGTAGGGAGAAAGGTCACGCTAGTGTAGGGAGAAAGGTCACGCTAGTGTAGGGAGAAAGGATCACGCTAGTGTAGGGAGAAAGGATCACGCTAGTGTAGGGAGAAAGGTCACGCTAGTGTAGGGAGAAAGGTCACGCTAGTGTAGGGAGAAAGGTCACGCTAGTGTAGGGAGAAAGGATCACGCTGGTGTAGGGAGAAAGGTCACGCTAGTGTAAGGAGAAAGGTCACGCTAGTGTAGGGAGAAAGGTCACGCTAGTGTAGGGAGAAAGGTCACGCTAGTGTAGGGAGAAAGGTCACGCTAGTGTAGGGAGAAAGGATCACGCTAGTGTAGGGAGAAAGGATCACGCTAGTGTAGGGAGAAAGGTCACGCTAGTGTAGGGAGAAAGGTCACGCTAGTGTAGGGAGAAAGGTCACGCTAGTGTAGGGAGAAAGGTCACGCTAGTGTAGGGAGAAAGGTCACGCTAGTGTAGGGAGAAAGGTCACGCTAGTGTAGGGAGAAAGGTCACGCTAGTGTAGGGAGAAAGGTCACGCTAGTGTAGGGAGAAAGGTCACGCTAGTGTAGGAAGAAAGGTCACGCTAGTGTAGGGAGAAAGGTCACGCTAGTGTAGGGAGAAAGGTCACGCTAGTGTAGGGAGAAAGGTCACGCTAGTGTAGGGAGAAAGGTCACGCTAGTGTAGGGAGAAAGGATCACGCAAGTGTAGGGAGAAAGGATCACGCTAGTGTAGGGAGAAAGGATCACGCTAGTGTAGGGAGAAAGGATCACGCTAGTGTAGGGAGAAAGGATCACGCTAGTTTAAGGAGAAAGGATCACGCTAGTGTAGGGAGAAAGGTCACGCTAGTGTAGGGAGAAAGGTCACGCTAGTGTAAGGAGAAAGGATCACGCTAGTGTAGGGAGAAAGGATCACGCTAGTGTAGGGAGAAAGGATCACGCTATTGTAGGGAGAAAGAATCACGCTAGTGTAAGGAGAAAGGATCACGCTAGTGTAGGGAGAAAGGTCACGCTAGTGTAGGGAGAAAGGATCACGCTAGTGTAAGGAGAAAGGATCACGCTAGTGTAAGGAGAAAGGATCACGCTAGTGTAAGGAGAAAGGATCACGCTAGTGTAGGGAGAAAGGTCACGCTAGTGTAGGGAGAAAGGATCACGCTAGTGTAAGGAGAAAGGATCACGCTAGTGTAGGGAGAAAGGATCACGCTAGTGTAGGGAGAAAGGATCACGCAAGTGTAGGGAGAAAGGTCACGCTAGTGTAGGGGGAAAGGTCACGCTAGTGTAGGGAGAAAGGTCACGCTAGTGTAGGGAGAAAGGATCACGCTAGTGTAGGGAGAAAGGATCACGCTAGTGTAGGGAGAAAGGTCACGCTAGTGTAGGGAGAAAGGTCACGCTAGTGTAGGGAGAAAGGATCACGCTAGTGTAGGGAGAAAGGATCACGCTAGTGTAGGGAGAAAGGTCACGCTAGTGTAGGGAGAAAGGTCACGCTAGTGTAGGGAGAAAGGTCACGCTAGTGTAGGGAGAAAGGATCACGCTAGTGTAAGGAGAAAGGTCACGCTAGTGTAGGGAGAAAGGATCACGCTAGTGTAAGGAGAAAGGTCACGCTAGTGTAAGGAGAAAGGTCACGCTAGTGTAGGGAGAAAGGATCACGCTAGTGTAAGGAGAAAGGATCACGCTAGTGTAGGGAGAAAGGATCACGCTAGTGTAGGGAGAAAGGTCACGCTAGTGTAGGGAGAAAGGATCACGCTAGTGTAAGGAGAAAGGATCACGCTAGTGTAAGGAGAAAGGTCACGCTAGTGTAGGGAGAAAGGTCACGCTAGTGTAGGGAGAAAGGTCACGCTAGTGTAGGGAGAAAGGATCACGCTAGTGTAAGGAGAAAGGTCACGCTAGTGTAGGGAGAAAGGATCACGCTAGTGTAAGGAGAAAGGTCACGCTAGTGTAGGGAGAAAGGATCACGCTAGTGTAGGGAGAAAGGTCACGCTAGTGTAAGGAGAAAGGTCACGCTAGTGTAGGGAGAAAGGATCACGCTAGTGTAAGGAGAAAGGTCACGCTAGTGTAGGGAGAAAGGATCACGCTAGTGTAAGGAGAAAGGTCACGCTAGTGTAGGGAGAAAGGATCACGCTAGTGTAGGGAGAAAGGTCACGCTAGTGTAAGGAGAAAGGTCACGCTAGTGTAGGGAGAAAGGTCACGCTAGTGTAGGGAGAAAGGATCACGCTAGTGTAAGGAGAAAGGTCACGCTAGTGTAGGGAGAAAGGTCACGCTAGTGTAGGGAGAAAGGATCACGCTAGTGTAAGGAGAAAGGTCACGCTAGTGTAGGGAGAAAGGTCACGCTAGTGTAAGGAGAAAGGTCACGCTAGTGTAGGGAGAAAGGATCACGCTAGTGTAGGGAGAAAGGTCACGCTAGTGTAGGGAGAAAGGTCACGCTAGTGTAGGGAGAAAGGTCACGCTAGTGTAGGGAGAAAGGATCACGCTAGTGTAAGGAGAAAGGATCACGCTAGTGTAAGGAGAAAGGTCACGCTAGTGTAAGGAGAAAGGTCACGCTAGTGTAAGGAGAAAGGTCACGCTAGTGTAGAGAGAAAGGATCACGCTAGTGTAAGGAGAAAGGTCACGCTAGTGTAGGGAGAAAGGATCACGCTAGTGTAAGGAGAAAGGTCACGCTAGTGTAGGGAGAAAGGTCACGCTAGTGTAGGGAGAAAGGTCACGCTAGTGTAAGGAGAAAGGTCACGCTAGTGTAGGGAGAAAGGTCACGCTAGTGTAGGGAGAAAGGTCACGCTAGTGTAGGGAGAAAGGTCACGCTAGTGTAAGGAGAAAGGATCACGCTAGTGTAAGGAGAAAGGTCACGCTAGTGTAGGGAGAAAGGATCACGCTAGTGTAAGGAGAAAGGTCACGCTAGTGTAGGGAGAAAGGATCACGCTAGTGTAAGGAGAAAGGTCACGCTAGTGTAGGGAGAAAGGATCACGCTAGTGTAAGGAGAAAGGTCACGCTAGTGTAGGGAGAAAGGTCACGCTAGTGTAAGGAGAAAGGTCACGCTAGTGTAGGGAGAAAGGATCACGCTAGTGTAAGGAGAAAGGTCACGCTAGTGTAGGGAGAAAGGTCACGCTAGTGTAAGGAGAAAGGTCACGCTAGTGTAGGGAGAAAGGATCACGCTAGTGTAAGGAGAAAGGTCACGCTAGTGTAGGGAGAAAGGTCACGCTAGTGTAGGGAGAAAGGTCACGCTAGTGTAAGGAGAAAGGTCACGCTAGTGTAGGGAGAAAGGTCACGCTAGTGTAGGGAGAAAGGTCACGCTAGTGTAAGGAGAAAGGATCACGCTAGTGTAAGGAGAAAGGTCACGCTAGTGTAGGGAGAAAGGATCACGCTAGTGTAAGGAGAAAGGTCACGCTAGTGTAGGGAGAAAGGATCACGCTAGTGTAAGGAGAAAGGTCACGCTAGTGTAGGGAGAAAGGATCACGCTAGTGTAAGGAGAAAGGTCACGCTAGTGTAGGGAGAAAGGTCACGCTAGTGTAAGGAGAAAGGTCACGCTAGTGTAGGGAGAAAGGATCACGCTAGTGTAAGGAGAAAGGTCACGCTAGTGTAGGGAGAAAGGATCACGCTAGTGTAGGGAGAAAGGATCACGCTAGTGTAAGGAGAAAGGTCACGCTAGTGTAAGGAGAAAGGTCACGCTAGTGTAGGGAGAAAGGATCACGCTAGTGTAAGGAGAAAGGTCACGCTAGTGTAGGGAGAAAGGTCACGCTAGTGTAAGGAGAAAGGTCACGCTAGTGTAGGGAGAAAGGATCACGCTAGTGTAAGGAGAAAGGTCACGCTAGTGTAGGGAGAAAGGATCACGCTAGTGTAAGGAGAAAGGTCACGCTAGTGTAGGGAGAAAGGATCACGCTAGTGTAAGGAGAAAGGTCACGCTAGTGTAGGGAGAAAGGTCACGCTAGTGTAAGGAGAAAGGTCACGCTAGTGTAGGGAGAAAGGATCACGCTAGTGTAGGGAGAAAGGTCACGCTAGTGTAAGGAGAAAGGTCACGCTAGTGTAGGGAGAAAGGATCACGCTAGTGTAAGGAGAAAGGTCACGCTAGTGTAGGGAGAAAGGTCACGCTAGTGTAGGGAGAAAGGTCACGCTAGTGTAGGGAGAAAGGATCACGCTAGTGTAAGGAGAAAGGTCACGCTAGTGTAGGGAGAAAGGTCACGCTAGTGTAAGGAGAAAGGTCACGCTAGTGTAGGGAGAAAGGATCACGCTAGTGTAGGGAGAAAGGTCACGCTAGTGTAGGGAGAAAGGTCACGCTAGTGTAGGGAGAAAGGATCACGCTAGTGTAAGGAGAAAGGATCACGCTAGTGTAAGGAGAAAGGTCACGCTAGTGTAGGGAGAAAGGTCACGCTAGTGTAAGGAGAAAGGTCACGCTAGTGTAAGGAGAAAGGTCACGCTAGTGTAGAGAGAAAGGATCACGCTAGTGTAAGGAGAAAGGTCACGCTAGTGTAGGGAGAAAGGATCACGCTAGTGTAAGGAGAAAGGTCACGCTAGTGTAGGGAGAAAGGTCACGCTAGTGTAGGGAGAAAGGTCACGCTAGTGTAAGGAGAAAGGTCACGCTAGTGTAGGGAGAAAGGTCACGCTAGTGTAGGGAGAAAGGTCACGCTAGTGTAGGGAGAAAGGTCACGCTAGTGTAAGGAGAAAGGATCACGCTAGTGTAAGGAGAAAGGTCACGCTAGTGTAGGGAGAAAGGAACACGCTAGTGTAAGGAGAAAGGTCACGCTAGTGTAGGGAGAAAGGATCACGCTAGTGTAAGGAGAAAGGTCACGCTAGTGTAGGGAGAAAGGATCACGCTAGTGTAAGGAGAAAGGTCACGCTAGTGTAGGGAGAAAGGTCACGCTAGTGTAAGGAGAAAGGTCACGCTAGTGTAGGGAGAAAGGATCACGCTAGTGTAAGGAGAAAGGTCACGCTAGTGTAGGGAGAAAGGTCACGCTAGTGTAAGGAGAAAGGTCACGCTAGTGTAGGGAGAAAGGATCACGCTAGTGTAAGGAGAAAGGTCACGCTAGTGTAGGGAGAAAGGTCACGCTAGTGTAGGGAGAAAGGTCACGCTAGTGTAAGGAGAAAGGTCACGCTAGTGTAGGGAGAAAGGTCACGCTAGTGTAGGGAGAAAGGTCACGCTAGTGTAAGGAGAAAGGATCACGCTAGTGTAAGGAGAAAGGTCACGCTAGTGTAGGGAGAAAGGATCACGCTAGTGTAAGGAGAAAGGTCACGCTAGTGTAGGGAGAAAGGTCACGCTAGTGTAAGGAGAAAGGTCACGCTAGTGTAGGGAGAAAGGATCACGCTAGTGTAAGGAGAAAGGTCACGCTAGTGTAGGGAGAAAGGATCACGCTAGTGTAGGGAGAAAGGATCACGCTAGTGTAAGGAGAAAGGTCACGCTAGTGTAAGGAGAAAGGTCACGCTAGTGTAGGGAGAAAGGATCACGCTAGTGTAAGGAGAAAGGTCACGCTAGTGTAGGGAGAAAGGTCACGCTAGTGTAAGGAGAAAGGTCACGCTAGTGTAAGGAGAAAGGTCACGCTAGTGTAAGGAGAAAGGATCACGCTAGTGTAAGGAGAAAGGTCACGCTAGTGTAGGGAGAAAGGATCACGCTAGTGTAGGGAGAAAGGTCACGCTAGTGTAAGGAGAAAGGTCACGCTAGTGTAGGGAGAAAGGATCACGCTAGTGTAAGGAGAAAGGTCACGCTAGTGTAGGGAGAAAGGATCACGCTAGTGTAGGGAGAAAGGATCACGCTAGTGTAAGGAGAAAGGTCACGCTAGTGTAAGGAGAAAGGTCACGCTAGTGTAGGGAGAAAGGATCACGCTAGTGTAAGGAGAAAGGTCACGCTAGTGTAGGGAGAAAGGTCACGCTAGTGTAAGGAGAAAGGTCACGCTAGTGTAGGGAGAAAGGATCACGCTAGTGTAGGGAGAAAGGATCACGCTAGTGTAAGGAGAAAGGTCACGCTAGTGTAGGGAGAAAGGATCACGCTAGTGTAAGGAGAAAGGTCACGCTAGTGTAGGGAGAAAGGATCACGCTAGTGTAAGGAGAAAGGTCACGCTAGTGTAGGGAGAAAGGATCACGCTAGTGTAAGGAGAAAGGTCACGCTAGTGTAGGGAGAAAGGTCACGCTAGTGTAAGGAGAAAGGTCACGCTAGTGTAGGGAGAAAGGATCACGCTAGTGTAAGGAGAAAGGTCACGCTAGTGTAGGGAGAAAGGATCACGCTAGTGTAGGGAGAAAGGATCACGCTAGTGTAAGGAGAAAGGTCACGCTAGTGTAAGGAGAAAGGTCACGCTAGTGTAGGGAGAAAGGATCACGCTAGTGTAAGGAGAAAGGTCACGCTAGTGTAGGGAGAAAGGTCACGCTAGTGTAAGGAGAAAGGTCACGCTAGTGTAGGGAGAAAGGATCACGCTAGTGTAAGGAGAAAGGTCACGCTAGTGTAGGGAGAAAGGATCACGCTAGTGTAGGGAGAAAGGATCACGCAATCAGGAAAAGGTCCTGTAAGCTGGAAAAGGTCTCACAAGCAGGAAAAGGTCTCACAAGCAGGAAAAGGTCTCACAAGCAGGAAAAGGTCCTGCAATCAGGAAAAGGTCTCACAAGCAGGAAAAGGTCCTGCAATCAGGAAAAGGTCTCACAAGCAGGAAAAGGTCTCACAAGCAGGAAAAGGTCTCACAAGCAGGAAAAGGTCACACAATCAGGAAAAGGTCCTGCAATCAGGAAAAGGTCTCACAAGCAGGAAAAGGTCACACAAGCAGGAAAAGGTCACACAATCAGGAAAAGGTCCTGCAATCAGGAAAAGGTCTCACAAGCAGGAAAAGGTCTCACAAGCAGGAAAAGGTCTCACAAGCAGGAAAAGGTCTCACAAGCAGGAAAAGGTCACACAAGCAGGAAAAGGTCCTGCAATCAGGAAAAGGTCTCACAAGCAGGAAAAGGTCTCACAAGCAGGAAAAGGTCTCACAAGCAGGAAAAGGTCTCACAAGCAGGAAAAGGTCTCACAAGCAGGAAAAGGTCACACAAGCAGGAAAAGGTCCTGCAATCAGGAAAAGGTCCTGCAATCAGGAAAAGGTCTCACAAGCAGGAAAAGGTCACACAAGCAGGAAAAGGTCACACAAGCAGGAAAAGGTCCTGCAATCAGGAAAAGGTCCTGCAATCAGGAAAAGGTCCTGCAATCAGGAAAAGGTCTCACAAGCAGGAAAAGGTCACACAAGCAGGAAAAGGTCTCACAAGCAGGAAAAGGTCTCACAAGCAGGAAAAGGTCACACAAGCAGGAAAAGGTCGCACAATCAGGAAAAGGTCACACAAGCAGGAAAAGGTCTCACAAGCAGGAAAAGGTCTCACAAGCAGGAAAAGGTCTCACAAGCAGGAAAAGGTCACACAAGCAGGAAAAGGTCACACAAGCAGGAAAAGGTCTCACAAGCAGGAAAAGGTCTCACAAGCAGGAAAAGGTCTCACAAGCAGGAAAAGGTCTCACAAGCAGGAAAAGGTCACACAAGCAGGAAAAGGTCTCACAAGCAGGAAAAGGTCTCACAAGCAGGAAAAGGTCACACAATCAGGAAAAGGTCTCACAAGCAGGAAAAGGTCTCACAAGCAGGAAAAGGTCCTGCAATCAGGAAAAGGTCACACAAGCAGGAAAAGGTCACACAAGCAGGAAAAGGTCTCACAAGCAGGAAAAGGTCTCACAAGCAGGAAAAGGTCTCACAAGCAGGAAAAGGTCTCACAATCAGGAAAAGGTCACACAATCAGGAAAAGGTCTCACAAGCAGGAAAAGGTCCTGCAATCAGGAAAAGGTCCTGCAATCAGGAAAAGGTCTCACAAGCAGGAAAAGGTCTCACAAGCAGGAAAAGGTCTCACAAGCAGGAAAAGGTCACACAAGCAGGAAAAGGTCACACAAGCAGGAAAAGGTCACACAAGCAGGAAAAGGTCTCACAAGCAGGAAAAGGTCTCACAAGCAGGAAAAGGTCTCACAAGCAGGAAAAGGTCTCACAAGCAGGAAAAGGTCTCACAAGCAGGAAAAGGTCTCACAAGCAGGAAAAGGTCTCACAAGCAGGAAAAGGTCTCACAAGCAGGAAAAGGTCTCACAAGCAGGAAAAGGTCTCACAAGCAGGAAAAGGTCTCACAAGCAGGAAAAGGTCTCACAAGCAGGAAAAGGTCACACAAGCAGGAAAAGGTCTCACAAGCAGGAAAAGGTCTCACAAGCAGGAAAAGGTCTCACAAGCAGGAAAAGGTCTCACAAGCAGGAAAAGGTCACACAAGCAGGAAAAGGTCACACAAGCAGGAAAAGGTCTCACAAGCAGGAAAAGGTCACACGAGCAGGAAAACGTCACACAAGCAGGAAAAGGTCACACAAGCAGGAAAAGGTCTCACAAGCAGGAAAAGGTCTCACAAGCAGGAAAAGGTCTCACAAGCAGGAAAAGGTCTCACAAGCAGGAAAAGGTCTCACAAGCAGGAAAAGGTCTCACAAGCAGGAAAAGGTCGCACAATCAGGAAAAGGTCTCACAAGCAGGAAAAGGTCTCACAAGCAGGAAAAGGTCTCACAAGCAGGAAAAGGTCTCACAAGCAGGAAAAGGTCTCACAAGCAGGAAAAGGTCTCACAAGCAGGAAAAGGTCTCACAAGCAGGAAAAGGTCTCACAAGCAGGAAAAGGTCGCACAAGCAGGAAAAGGTCATGCAATCAGGAAAAGGTCATGCAATCAGGAAAAGGTCATGCAAGCAGGAAAAGGTCTCACAAGCAGGAAAAGGTCACACGAGCAGGAAAAGGTCACACGAGCAGGAAAAGGTCACACGAGCAGGAAAAGGTCACACGAGCAGGAAAAGGTCTCACAAGCAGGAAAAGGTCTCACAAGCAGGAAAAGGTCTCACAAGCAGGAAAAGGTCTCACAAGCAGGAAAAGGTCTCACAAGCAGGAAAAGGTCCTGCAATCAGGAAAAGGTCTCACAAGCAGGAAAAGGTCTCACAAGCAGGAAAAGGTCTCACAAGCAGGAAAAGGTCTCACAAGCAGGAAAAGGTCGCACAAGCAGGAAAAGGTCACACAAGCAGGAAAAGGTCACACAAGCAGGAAAAGGTCACACGAGCAGGAAAAGGTCACACGAGCAGGAAAAGGTCACACAATCAGGAAAAGGTCCTGCAATCAGGAAAAGGTCTCACAATCAGGAAAAGGTCTCACAAGCAGGAAAAGGTCTCACAAGCAGGAAAAGGTCTCACAAGCAGGAAAAGGTCTCACAAGCAGGAAAAGGTCGCACAAGCAGGAAAAGGTCACACAAGCAGGAAAAGGTCACACGAGCAGGAAAACGTCACACAAGCAGGAAAAGGTCACACGAGCAGGAAAAGGTCACACGAGCAGGAAAAGGTCACACGAGCAGGAAAAGGTCACACGAGCAGGAAAAGGTCACACGAGCAGGAAAAGGTCACACGAGCAGGAAAAGGTCACACGAGCAGGAAAAGGTCACACGAGCAGGAAAAGGTCACACGAGCAGGAAAAGGTCTCACAAACAGGAAAAGGTCACACGAGCAGGAAAAGGTCTCACAAGCAGGAAAAGGTCTCACAAGCAGGAAAAGGTCTCACAAGCAGGAAAAGGTCGCACAAGCAGGAAAAGGTCTCACAAGCAGGAAAAGGTCTCACAAGCAGGAAAAGGTCGCACAAGCAGGAAAAGGTCACACGAGCAGGAAAAGGTCACACGAGCAGGAAAAGGTCACACGAGCAGGAAAAGGTCACACGAGCAGGAAAAGGTCACACAAGCAGGAAAAGGTCACACAAGCAGGAAAAGGTCACACAAGCAGGAAAAGGTCACACAAGCAGGAAAAGGTCACACAAGCAGGAAAAGGTCACACGAGCAGGAAAAGGTCACACAAGCAGGAAAAGGTCACACGAGCAGGAAAAGGTCACACGAGCAGGAAAAGGTCACACGAGCAGGAAAAGGTCACACGAGCAGGAAAAGGTCATGCAAGCAGGAAAAGGTCACACAAGTAAGATAAATTAGACACGAGCCACCAAAGAACGGAAGTGGAGAGGCAATTCAGACCTCCTGCCTGGCATGGTCGAGGGAGAGCACGGCAAGGAAGCACGTGATCTGCAGCAGGAAGTCGATGGTGAGGGCGAGGCCGGCATAGAGGGCGAAGGCGCGCACTGCTGGCATTGGAGACAGCGCACCTGCCAACATCATCAGGGTGTAAGTCTACACGTGCGTTAGGCAGGCATGTCTTCTTTTCATTAGATGACAAGTTATCAACCTAATTGCACAACATTAAAAAGATGTACAATGGGCCTTAATGGATGTGACTTTGAAAGTGAAGCTACAAATTTAATCAGCAATTTAATTTCTTAATTAAAAATAGGGATCGTAGAATTCTACCCCAAGATTTGTTAGATTCATCCCTGCAGTACAGTAGAAACTAACCAGTTTTGAATTTAAAGTGAATGTTTCCCATTCAAAACTTGACACGAACCGCACCCAAAAAGAAGCTGACAGCAACGGAGCCGGAGAATTTAAGGAGCTGTAGAAGCCCGCAATAAAAACTGAAAGCAGCCAATTAGGATTCATAACTCTAGTTTTCCATCCAATTTTAGATAAGAGGCGCACCCAAAAAGAAACAGGCAAACTAGAAGCTGATGAATATGAGAAGCTGCAGAGGTAGCCAATAAAACTCAAAGCCCTATAATAGGATTTAAAATTGTGTTTCTATCCAAAACTCTACAAGACAGAGACGAATCCAAAATGAAACAAGCCGGTGGATATGAGGAGCTATAGTAGCAGGCAATAAAACCCAAAGCCCGAGATTAGTATTTAAAACTCGTGACTCCCTTCCAAAACTGGTCTAGGCGCACCCAAAAAGAAGCAGGCAGCCTCAGAGCCGGTGGAGATGAGGAGGGAGGGCGCCACCTCTCCCAGCACCCTGCCCAGCTGCTCGGCTGACGACTCGGTGGGCAAGCGCTCAGCTCGCTGCAGCCCGCTCACCAGCAGGAACATGTTGTCTACGCCCACCGCCAGCACCAGGAATGGGATCACCTGCCCAGCATACTCAATTCACATCTTTGTCCAATGTTCACAGGGTTGCCCTTCAAATCCCAACAGAAAGAAAGACACGTGAAAGACGAAGAAACACTTGTATTTAAGGGGTTTTGGTGACGGGTTATCAGTGTTAATTTTATATATCCATAAATAGGTATGGGAACACTCTGTAAAGTGGATTTTGTTTTTGGCATTAACAGTGATAACATTCTCTCAATTTTAATGAAGTTAATAGAACTGTGATAAACTAAATACAAAATGAAAATTTATACTCGTGTGTTCTCAATATCGGCCACTAACTTTCTCAATATCACAAGAGTAACTTCATTTAAGGATGCTTGGTTTTTAGGGTTTTAAAGCACCCTTAGACCTAAAATTTAACATTCATTTTCCAGACCACCATGTTAGCCTAAATTCATAAGCAAGGAATTACCTATCAATTCGAGAAACGAAAATCAGAAAGCAACTTTTACCTAAAGACACAGTTCTCATTGGACAAAAGCACACAGTGCATCTAAACATGCATAGAAATAAGCAAGCACCATACCTCAATGATGATGAGCGTCGCAGGCACGCCGATGAGGGCGTACACTCCCACGGCGGCAGTGACGGACACAAGCACGATGAGCACACCACACAGCCCCAGTGTCACCTTGCTGTCCACCGGCAGCCGGCTACACCCGCTGAACTGCCCGATGCCTGGAGGCAGCAGGTGCATTCCATTGACTACCAGTAACTCGGAAGCTAAAGCTTCTTTTTTGGGTCTATGCAGGGCTTCACCCACGAGCTAGATGTCAGCCCAATAAAAGAAACATCAAAACTAAGAATGGGAATCAATGAAAGACAGTCTCTGAGAAATACAAAAAGTGTTGACAAGTCCAAGAAAAACGTAAAATGAAAGAAGACTATAAATTGTTAAGCAACATTTGTACTTCATCGAGATATAATTAGGAGAACAGCAGCAATTTTCAAATGTTAGTACCTACAGAACAACATAAGAATCCGATGAACTTACTGATGACATAAGCGTGTTAAAATATTGAATATCTGAAACAAACCATACATACATATACCGGGCTTATCCTCCCCATGGGAGGGTAGCCGACAGCAGGCCACAATCACCAAACCAACCAACAGAAAGAACAAAGAAGAAAGAAGAAAAAATTCAAAACCCAAAAATAGCTCAGAAGAAAGCAGTGTTTAAAAGCAAACGAGAGACGCTCTCCACTAACTGAAAACGATGTAGGAGAACATGAGGAGGTAGGAGATGAGGATGGTAAAGACATCGCCCTGGCTCTCCCTCTGCAGCTCGTCCTGCACGGACCGCTCAGCAGAGAACGCGATGTCCAGCAGCGGGTCCGAGATGTTGCGCACGTACGACAGGTACCTGAGGGTGCAGGTACGATCATGTTTACGTTCTGGGGCCTTAATAAACTAACACCGAGTTGCTAAAGCTTCGCGCATCATAATTTAGCTCGAGTTCCTCTTTTTCGAAGATCTGAGGAGGCTACACATAAAAACTCAACAGTTAAAGCTTACGTATAACTCAGGACAGGAATTCATGCATCCTACATATTCCAAATGCCAAAAAGCTGGTCTTGCTATGATCAGTTGAACAACATTTTATCCTTCAGTGAAAAGTAGAAAGAAACAAGACGTGCCTATAGATTCCAAGCCTCGGGCCTGATATCACAATTATTTCTAACCCAAGAGAAAATGCACACTAAATTAAAAAAAATGCGAATCCTCTCCCAGGTAAAGTTGATAACTTGTCAATTCAATACAGCAGTAACGTTAATGAACATTTGAAATGCAGCCGACCCTCGTAAACTTGTCACACAGTCCATGTTGCTGAGCAATGGGGAAATATAAGATATGCTTAGATCGATATGAATTTATCAAACCACACCAGAAAATCCCCACTGTTCTCTCCAATTGATTTTTGCTAGCACACAAACACACATCAAACCAGCTCCATCATAGAGCCTGGAACTCAATTCTCAGAGCCAAATCGTATATAAAAAAATACCATCGACCACGTCGAGTTAAAAATGAAATCAATAAATTAAAAAATTCCATTTAGTTGTTAAGGTACTTTGGTTATAAGTTTTTCCACGCATGAACACTCCTAAGGTTAATATATAATGGTACTTCTTATGTTTCTTCAATTTGAAATCACGCAATTAGGGGTAGAAATACTCGTTTTCGTTTTACTGAAGTCAGTTGCAAATCATTCACTTTTGTGAAGACTTTTGAATACATATAAATAGTAAACAAAAAGACAATTGGATATAACATCCAAGAAGAGTTCCACTCACGCTTTCTCCCAGGCGGCAGCCGGAGAGTTGAGGCTCTTGTTGAGGTGGTTGTTGACCACAAAAGTGATAACCAGAGCAGTGGCGTCGCTGTACGCCGGGTTCACTCCCAAGTCCTCCAAGAGAAGCAGCAAACAGTCAAAAATCACGAACTCACAACGCGATTATCACAACTTTGAAACTCGAAGTTTAAATAAAAATGAAAACTTAAAATACTACGAGATCGACGTAATCTTTGAGCTCGTAACGAGATCGTAATCTTAAAATCGACGTAATCTTTGCTGAGCGTCAAGTGGCGTCTCCTCTTTTACCCAAAGATGGTGTCTCACTCGCCCAACGATACCACGAAAAATGATTGCCGCAAACCCCTGATGGGGCCACAGTACACATTAGACCATTACCATTCAACAGTCTTCTAAAAAGTGAGCATCATAAAATCCAACAAGCCTACAAACTGTATAAAAACCTAACAAAATTGTATCTCAAATTGACACCGCAGGTATAGGATACGATTTTGTTAGGTTAGGTCATCAGCTAGCCTAGTGATGCTAATGAAGACAGCAACGCCCAGAATTGTATCCCAAACCAACGACACCGTAGATACCTGTGCCAATTGACACCAATATCAGCTTGCTTATTAATCATTATATAATTGCTTATTATATATTATTGATGCTTATTAAAAACATCGCAGTTAACTAAGCCACTACGGCAATCACGCACAAAACCAAGCGAAAGGCACCGCTGCCGAAATTGAGTGCGAAGATCAGTTAAGGAGCAACTTACAGTGGAGTGATTCTTGAGGAAACCTCCGAGGGCTGTGTAGGGGAACACAGGACCACCGTAAGTACCCAGGCACGGCAGGGCTACTGCATGGTCTTGAGGACTCACAGGGTTCCTGAGCAACACCGAACATTAATAAAGACACACGCCAGTACATAATGAATGGGGAAAGTCTGTTGTCACGAAGTATTTCACAAATCTTTTAGTAAACCTGAGCAAAAGTTGTTGAAAATCATGTCCTATAACATAATAGCAAAGCTAATTGCTGTGATTAACTAATAGAAGCTTTTCGAAATTTCAAGCGTTGAATCTACGTGCCACAAAGTAATACCACAAAATATGGAAGTAAAATAACTCAACTCTACTCCGCCCGCCAAGCAACACAGTTGGCCCAAAACTGGAACATTTGACGACATTGCTCGATCGAAGATGATCACGACTTAGCTTTCCAACAACTTTATTGCAACAGAAATTCACATATTCCAATCGTATCATAACAATTCAGCTCTACAAGGTTTGCCGAGCGAAACCAATCACAGGCGACAATAGCACCCTATGAAGCAAAAAAATAAATCAGCTCAATCTAACATTCGAAAAACAGTTTCAAAATGGAAGTAAGCAAATGCATTTCACTCCATAACATCTGAAAATAATAGCGAGCACTGAAAACACGTAAGTACCTGAAGCACGCTTCGAGGTGGTTGAGGTAAGTCACATTGTATCCCAGTGGGTCCGTGCTGGCGATGTCTAAGTTGGCCGGGTCGTTCTGGAAGTAGTTCAACACGGACTGGATGGTGCAGTTCGAGTTGACCGGCGACAGCGGCTTGTAGCAGATATCTGATAGCGTCGTGTTGTCTTCACCGCGCACCTGGCAACAAGAGTCGCAAGTACTCGACATTTTCTTTGCTGCCATGTTTGAGGTAGTTAAAAGCCGTTGCATGCAATTCAAAGTCATAACAATGAAATTAAGTGAAGATTTGGTTCAAGCTTTCCCAGAAGAACATTCATGCGTGTTTTAATAACAGGTAACCTGTTACACCAGTTTCAACAGGTTAAGAAGTTTTAGTGTAAATGACGAAAATATTCCACAATTCGAAAAAAATTCAATAAGAAATGAAACGGAATTAACTTCAATTACTTGATATAAACACTCAAAGAACCCTCAAATCAAGCAAGTTCTGTACTATAAACTGAAGAAAATTATTCCGACTAGAAAAAACGAGACCGTTTAATTTGCTATTCTTATGCACATAATAATTTAGAAACGATAACAAAATGATTACCTTAAAAGGAGTTTGATCATCTCAAAAAACTTAACTGATGAGTAAAAAAAAGTGTATCAAAATCAAGCATGGATGCGAAGTTATGAAGCGTGTCAAAAGTAACACGTCTTCGTTTCGTGCGCTACAAAACTTCTCAATAATACAGAGCTTGAACGATGAATCAAATTTGACCGACCAGAGTTGAATCCTTGAAAGAGAAGTGCATACCTCATTTTCGATGTAGTTCTGTATGTCAGCGACCGCCTTCAGGAACTCCTTATTGAACACAGGGCCCCACAGCTTCACGCCGTCCGGTGTGAGCTGCTCCACCTGCGGTTGGAGAGGCAACATCAGGAGCCACTCGACGAGGCCTAAATGATCACACAAACTATTAATTTTATATTATAATTTCTGCTTTCAGTTCAAGATGATGATGAAGGAATGAAATGCATTTTGAAACGCTTTAAAGTAAAGTTGTAAATAATAACTCGTTTTTTCGTCAGGTTTAGAAAAACGAGCACATTAACGAATGATAAATCACTCTTTCAACATACGGCCACATGGAGGCATCGCAAAAAACAATGCAGAAAACCTCGAGGAAGCCTCAGAGGACTTAGGGTTTAGGACTTTGAACATGGATCACCTGCGACCAAATAGAGTTTGTGCCCAAACACGGATCCTTATGCAACAAACTAAGAAATAAGAGATTCAGATACATCAGGTGATTGATTCCCAGTAATGATTGACTTGACCACAACTACGAATTTTTTACTCATATTGGCGTTATTACAACCACTGTCATCAGAATGGCACTGGGATCCGGTTGTCACCAACACCAGAATGAAAATGGAGTTGCCATTTGGCAGTGAAATTCCAAAAAACCTTTATCGTTCAAATTCGACAAGAAATGAAACCTATTAAAGTTATTCTCAAGAAAGGATCCCATCTCCTCACGGTCGTTGCAGGGTGGAGTAATATTGCCGTCATATTCCTTAAAAAGAAGTACGAGAACATAGATCAGAACAGTGCAACGCACAATGAAATAACACAAACTAACGCCATCAGAAGTGAGGTTCTAGTAACTTCCCCATTTCTCTGCTAGGAAGAAATATCAAAACAAACTAGAAATTTGAACAGAAGAGCACTCACAGGTTCGAGTCCGACAGGGCGTATGATGAGCATTTCGGTCCTGTAGAACGGCTCGAAGTGTTCATCAAAGTAGGTTTTCTCGACCCTGGAGCGGGAGCCAGGAGACGCCCACAGCTCTACAGGGTCCGTGGTGACCTTGAGCTGCATCACGCCGCACGACAGCCCTACCGCCACCGCCGTGCTCGCCACCATCACCAGCCATGGGTGCCGCCCCACGCCTGACAACCGTTTATTTTCAAACATCCGAACACGAATGAGGCCCAGCAACGGAAAACCACGATAAAATATCAAGAAAATGTAGCTTTCAGTTTTTTTCTTTCACTAACTTAAGAAGTAGAAAGGAGTACATATACCATGAATCAATTAGCTGTTTGCGTGAACTTTTGAGCATTTCTTATTCGCGGATGACACACGGAACCCGTTCGTTGACATTGACCTATATCTACACATCATTGCTAGTTGATGCCGGCAAAGTTTAGCGTGCTGAGCCGCAAATATAGTACCACTTTTCTATTCTTTCAAGTGACGCATGGTAACAAACATGAATGGCAAACAGCCTGACTGTACCCACTGCAGCTGAAATCAAGTATCGCTCAGCAGCGGTCAACAGTGTTCTCTTACGGCTGCATCCGTTCGTTGCATTCAAAAACTTTAACAAGACTGGCATTGCCTTTTGAATGTCGAGATTATCAAGATGTGATAGACTGTTGAGGTGAGGTCAAAACTGATGAGGTGAGGTCAAAACTGATGAGGTGAGGTCAAAACTGATGAGGTGAGGTCAAAACTGATGAGGTGAGGTCAAAACTGATGAGGTGAGGTCAAAACTGATGAGGTGAGGTCAAAACTGATGAGGTGAGGTCAAAACTGATGTGGTGAGGTCAAAACTGATGAGCTGAAATCAAAACTGATGAGGTGAAGTCAAAACTGATGAGGTGAGGTCAAAACTGATGAGGTGAGGTCAAAACTGATGAGGTGAGGTCAAAACTGATGAGGTGAGGTCAAAACTGATGAGGTGAGGTCAAAACTGATGAGGTGAGGTCAAAACTGATGAGGTGAGGTCAAAACTGATGAGGTGAAGTCAAAACTGATGAGGTGAAGTCAAAACTGATGAGGTGAGGTGAGATCAGGACTGACAAAGTGAGGTCAAGACTGACAAAGTGAGGTCAAGACTGACAAAGTGAGGTCAAGACTGACAAAGTGAGGTCAAGACTGACAAAGTGAGGTCAAGACTGACAAAGTGAGGTCAAGACTGACAAAGTGAGGTCAAGACTGACAAAGTGAGGTCAAGACTGACAAAGTGAGGTCAAGACCGACAAAGTGAGGTCAAGACCGACAAAGTGAGGTCAAGACCGACAAAGTGAGGTCAAGACCGACAAAGTGAGGTCAAGACCGACAAAGTGAGGTCAAGACCGACAAAGTGAGGTCAAGACCGACAAAGTGAGGTCAAGACCGACAAAGTGAGGTCAAGACCGACAAAGTGAGGTCAAGACCGACAAAG